>JASVEL010004914.1:0-644480 GCA_032618575.1 Nicotiana noctiflora
TGGGAGCGTGTCCCGCGGGAAGATTGTGTAAGTGTGGTATGTAGTCACTTGATTGGCTAGATATTTGAACATAGTAAGGGGATGGTGGTAATATCATTAATTTGAGAAATTAGGCCTGGAGGGCGCTTTGTTATTGGGTTATGAACCGAGGAGGTTGCTCTGGTTATGATGGTTGTTCTTATGTGTTATGAGGAGGAGTGGGTTACTATGGACCTTTGAAAGGTTATTAGCCAAATTGGTGCAATAAGAAATAAGCGTGAGATCAATGGATTGATCTATTTATGTGAACAAGGCTCTATATTATGCCAGCTGTGTTCGTTTCAGCAGTTGTTCCATATGGAGGAACGGTCATGGTGTAATTTTTGTCATCATCTATCCTAGGTAATGGTGTATTCTGCCATATGAGTTATGAGACAGCTTGGTAAATTTCTATGTGATAAGATTCCGCGTGGCGGTGATGTTATGTGAGCGGAATGGCTCTTGAGATTCAGATTGTATATTACACCTTAAGTTGTGCTTGAATTTTGTAGACTATAGCGCTATGTGTACCCCGGCTATGGTATTATTCACTTAGTGTGCTTATGATCAAAATTTGATATTTTTATTGTAATGAGCAACTTTAGCTCGAAGTGCAATCTACTTATGTGAGATCAATATATGGATCGGGTGGCACGCCACCATGAGTATGTTATTTGGACCGAGTTACGCGCCGTAATAGTGTGATGTCAAGTCTAGTCTTCTATATAATATTCCTTTATGTATTTCACCTACTATCTTGTATGGAAAGTCCATATTAGTGCGGGGTTTAGATAATCCCTCCTAGAATTTTATTTCCTAGTTGTGTTGTGTTCAGATTGGTGGCCTATTGGTGCATGGTAGCATCGTATGTGATTTTAACAATTTATGGGTGGCTTATTGCCTGAGCAGTTGTATCGGATAGGGCGAGATCCCTTGATTTAGGATTTTGTGCAATTCAGTTTTATGAGGTATGTTTTGGAGATAAGACCATTATTGGGTTCAGGATGAGGTGAAGGCCTTGTCAGAAGTGTAGACCTGATGCGTTGTTGGCTCGGCAACTGATTATGAATGTTAGTACTTTTCTTCCGTTGTGACGGTATGGCAAAAGGTTTGAGTAAGACCTCTATATGTCATGGGGTGCAACGGGAGCATCAAATTAGTAGAATTATGGCTAAGTTGATCAGAGACTATTATTGTGGTCTTGTGGATTTAGTGTTGCAAAGTAAGAATTTGGGGAAGTTACGCCATTATGTTTGAGTGCGGCGTGTAGTGATTGATATGGTTATTATATGTTAGAAACATGCCTATCATAGGATTTCGGATGTTTGAATCAGCCTCTAAGGCTTATTGGCTTGAATAAAAAGGGAACAATTTCAAAATTTGTCGAGATTATGTGCTCAGCTAAGTTGTGGTAGTACGGGAAGGTATGTGAGGTGCTAACCAGTTATTTCAGACTACTCCAGTACAATTCTCAGCATGTTCGAGGATGAACGTATGATTAGGTGGGAGAGAATGTAACGACCCGACCGGTCATTTTGGGGTCTAGCGCTCAGTTCGGTAGTCGGAGGCCATAAGCATCTTCATTTCAAGTATTATGACTTGTACGGATCATCGAAATTGAATTTCGAGAAGTCCAAAGTTGGTTTGGGAAGAGAATTCTCATTCTGGAAGCTTATAGTTGAAAGAGGGAGCTAGGATTTGAAATTTGAGTAAACGACCACGGAATCAGGATCTGAAGGTTGTAGCAGGTTTGTATGATGATTTTGGACTTGGGCGTATGCCCGATGTGTGTTTTGGAAAACCCATGAGTTTTTTGGCATATATTAGAGAAGTTAGTATTTCCGAGGAAATTTCATAAGTTTGACTTGAAGTGTGTTTCAGTGATATCAATATTCCGTTTGGGATTTCGAGACTCGGAATAGCTCCATATGATGATTCTAGAGTTGGGAGCGTGATCCGAAGTGAATTCGGAGGTCCATAGACCATTTTGAAGCCATTTGGCTAATGATAGAAGTTGAAGGTTTTGGAGAGTTTTACCGGGGGGGTTGACTTTTTGATTTCGGGGTCGGAATCACATTTTGGAAGTTGGAGTAGGTCCATGATGTCAATTATGATTCGCTTGCAAAATTCGAGGTCAATCGGATGTGTCTTGATGGGTTTAATCATCAGAAATAGATGTTGGAAAGTTGAGAGTTCATAAAGCTTGAATTGGGTGTAATTCATGAATCTAGCATTGTTTGATATAATTCGAAGCCTCGAGCAAGTCCATGATATGTCTCAGGATTGGTCGGGTCCCAAGAGCCTCGGGCCAATTCCGGGTGGTTAGCAGATCAAAAATAAATTTTGAAGAAGTGCTGAGGCATCTGGTTGTTGGTATTTTCGTTTCTGCGGTTGGGTGACCGCAAAAGAAGAACTACTTTAGGGGAATTGTAGAAGCGGACAAGTGGCCGCAGAAGCAGTTTTTGGATAAGGGTTGGCAGGCCGCATATACGCTCAAGGCTCCTCAGAAGCTGGACCGCATCTACGGAGGTGAGGTCACAGAAGCGAAAGGGGGCTCAGTGAGGAGCCGCAAAAGCGATTTTTGGACTGCTTAAGCGGAATCGCTAGAGGAGTTTGGTTTCCGAAAAAAAAAATGGGCTGGATCGCCTTGACTGCAAAAGCAGAGTTTTTACCGCAAAAGAGGAGCTGCTGATGCGGTATTTTTCCGCAGAAGCGGAAATGACTGATGGCAGACACTCAATTTAAGTCATGATTATGTACATTTCTCTTATTTTTTCATGGCTTGGGGCGATTTTGGAGAGCTTCAAGGAGGAGATTTTCATCGTCAATGTTAAGAAAAGTTATTCCCACCTATTATAAGCTAAATACATTGATTATGTATGAGATTAAGCATGGGAATTAGTGTAAATATTAGGGATTTTATTGGAAACCTAGAAAATTATAATCTTGGATTTTAGCCACGATTTCAAGTATGGAATTAGGAGAAAATCATATATTTGAGTTCTTAAGGTCATGGGTAACCTTTATCTTCGAGAAATTTTGGATACCGGGCACGTGGGCCCGAGGGCATTTAGGTCATTTCACTAAACGAAGTTGGGAACTTGTATAATCTGAATTGTTAACAAGTATTTGAGTATATTCTCATTAGTTTATTGTTAATTGGCTAGTTTTGGTGTATTGTGTCTTGGTTCAAGCCTTCGAAAGGATGTAGAATGCCGACTGCGAGTCTTCGCAGCGACGTGAGTCTTCTTTCTAATTCTGTGAGGGGGAAATTACCCCACAGGTGAGTAAAACAGTTATGTGCTCCTATTTGTGGGGGCTACGCATGCACGAGGTGATGAGAGTCAGTGCGTAGATATTATTATGCTATTGTCCGGGTAGTTAGGACTCAAAAACATGTATTCGTGGATTAATTGTGAACATATTGGTAGTTTGAATTGCTTAACTCACATTGAATTAGTAAGTAAATTTCTAAAAGAATTAAACTTCATTTCTTAAATCGTTAAAGGAGAAATGGTTTTATTTGAATAAATATTTCCCAATAAGTGCTTATGTGACTGATTGAGCATGTACTTTATGTGTGCCTACGTCACATGGATGATTCGTGAGTAGGATATGTGTTTAATTATAGAACGGGCCGAACACGTCAGTAATAATAGATGCATCTATGGTTTGTGCCGTTCGACCCTAGGCAATGCACAATTTACATTCTGTTGGAGCGGGCCGTTAACCTCGGCATGATTTGGCGCAAGTTTATCTATTACTTAACAACTGCAAATGTGGAATTGGCCCTACATGGCTTGGTATAATCTGATAAGATAATAAATGATACACTTTAGAAGCCCTTGATTTATTGTTGAAGATGCTTACATGTTTTCCTGGCTTCACAATTAGAACTCTTATATAAATCCATGATTATTCTCACATTAATAGAATATTGATTATTGACCTCCAATGAGTTGTGTTCCGGACGAATGTTGTGTTGTATCTTATGTCTTTATCAGTAGTTGATCATGCACTTGTGACACTGGGTTTCTGGGATCGTTTCAGTGAATCTTTGTACTAATTAGTATTATTTAGGTTTGAATTCAAGAAATGATATTATTTTTATGTGAAATAGAAGGAAAAACCTTGGATTTTCAAAAGTTTTAAAAGAGAGAATTAATTGGTAATCTAATTGGCTGGCCTGACAGCGGTGTCAGGCGCCATCACGACCTTAGTGGATTTTGGGTCGTGACAACGAGTGACTGAGAGACTTGCCCGTGATGACTTATGAGTGATACCTGCCCGATGAGCTTATTTATGTCATTTTGTTGTTTTCACTCTTCCTTTGTATTGACCTATGTTGAATAATGTTGAATAAATGCCTTTGAAGGATTTTTAATTGAATCTGGAGTTTTATGTGATCACCGATTATTAAACTGCAAATTTGACTTTATATTTCTATTAAGATTTCTTATACGATTTTAAATACTCGTCATTCCACTCAAACTATATTTACCTTAGTTACTGAGTTGGCGTACTCACTTTACTCCCTACATCTTGTTTGTAGATATAGATTCCTGAGCATAAGACTGAGAGCTTCCAGCTTTCTCAGAGTCGTATTCGAAGATCGCAATGTAGCTACATGGTGTCTACAGCCTTTCCTTCCTCATTCCTGTCTTAGTATATTGTATTTTTAGACTTATTATGTGTTGTTCAGAAAGTGTTGGGTTGTACTTAGAGGGTCATGACTAGTGAAACCGAATTCGGGATATGTTAGAATATTTTACACTGGTTTTCACCTTATTTCTGATAGTTTATATATTTCATATGAAGAATTTGAGACTTAACTCGCATTTGACTAAGCTGGAGAAATCAGCTTATTTTGAGAAGTGCTTTTCAGAAAAGTACTTTTGAAGAGAAACAATTTGTGTTTGGCTAATCAGTCTGAAAAGAACTTTTGAGAAATAATTTGTGTTTGGCCAAACATTTTAGAAAGTGCTTTTAAGTGTCAAATTACGAATAAGTACATGAATATATTTATTTAATAATTAATATTATAAGTGAATAAATAATCTCAAAATTTTGTTATTACATGCAATAATTAAAAAGACCATTTTATTTAAGTAAAATATAAAAATAAAATTAAAAAGTACTTAATTCTTTTAATATTAGTTAAATATATTAAAATTCCTTCAACAAATATGAAAGCGTCCGCCCCTAAAGTCAATATATATTTGAAAGTTTTCCTAAAAACAAGAAGAAATAACTATTAATTAATATCCTAAGTATTAGGTTAAAAAGTTATTTTGGTATTTATTATATTTTGTTAATGGTATTTTAGGAAAGACGAAAAACCAAAATTGCTTCTGCTTCTACTTTTGGAAAGAAACTACTTTTTGTGCTTCTCTGAAACTGCTTTTGCTTCTTCCTAAAAGTATTGTTTTCCCAAATAAGCTTGGCGAAACACCTCAAGTTACAAAAAAAAAGTGCTTCTCGCCTAGGGATAAGCTTGGCCAAACAGGCTATTAATCGGTTTAAGAAAATACTTTTTATTAGTTATGGTAAATATTGTCATTGCTTTACTAGTAATGTGATAGGCACCATCACGATCGAGGTATTTGGGGTCATGATAAGTTGGTATCAGCACCTAGGTTACGTAGGTCTCAGGGGTCATGACTGGTTTAGTAGAGTCTCGCGAATCGGACAGAGGTGTCTGTACATATCCTTGGGAGGCTGCAGAACCTTTAGGAAATTTTCATAATCTTTAAATTCCTGTCGTGCGAATCTGTTTATTCTAGTACTAAGCTTCTGTTATTCTATTCTCTCACAGATAGTGAGTACGCGTGGTACCAGTCTGGACAGACGACCAACCGTTGGGTCCACTTGAGGCTGAGATCACGATTTAGGTCGTGGTAGTGTCAGGGGTGTAGCCTGTATAGAGGGTTCAATACCTGTATATACACCAGCCACCACAGTTCATGATTAGATTCTAGTGGGGGATGCTCCAGCATGACCAACTTTGATTCTCATGACCAGAGAGAGGATGTCCAGTGCTACCTTTTAGCCGGTTATTGGTATAGCTGAATAGATTGAGTCGGTTCGTCACTAGGAGCAAGATGAGAGGGAGACCAAGTGGTCTCGAGGATTTGGTAGTTTTGTTGGTGCTCTTTCAAGGGGTCTATTTCTGTACGACGGAGGCCGTCAATTCAGACATGCTTAGTCAGCTAGCGCAGTTCATCGTGGGGCATCATCGGGTCATGGTTCTCACCGTTCTTATCAGTGTAACTCATCACTTGATGCTCTACCAGCCTAGAGTTTGTCTTGTGCTCCATCGATTTAGGACTCTTAATTTCATGCTAGGTCCTTCTACTGGTCATTCTTGTGTTAGGGGTTCCATTTAGTCCCCGTCCCCTATAGTAGAGTGTTGTTATGAGTGTGGAGAGTTGGAAATAGGAGGAGGAAATGTCCTCATCTTCTTGAGGGTCTGTCTTAGCAGAGGAGTCAGTCTTCGACTTTTACTCTAGTTACTTCACCACCTACTCAGTCAGCCAGGGGTCGCCCAGAGGGTAAAGTCGATCAGGCGGTGGTTAGGCCTGTTTCTATGCACTCTCATCTATACAAGATGCTATTACTTCTGATGCTAAGTGATTCACGTCCAAGCAATGGTCGTAGTCAATATAACCTGGCCAACTAAGTCCAGAATCGATCCCACAGGGAATTAACCTACGAACTGCAACTTTCAAACCCAAGAACACTTCTGAAACAACTTCCCAAACTTTCAATATATTTTTGTGGAGGTTTTCTAACAACTAACTTTTGCAAGAATTAAAGACTTAAAAGAAAGAATTGAATGTTGGGTAAAGAATTTAGAGAAAGTCTAAGGTATTGATTTCCCCTATTGATGGATTCCCTTCTGTTTATGCTCATATAAATTGTTAATATTATTCTATCAATCATGAACGCTATTTTTACCGTAATTCTCTCCCGAGCAACTACAATAATTTACTAGTGCACTCTCCCGAGCTACCCTAGCTAGCTTTAATTAGAATAGTTCACTTTAGATTGCACCCAAGGCCACCTTTACGCCTAAAGTTATAGATTCCTCCAATAACCTAGGTGTGGTGTTGTTCAATAATATACCTAAATATGCACTCTTTCCAAGTTATGCACACTAAATAGGCACAGCTAATTGCGAGCTCTACCAATTAACTACAACAAGAACGAAGTTGAACAAATAGAAATCTAGCTAACAATATGTAATCACATAAACTAGAAGTTCATCACTAATTAGGTTCCATCAAAACCTTAGATAAGGAATTAGCTACTCATAATCAAAGAAACAAGAATAATAATTGAATTCATAATCAAAGATTCAATATAAAAGAAAGAAATAAGTTGAGAGAGTTCTCTCTTACTAATTTACTTGCAAAAGTAGTGAATAATACAATGCTTGTCTCTCTTGGAAGAAATCTATGATTATATAGAGGGTTTAGGTTACAAAAATTGAGTTTTTACAAAGTTAGCCTTCAAATTTTCAGCAGCTTTCGCGGTTCGTTCGCGGTCGCGAATGGACCGCAAACAGTCATGTCCTCTGAAGCTTAATAAGTTCCGCGAGCCTCCTTTTTTGCTGTTCATTCGTGGTCGCGAATGGACCGAGAATGAACAGTGCCACGCCTTCTTCATCTTATTTTTTTTATGCCAACTTCACTCTTGCTCTACAGTTGCCCTTTTTACCATCTTATGACTCCAAAATGGCTCTTTTAGTCTCCAATGGCTCATGTGTACCTGTAACATACCAAAAAACACTAATAAAAGCATTTTGTCATCATAAACAATATCAATTCAACAATAAAGTGTGATTAGTTAGGGCATAATTATAGTTAAATTCACCTATTATCAATATCCCATACATAAACCTTTGCTTGTCCTCGAACAACCTTAATCACACTTTAGGCGAATTTTATTAATGCCTCCCCCAAAATATGTCACAAAAGCTATCTTTCATGATTAACCTAAGACATGCACAATCCTTACCTAACCGTAAACTCACATGCTAGCACATTATTGCTTACTCTAGTTATTATCACAGACTTGCAAATTTACCGTTTTCTACTTGAGTTGCATGCCCTCACAAAATTTATTGAGAGAAGTTCCCACACATAAACAATTTAGAACATGAAACTTATAGATATAGGAAAAACTGACTCACTCTCAACAAAGAACATTCATATGCATACAGACACAACATAGGCTTGCCCCTAGTGTAATATTCCACTAATCTGGTTATTCAATCATAGATCAAGAGGTCTTTAAGGGTTGTAATGTTGGCTACGGGACGGGTAGGATACTTTTGGGTATAGTGGATAACCTCCCTAAGCACTTTTCTTTCTTTTTTTCACAACTTCCCTTTTAGTTTTCTTCCTTATGTCTCCCCTAAACATTCATTCACTTTTATTTGCTTTTAATCCCCAATTTTATTTTGTTATTGTAACTGGCCTATCTACTTTACATATATACATTGATATATATATATATATATATATATATATATATATATATATATATATATATATATTCTCATTGCTTTGCAACGCATTTACATGATTTTGCCAGTTCACCATTTTCTACCATTCATTCTTGATTTTCCCTTTTTTCAACTACCCTTCACCCCACACTTAGACTTTTGCGTATTCGTTACAACACAAGTGCTTCTAGGAGGTAAAGTAGAACAATTTATGATTTCGATTTTTCATGAACATTCAAGGGTTATCAAAGAATAGGCTTTAAGCTCAAAGGGGTTAACTAGGATATTATATACAGGTGAATTCATGTCTTATTGATTTATGGGGCTACACAAAGAATTGCCTCTATCATGTCTACAACCAAACAACTTCTATTTCGCTTTGCAAACGCACAGGGCAAGTTCTAGGTATCATGTAAAACATATAATGTAAGTAAAATCTCACACACACATAGCATGCAAGTCATTTAGAATCTGGTTTATCTACAAAGTCCTATCAATGTTCAAGCAAACTGTATTGTGCAATTTAAGGCATATCCTAGAATCCACAGTCAAGCTTAGATAATAAATTCCCAAGTTCAATTAAGTTTTGCTAATGTGCATACTTGGGGTTACATGCTAACCTTTGCCCTCTAATCCTAAAAAAAAGAAAAATCTACTTAATCCGGTTCAATAAAAACCCTTGGAAAAGAACCGTGGTCAAAAGAAAAACCAAGGGGGAGGTGATACACTACCTAAAAAAGAAAATAAAAGAAAGAAAAATTCTTACATGGACTACTTCCCTCAAGAGTACTTGTCCAAATCGTCCGTAATCGGGAAGAGTCCTCTACTCATATTTTTGGATTTTTCAATTTGTTTTGATTTTTTTGTGTTTTTATTCCGACTTAGATCCTTAAGAAATCTGTCGCCAAGTGTCCATCATCGGGCCAAGTCAACTAATATTATTTACAACTACAACTACTATGTACAATATATGCAAGATAAGTTTCCCACCCCACACTTAAAATATAGTCATGTCCTCATGGCATAATAATACAAGTATAGCTCAGAAGGGTGAGAAAAACTTACCTGTGACTCACTTAGAGTCGGAGACGATGGTGAGGTCGACATTACACGCTCGACCCAGTGCTCGAAACCATGCCATGAACCTATTTTCGTTCCGAGCTTGTCTTTGTGACATCGCGTCTAAGCACGTGTGTAAACCATCCACTGAGGTGCGTAAATCCGCAACCTCCTCCTCCATAGACCTAAGCATAGGTCTAGTAGACTTGGACCTAGATATGCTCTCTCAATGATGAGAGTGCCTAGAAGGTCCGGTGGAGTCCGTGGAATGCCTGGACTGGACAACCGACACAGGGTCATCCTCAGCATCTAAATCAATTGGGTCATTGCCTCAACCCACCCATATGTGAGAAGCTCTGAATAGAGCTTTTGGAGGGAGATCACCATCCGTGGGAAGGACCAGAGTCCGATGACCGAGGCACACTGTAGTGACAAGAGACAGGTAATAGAAAACCTTGGGCTTAAGGGGTCCCCTCAACACCATCTCGTCACTTATCAGGCGGGCGATGTCAACGTTGCGCTGGGTGACAAAGCACCATGTCAGCAATGCCCTATTGAAGTTCACGTCAGTGGTGTTGCTTGAGGGAAGAAACCGATTACATATAATTGTGAACCAGCATTTAGTAGTGTGGGTGAAGCTGTTAGAGTGTAGTATTTTGTTTCTTCTCCAGACTGGGAGACCATAGACACATAAGGCCTCAATCAAGGTGTCTCAAGTGACACCAAGCCTGTCGTGGTAAAAGTCCACGTTACCAGTAAAGGTTTGCAGTCTAAGAGCCTGCCTAATAGTTTGTACATGAGCCCAAACATACTTACCTCGGATGAAGACTTCTCTGGCCATCCGGTAGGGAGCATTCGCATAGAACTCCCTAACCAGCATTTTGTTTACGAGTGCCGGTTCAGCAAACATGAACTCCATCTCACGGCGGCGGATCTCATCGTATATATCGGGCTTTTCTGCCCGAATAGCTATTTTGTCGATTTCAATCTCCTGGAGCCAAGCTTTAGTAGCCTTGACATGGAAGTCAGCTTCCGCCTCCTCGCCTGTGAATCTAGACTCGTTATAGGTCGGTTGCCTAGACGAGCTTGCTGCATTCCTTGATCTTTTAGGAGCCATAATCCTGCACAAAAGAGAAACAACCAAAAATTTCCATAACGTTAGTACATCGTTTGGCTACTCAGACTTCACCATCCGTGGACTACAACAATATTTTCTTTAGTGCTATATTCCCATAACTCCTACTATTAACCAATTCTCTAACAATTTCACCAAGTTACCTCATGCACCCCACACTTATTTCTTGTGGCAATCTAACATGACCCAATTAAACCTACACCTCTCCAATTATACAGAACAACAAACAATCACAAACTTGGGCAATATCTCCCTCAAAATATTTGCCAATAACACCCAAATAATACAACATAATTTTGCCAACTTTGGCCAACCTAATCACCAAATACATAAACCATCACATTGGGTCTCCAAAACAATATAATTAACACAATTAAACACATTGGAGACCCAACAACACCAAATATACCAACATCCCATAACAACATTCATACTAATGATACACTACACCAAAAATTACTAGCAAGATATTTTACAATTTCTACAATTAAAGTATGTTACTACAATTATGTAAATTAATTACTTCTACAAAAACTAAGGAGAAAAACTAGAGAAGAAAGATAAAAGAAGAAAACTTACTAGTAGATGGTTGGGAAGTTGAGAGGATGAAGAAAACTGGTGAATGAGGGTTGTTTGAAGAATATTGGAAGAGAAGGAGTAGAGAAAGGAAGGAGAAAAAATTGTGTTTTAGAGAAGGAGAGGGCTTGGGGGCGGTTGGAAATAGTAAAATAGGAAGGGGGGGGGGGGGTAGATTTTGGGGTAATTAAAAAGGAGGGAAAAAAATATAAAAGAAATTTTTTTTGTTTCCTCTGGCAGCCCTGACCGCGATCATTCGTGGTAGCGAATGAATCCCGAACAGTGAGAATCAGAGGGGCCGATATTTCGCGGTCCATTCGCGACCACGAATGAACCGCGATAAATCAGCTTCTCTGAATTTTTCGCTTGCAGCAGCCAATTTTTTTTTTGTACACTAACTATAATGGTTATACTTATAACAAGTTCGTGGGTTGCCTCCCACGTAGCGCCTGATTTAAAGTCGCGACACGACTCAACTTAGAGCATTTTAAGGCTCGCTAGACCTTTGAGGTTCCTCTAACCGTAGTTCCACCTTATCCTCGATGTCATCCATGCCAATATATAGTTTTAACTGCTGTCCATTTACTTTGAATGTGCGTGAGCCATCAATAGTTTGAATTTCCACAGCGCCCGATTGAAATGCCTCAATTACCCGGAAAGGGCCTGACCACTTTGATTTTAGTTTGCCCGGGAACAACCGTAATCTTGAGTTATATAAAAGTACCTTTTCCCCGGTTTTGAAGTTACGCTCTATGATATTCTTGTCATGAATCCACTTCATCCGTTCTTTGTATAGTCTTGTGCTTTCGAAGGCCAGATACCGGAATTCTTCCATCTCATGCAACCCGGTGACTCTAGATTTCCCCGCTTCATCCCAGCTGAGATTTAATTATTTCAGTGCCCACCATGCTTTGTGCTCTAGTTCCACAGGTAGATGACAATCTTTCCCAAACACCAATTTGTATGGTGACATGCCGATTGGTGTCTTGAATGTTGTCCTATATGCCCATAATTCATCATCGAGCTTCCTGGACCAGTCGGTCCTCGTGGCGTTCAATGTTTTTGTTAGTACACTCTTGATCTTCCTGTTGGAGATCTAAACTTGCACGCTGGTCTGCGGGTGATATGGAGTAGCAACTCGGTGTTTCACATCATATTTGGCCAGCAATTTCTCGAATGCCCGGTTGAAAGAGTGTGTACCCCCATCACTAATGATTGTCCCAAAACGGGTGAAAATGTTATTCTTCAGAAATCCCACCACCACCTTAGCATCATTGGTGGGTAATGCTAGTACTTCCACCCATTTGGACACATAGTCTACCGCAACAAGTATGTGTTTATTGCCGTATGAGCTGACAAAGGGACCCATGAACTCTATTCCCCAGACGTCAAACACTTCCACTTGTTGAATTGGGTTCATTGGCATCTCATGATGCCAGGAGATATTCCCGATGCGTTGACATTCGGTGAATCCTTTCGCCTACAAGTGTGCATCGTTAAACACCGTTGGCCAGTAGAAACTGGACTCATGTATCCTGGCAGCTGTTCGCACTCCTCCAAAGTGGCCACCATATGCGGAAGCATGACACGCCTGCAAAATAGAAGATTGTTCGATCATGGGGACGCATCTCCGGATCATGTTATCGAGACATATACTAAACAAATAGGTTTCATCCCAATAATAAAGCTGGCTTTCACGAAAACATCTTTTCCTCAGGACCGATGATAGGTCATGAGGGACAATACCACTGGCCATGTAATTTGCATAATCTGCATACCATGGCGCTTCAAGGAGAGTGGTAGTGAGCAGTTGCTCGTCTGGAAAAGTTTCCAGAATTTCTCCACTCTCTTTGACAATTTTAGCTCCTTCAAGCTGTGACAAATGATCAGCGACTTGATTTTCGATGCCCTTCCGGTCATGTATTTCAAGGTAGAACTCTTGTAGAAGCAGCACCCAACGAATTAGGCGTGGCTTAGAGTCCTTTGTATTAATTAAGTACCTTAATGCTGCATGGTCAGTGTATACTATTACCTTGGATCCTATGCGATAGGACCCGAATTTGTCGAACGCGAACACTACCGCCGTCATCTCCTTTTTCGTCACTGTGTAGTTTAGCTGTGCTCCACACAATGTTCTACTAGCATAGTAGATTGGATGCATCAGCTTGTCTTTCCTTTGGCCAAGCACTGCCCCCACTGTGTAATCACTTGCATCGCACATCAGCTCAAACGGTTGCTCCCGGTTGGGGGCAATGA
Source organism: Nicotiana noctiflora (assembly GCA_032618575.1). Classification (NCBI taxonomy): domain Eukaryota; kingdom Viridiplantae; phylum Streptophyta; class Magnoliopsida; order Solanales; family Solanaceae; genus Nicotiana; species Nicotiana noctiflora. The sequence goes on from JASVEL010004914.1 coordinate 13,554, forward strand.
TGATGGGTGTTGTGACCAACCTCTTCTTCAGCTCCTTAAATGCAATCCTGCACTCATCAGAAAATAAAAAGGGGTGATCTTTTTCAAGTTACTTACAGAGAGGGTATGAGATTTTGGAGAAGTCTTTAATGAACCTCTGGAAAAAATCGGTATGTCCAAGAAAGCTTCTAATGGCCTTGACGGATATTGGTGGAGGCAACTTTGCAATGACATCTACTTTAGCTCGGTCTACCTCAATACCTTTGCTCGAAACCTAGTGCCCCAATACTATACCTTCTTGTACCATAAAATGGCACTTCTCCCAATTTAGCACTAAGTTTGTCTCCATGCACCGTTTCAGCACTCTTGTTAGATTGATAAGGCATTCATCGAATGAACTCCCTACAACTGAGAAATCATCCATGAACACCTCCATAATGTCTTCCACCATGTCGGTGAATATAGCCATCATGCACCTTTGGAATATGGCAGGTGCATTGCATAGTCCGAATGTCATCCTCCTAATTAAAGGCAAAAATGTCATATGGTCATGTAAAGGAGGTCTTCTCTCTATCCTCGGGGGCTATGGAAATTTGATTGTACCCCGAGTACCCATCCAGGAAGCAAAAGTGTGACCTCCCTACCAACCTGTCAAGCATCTGATCAATGAAAGGAAGTGGGAAGTGGTCCTTACGGGTGGCTAGATTCAACTTCCTATAGTCCATGTATATTCTCCACCCGGTGACTGTTCTTGTTGAAATCAATTCGTTATTCTCGTTTTTCACCACCGTCATGCCACCTTTATTTGGCACACATTGAACTGGGCTAACCCAGCTACTATTAGAGATTGGGAAAATAATTCACGCGTCTAGCCACTTTATTACCTCTTTCTTCTCCACTTCCTTCATGTTTGGGTTCAACCTTCTTTGATGTTCCCTGGAAGGTTTGTGCCCCTCTTCCAGGAGAATCTTATGCATGCAGCACACGGGGGCTGATCCCATTTATGTCTGCCATAGTCCACCCAATGGCAATTTTGCATTCTTTCAGTACATGTATAAGCTTTTGAGCCTGCACATCTAGCAAACCAGATGAGATAATAACAGGTAAAGTTGAGTTAATTCATACCTGAGATATGATGGTAGTGGTTTAAGCTCCAGCTTTGGTGGCTCTTCTATGGATGGTTTTGCCGGAGGGGTCTCTCTTTTATCTAAATGTAGAGGTTCAAATGCTAACTCTCTATCCCAGAACCCCTTACCTTCTAGCGATAGCACCCACTCCGCAAGGCTTTCACCATTTTCCTCTTCTAAGTTCATCAGGCATGCCTGAAGTGGATCTTTAGTAGTCAATTTTATATCATCAGTCTCCACTATCACATCCACCGCATCAATAAAAGAGCAATTCACGAACTCACTAGGGCGCCTAATGGATTTTTGCACATTGAATATTATCTCCTCATCATTTAACCTCATATTGAGTTCCCCTGTCTTACAATCAATCAATTCTCTCCCTGTGTCTAGGAATATTCTTCCTAAGAATATAGGAATATCCTCGTCCACCTTGCAGTCAAAAATCACAAAATCGGCGGGAAACACAAACTTCCCCACCTGGATGAGCACATCATCCAATATACCAAATGGACGGTTAACCGTCCTGTCAGCAAGCTTGCAATAACATGGAAGTAGGCCTGGCTCTCCCGATGCCCAGCCTCTTATAAATCACCAAGGGCATAAGATTCATGCTTGCCCCCAAATCACAAAATGTCTTTTCAAAGGCAAACTTTCCTATAGTGCATGGAATGGTGAAGCTACCTGGGTCAGATAACTTCTGACCAATGGGTCTAGAAACAACTACACTACAAGTCTGAGTAAGAGTCACGGTGGTCAAGTCTTGGAAATCAAATTTCTGCGACATCAAGTCTTTCATCATCTTAGCATACCCAGACATTTCTTTCAAAGCTTCAATTAGAGGGATGTTTACCTGGAGTTGCTTGAGCATGTCAAAGAACCTTTTGTATTGCTCTTCTTTCTAGTGCTTGGCCAACCTTTGGGGGAATGGTGCCAGAGGCCTCTTATTCCCAATCACTTGGGACTTTTCTTTCTCTATCGCTTTCTCCTCAACCAGTTGTTTTACCTGTTCAGCTACTTTCTCCGTTCCCTGCTGCACATCTTTATTTTCAGCTACTAGCTGGATAGTAACCTCTGTCAACCCGGTGGACTCATCTAGTTCAATGGGCACTGGCCAGTGAGTGTCTCAGCCTGTAAATTGCTTCTCTCTCTTTCTTGCTCAGCATCAAGATCTCTTCCACTTCTTAGATTAACTGCCATCAGCTTCTTTGGGATTTGATCCTTTGGATTTGTTTGTGTATCTATAGGCAATGTCCCTTAAGGACGATTGTTAAGTGACATAGCAATTTGGCCCACCTGTACTTCAATATTCTTTATAGCTGCATCATGTGCATCTATCCTCTTATTGGTTTTGGCATGTGACCCAATGACCTGCTGCATCATAGCTTCCAACCTTATGAACCCATCGTCATGTCTACCCCCATGCTGTGGTAGACGTGGACGATACCCCTGCTGCTGATTGCTGAAATTCTGAGGTCTATGATATGGAGCCATGTTGTTTGGTGGCCTCAGACCTGCTGCATTATACTGTGGCTGAGGAGGCATGTACTGCTATGGAGCCTGCTGACCCCAACTCTGGTTGCCTTGTCGCTGTCCTCCATAATTAGCCACATAATTCATGTCTTCATGCTAATGATGATGTTCTTGGTCTGCAGCCCATGGATTACCTATGGGTTGGCTAATGCAAGATGTGCATAAAACACTATTGGTAGTGTCTACAATATGAACCTGCTGCTTGACCCCTGACTCTTCCACCTTCTTTGTCAGGATGCTCATTTGTGTCAATAAAGTTTCCATGTTCTCCTCCATAGTATTGGATGGATTCAAAGGTAGAAAGTGTACTACTGGAGTGATAGGAGCATTCCTGGTCGTCCACTCGGAGTTTTGAGCCAACTTGTCAAGCAAATTTTGGCGTTCTCTCTAAGTCTTGCTCAGAAAAGCCCCACCTGCTGAAGCGTCTACAATATTCTTCATACTATCTGGAAGCCCCATGTAGAACCTTTGACCCAACATCTGCTCGGGGATCCCATGGTGAGGACACATAACAAGCATACCTTTGAATCTGCCCCAAGTTTCATGTAATGTCTCCATTGGTTACTGCTTGAAGCTCACAATCTCATCAATTTGCTGAGCTGACTTGTTAGGTTGTGACGACCCGGCCCGTCGTCAAGAGAATTACCACCCCGTTATGTTGTAAATTCAAGTTTTATGCTTTTATATCAGTGTTAGAGTCTATAGGGTAAGTTAGGAGTGAATTGGATTGAAAATGAGGCATATAGCCTTTTTGAAGGAAACTTGAAAAAGGAAAGTCAACCCGGAGTTGACTATTTGGTTAGAGGGCCCAGAATCGGATTCTGATGATTCGGTTAGTTCCGGGAGGTGATTTGTGACTTAGGGGAGCAATCGGAATTGAATTTGGAGGTCCGGTGTAGAAATTTAGGCTTGAATCCGTGGGTAATTGGTGATTTTGATGTTTAGGATGGTGTTTTTATGATTGGAACAAGTTCGTATCGTGTTTTGGGGTATGTTGGTGGTTTTCGTTGGGGTCCCGGGGGCCTCGGGGTGAATCCGGACCATCATCCGGCATTTGGAAGCAAGAAATGACCTGCTGTAATCTGCAGATCACTGGGCAGTGATTTGGCCTTCGCGTTCGCGAGGGCAAGGCCCGCGTTCGCGTAGGCCAGGTTCAGCAGGCATCGCGTTCGCGGGGGAGGTATCACGTTCGCGTATTGGAAAGGCTGTGAAGCATCGCGAACGCGTGGGTGAAGGCCGCGTTCGCGTAGAGGGAAGTCATTAGGCATCGCGTTCGTGTGGGTCGTGGCCGCGTTCGCGTAGAAGGATCTCCGGATGGCTGAAGAAAATGTGCATCACGAACGCGTATGGCATGTCTCGTTCACGAAGGTTATTTTGGGCAGAGCTTCGCGGACGCGTGAGAGACGTCGCGAACGCGAAGACGAAAAATGGCTGGCAGTGAAATTAAAAACCAGAACTGGTCAGTCGCGGGTTTAATACCCAAAACCTCCATTTTTGAGTTCCAAGAGAAGAAATTGACGGGAGATTGTTGGGAAATCATCGGGGTTTCGTTGGAGGTAAGTTTTGTGGCTTAATTACATCATTTTAACATGAAATCCTTGGTTAAATCCCTGTAAATGGAAGATTAAAGGTGGGTTTGAGCCCTAGGCCTAAATTAAAGAAAAACACCGATTTGAGTGGGCAAATGGAGTCCGATTTTGGTAAATTTTATATGCCTAGACTCGTATCAAGATGAGGATTCTGAAAATGTGACTTTTGTAATTTTTCGACAAGCGTACCGAAAGTCGGGTTTTGACAACTTTGGGAATTTTGATGTAAATTGAGTTGTATTGATTAGGTGTCGTCCCATTGGCCTAATTTGTTGTGTTTCTACTGTATTTGATCAGATTCTACACGTGTGGAGCTTGATTCTCGTGGCAAGGGCATTGCGGAGTAGTCGTCGCGCCGTATTGAGGTGAGTAATAGATGTGGGTGATGACCAGAGCGGGTTCGAAACCCCGGTATACCACTTTGTGACGCTGTATAGCGGTGAGACACATATTCTCTTGTAAGTGCGGGGTCGATTGTGATTGGGGACTATGGCTTAGTCCGACTTATTGATACTGTGTTAAGACATTGGCTATTCTTGAGCCGTCGAACCTCCTTCTCGGATGGTTGCATACTATATATTGAGATATTGGCCACTCTTGAGCCGAGGAACCCCCTTCTTGGGCGGTTGAGTATACTTGTGGGCCGTGAGCCAGTTATTGGATCCCGCGAGGATCGTTATCATTGTCTTATCATATTGACATATTAGTTACTACCAGTCCGTAGCTATTTTTGTTATCATGCTATTTCCAATCTCTGGCACTTGGTATTACTGTTTTCCAACTAAAAAATGATAAAAAGGTTTTCAAAACTACTTTTCAGCCTGCGAGGCTGTATTTGCATATTAGCTGACTGGTAGTGGATCGGGCTGCACGCCGCAGCGGTACATATGTTGGATCGGACTGCACGCCGCAGTGATATTGTGCTTGGGCTGTAGGAGCCCCTCCGGAGTCTGAACCCCCACAGTGAGCACGGGTACCCAAATTGGATCGGGCTACGCGCCGTAGTGGTCATATCACGCATTGCATTGCATTTAGCTACATCTGCTAGCTGTTATACTATTTTGCTGGTAATTGTTGGTAGAGGTACAATTGATATTGATTCTGTGACAGGTTATTTGATTACAGCTTTACATAGTGCTTTATTGCGGATTTCTTATCTGCGCTGTCTTACCCTTGTTTATTACCACCGAGTCTGGCAGTACTCATTTTACTCCCTGCACCTTGTGTGCAGATCCAGGTACCTCTTAGCAGTGATCTAGTAGCTGTGCGAGGCGACATTTGTGGATATTCGAGGTAGCTGCAGAGCCCGCAGGACCCGATATTCCTTCTTACTATCTCTTGGTTTTGTATTGACTTTTCTTTCCACACTTGGTATCTTGTAAACCTTTATACACTCATGTCCAGTAGAGGCTCATGACTTTTGACCTTTCGGTCTATGGGATTTGATGTATTATGAGACTTGGTTTCCCGTTTTCGTTATATGTATCGCTGTTATTTCGTGTATTAATATGCTTAAATGGGTTAAAGAGAGCTTCTAGCTCCGTTGTTGATATTGATTGGTCAGGTTGGCTTAGCAATGTGCTGGGCGCCATCACGACCGGATTTGGGGTCGTGACAAGTTGGTATCAGAGCCTAGGTTTACTAGGCCTCATGAGTCTTGAGCCGGTTAGTAGAGTCTTGTGGATCGGTACGGGGACGCCTGTACTTATCCTCGGGAGGCTGCGAACCTTTAGGAAACACTTCACTTTTCTTGAACTCCGTCGTGCGATCTTGTTGTTCCGAGAACTGAACTTCCATATTCTATTCTCTCGCAGATGGCGAGAACGCGAGCATCGGGACGAGGTGGACGACCTCCATTGCCACCTGTTAGAGGCCGTGGGCGCGGTCGTGCTAGAGGTAGAGGTAGGGTGGATGAGGCAGTGCCAGCTGACCCGCTGTTGTACCAGTTCAGGAGTAGCCCCCGGTGGTTGATGCTCCGGCGGCCCCAGTTCAGGGCCAGACCGTATCTATTCCTATTCCTCGGTCTTCGGGAGACTCTTGCTCGGATATTATCGGTGTGTTCCGGTTTGGCTCGGGTAGTTTTAGCTACCGCTACCGTAGCGACATCTCAGTCGGGGGTGGTCATTGGACCCTCGCAGCTCGCACACCTGAGCGAGGTTGTTCGGGGACTTCGGACGCCGAGGCGGTCCCCGCTCGGGTAGTTGCACCGGTTATTCCTCCGACTGCACCGGCTCTAGCTCCAGAGCATATGGTTCAAGTTATGCCCGATGACGAGCAGCGTCGTCTTGAGAGATTTGGTAGACTTCGGCCACCCCATTTCAGTGGCGTTGAGGGCGAGGATGCCCAGGGTTTCTTAGACAAGTGTCAGATGATGTTGCGGACAGCTGGTATTCTTGAGGCCAGCGGAGTTGCATTTACTACCTTTCAGTTCACTGGTCCCGCATTTGATTGGTGGGAGGAGTTGGAGATGCGTAGGCCTGCAGGGGCAGCACCTCTCACATGGCAGCAGTTCTCTACTCTCTTTCTAGAGAAATATGTACCTCAGTCTCGTCGCGAGGAGCTACATCGCCAGTTCGAGTGGTTGGTGCAGGGTAACATGTCTGTGACTCAGTATGAGCTTAGATTCACACAGTTGGCTAGGCATGCCACATGGATGATCCATAATGATAGGGAGAGGATCAGGAGGTTCATTGATGGCCTCAACTACTCTATCCGCATTCTTATGACCAGAGAGAGAGTTTTGTCATCATCATTTGAGCGGGTTGTTGATATGGCACGCTCCATTGAGGCGGATCGTCGCCGAGAGATAGAGGAGTGGGAGGCCAAGATGCCTCGTGGTTCTGGCAGTTTCAGTGGTGCTCCATCTAGAGGGCATTCCCAGCAGAGCAGAGGTCGCTCATCTAGACCTTCTCATTCAGGCCGCCCAGAGCAGAGCGGAGGTTCTTATGGTCGTGGTCGATAGGGGTTTCAGCAGGGTCGGTCATCGCTTAGTGCCCTTCCAGCCCAGGGTGCAGCACCTACTTCTTCAGCCCAGAGTTCCTCTATGGCGAGGGGTTCCCTTCAGTCCCCTTCTCCAGCACCAGGTGCATGTTATGAGTGTGGTGAGTTTGGCCACATGAGGAGACAGTGCCCTCGACTCCGTAGGGACAGGACTCAGCAGAGGGATCAACCCTCTTCTTCAGCACCATCTCAGGCTAGTAGAGGTGGAGGTCAGCCTTCTCGTGGTCGCCCCAGAGGCGAGAAGAGATCTGGTGGAGGCCAGGCACGATTCAATGCACTCCCTGATAGGCGTGATGCGGTTGCCTCCGATGCGGTGATTACAGGTATCATTTCTGTCTGTCACAGAGATGCCTCTGTTCTATTTGATCCAGGGTCCACATATTCATACGTGTCCTCTTACTTTGCACATCACTTGGGTGCGACTCGTAGTAGTCTTGATTTACCTGTTCATGTATCCACCCCCGTGAGAGATACGATCGTTGTGGATCATGTTTATAGATCTTGTGTTATATTTATTGGGGGTCTGGAGACCCAGGCAGATTTGTTATTGTTGGGTATGGTGGACTTTGATGTTATATTGGGTATGGACTGGTTGTCTCCGTACCATGCTATATTGGACTGTCATGCTAAGACAGTTATGTTGGCCATTCCTGGTATTTCTCGGATTGAGTGGCGGGGTTCGACTGATTTCGTCCCTAGCCGTGTTATTTCGTTCTTAAAAGCTCAGAAGATGGTTGAAAAAGGGTGTTTATCGTACTTAGCTTTTGTGAGAGATGTGGGAGCCGAGTCTCCTAGCATTGATTCTGTACCTGTTGTGAGGGACTTCCCAGATGTATTCCCCTCAGACCTGCCGGGCATGCCGCCGGACAGGGACATTGATTTTGGCATTGACTTGGTGCCGGGCACTCAGCCCATATCCGTTCCTCCTTATCGGATGGCACCAGCTGAGTTGAAAGAACTGAAAGAGCAACTTTAGGAGCTTCTGGATAAGGGTTTCATCCGCCCTAGTGTGTCCCCGTGGGGTACGCCGGTATTATTTGTTAAAAAGAAAGATGGTTCCATGCGAATGTGTATTGATTATAGGCAATTGAACAAAGTGACCAGTGAAGAACAAGTACCCTCTACCGCGCATAGATGATTTGTTTGATCGGTTACAGGGTGCGAGGGTGTTTTCTAAGATCGATCTTCGTTCAGGCTATCATCAGCTGAAGATCAGGGACTCGGATATTATGAAGACTGCATTCGGGACCCGATATGGTCATTATGAGTTTCTTGTGATGTCGTTTGGGCCTGACCAACGCCCCAGCAGCATTTATGCTTCTGATGAACAGTGTGTTCAGCCCTATTTGGATTCATTTGTGATTGTGTTCATTGATGACATTCTAGTCTACTCCCGTAGTCAGGAGGAGCATGCCCAGCATTTGAGTATTGTGTTCCAGAGATTGAGGGAGGAGAAGCTATATGCTAAATTCTCCAAGTGTGAGTTTTGGCTCGAGTCCGTAGCATTTTTGGGACATGTGGTGTCTCGTGATGGTATTCAGGTTGATCCTAAGAAGATAGAGGCGGTGCAGAGTTGGCCTAGACCGTCCTCAGCTACAGAGATCGGGAGTTTTCTTGGTTTGGCGGGATATTATCGCCGGTTTGTTCAGGGATTTTCATCCATTGCTTCTTCATTGACTAAATTGACCCAGAAGGGTGCACCATTCGTGTGGTCGGATGAGTGCGAGGAGAGCTTTCATAAGCTCAAGACAGCTTTGACCACAGCTCCAGTGTTAGTATTGCCATCAGCTTCAGGTTCATATACTATTTACTATGATGCCTCGAGAGTGGGGATAGGTTGTGTGTTGATGCAAGAAGGTAAGGTAATTGCTTATGCTTCTCGGCAGTTGAAGCCACATGAGAAGAACTATCATGTTCATGATTTGGAGCTAGCCGCCATTGTTTATGCCTTGAAGATTTGGAGGCACTATTTGTACAGCGTGTCTTGTGAGGTGTATACGGACCATCGTAGTCTCCAGCACTTGTTCAAACAGAAAGACCTTAATTTGAGACTCCGTAGATGGCTTGAGTTGCTGAAGGATTATGACATTACTATATTATATCATCCGGGGAAGGCCAATGTGGTGGCCGATGCTTTGAGCCGAAAGGCGGTCAGTATGGGGAGCTTGGCATATATTCCAGCTGAGGAGAGGCCATTTGCTCATGATGTTCAGGTGCTAGCCAATCGGCTAGTGAGGTTAGATATTTCGGAGCCCAGTCGGGTATTGGCTTGTGTTGTATCTCGGTCATCTCTATATGATCGTATTCGTGAGCGCCAGTATGATGATCCACATTTGGCTGTCCCTGAGAGACAGAGTTCAGCATGATGATGCTAGAGAGGTCACCATTGATAGTGACGGCGTATTGAGGATGCAGGGCCGGATATGTGTGCCCAATGTTTATGGCCTTCGTGAGTTGATTCTGGAGGAGGCCCATAGCTCGCGGTATTCTATCAATCCAGGAGCCGCGAAGATGTATCAAGATTTGAAACGACACTATTGGTGGAGAAAGATGAAAATGGACATTGTCAGATATGTAGCACGGTGCCTCAACTGTCAGCAGGTTAAGTACGAGCATCAGAGGCCCGGTGGTGTATTTCAGCGTATTGATATTCCTGAGTGGAAATGGGAGAGGGTCACTATGGAATTTGTTACTGGACTCCCTCGGACGGCGAGGAAGTTTGATTCTATATGGGTGATTGTGGATAGACTGACCAAGTCAGCTCACTTCATTCCAGTTAGTACTACCTACTCATCGGAGCGGTTGGCAGCGATCTTTATTCGAGAGATTGTTCGGTTGCATGGAGTTCCGGTGTCTATCATATCCGACAGGGGTACTCAGTTCACTTCTCAGTTTTGGAGAGCATTTCAGCGAGAGATGGGTACGCGGGTTGAGTTGAGTACTGCATTTCACCCCCAGACAGATGGGCAGTCTGAGCGTACTATTCAGATTATGGAGGATATGTTGCGAGCGTGTGTGATTGACTTTGGTGGTTTGTGGGATGAGTTCCTACCACTTGCTGAGTTTGCCTACAACAACAGTTATCAGTCGAGTATTCAGATGGCCCCGTATGAGGCATTGTATGGCAGGCGGTGTAGATCCCCATTGGGATGGTTTGAGCCTAGTGAGGTTAGATTGATAGGGACTGAGTTAGTCCAGGATGCTCTGGATAGAGCAAAGTTGATCCAGGAGAGGCTTCGCACAGCACAGTCTCGCCGGAAGAGTTATGCGGACCGTAGAGTTCGAGAGTTGTCTTTCATGGTTGGTGACAGAGTATTGTTGAAGGTTTCACCTATGAAGGGTGTCATGAGGTTTGGGAAGAAAGGAAAGTTGAGTCCTAGGTACATTGGTCCTTTTGAGATACTCGGGAGGGTTGGAGAGGTGGCATATGAGTTAGCCTTGCCGCCCAGCTTATCCAGCGTTCATCCAGTATTCCATGTGTCTATGCTCCGGAAGTACATTGGAGATCCGTCTCATGTATTAGACTTTAGTACCATTCAGCTTGATGGTGATCTATCCTATGATGTGGAGCCTATTGCCATTTTAGGACGTCAGGTGAGAAAATTGAGGTCTAAGGAGATTGCATCAGTTAAGGTTCAGTGGAGATGTCGACCCGTGGAGGAGGCCACTTGGGAGATCGAGCGGGAGATGCGGAGCAGATATCCTCACTTGTTTGAGACTTCAGGTATGTTTCTTGACCCGCTCGAGGACGAGCGTTTGCTTAAGAGGGGGAGAATGTGACGACCCGGCCTGTCGTCACGAGAATTACCACCCCGTTATGTTGTAAATTCAAGTTTTATGCTTTTATATCAGTGTTAGAGTTCATCGGGTAAGTTAGGAGTGAATTGGATTGAAAATGAGGCATATAGCCTTTTTGAAGGAAACTTGAAAAAGGAAAGTTAACCCGGAGTTGACTATTTGGTTAGAGGGCTCAGAATCGGATTCTGATGATTCGGTTAGTTCCGGGAGGTGATTTGTGACTTAGGGGAGCAATCGGAATTGAATTTGGAGGTCCGGTGTAGAAATTTAGGCTTGAATCCGTGGGTAATTGGTGATTTTGATGTTTAGGATGGTGTTTTTATGATTGGAACAAGTTTGTATCGTGTTTTGGGGTATGTTGGTGGTTTTCGTTGGGGTTTCAGGGGCCTCGGCATGAATCCGGACCATCATCCGACATTTGGAAGCAAGAAATGACCTGCTGTAATCTGCAGATCACTGGGCAGTGATTTGGCCTTCGCGTTCGCGAGGGCAAGGCCCGCGTTCGCGTAGGCCAGGCTCAACAGGCATCGCGTTCGTGAGGGAGGTATCGTGTTCGCGTATTGAAAAGGCTGTGAAGCATCGCGAACGCGTGGGTGAAGGCCGTGTTCGCGTAGAGGGAAGTCATTAGGCATCGCGTTCGCGTGGGTCATGGCCGCATTCGCGTAGAAGTATCTCCGGATGGCTGAAGAAAATGTGCATCGCGAACGCGTATGGCATGTCACGTTCGCGAAGGTTATTTTGGGCAGAGCTTCACGGACGCGTGAGAGGCATCGCGAACGCGATGAAGAAAAATGGTTGGCAGTGAAATTAAAAACCAGAACTGGTCAGTCGCGGGTTTAATACCTAAAACCTCCATTTTTGAGTTCCAAGAGAAAAAATTGACGGGAGATTGCTAGGAAATCATCGGAGTTTCGTTGGAGGTAAGTTTTGTGGCTTAATTACATCATTTAAACATGAAATCCTTGGTTAAATCCCTGTAAATGGAAGATTAAAGGTGGGTTTGAGCCCTAGGCCTAAATTAAAGAAAAACACTGATTTGAGTGGGCAAATGGAGTCCGATTTTGGTAAATTTTATATGTCTAGACTCGTATCGAGATGAGGATTCCGAAAATGTGACTTTTGTAAATTTTTGACAAGTGTACCGAAAGTCGGGTTTTGATAACTTTGGGAATTTTGATGTAAATTGAGTTGTATTGATTGGGTGTCGTCCCATTGGCCTACTTTGTTGTGTTTCTACTGTATTTGATCAGATTGTACACGTACGGAGCTTGATTCTCGTGGCAAGGGCATTGCGGAGTAGTCGTCACGCTGTATTGAGGTGAGTAATAGATGTGGGTGATGACCAGCGGGTTCGAAACCCCGGTATACCACTTTGTGACGCTGTATAGCGGCGAGACACGTACTCTCTTGTGAGTGCGGGGTCGATTGTGATTGGGGACTATGGCTTAGTCCGACTTGTTGATACTTGTGTTAAGACATTGGCTATTCTTGAGTCGTCGAACCTCCTTCTCGGATGGTTGCATACTATATATTGAGATATTGGCCACTCTTGAGCCGAGGAACCCCCTTCTTGGGAGGTTGAGTATACTTGTGGGCTGTGAGCCATTATTGGATCCCGCGAGGATCATTATCATTATCTTATCATATTGACATGTTAGTTACTACCGATCCGTAGCTATTTCTGTTATCATGCTATTTCCAATCTCTGGAACTTGGTATTACTGTTTAACAACTAAAAAATGATAAAAAGGTTTTCAAAACTACTTTTGAGCCTGCGAGGCTGTATTTGCATATTAGCTGACTGGTAGTGGATTGGGCTGCGCGTCGTAGCAGTATATATGTTGGATCGGACTGCACGCCGCAGTGATATTGTGTTTGGGCTGTAGGAGCCCCTCCGGAGTCTGAACCACCACAGTGAGCGCGGGTACCCAAATTGGATCGGGCTACGTGCCGTAGCGGTCATATCTTATATTGCATTGCATTTAGCTACATCTGCTAGTTGTTATACTGTTTTGCTGGTACTTGTTGGTACAGGTACATTTGAAGATTGATTCTATGACAGGGTAGCTGATTATAGCTTTACATAGTGCTTTATTGCGGATTTCTTATCTGCACTGTCTTACCCTTGTTTATTACCACTGAGTCAGGCGGTACTCATTTTACTCCCTGCACCTTGTGTGCAGATCCAGGTACCTCTCAGCAGTGATCCAGTAGCTGTGCGAGGCGACATTTGTGGATATTCGAGGTAGGTGCAGAGTCCGCAGGACCCGATATTCCTTCTTACTGTCTCTTGATTTTGAATTGACTTTTCTTTCCGCACTTGGTATCTTGTAAACCTTTATACACTCATGTCCAGTAGAGGCTCATGACTTTTGACCCTTCGGTCTATGGGAGTTGATGTATTATGAGACTTGGTTTCCCGTTTTTGTTATATGTATCGCTGTTATTTCGTGTATTAATATGCTTAAATGGGTTAAAGAGAGCTTCTAGCTCCGTTGTTGATATTGATTGGTCAGGCTGGCTTAGCAATGTGCTGGGCGCCATCACGACCGGATTTGGGGTCGTGACATAGGTGGATGAAACTTGTTGTGGAATTGCTTGACTAACTCATCCCAAGTTGCAATAGAGTTTATGGGGAGTGAGTGTAGCCATACCTGCGTAGCCCCTGTAACTGAGAACGGAAATAGCAATAGTCTGATGGCTTTCGGAGTCGGTTGCCTCTGTGTCTTGCATATTGAGAGAAAGTTCTTCAGGTGCTATTGTGGATCATCAAACTGAGACCTAGAGAATAATACCTTGTTTTGAAACAAGTTTAACATGTTGTTAGTAATCTGGAAAGACTCAGCTTGAATCGCTGGCACAATAATGGCAGTTGCCAAATTATCCGCTGTTGGTTGTGCCCAGTCAAATAGTGCACCTTCTTGCGCCTCCTGCGCCTCTTGTATGTTCAACCCAGCATGCTGGTTTGGGAAAGAATATAGAGAAAGCCTAGGGTAGAGGTTTTCTAAACCTTGAATATATTTTTGTAGAGGTTTTCTAACAACTAACTTTTACTACAATTAAAGACTTAAAAGAAAGAATTGAATGTTGGGTAAAGAATATAGAGAAAGGCTAAGGTATTGATTTCCCCTATTGATGGAATACATTATGTTTATGCTCAGAAAAATTGTTAATATTATTCTATCAATCATGAACGCTATTTTTACTGTAATTCTCTCTCGAGCAACTATAATAATTAACTAGTGCACTCTCCGAGCTACCCTAACTAGCTTTAATTTGAATAGTTCACTTTAGATTGCACCCAAGGCTTCATTATTCCTAATCCCACCTTTACACCTAAAGTTATAGATTCCTCCAATAATGTAGGTGTGGTGTTGTTCAACAATATACCTAAGTATGCACTCTATTCCAAGTTATGCACAATAATAGGCACATCTAATTGGGAGCTCTACCAATTAACTACAACAAGAACGAAGTTGAACAAATAGAAATCTAGCTAACAATTTGTAATCACATAAACTAGAAGTTCATCACTCAATAGGTTCCATCAAAACCTTATATAAGGAATTAGCTACTCATAATCAAAGAAACAAGAATAATAATAGAAGTTATAACCAAATATTCAATATAAAAGAAAGAAATAAGTTGAGAGAGTTCTCTCTTACTAATTTACTTGCAAAAGTAGTGAATAATACAATGCTTGCCTCTCTTGGGCGAAGTCTATGCTTATATAAAGGGTTTAGGTTACAAAAATTGAGTTTTTACAAAGTTAGCCTTCAAATTTTTGGCAGCTTTCGCAGTTCGTTCGCGGTTGCGAATGGACCGCGAACAGTCAAGTCCTCTGAAGCTTAATAAGTTCCACCAGCCTCCTTTTTCGCAGTTCATTCGCGGTCGCGAATGGACCGCGAATGAACAGTGCCTTGTCTTCTTCATTTTATTTTTTTATGCCAACTTCACTGTTGCTCTACACTTGGCCTTTTTACAATCTTATGACTCCAAAATGGCTCTTTTAGTCTCCAATGGCTCATGTGTACCTATAACACACCAAAAAAAACTAATACATGCATTTTGTCATCATAAACAATATCAATTCAACAATAATGTGTGATTATTTAGGGTATAATTATAGTCAAACTCATCTATTATCACTATGATTACAGGTATTATCTCGGTCTGCCACATAGATACCTTTGTATTATTTGATCCTAGTTCCACTTTTTCACATGCGTTAACATATTTTGCTCGTTATTTGGATACACCCCGTGAGTCTATTACTTTCTCTGTTTATGTATCTACTTCGATGGGCGATGATATCATTATAGACCGTATATACCGATCGTGTGTGGTGACTATTGGGGGTCCGGTGACTCGAGTGGACCTTCTATTACTTTGTATGGTGGACTTCGATGTGGTTATAGGCATGGATTGGTAATCTCCGTGTCGTGTTATATTGCACTGTGATGCTAAGATAGTGATGTTGGCTATGCCGGGTGTGCCACGGATTGAGTGGAAAGGTTTGACTGATTTTGTCCCTAGTAGGGTGATTTCATTTCTGAAGGCCCAACGGATGGTTGGGAAGGGTTGTCTTTCATAATTAGCTTTTTTGAGGGATGTCAGTGTAGAGACTTCTACCATTGACTATGTTCCAATAGTAAGGGATTTTCCTAATGTGTTTCCTGTAAATCTATCGGGCATGCCACCGAACAGGGATATCGAATAGGTGACTGGCACTCAGCCTATTTCTTTTCTACCATATCATATGGCACCAATGGAGTTTAAAGAGTTGAAGGATCAATTTCAGGAACTCCTTGACAAAGGCTTCATTTGTCCTAATGTGTCACCTTGGGATGCGCATGTTCTATTTGTGAAAAAGAAGGATGGTACGATGATGATGTGCATTGATTAGAGGTAGTTGAACAAAGTTACAATCAAGAACAAGTACTTTTGCCTCGTATTGTTGATTTATATGACCTACTTAAGGGAGTGATAGTGTTCTCTTAGATTGATCTCTATTCAGGGTATCACCAGTTGAAGATCAGGGACTCCGATATTCTTAAGACATCTTTCAAGACTTGATATGGTCATTTTGAGTTTCTTGTTATGTCTTTTGGGCTGACCAATGCCCTAGCATTGGTCATACATTTTATGAACAACGTGTTCCGGCCTTATCTCGACTTGTTCATTATTGTTTTTAGTGATGATATTTTTGTGTACTTGCGTAGTCAGGAGAAGCACACAGAGCATTTGAGAGATGTGTTACAAAGATTGAGGGAGGATAAGCTTTATGCATAGTTCTCCAAGTGTAAGTTTTGGCTCAGTTTAGTAGCTTTCTTGGGGCATGTGGTGTCCCGCGAGGGTATTCAAGTTGATCCGAAGAAGATAGAGGCAGTTTAGAGTTGGACCAAACCATCCTCAGCCACGGAGATTCACAATTGGTTTGGCGAGCTATTACCGTTGGTTCTATTAGGTATTTTCATCTATTGCATCATGCTTTTCCAAAAATGACTTAGAATGGTGCTTTATTTAGGTGGTCGGATGAGTGTGAGGCAAGCTTTCAAAAGCTCAATACTGCATTGACCACAACTCTGATATTAGTTTTGCCATCACCTTATGGTTCATATACAGTGTATTGTCATCTTCAATATGGGTATTGGGTGTATGTTGATGCAAGAGGGTAGAATTATTGCTTATGTTTCTCGCCAGTTGAAGCCCCATGAGAAGAACTTTCATGTTCATGATCTAGAGTTGGCTGCCATTGGTTAGGATTGAAGATTTGGAGGCATTATCTATATGATGTGTCTTGTGAGGTTTTTACGGATCATCGTAACCTCCAACACTTGTTCAAGTAGAAGGATCTCAATTTGGGGTAGCGGAGATGGTTTGAGGTGCTAAAAGATTATGATATTACGATCTTATATCATTTGGGGAAGGACAATATAGTGGCCGATGCTTTGAGCAGGAAGGCAATATGTATGGGGAGTTTGGCATCTATTCCTGTTGGGGAGAGACCTTTTACCGCTGTTGTTTAAGCCTTGGCCAAATAGTTCATGAGGTTGGATATTTCAGATCCTAGTCAGGTCTTAGCTTGTTTGATTTCTCGATCTTCTTTGTTTGATCGTATCAGAGAGCGCCAGTATGATGATCCTCATTTGCCTTTCGTTAAGGACATGAGTTGATCTTATAGGAGGCCCATAGTTTGCAGTATTCCATTCATTTGGTTGCCACAAAAATGAATCGTATTTGAGACAACATTATTGGTGGAGGAGAATGAAGAAGGACGTTGTAGAATGTGCAGTTCGTTGTCTCAATTATCAGCAGATGATATATGAGCATCAAAGACCGGGTAGCTTGCTTTAGTAGATGGATATTCCAAAGTGGAGGATGGAGAGAATCATCATGGACTTTGTAGTTGGGCTCCCATAGACTATGAATTTCGATGCCATTTGGGTGATTATGGATTGGCTGACCAAGTCCTCCCACTTGATTCCTATATGTACTACTTATTACCCAGAGTGGCTAGCAGAGATTCATACCCGAGAAATTATTCATGCGTTTCCAATCTCCATCATTTTAGATAAGGGTACTCACTTTACTTCACAGTTTTGGATGATTGTACAACGAGAGTTGGGTACTCAGGTTGAGTTGAGCATATATTGTCATCCTTAGACGGACGGGCAGTCCGAGCGCACTATTCAGATATTGGAGGACATGTTGCGCATGTGTGTCATTGATTTTGGAGGGTCCTGGGATCATTTTCTACCGCACGCAGAGTTTCTTACAACAACAATTATCATTCGAGTATTTAGATGGCTCCATATGAAGCTTCATATGGGATATAATGTAGATCTCCAGTTGGTTATTTTGAGCCGGGTGAGGCTAGGTTTTTAGGTACAGACTTGGTACAAAATGCTTTGGAGAAGGTGAAGGTGATTCGGGAGAGACTTTGTATAGCAAAGTCGAGACAAAAGAGGTATGCTAACAGGAAGGTCCCTGATGTGTCTTCATGGTTGAGGAGAAGGTTCAATTGAAAGTCTCACCCATGAAGGGTGTTATGTGATTAGGGAAGAAGTGTATATTTAGTACTCGATTCATTGGGCCTTTTCAGGTGTTTCGGAGGATTGGGGAGGTGGCTTATGAGATCGCTTTGCCACCCAACTTGTCAAATGTGCATCCGATATTTTAGGTTTCTATGCTCTTGAAGTATAATTGCGATCCATCTCATGTTTTGGATTTCATCACGGTTCAGTTAGAGGAATATTTGACCTATGATATGGATCTAACGGCTATTTTGGAGTGTCGGGTTTGAAAGAAGAGATAAAGGAAATAGATTCAATGAAAGTACAGTAGAGAGGTCGATTTGTGGAGGAGGCTACCTGGGAGACCGAGTAGGAGATGCAGAGAAGATATCCTTACCTATTTAAGGCTTCATATATGTTTCATAACTCATTTGAGGATGGAAGATTGTTTAAGAGGAGGAGGATGTAACGACTCGGCCGGTCGTTTCATGAGTTACCCCTCTATTTCCCCTATTTCTGCTTTTTTATGTCGTCTTCAACTATGTTATATGGTATCGTGTTGGTTAGTTTGGGTTTAGAGTGGTTTTGTAGAGAAATGAGTCACTTAGCATCTTTTCAGTACGCTTGAGTTGGAAAAGCCAATAGGATGCTGACTTATGTGAAAAAGGTCTCAGAGGTGAATTTTGATGGTCCGGATAGCTTCACAAGTTGATTTGGGACTTAGGAGCATGATCGGAATGTGTTTTGGAGATCCGCTCTAGATTTAAGCTTGAATTGGTGAAAATGGAATTTTGGCGTTTTTCTGTTTGTAATGAAAATTTTTATATAGGTGTCGGAATAGAATTTCATATATTGGAGTAGGTATGTTGTGTAATTGGGACTTGTGTACAAAATTTTAGGTCGTTCAGACGAGGTTTGATAGTCTTTTTTATCAAAAGTGCAATTTGGAAGTTTTGGAAATTTTTAGGCTTGAATCCGATGATGAATTTATATTTTGATGTTGTTTTGAGCATTTCGAAGATTAGAATAAGTTTGAATGATGTTATGGGATAAGTTTGCACATTTGGTTGATGTCCGGATGGCCTCGAGTGAGTTTTGGGTTGTTAAACGGATCAAATTCTTATTTCGAATGGTGGAGATTTTCTTCAGTTCTGTTGGAGACAGTTTGTTCTTCGCGATCGCATAGACCTAGTTGGGCAGTGGTGAGATTTTTTTATGCGATCTCAAAGGTCTAGAAGCAATCACGATTTGCTGTGAAGTTGTTATTTGCGAACGCGTAGCAAGGCTCGCGTTCGCATAGAGGGGATTATATGGTGTGAAGCAGTGATGTTTGCTCTATGCGACCGCGTGGGAGAGACCACGATCGTATGAGTTAGCAGAGGTAGAGCTTTGTGATCGCATCGTATTATATGTGATCGCATAAGGTAAAAAGAGGGCAGTCGGTTCATATGCTTCGCGATCGCGAGGCTGTCTATGCGATTGCGATTAAGGAATTTATATCCCTAGGAAAAATGTTTTTAGGGGACTTCACAACTTTTGGCCATATTTCACTATTGTTGAGTGATTTTGAAGCCTTTTAAAGGGGATTGAAGAGGGAATCAAAGGAAAACACCATTGATACCCAATTTTTTCCTGTATAGTTTTTATATATATGCAAAATACTTTTGAAAATACTATATATATATATACATATATATATATATATATATATATAAGTATGCTCAAGTGTTTTAGTATTTTTCCCAGTTTTTAAAGATTTTTTAAATCAATTTATTGTATATTCTAGTTGTACAAAATTCAATTATTATTCCCAAAATCATCAATTTTGGTGAATAATTTATTTTATTCTCGTATTTATTCCAAGATATAGTTATTATCACAAATTTATTTGGTATTCCAAAAGCTAAATTGCATATAATGGCAATTTGAGTCTACTTTAAGATTTAACACCATTTTATAATTACAAAATTGATTCCAATATTTTTACATTAATATTTACATATCATTAACTGGTCCAGTACATTAATTTGCTTTCAAAATCATTTTTACTATTTTCATAAAATAAAAAGGGAAAAACTGGCTATTAAAATGAGGCCGATTTTAATTTCAATTATAGCCAAAATCGACCCTCAAATTGAATCAATCTTAACTTCCAATAGGACCGGTCCAATTTCAATTTTAACCTGACCCCGACCCAACCAATTAACCCGCCTAGGCCTTCATTCAATCCTGGCCGTTGACCATTTTGATCAGCAGCCACGATCGTTCCTTGCCTTTTTAATTCACCTAACCCTACCCTTCCCCCCCCCCCCATTTCTCTCTATATTCTGCCTTTGAATACTCTCCCTCTCTCAAAGTCTATTGAAATTTCCACGAAACCCTAGCCTCTCTCATCCTCTCCGACCACAACCTCACTGGAATCCATGGCTTCTCAGGAAATGGATGGCCTTTACTCACCTTCCTTCCTTCTTAAACACTGGGTGTTCAATGTTTTGAGGTCTAACCTTGATGAGGTCCGTTCATGTCTTCGCCAATTCTAGGTTCCATGCTTTCTCCAGCCGTGCTCCGGCATATTCAACATTTCGAGCCTGGTTCTAATTTATCCGACTCAAGATCAGACTTTTCCAATAGTTTCTCATTCTAGGGTTTCTCTTAAACCCCAACTACTCGAGGTTCTCTGTGATTATTTTTAATATCTGGCATATGTCTGTGCTCTACTTGAGTTCTTAAATGTTTTCCCTAATTTTCTTTTAAAAAAATTACTTCTCTTCGATTTAGCGTATTTGAAAAATTTTAAATTTTTTTTCTGATTCTTCCTTTTCTTTTCTTAATGTTTATTTTTCAATACCATGTTTGTATGTTTTGTTTTCTACCACACATGTATTTTTTCTGCTTTCTTTCTACTATACATGATTCTTCTATGCTTGGTGTTCTACTATGCTTGTGCGCCGTGCTCACATGTTCATCTACTATGTTTTCCAATATGTTCTTTTGCTATATTTTTTCAGTATTTTGTGTTCTTCTATTTTATGTATTTCCTACTGAGTTCTTTAGTATTTGTTTGCTCTACTGAACTTTGTTTGAGTTCTCTCTACACATGTTCCCTCTACAGTTTTTTTATCTTTATACTGCCTTTTCTCTCTTTCGAACTTGTTTAAGTTCCAAGATTTTCTTAAAACGTGTTCTCTATGCTTCAAATCAGTTTTCCCTATCTATTTGCCATGAACCTGCTATTTTATCTTTGTGTTTTCATATGAGACTCTGACAGAGACCACAGAGTATATTTCGATAACTTGCCTCCTCGTCTCTGCATGATACTCGAGTTGGAAACTCTAGGTTTTTGGGGGTTTTCACGAGTTTGATCTTGGGTGTGGACTAGGGTTTTGTTATGGAACCCTGGACTCACTCCGACTAATTATGAGTCTGTGTATCGATTTGAGCCTCTTTATTTGTGATTTTGAACTTTTCTATACTAGGCTTCGCTGATTAGCACAGTGGTTCTTTCTCGATTGACATGTTTGTACACTTTATATATGATGATTTCACCCTTCAAAAAACATTATGCCAACTTATGATTGATTTAAAATTAATTTTAATAATGTTCAATTGATTGTTACTGATTTCCTTTAATTAAACCTTTTTTCAACTTTTATGGTTGGATTTTGTAATGGTCTGACTGGTCGTTTTTCCTTTTAGAATCCCGTTCCCGTAAAGAAGACTTCCCACACTTGCTTTAGCTAATTTAAAACTTACAGGGATGGTTATTTCAGGAGTTGGAAGAGTTTTAAGTAAAAATATGTCCAATTGTTTCTTTAAAATTCTCATGAATGACCAAGTTTGACATTGGTCAACTTTTTAGGATAACGGACCCGAATTCATGATTTGATGGTTCCGGAGGGCCCGTGGGAAAATATGGGACCTGGAGTATGCCAGGAATTAAATTCCATGGTCCCTAGCCCGAGTAATGAATTTTTGTTGGAAATTGTTAAATTAAAGTTTTAAAGAATTAAATAAACTAAGAAATCTTTGACTTCCTAGGTACCATGCTTGAATTTATGTTTCGAAGCTTGGTACAAGTCCGAAATATCAGCTAAGACTTGCCCGTAAAATTTGGTGTCAATCTGAGAAGTTTAAGGGCGTTTTGGACCATTAGAAGAAAATTAAGAACGTGAAGTTAAATAGTTTGATTCTTTTGGTTTAAGGAGGTGATTCCAAGATTTTGCATTTCTTTGGGTGTTCTGAGGGTTTGAGTAGGTCCGCCTCATGGTTTTAGACTTGTTGGTAAGTTCGGGCGGTGCTCCGGAGCCCCGAGTGTCAAACCAGTGAAGTTCGAGTAAAGTAGGAAAGTTGAAGAATAGCTGAAGGTCTGCTGCTTCTGTCATAACTGCATCTGCGATTCTAGGACCGCAGAAGAGGGACCAGAGATGCAGTCAATCCATCACAGAATCGGCCTTTGTGCAGTCCAAGAGAAACCGCAGGAGTGGCTCCGCAGAAGCGGTCTAGTGATTTCCGCCCAGTTATTTAAAAGCGGTCCTCCTTTTTGCAGGTGCGGGACCGCAAAAGTGGTCCCCATACCGCATAAGAGAAAATCACTGGGCAATGAGCTCATCTAATTTGAACGGAAAAACCATTTATTTCATTTTACTCCTCAATTAGGTGATTTGGGGCTTCCAAAGTGAGGATTTCAACATAGCACTTCAAGGTAAGTTAATTCCACTTATTATTAATTTAAACATATATATATAAAGTTGATTAAACATTAAAAAATAGGTGAATTCAAAAGGGTTAGTGACTTGACCTAGGGTTGAATTAAAATCAAGATATTACCACGGAATTCGTTATGAAATGAACTAGGATTCATATATTATTGATTCTTATATTATAGAGAACAACTTTCTTCGAAAAAGCATGAAATCCGGGCACGTGGGCTTGGGGTAAGAATTTAGGAAACTTGTGAAAAAGGTTAGGAAATTACTTAAATAGTTGGAAATCGACCTTGTAAGCCTTTATTCACTAGTTCTTACTTTATTTAACTAGTTAAGGATTTTTCGGCTTTGAATTAAGGACTCGGGCTCGTTCTTGGTAACTGGAAGTGCACTTTGGAGCGAGGTGAGTCTCCTTTCTAACCTTGTAAGAGGGAATTGTCCCCATATCTATTATAAAGGAGGATTTGCTACTAAATGCGGGGGCTACGTACGTATTTTGTGACGAGAGTCCGTGCGTAGCTACTATGATATTAATTTCTTGGCTAGTTTATGACCCATACCACGCCTAATTTGGAATTTCCTTCTATTTAAATTTTCAATATGCCCCTTTGTGGTATGCTAGAGATTTGAGAGAAATAAAAAGTGAGTGTATGAACTTGTTGAACTTTGTATGAGTTCCATTGCATATATATGAGCCTTTTTGTGCATTCTTGTTGTTCTTGATACTCGTGTAGCGGGCCGATCACCTCGGTGAAAATATATGTATCTATGGTTCGTGCCGTTCGACCCTAGGCAGTGCACGTTTTATTTTCCGTTGGAATGCACTATCGACCTCGGCATAATATATATATATATATATATATATATATATATATATATATATATATATATATATATATATATATATATATATATATATATATATATATATATATATATATATTAAATATTGGTGACTTTCATGCTTAGCATAACACATTGATATTATATTATCTTGACCCTAGTAGGTATCAAGTCGACCTCTCATCTCTACTTCTTCGAGATTAGATGGGATACTTACTAGGTAGATATTGTTTATGTTCTCGTACTACACTTATGTACTTAATTGTATAGGGTCTGAGGCTGATACATCTGGTTACCGATATGGTGCACGCCCTTGAGTTTGCGGCAGAGCCTTACACGATGAGCGGCTTCCTTCCTATGCCGTCCAACAGCTGGATGGAGTCTTCCCTTACATTTGCTGTCTTTTTTTTTATCTCAGACAATAGGATAGATATATTCTTTTGTATATCTTACTAGATGCCCGTACTTGTGACACCGCATCTTGTAACTCACACCTTGGTAGACATTTATTTTGGGTTGTATAAGCATGTTATTTATGGTATTTCTCTCTTCTGTCTTGATTCTAAATTAAGTGTCTATTTCACTCATTTCTGATTAAAAGCAACGTAAGAATTTAGTAATGTTTCCACGTTGGCTTGCCGGACAATGGTGTTAGGCGCCCTTATGACCTATTATGGAAATAGATAGTGACATATTCATTCATACCAAGGCTCAATTATGATTTTACTGGTTGTTGAGTGATTGCCTTTCCTTATTTGCACAAACTGTGTGCCACTGGACTTTTGCCTTAAATAAACTTCTGTGTTTTTACCCTTCTTGTGCTACTTTGGAAAAGATTTTTGATCAAACGCTTTCCTTAATTATTTTACCCATTTAAAATCAGAATTCCTTAATCAAAGGAAAACCCTTGTAATTGATTTTAAAGCTATTAGCTTGCCTATTTTTACTTGCTTCCAACACTATAAAAGGCACAATCCTTCTGCTCTTTAGGAGACCTGGAGTTCAATATGTTTTACACACACCACTTAGTGAACACTTTCAATTTCAATACTTCTACATTCTCAATTCAACACTCCACTCTCTTCCGAGATCTTCTGGCTGTTTGTTGGCAATTTGGCTTTACTATTGTTTTTTCTCTTCTTGTTTCCCTAAAACTGGTATGTTCTAATTTATTTTTTATCCTCATCCCAATGTGTCTATTTTTTTCTACATCCCTGTCTGTTTACTACCTATGTTTAATGTTAATTAGCAAGTCAATTCTTTTGTATATATTTTTACTGTGAATCACTACACCCTTGTTTTACCACCTATGTTTAATGTTAATCGACAATGTTAATTTCTTTGAACATGTTCCTGCTATGAATCCATGTACCCCTATTTCCCTCTATGTGTTTTGACTTTAAGTTTTGAACTTGACGACATCCAAATTGTTCCTCATATCTGGACTTTATCCTTTAAGGTATCCTAACTCCCAAACAATGTGGCTAACAGGCTGGTTAGGGTGTGGCAGCACTCCTCATTGCTGGGTATGACCACCAATCTGTCTTGGCTTTCCCTAAAATCCCCTCTATGCACTTGTACTCTCTCTTGGATTCTAAGTTCTGCCCCATTCCTATAAGCCTTTCTTTGGGACCTTGAGCTCCCTCTGAACTTGGACAATTAAGGGATGCCCCTTCGATAATTTACTATAATTCAATTTTGCATTATATTTCGGTGTAAGCATTGCCTGGAGTCCATTTGAGACTCTTAGGGAACTCTGACATATCCCAAAAATGAGAAAAGCTTTGGAATTTGATCCTTTTGGAGTTTGTTTACTTCATGCTTCAGATAAAAGATTGAATCAGGCTCTCCTTGGTTGGGATTTTTAGCTTTGTGATATAATTTTATTTTTTATTTCCTTTATTCAGTTTGGTCTGTAACAAATTTTTAATAACTTATAGGGGTTATAGTGAAAATGGGAGGGTCACTCATGTATGCATAAGGGTAGATATCATGTTCATAGGTATTTACTTCTGTATATCATGTCAAGTTTTGTATTTTTTGCATTTTTGCATATAGAAACCATGCCTATGGGTGCTGCATTTCATATAGACATCATGTCTCAAGGTTCGGCACTTTAGCATTTCAGAAATCTTTTCTTTAGGTTCGGCACTTCTGCATATTTTAGAAATCCATGTCTATAAATTTCTACAGTTCTGCATCTTAGAAATCCAGCCTATAAGTTCTGCATTTCACACATACATATCATGTCAATAGCTCTTGTATTTCTACCTCTAATATAGAGAACATGTCTATAACATTCTCCATTTTGCCTATCATATGGATAACATGTCTATAGGTTTTTCCTGAATTCTACATATGCATCAATCGCTAGGAAAATGATATGTTGGTTTAAATAATAATTAGTACTTCAAACACCACACGTATAGGACTTCTGCACTTATATAAACATTTTAAATGAATAACACTTAGAAAGCAGGCCTATAGGAGTAACCAACTAATTTGAATATGAACTGTCTATCTCGCTTACAAGTCTAAAATCAGTAGTGGTGTTACTCAAGTCCGCAGAGCTTATTTTTTTTATAATCAACAAGTCTTCTTCTTTAAAACAAGTACACTTTTGCACTATTAGATATCATACCTATAGGTTTAACTTAGGCAACATACAAGGTGAATTAGCTAGTGAATCAGGCTTCGTTAATTCCAACCTGCATGCAGGTCTGATTCTGTAACGACCCGACTGGTCGTTTTTGAAATTTATGCCCTGATCCCCAATTTAATTGTTCCCCTAAGTTCATTTCTTCTATTTTGGTTTGCCGGGAGGTTCGGTTCTAGAATGTGAAGCGATTTGGGACACTTAGTCCCTAAATGAGAGCTTTATAGTTGAAAAATGGCCCGTATTCGGAACAGTGTTAATACGACCTCGGAACGGAAATCTGATGGTTCCATTAGCTCCGTTAGGTGATTTCGGGGTTGGGAGCACGTTCGGAATGTATTTTGGAGGTCTGTAGCTCAATTAGTCTTGAAATGACGAAGTTGGAAACTTTTGGAAATCCGATCTATAGGCGAGATTTTGATCCAGGCATCGGAATAGAAATCCGACAGTTGCATTAGCTTCGTAAGATGATTTTGGATATGTCTACAAATTTTCAGGTTATTCAGACATCGTTTGGTCGGGTTTTTGATAGCATATAGGTTTCGGAAATTTAGGATGAAACTTAAGCTTGAATTCCCTTTGTTTTGGTGATTTCCGTGTTTAAGAGTGTGTTTTTTTGATTGAAAGAAGTTTGTATCATGTTTTGGAGTAGGTTGGTTGTTTTCGTTTGGGTCCCGGGGGTCTCGGGATGAATCAGGGGGTCCAATCGGGCTAATTCATGCATTTTAGAAGTGCTGTTATCTGCTGGTATGTGCTGTAGACGAATGCTCTATGCGATCGCAATGGGCTGATGCGATTGCATAGAAGGTTTTGAAGAAGGCTAAATATTTGTTCTATGCGATCAAGAGCAAGGCTATGCGTTCGCGTAGTGCTGGATGGTTGTGCTCTGCGATCGCGTATAGGCCTATGCGATCGCATAGTGTATAGAGTAGGGGGTCCCAGGCCCAGCGTTTTGTTCTATGCGATCGCACAGAAGGGTGTGCGATCGCATAGGTCTATTTTGGTGAGAAGTGTGATCGCATTGAGGACTATGCGATCGCATAAAGTAGTTTGGCGAGGGTTCAAAATTTGTTCTATGCGATCGAAACAGTGTTCATGCGATCGCGTAGAGTAAAAATGTCTGGCAGTGAATTTAAGTCCAGAACAATCCAGTCGCGGGGCTCATTCGCAAAAACCCCATTTTTAAGTTTTAGAGAGAGAAACTCATGGGAAATTGTTGGGAATTCATCGGGTACTCATCGAAGGTAAGATTTTTAGCCTAATTACATTATTTTATCATGGAATCCTTGTGTATTTCACTGTTAATGGAGGATTAATGGGGGGGGTTAGCCCTAGGCCTAAATTATGGTAAATCATTGATTTGAATGGGCAAACGGAGTCCGATTTTGGTAAATTTGATATGCATAGACTCGTGTTGTGATAAGGAACCCGAATATATAACTTTCGTAATTTTTTCAGAAGCGTACCTAAAGTCGGGTTTTGGCAACTTGTGGTTTTGGGTGTATTTCGAATTGTTTCGATTGGGTAATACCCAATTGCATTATTTTGATGTATTTCTATTGATTTTGATTAAATTCTACACCTGTGGAGGCCAATACTCGTGGCAAGAGAGTTTTCTCTTAGCGGTTTCGTACCGGAGTTGAGGTAGGTGGCTTGTCTAACCTCGTGTGGGGGAACCTTCACCCCTAGGATATTATGTGTTAATTTAAATGCCTTGTACGCGAGGTTGTCACACCTCCCTTTTTACTACCCCAACATGCGTAAGGTGTATAAATATACTTGTAGGGTATACCCCGACGCTCAATTACCCGAGACGGATAAAATAACGTAAGGGAAGGAGTTTTTCCAATTTAAGGACAATCGGTTCGGGATTTCATTAGAGATTAATCAGAGTCGCCACTTGGGAATGACAATGGTGTCCCAAGTCACCGGTTGATCCCGAATCCGAGGAATTTTGACTCTTTGAAATGTCTGCGAAGCAGAGGTCCGGATAAGGAACTCTGTTAACCCGGGAGAAGGTGTTAGGCACTCCCGGACTCCACTGTCGTTCTTGACTTTTGTTTGACTCAGTTATAGATTTTAATAACATAATGTGCTTTTACGTTAAATATTATTTTTAGGAATTTGCGACATCGCGGAAATACACCTCGAGTCATACCGCAACCAGTACGCCTATGACTTTTGGAGTATTTCGGCTCTGCCGAGATTTGGATTCGAGTCGCACCAAGTGCACACTCGTTCATAGGAAAGTATATTAAAATCGTGCCCTAAAGTAACATCTATCGGCTTTTAAATCTTTTGGGAGAAGCTATGGAATTTACTATTAGCTTTCCCGGATCTATTTTGTGTTTATATCATTACTAAATGGGGGCCCCGGTGTTATTCGGGTGAGGCTCATCCCAAACTATTTATTAAAGGATACTAATATTTGGCTAAGTTTTCTATATTTGTTTTTGCCTTAATCGTAATACTAACACTATAATAATCCAAGCCCGTTGAGTTTTTACCAATTAATTGGGCCTGGTTCTTCAGCCTTGTACTGGATGTGCTTAAGCAGACTTCAGATCTTTATTTGGGCAGCCTAATCGAATGATACTATAGTTCAGGCCCACGTAATGTTTTGGGCCCAAACCAGAATGTAATAACAATAATATGGCATAAAATTCATAACGGAAAAGGTGCTCGGCATTTGAAACAAAGAATCAAACCATTTTATTATTGAAAAGGAAATTTTGTACACAAAGCAATAAGCAGTGAAGGCATAGCCAATTATGATTACTAATTCTAAGAAGTCTGATTACATAAGAAAACCTAAAAATGATTAAGCTGATTAACTACAACTATGAACTAACTAACTGACTACTTCGTATAATTTCAACACCAATTTCATTTGCAACTTTTACTTAGTATTATCCTCAATTCTTCTTTTCTATAGCCTACTGTGATATCGCTTTCTTTAATTCTTAGGATTATATAGGCGACGAATATGCAATCGAATGATCCCATTATTCCATTTAAGATACTGTATGCTTACACTAATGATGTTCATGACTTATTACTAGATTATGAACCCATGGCTCGATCTAACACTTTTCTCCTTCAACACTTATTATTACCTAAATGCAAATCACTGAAAATGTAATTAACTATACGGTCAGGTGTTTAGTGCTTATCAGTTTGCAAGTATTATGAATTAACTTATGTTTTAAGTTTTCCTAATTAAACTAAGTGATTTCTACTACATTACCAATATACTACTACTATTACATTGTTTTGTGTTCAGCTACTACAAACTATTACAATTAAGATACCAATTCGAAATGACAGAACAGGTTAAAACGGAAGCTTCATTTCCAGATTTCAGCAATTACATCTTCATCAGAAATAGAAAAGTGTACCTGGATCAAATAGAAAGGACCAATGAGTTCTAAGGGATCAAGTAAGCAAGTAACAGCAGGGTTTGAAACAACAATGCAACAGTAGAGGATTTGAATATCAACGAGCTAAATAACACAGCAACAGAGTCAAATAACCCAGCAACAGCAAGCTAAGAAAACCCAGCAGAATCCGATTGAAAGCACTCAGAAATCCTACGATCCTATTGCTATTTTAAACTTTGAAACTTTTGAATTTCAGCTTATATGTATTCTCAGATTACTCAATGTTGAAACCCCAATATTAGCTCAGATTGTTCTCTAGTGGAATCCCCCTTTTTTCAACTCTTTGAAGGTATATTTATAGTTAACCTTTAGGGTTGAATACTTGGGGAGGAAGTATGGGATTAATCCCACTTCCCCCCTCCTAAAATTACCCATTCTACACTTTAGTCCCATTTTCAGTTACTAAAACCCTTCCAGCATGTGCTGGAAGGTTCTAAAGATTCTCTTTTATGGCCTTTTACTAGTATAACCTTAGGGGTTTGAGATTTTTACAGATTTCCCATTTTTAGGAGACCATTATACCCCTAAATCTCTGCAAAATTGCAGAAATCGGGAGCATGAATGTCCCTATTACCCTCCTAAGTTCTTACTAGTTACTATTTTACCTTTTTAATACCCAATTATGCCCCTAAGGGCACTGCTGATTTACTAGCTTGCCTAGGGCAGATTTTCAACTTGTTTTGAACTATTTAACTAATAGCCAGCCCTGGTATTAATATTTAAGGGCTGGCCAGTTTCATTTTTAAGAACTATTTCAAAATTAGCCATTTTTAAGTTAATTCCAGTCAATTAAGACCCATTTATTCCTAATTAAAGCTACTTGCAGGCATAGCCTGTTTTATTGTTATGATTAACCTATTTAAAAGTTAGCCAGTCTCAAGTTGAGACTTAGCTTGGGCTGTCAAAGCCATATACTGAACAGCTGGGCCCAAAACCTTTACAGGTTTGGCCACTTTGCTGTTCAGGGCTCAATATAGAGCCTGGGCTAGTCTGCATTTGCAGACATAGCCCCTTTGCACAACCAGCCACTGTTTAACAGTGAGCTGTGTGTTAGGGCTCACGGAATTGGTCAACCTTTTGCAAGGTTAACCATTCTTAGGCCAATTATTAAACTTATAACCTAATTATGTTCATTTTCAATTTATACCTATTTAAAAACTAACCACTTATAGAACCTAGAACTACAGCTATAACCAATCCTCCTAAAGTATGAAAGGCATTTAACAGTATTCATACTAACAATAAACCTGATGCAAATTCAGTCATTTTGACATTCAAATACTCACATAGTCATATGAAACCAAGCAATGTTTATCAATCAATTAAAACTCAGAAGGCAGGTTTGATAATGATGAATCTTAATTAATCAACTTTTATGACTCAATTTCATATACCAAAGTGTTAAATGACATCAAGCAGACCCAATTGCAACCAATTCATGCTAGATGATTCATTGAAAGACCCAAAGCATACTCAAGATTCATGAACATATAGGTACTAAATTCAATTCTCACCAACAGTTAAACTTAAACATATCTTGATCAGACATGAGAATCAATGGTCAATCTTAGAACCAGGTTAATGTAGGGAAGGGGAAATACCAAGATCATGAAAAATCCTAATTGAGAATTAAACACTTAAACCAGTACATGAACTAGACATGCTTGATAACAGTAGAAAAACTAACCCCTGAAAGCTAGAAAGAAACCCAGTTCTATGAATTATTACAGTCAAAGGCAACAAGAGTGGTCATAATAACTTAAGCCTGATTTCAAACATAAGACAAAGATCAAAGGGCATGCTTTTGCCATGAATCAGCACTCAACAGTTAAAATGACACAAAAGGATGAACTTCTCAATCTTAGAGCAAAAAGCCATGTGATCAAATAAGGCATATAACAGATAGAGTCCTATCACTAACAGGCCCAAAAGAACACAGGGACACATAGGAGATGAACCAGTTGGGAAATCAGTGTGGTCACAGAGAAATAGACAAAGACTACAGCATGAGAAGGTAAGCAGAAAGGGTCCTAGACTAACATGAGAAGCACTGGACAGAAATGAAAATCATAAAACCAACATAAGCCCTATGACTAACATGTTCAAAGGAACTATTCCAGAATTTAAAGAAGAAACAGGTTAATAGATGAGGATATACAGGATCCTGGATTAGCATGTGAAGCTCAAACTAAGAACCTACAGGATAGAAAGAAAACATGCTGAGAGATTCAAAACAAGAGAAACATATATGAAAGCAAAGAAACAGAGACAATATGACTAACACAGGATCTCAAAACAGAAGAAATGATCATAATGATAAACAAGCAACAGACATTAACTAAAACAACAGAAAAAGAGGAAATGCTTAGCATGAGAAAATAAACAGAAAAGTTTTAGGCTAGCATGTGAAACAACTAATCAGAATAGCAGGGTCAACAATTAACAAAGTAAAACATCAAAGAGATGTGAACTTCAGAACTACGGGGAACATAATCAAACAGCAAACAACTCACGAATGCAAACTTAAGAAATCAGAAAGGACAAGAAAACATGCTAAACACAGAAATCATAGAAGTCAGGATCAAAACATGCAAGAAATAACAGACATCCTAATAAACTAAAGAAAATTAAAGGGTGGGGAACTTAGCTTGCGGGGCCGGTCCCCCGAGCTTCCTATCCTCTTTCCTTTTCCTTTTCATTCTCTCAGACTCTCAGGCTCTTTTTATTCCTTCTTTTCTTTTTCTCATTCTTTTCCAGATCTTTTTCTTTGATTTTTCTCTGATTTTTCTTTTAGGCTCGAAAGGGGGAGCCTTTTTTTGATTTTAACTTGAAGAGAGGTGTTTGGGTGAGGGTAAAGATGAGGTCTTGATTGAGAGTTGAACTTGGGGTCGCCGGAGTTAGGGTTCCGACGACCTTCTTCGGGATATTCGAGAAGTTTGAGGGACATTCGAGGGGAACCATTGGTATGGGTGGGTAGATCTAGTGGAGATGAAGAGAATGGCATTGGTTTCAAGTGGGTTCTCATACTTTGGTGGTCACCGGCGAAGATTCCGGTGACCGGGACTTCGAAGAACAGGGGGTTTTCTGGGGTTTTTTGGGTGTGCTATGGCATGAAGAAGAAGGAGAAGAAGATGAGGAAGATCAGAAGGGCCGGCGACCACCGTGGAAGGTGGTGGCCGCCATGGCCGCCTAGGGTTTCTGAGGTTTGAAGAAGGAGATGAAGACAGGGAGAAGAGAGGCGGCCGACTTTAGGGTTTGTGAGTGTGTAAAAATGGGCGGCCGCTTCAGACAAGGCCTATTTATAGGCAAAATATCCGAGATAATCCTAGCCGCTCGTTTGATCAAGATCAACGGTTCGCAACAGGCGTTACTAAAACGCCGTCGTTCCGTCGCTTATGAGACCCCAACCTTCGACCCTTGGATTGAATAAAACGGACGGCCAAGATCAACCGTCACATGTTAATTAATTAAATAAACCAACTAATTATTGGGGTCGTTGGATTAAAGCGATGGATGGCTGAGATTGAATCTCCCATTAACGGGTCCGGCCTGACCTTTGGGCTAATGGACTGGGCCACCAATTTGGACTTTCAGTTGGCCCAGTTTATTTACACAGCATATATATTTTTTGCATTTTCTGATTTTAATGATTTTTATGCACTTTTCTTTTATATTTTTTTTTCTTTTCTTTTATGAAAAAATTATAAATCCTAATTTACTACCTACTCTAATTTCCTAGTATTTTTTGGTAATTTTCTGCTATTTTTTCCTAATTTCTACTACTTAAGCTATTTTACTAATTTCCTAATTAACTAAACTAACAAATTACTTACTACTATTTTTTGATTTTTTAATTTCTTACTTATTCAAACACACAAAAATATAACTAATTTCAAACAAAGCAAGTAATTGCACTCAAAAACATATTTATTTTAATTTTGGAATTATTTGCCTGGTGCAAAAATCATGTGCTCACAGTGGAAAGAGATGAAACACTTGAATTGTGGAAAATTGTTGAACATACTTGTGTGATTTTTGCCCACTGGCATATTCCCTGAGAAGTATTTTTGAAAAACCTTTTGACCGCACCCTGCCTCAGAGGTTGCCTACATATCCTGGGCTAAACGAGAATCAGGTCGGTGTAGTTCGGGAAGGTCTTGTAGTTTAAAACTACCAGACTTTACTGTTGCATTGACACTGTTATGACTTACTGACCTACTCCTTATTACACCAGGGGTAAAATGTAAAATGAAGAAACTATTCCAAGCTATGATCCTACAATTACAATTGTTCCTAATCTAGCTTTTGCTCTTCTTCCTTTTCCGGTGATGCAGAATCTTCCTTTTTTGTTGATTTTCTTGTTTTCTTGATGACTCTCTTTTTTGTTGATTTTCTTGTTTTCTTGATGACTCTCTTTTTTTGTTGATTTTCTTGTTTTCTCTTGTTGACTCTCTTTTTGTTGATTTTCTTGTTTTTCTTGATCCCGAGCTGAACTTGCTCAAAACAAAACAACAAACTACCTCTTTTTTTTTTCTTTTTCTGCCCCAGTGTGGGCTTTTAAATATATAAACCATGATGATGCGGAAAATATTCCCGTATTTGAAGGTGGGCGCCTAACAGAAATTTAAACGTGCAATGCGATGTAGAAAGTATTCCCGTATTTG
Source organism: Nicotiana noctiflora (assembly GCA_032618575.1). Classification (NCBI taxonomy): domain Eukaryota; kingdom Viridiplantae; phylum Streptophyta; class Magnoliopsida; order Solanales; family Solanaceae; genus Nicotiana; species Nicotiana noctiflora. Next base: position 47,902 of record JASVEL010004914.1, read on the forward strand.
AAGGTGGGCGCCTAACAGAAATTTAAACGTGCAATGCGAATGCAGAAAATATTCCCGTATTTGAAGGTGGGCGCCTAACAGAAATTAAACGTGCAATGCGAATGCAGAAAATATTCCCGTATTTGAAGGTGGGCGCCTAACAGAAATTTAAACGTGCAATGCGAATGCAGAAAATATTCCCGTATTTGAAGGTGGGCGCCTAACAGAATTTAAACGTGCAATGCGAATGCAGAAAATATTCCCGTATTTGAAGGTGGGCGCCTAACAGAAATTTAAACGTGCAATGCGAATGCAGAAAATATTCCCGTATTTGAAGGTGGGCGCCTAACAGAAATTTAAGCATGCAATGCAAATGCAGAAAGTATTCCCGTATTTGAAGGTGGGCGCCTAACAGAAATTTAAACGTGCAATGCGATGCAGAAAATATTCCCGTATTTGAAGGTGGGCGCCTAACGGAAATTTAAACGTGCAATGCGGATGCAGAAAATATTCCCGAATTTGAAGGTGGGCGCCTAACAGAAATTTAAACGTGCAATGCGAATGCAGAAAATATTCCCGAATTTGAAGGTGGGCGCCTAACAGAAATTTAAACGTGCAATGCGAATGCAGAAAATATTCCCGTATTTGAAGGTGGGCGCCTAACAGAAATTTAAACGTGCAATGCGAATGCAGAAAATATTCCCGTATTTGAAGGTGGGCGCCTAACAGAAATTTAAACGTGCAATGCGAATGCAGAAAATATTCCCGTATTTGAAGGTGGGCGCCTAACAGAATTTAAACGTGCAATGCGAATGCAGAAAAATATTCCCGTATTTGAAGGTGGGCACCTAACAGAATTTAAACGTGCAATATGCGAATGCAGAAAATATTCCTTCAGCCTGAGGACTGGGGAGCGGATTCTAAAAGATGTTACCTTCCTCTTTTTGGTATTTTCTTTTTACCAACTTATCTCTTGCCTGTGAATTTCTCCACTTATGCGGCAGACTTTCTCTTTTTGGTATTTTAAATTTTCCACATTGGTCACATTCACTTTAAAGTGATTAGTGACAATTTGTTCCTGCATGAAACAAAATTTATTAAATATAAACTGCTGGCAACTGGCATCTGCCGTCCCCGCTTCTTATTGCTTCCTTTGTTTTTGCTTTTCTGATGTTGCATGACTTCTAACTGCTTGTCCCACGCAAACTCTTTTTGTCTTTTCTCATTTTTTCCTTTTTGTTTTGTTTTCTCTTCTTTTGGCCATACTTGCCAAGCTTCTTTTTTCCTTTCCCCAATCTTCCATTCTTTCTGATCCAGTGTTATTTCAACTTCCGTTATCAGGAGCTGGTAGTTAGCTCTCAAAAGGGTAAACAATGAAATGCAGAAAAAATGAAAGAAAGGTAAGGGTATTTTGGAGAGATGACGGAACTTATCTGGGTATTTGTTGGCTGATTCCGCCGACCATGCCATGTATTTAAACTCCGACCCAGTTCGTTCCAATCATTATTCTGACTCTGAATTGCCTTTGACCCAAACCAATACTCTTTTTTGTTGCCTTTTCTCTTTTGATAGTCCTCACGATCGCCTTACGGTGCCTCGAAAGGTTTTCACCAATAAGACTCTCTCGTTTATTCTCTCAACCTCACAATCATCTCACAGTGCCGATTAAGGTTTTCACCGATGAGACTCTCTCATTTTATTTCTCTCAACCTCACAATCGTCTCATTTTTTTTTCATTTTTCCCTTTTGTATTTTGTTTTCTTACCACGGGTATTGTCCGATGTTTCACTCCTCCTTCGCTGTATTTGTTATCATTTCAAAATTGATCAGAAGGTCTTTCTTTGGACTATAACGTGGCTTTTGGACGGGTTAAGAAAGAAGGATATAAAGGCTCAAAATTTCATCGAGGGTTAAAAATATTTACAACTCTCGGAATTATTAAACATAACTTCTGCCCCAGTTTCAATATGTGGGAATTGTTTTTTGGATTTTTCTTTTATTGTGACTGAACCTCAGAGAGGCTGCCTACGTACCCTTTCGGGATCAAGTCAGACGTAGTTCATCCAACTTCATAAGTTAGATGGATTTCCTTTTTTGACTTTTTCCGGATTTCGTCTTTTTCATTTTTTCATTTTTCATTTTTTTTCATTTTTTTTCATTTTTTTTTCTTTTCCTTTTTCCATCATTTCATTTTTCATTCCGGCAATTGAGAACTTATTGCATTAGAGTGATTCCGAGAGAGGGATATGAAAGAATTCATTCATTAAGGCTCAAAGGGGTTAACAATGGATAAAGTGTTTGGATAGAGAATAAAATGCCTTCGTCATTTCAATTCCAAAATCACAACAAAATACAAAACATACAATTGAAAAGGAATCATACATAATATCTTTTGACTGCATCTGAGTTGATAGCAGTCTCTACGCACTTTCCTTCAACATCAGTTAAGTATAATGCTCCATTAGACAACACCCGTGATACCACGAACGGTCCCTGCCAATTCGGTGCAAACTTGCCTTTTGCCTCTGCCCAATGTGGCAAGATACGCCTCAATACCAGTTGTCCGACTTCAAACTTTCGAGGTCGTACCTTCTTATTATATGTTCTGGCCATTCTCCGCTGATACAACTGTCCATGGCAGACCGCGGCCAATCTCTTCTCATCAATCAAATTCAACTGTTCTAACCGGGCCTTTACACATTCATCGTCATCTATCCCAGATTCGGCTATAATTCGCAATGACGGTATTTCTATTTCTGCGGGTACAACGGCCTCTGTTCCATACACCAAAGTATAAGGTGTGGTTCCGATAGAAGTACGTACCGTCGTGCGGTAACCCATGAGAGCAAAGGGTAACTTTTCATGCCACTGCCTGGATCCCTCCACCATTTTCCGGAGAATCTTCTTGATGTTTTTATTTGCCGCTTCTACTGCACCATTTGCCTTCGGCCTATAAGGTGTGGAATTACGGTGCGTGATCCTAAACCTTTCACAAACTTCTGCCATGAGATGACTGTTTAAATTGGCTCCATTGTCTGTGATAATCACTTTGGGGATTCCAAATCGGCATATGATATTCTCGTGCACAAAATCCACCACCGCTTTCTTCGTCACCGCCTTGAATGTCTTAGCTTCGACCCATTTGGTGAAATAATCAATTGCAACCAGGATAAACCTGTGCCCATTAGAGGCGGCTGGATCTATTGGGCCAATGACATCCATGCCCCAAGCTACAAAGGGCCAAGGTGCCGATATTGTGTGCAACTCATAAGGCGGAGAGTGGATCAGATCCCCATGTACCTGGCATTGATGGCATTTCTTTACATATCTGATACAATCACGCTCCATTGTGAGCCAGTAGTACCCTGCTCTCAAGATCTTCTTTGCTAACACATATCCGCTCATGTGGGGTCCGCATACTCCAGCATGTACTTCGATCATGATTTCATTTGCTTGTTGTGCATCTACACACCGCAATAAACCCAAATCTGGCGTTCTTTTGTATACCACTCCTCCACTAAAGAAAAATCCATTGGCTAGACGCCTGATGGCTCTCTTCTGGTCTCCAGTGGCCTGCTCCGGGTATTTGCCAGCTTTCAAGTATTCTCTAATATCATGATGCCACGGCTCTCCATCCGACTCTTCTTCCACAGCGAAGCAATAAGCATTCTGATCTCGGACTTGGATCTGGAGCGGATCTATGTACGTCTTGTCCGGATGATGCAACATAGAGGACAATGTGGCCAGAGCATCTGCAATCTCATTGTGCATTCTCGGGATATGCTTGAATTCTATAGACTGGAATCTGTGAGACAACTCGTGCAAACAATACCGATATGGTATCAATTTCAAATCTCGTGTCTCCCATTCCCCTTGAATTTGGTGTACCAAGAGATCCGAGTCACCCATGACCAAAATCTCTTGAATACCCATGTCAATCGCCATCCTTAATCCCAAGATGCACGCCTCATATTCGGCCATATTGTTGGTACGGAAAAATCGAAGCTGAGCTGTAACGGGATAGTGTTGACCCGTACTTGAAATGAGTACCGCTCCGATACCAACGCCCCTGCTGTTGACGGCTCCATCAAAGTACATTTTCCATCCCGATCTCTCCTCTTGCTCCGTCTCCTCAACAAGCATTGCCTCTTCATCCGGGAAGTATGTCTTCAATGGCTCATATTCATCATCCACCGGATTCTCAGCTAAGTGGTCCGCAATAGCTTGTGCCTTCATTGCCGTACGAGTTACATAAACAATGTCAAATTCTGTGAGCAGAATCTGCCATTTGGCCAGTCTTCCCGTAGGCATGGGCTTCTGAAAGATATACTTGAGAGGATCCAACCGTGATATCAAGTACGTAGTGTATGCTGACAAGTAATGCTTTAACTTCTGAGCCACCCAAATCAATGCACAACAAGTTCTCTCCAGTTGGGTATACTTCACCTCGTAAGATGTAAACTTTTTGCCGAGGTAGTAGATGGCTTGTTCTTTCTTGCCTGTCTCGTCATGTTGACCCAGTACACAACCGAAAGAGTTATCTAGCACCATCAAATACAAAATCAGAGGACGCCCTGGTTCTGGAGGAACTAACACCGGAGGATTGGCCAAATATTCCTTGATCTTGTCAAAGGCTTCCTGACACTCGTCGGTCCATTTCACCGCTGCATCTTTCTTCAACAACTTGAAGATCGGCTCGCATGTTGATGTTAATTGAGCGATGAACCGACTAATGTAATTCAACCTTCCTAATAAGCTCATGACCTCTTTCTTGTTCTTCGGCGGAGGTAGACTTTGAATAGCCTTGATCTTCGATGGATCCAGTTCAATACCTCGCCGACTCACAATAAACCCCAGTAGTTTCCCTGAAGGTACTCCAAAAGCACACTTCGCTGGATTGAGTTTTAGATTGTACCTCCGGAGTCTTTGGAAAAATTTCCTCAAATCTTTCACATGATCAGGTTGTTTTCTGGACTTTATAATGACATCGTCCACATATACCTCAATTTCTCTATGCATCATATCATGAAACATTGTGGTCATTGCCCTCATGTAAGTTGCCCCGGCATTCTTCAATCCAAATGGCATTACTCTGTAACAATACGTTCCCCAAGGTGTAATGAAGGCAGTTTTCTCAGCATCTTCTTCGTCCATCAGGATCTGGTGATAACCTGCGTAACAATCCACAAACGAACCGATCTCATGCTTGGCGCAATTGTCGATTAATATGTGAATGTTTTGTAATGGAAAGTCATCCTTTGGACTGGCTTTATTGAGGTCTCTATAGTCTACACACACTCTGGTTTTGCCATCTTTCTTTGGGACCGGCACAACATTTGCCAACCAGGTGGGGTATCTGGTAACTCTTATGACCTTTGCCTCAAACTGCTTATTCACCTCTTCCTTTATCTTCACGCTGATGTCCGTTTTGAATTTCCTCAGCTTTTGTTTCACCGGCCGGCATTCCGAGTAGATAGGCAACTTGTGTACCACCAGATCTGTGCTAAGCCCGGGCATGTCATCATAGGACCAGGCAAAGATGTCCTTAAATTCATGTAACAACCTTATCAATTCATCCCTGAGGGGTGCCTCCAAATGCACACTAATCTTTGTTTCTCGGACATCATCTTCGCTCCCCAAGTTTGCAGATTCCGTATCACTCAGATTCGGCTTGGGTTTTTCTTCGTATTGTTTCATGTCCTTACTTATTTCCTCCAGGGCTTCCTCATCCTCACATTCTATTTCACTATCTTCCTCGATTTCTTGTATAGTAGCGTGATTGTCGGAACTGGGTCTAGAATCCTTCACGCATGACATGGCATTGGAATCAACACATGCAAAACTGTACAAAAGGAAAAATAAAGAAAAATAAGGTAAAAGTGAAGAAAAGGAAAAACTGCATTTCATTGATAAAAGAAACGAACAATGTTCGGGATACATGGTGATTGATTTTTTTTCATGAGGGGAATGGGGAAATTATAAAATAACAACTTTCGGGGAAACAATGATGAAATTTTGAGCTAACTACCAAGACTCCTTCCGGATAAGGAAAGGAGTAGCTTCCCAATTGTTCAATGTGACTCTGGGCCCCACAAATTGCACGTCCATGTTGCTCGTGCCTTCCCCTGCTTCAATCGTATTCACCTCCCAGAACAATTTCTTAAAACCAAGCATTTCTTCATCAAGTTGGGTCTCAATGCACTTTGCTGCAGCAGATGGTTGATATTTTGTACCAGGCCTGATAAAGATGTTGGACAATTTGGGTATGGGTTTGGGCAAGGTCCAGTTTCTCTTGGCTTTAGAGGCTCTTTGGATATCGGCAGAGGTAGGTTTGAACCCTAAGCCGAATGTACCTTTATTCTCCGGAAGCTGAACTGGTTGAGTGACTCCCTGCAGGGTTTTGCCTAATCCCCTTCCCGGTGCAAATCCGTTTTTCAGCATTTCTCTGGCCACCATTATAGCAGTTGGTGCCATCATCGGGGTTGGTAACTTTTCTCCTACAGCAACCTTGTTCACTTCTACAGCATCCGTCACTTGGTAGACCCAAGGACCCCGATCCCCATCAGTACCGTCAAAAGGTGCTACCACATTACAAACATTTTCCTCTCCGTGTACAACAATCTCTTGCTGCTCCCATTCAAACTTGACCATCTGGTGTAGAGAAGATGGTACCGCTTTGGCCGCATGAATCCAGGGTCGACCTAACAGCAAGTTATATGATACGGCGATATCGAGCACCTGGAACTCCATCGTAAAATCAACGGGACCGATGGTCACTTCCAAAATAATATCTCCCAGCGTGTTCTTACCTCCGCCGTCAAACCCTCTCACATTGATACTGTTTCTCCGGATTCTATCCGGGCTAATGTTCAGCTTCCCTAGAGTTGACAGCGGGCAGATGTTCGCGCTCGATCCATTGTCAATCAATACCCTGGTCACGACTGACTCTTCACTCTTTACCGTGAGGTACAATGCTTTATTGTGTTCAGTTCCTTCCACCGGCAGCTCCCTATCAGAGAAGGTGATTCTATTAGACTCGAAAATTTTGCTGGTAATCTTCTCCAAATGACACACTGAAATCTTCTCCGGAACATGAGCCTCATTTAGAATCTTCATAAGAGCCTTTCGGTGCTCCTCTGAATGTATCAACAAAGATAACAAAGAAATCTGGGCCGGGGTCTTTCTTAACTGCTCAACCACTGAGTACTCTTGCGACTTCATTTTCTTAAGAAATTCCTCTGCTTCCTCCTCCGACACCGGCTTCTTCAGTTGACTTTCTTTTACCGTTTTCATCTTTCTCAGTTCCTCTGAAGCAAAACACCTTCCGGATCGAGTAAGTCCATGCGTTTCATTAATTTCACCAGAAATCTCTTTTCCCTTGTAAACTACTGTTACCTTATTATAGTTCCAAGGCACAGTCTTTGTATTCACCACTGGCATTTGCACTACTGGTTTTATGATTACTGGCTCTGCACTTGCTCCTTTCACAGTTACGATCGTCTTTGCACCTGGCACTACCACTTTTAGACTTCCCATCACTACTGGCTTTGGTTTCTCAACAATCGCTTTCTCCTTCACAACTTCCTTTTCTAACTTGTCACTCGACTTTATCATCATGACGGCTTGAGATGGTTTTTGATTGCCATCATCCTGCACCAGTTCTATCATATTCGTTTCGTGGTGATTCGGCAATGGATTCTGGGTAATGTTTGGGGCCTCGGGAGCCTGCACTTCAATTCTCCTCTCATCGATAAGATCTTGAATGGCATTCTTTAATTGCCAACATTTCTCAGTATCGTGGCCCAATGTTCCTGAACAATATTCACATCTGACGGAAGAATCAAGATTTTTCGGGGGTGGGTTTGGATTTTTTGGTGCGATTGGCCTCAACATCCCCAATTCTTTCAACCTGTGGAAAAGACTGGTATATGATTCTTCGAGAGGAGTGAATGTCTTTTTTGCTTTGTTTCTCCAATCAGCGTCCGGCCTGGGTCTATTCTGGTTTCGGTAAGGTTTAGGGGTTTGGGTATGTGTTTTGGGTATGGTACACATTGTGTGGAGCTTGAGCTCTCCACACGTGGGGTGGTGGTGGTGGATAAGCTTGGGTTTGAGGGTGATGGTAATGTGGTACGGTCGGTGGGTATGGTGGTGGTGGTGGGTTATATGGGCTTGGTGCATTGTAGGGATTTGGCGGGTAGGATGGTGGTGGTTGATTATATGGGGTTGACGGGCTTGGTGGGTGTTGGCGGTAAGGTCTGGGTGGGTTATAATGTGGGTTGCGACTCCAGGGCCTGCTTTCAACGGTTGCCACTTCTTCTTTCTTCTTCTTTCCCATCACTCCTCCACTTCCACTCTGTATAGCTTGATTGGTGGCTTTGATAGCCGAAAAACTCATAATTTTGTTTATCTTCAAACCCTCTTCTACAAAACTTCCCATTTTCACAACTTCGTTGAAACTTTTTCCAATTGCTGACACTAGATGGCCGTAGTATGTTGGATCCAAAGCTTGCAGAAAACAATCCACCATCTCTCCTTCTTTCATCGGTGGATCCACCCTAGCGGCCTGTTCCCTCCATCTAAAACCGTATTCTCTAAAGCTCTCTCCCGGCTTTTTCTCCAGCTTGGTAAGGGATAACCTGTCGGGTATGATCTCCAGATTGTACTGAAAATGACTAGCGAAAGCTTGTGCTAAATCATCCCAAACGAACCATCTTGTATGGTCCTGTCGGGTATACCATTCCAGCGCGATCCACTCAAACTTTGGCTGAAATACGCCATCAACAATTCATCTCTACCTCCCGCGCCTCTCATCTTGCTACAATATCCTCTTAGATGAGCTACCGGATCCCCGTGTCCGTTGTACATGTCGAATTTAGGCAACTTAAATCCTGCAGGAAGCTGCACCTCAGGGAACAAACACAGGTCTTTGTAGGCTACACTTACTTGCCCTCCCAGCCCTTGCATATTGCGGAAAGCGTTCTCAAGACTCTTCACCTTCCGAGCCATCTCCTCCTTCCCGGCACTTGCTTCTATCATGGGAGCGTGAGACTCGTGCTGTCTGAAAGTAGGCTCCGGGGGGTAGTAGTGGGAATCTTGGATGTGAAACATTGGTTCGCTAGAGGATTTGTGGATAACAGCGGGCGGAGGTGCCACATATACAGGAGCAACTTGTGGAACCTGAGGTGGTGTTTGCTTGGCTGGAGGTGGTGGTATCTGGGAGGTGGAAGCATAGTAGTGAGGGTAATCGGGGTAGGTGGATGATGAGTTCGGTGTTGGTGGCTCGGGGTTAGGATTGGCTGGAGGGACATATGCAGGGTTAGCAGGATAGGCTGGTAGTGGTTGACCTCTCGACCAAGCCCGGTACATTTCAGCCATCTGCTGTCTTAACTTGTACATTTCTTCTTTCATCCCTGCCACATCCACGATCTCTTCTTCGTGAGCAGGGTCTACAATGGTCGCCTCGATCTCCTGGGATACAGCCTTTGTCATCTTTTTGGATCTGGTGTTGTATGAGTGGGTAGCCAGTATGCCAGTTGCCTAGAAAATCTGGACTCACAAACATCAACACTTGTTAGTTGTTAGCGCATGAATAAGATGTAACGACTTTAAAAACAAACACATTTGCTCGAATCGTTATGCATCATCCCGGCCGCTGCTCACTTCGATCATCTTTTTCTTTTTCCGCTCTTTAGTTTTTTTCTTTCTTTTCTTTTCTTCTTTTCTTTTCTTTTTGCTTTTTCTCTTTTCTTGCTTTTTCTCTTCTCTCTTTTCCTTGCCGTTTTCATAATCACGATCCTATTTATTTGCCTAGCGGACATGAAGGAAATGACATAAAGTAAAAGAATTGGTAACAACACTTTGTTTTTCTCATTGATAATCCAAAACCTTGATTACAAAGCGATGTTTAAAAAAAAGAAAAATAAAATAAAATAAAAGACAATGCATGACCTAAGAGTACATTAATGCACCTAGTGCCCGCGAGGCATCGTTCGGCCTTGCCGCGGGCCTATATGCTAAACCCCTTTGAAGCCTATCCAGGTCGGCCATGACTTGTTGTACAAAAAACTTCACTGCAGATACAAAAGTCCTCCGAGTCATATCTTCACAAAGCTGAGTCTTTCGGGTGATATACTGGGCGATGCGAACAATCGTTTCTCTGATGACCCCTTTTTCTTGCAATAGACGGCTTATTTGCTGATTGCGAGCGTCTAAGACATGTTGGTTGTCCCTTTGCACCTGTTGTAGCTCCAATTTTAATCTAGCCATGGTCGTGTAGCAATATTCTCTTTCTTCCTCAAGATCTTTGATAATCTTGTTGCTCTTGGCCGTAGCTGAGATTATTTTCTTTCTAAGCTGGACTACTTCATCATCATGCTTGTCTTGCAGTTGTTGAACCAATTTGGCTCTCTTCTCAACATCTTTATCCATTTGCTTCCGAGCCATGACTAACTCTTTCTCCGCTTTATCCAAATCGAAGCTATAGTCATTTACCTTTCGCCGGAGAATCTCAATTAACTTTTCATCCCAAGCCGAGCGAATTGGGGTCTCGGATGCAATTTTCATTTGAGCCATTTGAGCTTTCAACATCTCATTTTCTTTCTTCAACTGCTTCTTCTCCACTTCATCGGATGCCGCTTGTAAACCGCTTTCGAAGTGAAGATTTCTCAGTTTATCCTCCAACGGACTAATTTTGGCCTTATATTCCTTTTCCTTGGCCGCCCATTTCAGATTTTCCTCGGATTGCTCTATCAGGTCTTGCAAGTGAGGTCTCTTTGAAAGACGTTCGTGTTCAACCCCCCGTCGGTACCAGGTGGAGTATCCAGGTGATATCTCCCCTTTTGCTCTATTCGGCACACAAGTATCAATCTTCAAATTTTGGCATTCGTTCCAGATTTGCCGGATTTTTGCTTCCGGGAATTGCCCGTCTGGACCAATCTCCACGGCCTGCACACTGAGATCCCCATCTCTCGGAATAATCTGACACCGACCCAACTGTCGCAAAGCTCTGTATGGAGCATAAGGCTGTATACTCTTCAAGCCCATGATCAAAAATGGCGATCCCTCTGTTGGCATGTATATCACCTCGTCAAGAGGTAACCAGTCATACGTCCAATCAATTTGACCGTCAGTTAGTGATCGAAAATACACAATCCAGCCTTGGACTCCCTCGAGCAACTTTACTTCTTTTGTCCTCGCATTGAACTCTTCCAAACATGTCCGATCGGCCGAACCATAGCTCGAGAAGGAAGGGTGGCGGCACAGATGCTCAATTAGCCAGATTTGCAAGATCAAGTTACACCCTTCGAAGAAAGTAGCCCCCGCTTTGCACGCAGTCAGAGCACGATAGATATCCGCAACAATCATCGGGGCCAGAGTACAGTTTTCTTGTACTATCAGTGTGGAAGCTACCCCGGCGACTTTTATATTGATATGGCCATCTTTCCTCGGGAATACAACAACTCCAAGAAATGCCACCAAAAATGCGAACCTCCGGTGTTCTTCCCATTTCGCCCGGTTTGACTTACAACACAATTTGTTGGTTGGGTCGTTGAAACCCCCAACGTGTCCAAACCTGTTGTAGATGAAGCTTAAAGAACAAAATCTATTGGCCAGATCTTCGTTATGAACATTCCGGGCGATTTTCAAAGAGTCGAGGAAACGATGTACTGTCACCATCCTCGGAGATACCGGGTATTTTCCTTTCAGCGGAACCTCGGTCTTCCCAATGTAAAAGGCAATCTCCTCCAAAGTTGGGGTAAGTTCAAAGTCTGGGAAATGAAATACGTTGTGTGCCGAATCCCAAAACGAGACCAACGCTCTAATCACATCACCCCGAGGAACTATTTCGAGTAACCCCGTAAGGCCTTTCAAGTACTTTTTGACCCAGTCTTGACCATCGGATCCCATGTCCTGCCACCATAATCTCAGCTCCAAAGGGATTTTATTTAGGGAAAATTGTTCATTCATCATCGTGCTCGTCCCGCACATTTATTAAGGTGATTTTATTTAGAAAAGGAAAAATCTTTTTCAATGCAAGTTTTCAATTTTTGAATGAAAGAAAAGGAAAATAATTTTCGAAGTGGCCATTTTGCAAAAACAGCCTTCCGTCGTCCTTTCGGAACATTCGGCTATTTTCAAAAATAGCAATCACCTCGATTATTTGAAAAGAAAATCTTTTGGTCTTTTTTCTAAAAGTGTGGTTGGACCCGTTCAAGGGTTGCCTACGTATCCCACCTAATGGCGAGAATCAAACCTGCGTAGTTCGGTCAGATTATTTGACCAATTATTTCAAAAATGTTCCACCTATTTTTTGCAAATTTTCAAATTTTCCGGATACCTAATTTCTATAAATCATTATTTTCCTCTCTCTCTTTTTTCCTTTTTCAACAATTTTTTCAATCTCGGGATTTTAGCCGGTCCGCATAACGATCAAGGACAATAAAATGCAACACATAGTATGCTCGGTCTTTTCAATACCGGGTCACCTGTCCTAGACGGACCCAACCCCTGTGTTGAGTCCCCTAAGTCAAATATGATGCAAATAATCGTCCTAGACCTATGTTCAAAATCTTACGGTTTCATAGATTGCTAGACCGTGTATCCGAGCGGACAACTCGAATCTAGGAGGGGGCTACGTACCGGTGACCCGCGGAGTCAATCGGCTTTGTAACTTATCCGGCCTCTGTTTTCTTAATTCAAGGTGACTTTAACAGAAAGGGGAGTCTCAACCAGTAAGCACATCCCCGAGGGAGAAGAGAGAAGGGTTTTCGGCACAATTTTATATACAGTCCACATAATATCGAAGCGATAAAGCACATAGCATGTTGTTCAAATCATATAATGAAGTCAAACAAAAACGCAAACGGCAGTTCTAAGGAGCTCGAGTTCTTAAACCCTGAAACCGAAGTTCAGGGTTGGGTCCCCAGCAGAGTCGCCAGAGCTGTCACACCTCCCTTTTTACTACCCCAACATGCGTAAGGTGTATAAATATACTTGTAGGGTATACCCCGACGCTCAATTACCCGAGACGGATAAAATAACGTAAGGGAAGGAGTTTTTCCAATTTAAGGACAATCGGTTCGGGATTTCATTAGAGATTAATCAGAGTCGCCACTTGGGAATGACAATGGTGTCCCAAGTCACCGGTTAATCCCGAATCCGAGGAATTTTGACTCTTAAAATGTCTGCGAAGCAGAGGTCCGGATAAGGAACTCCGTTAACCCGGGAGAAGGTGTTAGGCACTCCCGGATTCCGTGGTTTTAGCACGGTCGCTCCACTGTCGTTCTTGACTTTTGTTTGACTCAAGTTATAGATTTTAATAACATAATGTACTTTTACGTTAAATATTATTTTTAGGAATTTGCGACATCGCGGAAATACACCTCGAGTCATACCGCAACCAGTACGCCTATGACTTTTGGAGTATTTCGGCTCTGCCGAGATTTGGATTCGAGTCGCACCAAGTGCACACTCGTTCATAGGAAAGTATATTAAAATCGTGCCCTAAAGTAACATCTATCGGCTTTTAAATCTTTTGGGAGAAGCTGTGGAATTTACTATTAGCTTTCCCGGATCTATTTTGTGTTTATATCATTACTAAATGGGGGCCCCGGTGTTATTCGGGTGAGGCTCATCCCAAACTATTTATTAAAGGATACTAATATTTGGCTAAGTTTTCTATATTTGTTTTTGCCTTAATCGTAATACTAACACTATAATAATCCAAGCCCGTTGAGTTTTTACCAATTAATTGGGCCTGGTTCTTCAGCCTTGTACTGGATGTGCTTAAGCAGACTTCAGATCTTTATTTGGGCAGCCTAATCGAATGATACTATAGTTCAGGCCCACGTAATGTTTTGGGCCCAAACCAGAATGTAATAACAATAGTATGACATAAAATTCATAACGGAAAAGGTTCTCAACATTTGAAACAAAGAATCAAACCATTTTATTATTGAAAAGGAAATTTTGTACACAAAGCAATAAGCAGTGAAGGCATAGCCAATTATGATTACTAATTCTAAGAAGTCTGATTACATAAGAAAACCTAAAAATGATTAAGCTGATTAACTACAACTATGAACTAACTAACTGACTACTTCGTATAATTTCAACACCAATTTCATTTGCAACTTTTACTTAGTATTATCCTCAATTCTTCTTTTCTATAGCCTACTGTGATATCGCTTTCTTTAATTCTTAGGATTATATAGGCGACGAATATGCAATCGAATGATCCCATTATTCCATTTAAGATACCTGTATGCTTACACTAATGATGTTCATGACTTATTACTAGATTATGAACCCATGGCTCGATCTAACACTTTTCTCCTTCAACACTTATTATTACCTAAATGCAAATCACTGAAAATGTAATTAACTATACGGACAGGTGTTTAGTGCTTATCAGTTTGCAAGTATTATGAATTAACTTATGTTTTAAGTTTTCCTAATTAAACTAAGTGATTTTTACTACATTACCAATATACTACTACTATTACATTGTTTTGTGTTCAGCTACTACAAACTATTACAATTAAGATACCAATTCGAAATGACAGAGCAGGTTAAAACGGAAGCGTCATTTCCATATTTCAGCAATTACATCTTCATCAGAAATAGAAAAGTGTACCTGGATCAAATAGAAAGGACCAATGAGTTCTAGGGGGTCAAGTAAGCAAGTAACAACAGGGTTTGAAACAGCAATGCAACAGTAGAGGATTTGAATATCAACGAGCTAAATAACACAGCAACAGAGTCAAATAACCCAGCAACAGCAAGCTAAGAAAACCCAGCAGAATCCGATTGAAAGCACTCAGAAATCCTACGATCCTATTGCTATTTTAAACTTTGAAACTTTTGAATTTCAGCTTATATGTATTCTCAGATTACTCAATGAAACCCCAATATTAGCTCAGATTGTTCTCTAGTGGAATCCCCCTTTTTTCAACTCTTTGAAGGTATATTTATAGTTAACCTTTAGGGTTGAATACTTGGGGAGGAAGTATGGGATTAATCCCACTTCCCCCCTCCTAAAATTACCCATTCTACACTTTAGTCCCATTTTCAGTTACTAAAAACCCTTCCAGCATGTGCTGGAAGGTTCTAAAGATTCTCTTTTATGGCCTTTTACTAGTATGACCTTAGGGGTTTGAGATTTTTACAGATTTCCCATTTTTAGGAGACCATTATACCCCTAAATCTCTGCAAAATTGCAGAAATCAGGAGCATGAATGTCCCTATTACCCTCCTAAGTTCTTACTAGTTACTATTTTACCTTTTTAATACCCAATTATGCCCCTAAGGGCACTGCTGATTTACTAGCTTGCCTAGGGCAGATTTTCAACTTGTTTTGAACTATTTAACTAATAGCCAGCCGTGGTATTAATATTTAAGGGCTGGCCAGTTTCATTTTTAAGAACTATTTCAAAATTAGCCATTTTTAAGTTAATTCCAGTCAATTAAGACCCATTTATTCCTAATTAAAGCTACTTGCAGGCATAGCCTGTTTTATTGTTATGATTAACCTATTTAAAAGTTAGCCAGTCTCAAGTTGAGACTTAGCTTGGGCTATTAAAGCCATATACTGAACAGCTAGGCCCAAAACCTTTACAGGTTTGGCCACTTTGCTGTTCGGGGCTCAATATAGAGCCTGGGCTAGTCTGCATTTGCAGACATAGCCCCTTTGCACAACCAGCCACTGTTTAACAGTGAGCTGTGTGTTAGGGCTCACGGAATTGGTCAACCTTTTGCAAGGTTAACCATTCTTAGGCCAATTATTAAACTTATAACCTAATTATGTTCATTTTCAATTTATACCTATTTAAAAACTAACCACTTATAGAACCTAGAACTACAGCTATAACCAATCCTCCTAAAGTATGAAAGGCATTTAACAGTATTCATACTAACAATAAACCCGATGCAAATTCAGTCATTTTGACATTCAAATGCACACATAGTCATATGAAACCAAGCAATGTTTATCAATCAATTAAAACTCAGAAGGCAGGTTTGATAATGATGAATCTTAATTAATCAACTTTTATGACTCAATTTCATATACCAAAGTGTTAAATGACATCAAGCAGACCCAATTGCAACCAATTCATGCTAGATGATTCATTGAAAGACCCAAAGCATACTCAAGATTCATGAACATATAGGTACTAAATTCAATTCTCACCAACAGTTAAACTTAAACATATCTTGATCAGACACGAGAATCAATGGTCAATCTTAGAACCAGGTTAATGTAGGGAAGGGGAAATACCAAGATCATGAAAAATCCTAATTGAGAATTAAACACTTAAACCAGTACATGAACTAGACATGCTTGATAACAGTAGAAAAACTAACCCCTGAAAGCTAGAAAGAAACCCAGTTCTATGAATTATTACAGTCAAAGGCAACAAGAGTGGTCATAATAACTTAAGCCTGATTTCAAACATAAGACAAAGATCAAAGGTCATGCTTTTGCCATGAATCAGCACTCAACAGTTAAAATGACACAAAAGGATGAACTTCTCAATCTTAGAGCAAAAAGCCATGTGATCAAATAAGGCATATAACAGATAGAGTCCTATCACTAACAGGCCCAAAAGAACACAGGGACACATAGGAGATGAACCAGTTGGGAAATCAGTGTGGTCATAGAGAAATAGACAAAGACTACAGCATGAGAAGGTAAGCAGAAAGGGTCCTAGACTAACATGAGAAGCACTGGACAGAAATGAAAATCATAAAACCAACATAAGCCCTATGACTAACATGTTCAAAGGAACTATTCCAGAATTTAAAGAAGAAACAGGTTAATAGATGAGGATATACAGGATCCTGGATTAGCATGTGAAGCTCAAACTAAGAACCTACAGGATAGAAAGAAAACATGCTGAGAGATTCAAAACAAGAGAAACATATATGAAAGCAAAGAAACAGAGACAATATGACTAACACAGGATCTCAAAACAGAAGAAATGATCATAATGATAAACAAGCAACAGACATTAACTAAAACAACAGAAAGAGAGGAAATGCTTAGCATGAGAAAATAAATAGAAAAGTTTTAGGCTAGCATGTGAAACAACTAATCAGAATAGCAGGGTCAACAATTAACAAAGTAAAACATTAAAGAGATGTGAACTTCAGAACTACGGGGAACATAATCAAACAGCAAACAACTCACGAATGCAAACTTAAGAAATCAGAAAGGACAAGAAAACATGCTAAACACAGAAATCATAGAAGTCAGGATCAAAACATGCAAGAAATAACAGACATCCTAATAAACTAAAGAAAATTAAAGGGTGGGGAACTTAGCTTGCGGGGCCGGTCCCCCGAGCTTCCTATCCTCTTTCCTTTTCCTTTTCATTCTCTCAGACTCTCAGGCTCTTTTTATTCCTTCTTTTCTTTTTCTCATTCTTTTCCAGATCTTTTTCTTTGATTTTTCTCTGATTTTTCTTTTAGGCTCGAAAGGGGGAGCCTTTTTTGATTTTAACTTGAAGAGAGGTGTTTGGGTGAGGGTAAAGATGAGGTCTTGATTGAGAGTTGAACTTGGGGTCGCCGGAGTTAGGGTTCCGACGACCTTCTTCGGGATATTCGAGAAGTTTGAGGGACATTCGAGGGGAACCATTGGTATGGGTGGGTAGATCTAGTGGAGATGAAGAGAATGGCATTGGTTTCAAGTGGGTTCTCATACATTGGTTTCAAGTGGGTTCTCATACTTTGGTGGTCACCGGCGAAGATTCCGGTGACCGGGACTTCGAAGAACAGGGGGTTTTCTGGGTTTTTTGGGTGTGCTATGGCATGAAGAAGAAGGAGAAGAAGATGAGGAAGATCAGAAGGGCCGGCGACCACCGTGGAAAGTGGTGGCCGCCATGGCCGCCTAGGGTTTCTGAGGTTTGAAGAAGGAGATGAAGACAGGGAGAAGAGAGGCGGCCGACTTTAGGGTTTGTGAGTGTGTAAAAATGGGCGGCCGCTTCAGACAAGGCCTATTTATAGGCAAAATATCCGAGATAATCCTAGCCGCTCGTTTGATCAAGATCAACGGTTCGCAACAGGCGTTACTAAAACGCCGTCGTTCCGTCGCTTATGAGACCCCAACCTTCGACCCTTGGATTGAATAAAACGGACGGCCAAGATCAACCGTCACATGTTAATTAATTAAATAAACCAACTAATTATTGGGGCCGTTGGATTAAAGCGATGGATGGCTGAGATTGAATCTCCCATTAACGGGTCCGGCCTGACCTTTGGGCTAATGGACTGGGCCACCAATTTGGACTTTTAGTTGGCCCAGTTTATTTACACAGCATATATATTTTTTGCATTTTCTGATTTTAATGATTTTTATGCACTTTTCTTTTATATTTTTTTTTCTTTTCTTTTATGAAAAAATTATAAATCCTAATTTACTACCTACTCTAATTTCCTAGTATTTTTTGGTAATTTTCTGCTATTTTTTCCTAATTTCTACTACTTAAGCTATTTTACTAATTTCCTAATTAACTAAACTAACAAATTACTTACTACTATTTTTTGATTTTTTAATTTCTTACTTATTCAAACACACAAAAATATAACTAATTTCAAACAAAGCAAGTAATTGCACTCAAAAACATATTTATTTTAATTTTGGAATTATTTGCCTGGTGCAAAAATCATGTGCTCACAGAGGTGACGGGCGTGTACATGTGGAGATTGTTGAACCCACCTTACTTGAATTGTCCAATTCGTGATATTTCTGTTCTTAGCTGATTAAATTGCGACATTTACTTGATATTCGTTAGAAAAGCATGATTAGATAGGATTTATCTGTCTAAATGCCTAATTGTCTTACTTGAACTTCTTGGTAATTGTTGGCACTGGTTTTGGTGAAGTTGTAGTTATGCATATCATATTTCTCTGTGCGTTCCTTTTTATTGTTTGTGTTGGTGGACTGCGGGTTCAATTCCCGGAGATTCAAGGGCTGTGGGTTCAATTCCGAGAGACCCGGAGTGGTATTGTTTGTGGACTGCGGGTTCAATTCCTGGAGATCCAAGTGCTGCGGGTTTGATTCCTGGAGACTCAGAGTTTATTGATATATTTATTGAGATACGGACTGTGGATTCGATTCACGGAGATCTTGAGATATTGATATACGGGCTGTGGGTTCGATTCTCGGAGAACCAGAGTTACTGATATTGGGATTGCGGGTTAAATTCCCAGAGATCTTCAGTTGTTGGATATAGAGAGGGACTGTGGGTTTAATTCCCATAGGTCCTGGACTTGTTGATTTGATTTTATGTTGTGTTGGTTACTTGTAGTTAGCTAATCATAGTCCGTTGCAGTAATTACTTCATTGTTGTTATTTCAGATTCATTCTTACTTATTCATGCTTATTACTATTTTGATCATTATGTTATTGTTTTTCTCGGTAGGGCCTTGACCTTCCTCGTCACTACTCCATCGAGGTTAGGCTTGGCACTTACCTGAGTACCGCCGTGGTGTACTCATGCTACTCTTCTGCACACTTTTGTTGTGCAGATCCAGGTACATCAGGACAGGCTCATCTCAGGTGTTTTAGCAGCACATCAGGAGACTCGAGGTATGATCTGCTACGTCCGCGGATTCGGAGGGCCTCCTTCTATTCTCATAGTGATAGTAGTTATTTTCCCTCATTTCGTTGTTTAGACATTCTTGATGTATAAAGCCACAGTTGTACTCTCCCTTTTTAGTCTGTGTTACCCGTGGGATTCCGAGTCTTGGTAGTAGGCTATTTAGTGTGTTTTAACGAGTGTATGTGCCAAGCGACACTTATTACATTCCTTTTTATATCATTCCGCTATCTTCTTATCTTTTGTTTATGAATTCTTATATTTCACATCGTTTTAGGCTTACCTAGTCGTGAAGACTGGGTGGCGTCATGACAGGTTCACGATTGGTGAACTAGGTTCGTGACAAGTTGGTATCAGAGCTCTAGGTTCATAGGAGTCACGGGACATAGACCGATTACTTAGACTCTCGCAGATCAATATGGAGATGTCTGTATTTATCTACGAGAGGCTATGTAACTGTTTAGTAAACTCTTCATTTCTTTTGGATTCATTGTAGTGCGACATTTTTTGCACCAAATCTAAACTTCTGCTTTCTATTCTGTCACAGATGGTGAGGACACGTGCTACTCGCGAGGATCAGGCACACGCGCCCCTTGTTGCCTCCGTCAGAGGTCGGGGCCGTGGTAGAGAACAAGGACGCACCCGAGGTGCAGCCACAGCACCCGCGCGCGCTGCTGTTGAGGTGCCGCCGGTGGATCAGGTTGGAGCGCAGGCACCTGGTACACCGACTACAGCTGCTACTACTCTAGTACTCCAGGAGACCCTGGGCCAGTTCATGAGTATGTACACCACTTTAGCTCAGGCAGGGTTGCTTCCTCTCACTGCAGCTACATCTCAGGTCGGGGGAGGGGCCCAGACTCCTGCAGCCGCTACAGCTGAGCAGCGAGCGCCAGTGGGAAAGGTTCTAGAGATTATTGTTATGCCTCCTCCCACCCCAGCACAGCCTGGAGGTGGGCCAGCCGCCTCCGAGGACGAGCAGCGTAGATTAGAGAGATTCAAGAAATTTAGTGGTTTGGCTACAGATGATGTATTGGGTTTTCTGGAGGAGTGTCATCGTATCCTTCGTAACATGGGGATAGTGGAGACCAGCGGGGTTTCCTTCACTGCTTTTTAGCTTCGTGGGGCCGCTTATGATTGGTGGCGCGCCTATGAGTTGGATAGTCCAGATGAGTCTGCTTCATTGACCTGGACATAGTTTTCTGATCTGTTTTTGACAGAGTTTGTTCCCCAGAGCCTTAGGGATTCTTGGCGATCGGATTTTGAGCGGTTGCGACAGGGCTCCATGTCTATAACGGAGTATTCTATCAGTTTCACCCGTCTAGCCAGGCATGCACCGGCTTTAGTAGCCACGGTCCGGGAGAGAGTGTAGAGATTTATTGAGGCCCTTATTCCGCCGATCCGGTCCAGCATGGCCAAGGAGTTGGAGACGGATATACCTTATTAGCAGGCAATGAGCATTGTCAGGAGGATCGAGAGTATGCTCCCTAGAGAGCGGGGAGAGAGGGAGGTCAAGAGGTCTCGTGAGTCGGGCCATTTCTCTAGTGCCCGCACTTCAGCAGCCAGTCATTTTTGCAGGGGTTATTCCGATCGTCCAGTTCATTCAGCATTGCCAGCAGCCGGTAGTACTCCAGCTCTTCCAGCAATTGAGGAGCCTTATTATGCTCCTCTAGTTTCTAGTGCGCCTCCCGCGCGGGGTACCTCCAGGGGTCAGACTAGTGGGGGTAAGGCCAGTCAGTCACACCCACTGCATCCTCTCGGAGCTTGTTTTGAGTGTGGGGATACTCTCCATCTGGTTAGGGAGTGCCCCAGACGTAGGAGAGAAGCACCTCCACGGTCTTCGCAACCTCAGTGTGGTTCACAGGGCCAGCAGGCCATCATTCCAGCCCCAGCTGCCACACCACATGCCCAGCCAGCAAGGGGCAGGGATGAGAGTGCCAGAGGCCGCCCTCGAGATAGGGGTCAGGCCAAATTTCATGTTATTCTTGATCGTGCTGCAGCTATTGCATCTGATTCTATTATCACAGGTATTATTTTGGTTAGTCGCAGAGAGGCATCGGTTCTATTCGATCCTGGTTCCACTTTTTCATATCTGTCCTCTTATTTTGCTCCACACCTGGGTGTGCCTCGGGATTCTTTGAGTGCCCTCATTTATGTTTCCACTCCGGTGGGAGATTCTTTGGCTGTGGACCGTGTGTATCAGTCGTTCTTGGTTACTATCTGTGGTTTTCAGACCAGAGTGGATCTATTGTTGCTCGGGATGGTCGATTTTGATGTTATTCTGGGCATGGACTGGTTGTCGCTCCATTATGCTATTCTTAATTGTCACGCCAAGATTGTGACACTGGCTGTGCCAGGCATTCCACGTATTGAGTGGAGTGATACTCTAGGTCACACCCCCAGCCGTGTTATTTCCTTTCTCAAAGCTCAGTGTATGGTTGAGAAGGGGTGTGCTTCTTATCTAGCTTATGTGCGAGATATCAGTATTGACACTCCTTCTATTGATTCTGTTCCAGTGGTATGTGATTTCGCTGATGTATTTCCAGCTGATCTCCCAGGCATGCCGCCCGACAGAGATATTGATTTTGCTATTGACTTGTTTCCGGGCACTCAGCCCATTTCTATTCCACCGTACCGTATGGCTGCCCCTGAGTTGAAGGATCGATTACAGGAGTTATTGGGTAAGGGTTTCTTTCGACCCAGTGTTTCGCCTTGGGGTGCTCCTGTGTTGTTTGTGAAGAAAAACGACGGTTCGATGCGTATGTGTATTGACTATCGTCAGTTGAACAAAGTTACAGTGAAGAACCGATATCCTTTGCCACGTATTGATGATTTATTTGACCAGCTACAGGGCGCACATGTGTTCTCCAAGATTGATTTGCGCTCTGGTTATCATCAGCTGAAGATTCGGGAGCCGGATATCCCGAAGACTACCTTCAGGACTCGGTATGGTCACTACGAGTTCCTCGTGATGTCTTTTGGGCTGACTAATGCCCCAGCAGCCTTTATGCATTTGATGCACAGTGTGTTCAGGCCATATCTGGACTAGTTCGTGATTGTTTTTTATTGACGGTATTCTAGTATATTCCCGTAGTCGGGAAGAGCACGAGCGGCATCTGCGGATAGTGCTTCAGACTCTAAGGGAGAAGCAGCTTTATGCCAAGTTCTCTAAATGTGAATTCTGGTTGAGTTCAGTGGCATTTCTAGGCCACGTGGTTTCGAGCGATGGTATTCGAGTGGATCTGAGGAAGGTGGAGGTCGTGCAGAGTTGGCCCAGACCCTCCTCAGCTACTGAGATTCGCAGTTTTCTTGGTTTGGTGGGTTATTATCGTCGTTTCGTAAAAGGGTTGTCCTCGATCGCAGCACCTATGACCAGATTGACCCAAAAGGGTGCCCTTTTCCAGTGGACAGAGGAGTGTGAGGCGAGCTTTCAGAAGGTCAAGACAGCTTTGACTTCAGCCCCTATCTTGATGTTGCCTACAAGTTCGGGGTCCTATACAATATATTGTGATGCCTCACGAGTGCTACTCGGTGCAGTATTGATGCAGGACGGTAGGGTGATTGCCTACGCGTCCAGACAGTTGAAGGTTCATGAGAAGAACTACCCTGTTCATGATCTGGAGCTAGCTGCCATTGTTCACGCCTTAAAGATTTGGCGTCATTACTTGTATGGGGTTCCTTATGAGATCTACACTAGTCACCGGAGCTTGCAGCACTTGCATAAGCAGAAGGACCTGAACATGCATCAGAGGAGATGGTTGGAGCTGCTGAAGGACTATGATATTACTATTCTCTATCATCCGGGCAAGGCTAATGTAGTTGCTGATGCCTTGAGTCGCCGGGCAGATAGTTTGGGGAGTTTGGCATATCTACCAGCTTCGGAGAGGACTATGGCGATGGATGTTCAGGCTTTAGCCAGACAGTTTGTTAGACTGGATCTTTCGGAGCCCAGCCGGGTTCTGGCTTGTGTGGTTTCTCGGTCTTCTCTATTTGACCGCATCAGGGAGCGTTAATTCGACGACCCTCATTTGCTTGTCCTTCAGGATAGAGTTTAGCGTGGTGATGCTCGAGATGTTACCATTGGGGATGATGGATTTATGAGGATGCAGGGGCGTATTTGTGTGCCCAATATAGATGATCTTCGAGAGCTGATTCTAGCTGAGGCCCACATCTCGCGGTATTCCATCCATCCGGGTACCGCGAAGATGTATCAGGACTTCAGACAACATTACTAGTGGAGGCGGATGAAGAGGGATATAGTTGACTATGTTTCTAGGTGCCTCAACTGCCAGCAGGTGAAGTATGAGCATCAGCGTCCGGGTGGATTAATGCAGCAGATTGAGATTTCCGAGTGGAAATGGGAGCGCATCACCATGGACTTTGTATCTGGACTTCCACGGACCTGTTAGGAAGTTTGATTCCATTTGGGTCATTATGGATCGGCTGACTAAGTCTACCCATTTCATACCGGTGAGCACTACATATTCATCGGAGCGACTGGCAGAGATCTACATCAGGGAGATAGTTCGGCTGCATGGTATTCCAGTTTCCATCATTTCAGATAGAGGCACTTAGTTCACTTCATGGTTCTGGAGAGCCGTACAATAGGAGTTAGGCACTCGGGTGGAGCTGAGCATAGTGTTTCACCCCCAGACTGATGGCCAGTCCGAATGCACTATTCAGATTTTGGAGGATATGCTCCGTGCATGCGTGATTGAGTTTAGAGGTTCATGGGATCATTTCTTGCCATTGGCGGAGTTTTCTTGTAACAACAACTACCAGTCCAGTATTCAGATGGCACTGTGTGAGGCTCTATATGGCAGGAGGTGCAGGTCTCCCGTGGGTTGGTTCGAGCTGGGCGAGGCCAGATTGCTAGGTACTGATATGGTCCAGGATGCAATGGACAAGGTTAAGGTGATTCCGGACAGATTTCATGCAACCTAGTCTAGACATAAGAGTTATGCGGACAAGAAGGTCTGCGATGTGGCTTTTATGGTTGGCGAGCGGGTTCTGCTTCGAGTCTCTCCCATGAAGGGCGTTATGAGGTTTGGGAAGAAGGGGAAGCTGAGCCTAAGATTTATTGGTCCTTTTGAGATTTTGAGGCGTGTCGGGGAGGTTGCTTATGAGTTGTCCTTACCTCCCAGCCTAGCGGAGTCCATCCTGTATTTCATGTCTCAATGCTCTGGAGATACCATGGTGACCCGTCGCACGTGTTGGATTTCACTTCTCTTCATCTAGACGAGGATCTGTCTTATATGGAGGATCCAGTGGCCATTCTGGATAGACAAATGAGGAAGCTAAGGTCAAAGAACATCGCTTCAGTAATGGTCCAGTGGAGGGGTCAGCCGGCAGAGGAGGCGACTTGGGAGACCGAGCAAGATATGCGCAGCCAGTACCCTCATCTTTTCACCACTCCAGGTATGTTTTCTATGCTCGTTTGAGGACGAACAAACCTTTTAAGTGTGGGAAGATGTAACGACCCGGCCGATCATTTTTTAAATTTATGCTCTGATCCCCAATTTAACTGTTCCCCTAAGTACATTTCTGCTATTATGGTTTGTCGGGAGGTTTGGTTCTAGAATTTGAAGCGATTTGGGACACTTAGTCCCTAAATGAGAGCTTTATAGCTGAAAAATGACCCGTATTTGGAGCAGTGTTACGACGACCTCGAAACGGAAATCCGATGGTTCCATTAGCTTTGTTAGGTGATTTCGGGGTTGGGAGCGCATTCAGAATGTATTTTGGAGGTCTGTAGCTCAATTAGGCTTGAAATGCCGAAGTTGGAAATTTTTGGAAATCCGATCTATAGGCGAGATTTTGATCCGGGCATCGGAATGGAATTCTGACAGTTGCAGTAGCTTCGTTAGGTTATTTTGGATATGTCTGCAAATTTTCAGGTCATTCGGACATCGTTTGGTCGGGTTTTTGATAGCATATAGGTTTCGGAAGTTTAGGATGAAACTTAGGCTTGAATTCGCTTTGTCTTGGTGATTTCCGCGTTTAAGAGTGTGTTTTTATGATTGGAACAAGTTCGTATCATGTTTTGGAGAAGGTTGGTGGTTTTCGTTGGGGTCCTGGGGGTCTTAGGATGAATCCGGGGGTCCTATCGGGCTAATTCATGTATTTTAGAAGTGTTGTTATCTGCTAGTATGTGCTGCAGACGAATGATCTATGCAATCGCAATGGACTGATGCGATCGCATAGAAGGTTTTGAAAGAGGCTAAATATTTGTTCTATGCGATTGCGGGCAAGGCTATGCGATCACGTAGTGCTGGATGGTTGTGCTCTACGATCGCGTATAGGCCTATGCGATCGCATAGTGTATAGAGCAGGGGGTCCAGGCCCAGTT
Source organism: Nicotiana noctiflora (assembly GCA_032618575.1). Classification (NCBI taxonomy): domain Eukaryota; kingdom Viridiplantae; phylum Streptophyta; class Magnoliopsida; order Solanales; family Solanaceae; genus Nicotiana; species Nicotiana noctiflora. Next base: position 73,825 of record JASVEL010004914.1, read on the forward strand.
TTTTGTTTTATGCGATCGTGGAGAGGGTGTGCGATCGCATAGGTTTATTTTGGTGAGCAGTGCGATCGCATTGAGGACTATGCGATCGCATAGAGTAGTTTGGCGAGGGTTCAAAATTTGTTCTATGCGATCGCAATAGTGTTCATGCGATCGCATAGAGTAAAAATGTCTGGCAGTGAATTTAAGTCCAGAACAGTCCAGTCGCGGGGCTCATTCGCAAAAACCCCATTTTTGAGTTTTAGAGAGAGAAACTCACGGGAAATTGCTGGGAATTCATCGGGTAATCATCGGAGGTAAGTTTTATGGCCTAATTACGTTTTTTATCATGGAATCCTTGTGTATTTCACTGTTAATGGAAGATTAATGGGGGGTATTAGCCCTAGGCCTAAATTACGGTAAATCGTCGATTTGAATGGGCAAACGGAGTCCGATTTTACTAAATTTTATATGCATAGACTTGTGTTGTGATACGGAACCCGAATATAACACTTTCGTAATTTTTCGAGAAGTGTACCGAAAGTCGGGTTTTGGCAACTTGTGGTTTTGGGTGTATTTCGAATTGTTTCGATTGGGTAATACCCAATTGGCCTATTTTGATGTATTTCTACTGATTTTGATTAGATTCTACACCTGTGGAGGCCGATACTCGTGGCAAGAGAGTTGTCTCTTAGCGGTTTCATACCGGAGTCGAGGTAAGTGGCTTGTCTAACCTCTTGTGGTGGAACCTTCACCCTTAGGATATTATGTGTTAATTTAAATGCCTTGTACGCGTGGTGACGGGCGTGTACATGCGCAGATTGTTGGAACCCACCGTAATTGAATTGTCCAATTCGTGATATTTCTATTCTTAGCTTATTAAATTGCGACATTTACCTGATATTTGTTAGAAATGCATGATTAGATAGGATTTATCTGTCTAAATGCCTAATTGTCTTACTTGAACTTCTTGATAATTGTTGGCACTGGTTTTGGTGTAGTTGTAGTTATGCATATCATATTTCTCTATGCGTTCCTTTTATTGTTTATGTTGGTGGACTGCGGGTTCAATTCCCGGAGATCCAAGGGCCCCAGAGACCTGGAGTGGTATTGTTTAAGGATTGCGGGTTCGATTCCCAAAGATCCAAGGGCTGTGGATTCGATTCCCGGAGACCCGGAGTTTATTGATATATTAATTGAGATACGGACCGCGGGTTCGATTCTCGGAGATCCTGAAATATTGAGATACGGGCTGCGGGTTCGATTCTTGGAGACCCAGAGATACTGATATTGGGATTGCTGGTTAAATTCCCGGAGATCCTGAGTTGTTGGACATAGAGAAGGACTGTGGGTTCAATTCCCATAGGTCCTGGACTTGTTGATTTGAGTTTATGTTGTGTTTGTTACTTGTAGTTTGCCAATCATAGTCGGTTGCAGTAATTACTTCATTGTTGTTATTTCAGATTCATTCTTACTTATTCCTGCTTATTACTATTTTGATAATTATGTTATTGTTTTTCTCGGTAGGGCCCTGACCTTCCTCGTCAGTACTCCATCGAGGTTAGGCTTGGCACTTACTTAGTACCGCCGTGGTGTACTCATGCTACTCTTCTGCACACTTTTGTTGTGCAGATCCAGGTACATCAGGACAGGCTCATCTCAGGTGATTTAGCAGCACATCAGGAGACTCGAGGTATGATCTGCTACGTCCGCGGATCCGGAGGGCCTCCTTCTATTCTCATAGTGATAGAAGTTATTTTCCCTCATTTCGTTGTTTAGACCTTCTTGATGTATAGAGCCACAGTTGTACTCTCCCTTTTTAGTTTGTGTTACCCGTGGGATTCCGGGTCTTGGTTGTAGGCTATTTAGTGTGTTTTGACGAGTGTATGTGCCAAGCGGCACTTATTACATTCCTTTATATATCATTCTGCTATCTTCTTATCTTTTGTTTATGAATTTGTATATTCCGCATCGTGTTAGGCTTACCTAGTCGTGAAGACTGGGTGCCATCATTACAGGTTCACGATTGGTGAACTAGGGTCGTGACATATTCCGCTTTCTTATCTGAAACATGTAATAAATCATTCTGCCTCCCCCGTCTAAGTAGAATTCAGACCATAACTATTACATGCAAGACATGCTAAACAATTTTTCTTTAAGTGAGGAGGGTTGTTTGAGCCTTTTAATTGTTATGTGTTTTCCCATATCTGCTTTACGTGTTTTATTTGACGCCTTAGAATTTTATCCTTGTGAAATCATAAAAGCCAAAATATTCCTTCCCTTTAGGACTAGTAGTCCCAAATGCCTCTGGGACTAATAGGATTAGGGGCGGGCACTATCATGCAACAAGTAATAACACCACTCCGCGTTTAATAACTTAATGAGGTGGGAAAAGGTAGATATGGATATGATGATCAAGTGATAAGACCACGTGTATAAATGGTTACCAGGTGTTGTGTGGGGTGATCCATATTATTTATAAACCTAGGACCCCTCCCCTTTAATTTTTTACTTTTTGGATTTTTGAGAAACTTCTCAATTTTAAACTTTTCTAACCTCTTTTACTCACCCTACTTGCATCAATTATGTGGAACCCCCTCCTTTTTAAATGGTTATTTTTAGAACTCTAAAAACTATTTTCTTCTCAGAATTTCTTTTTCTTTAACTCAATTGCTCGCAAAAATCATGTGCAAACCTCTTCCCTTTTACTTGTTTATTTTTAGAATTTCAAAACTATCTTCTACATAAACTTCACCCCTTTAACTTCTTTTATTGCTTGCAATCGTTATGCGAAGACTACCTGTGAGCACGTGATTTTTGCCTAACATGAATTACTCCCACAAAATCAAAACAAAAAATTGTCTATTTTTTTTTACGTTGTGTATTTTTGTGAATTTTCGTTTTATTTTTGGTAATTGTTTGCATTTGTATATGCATGATTATATGTGTTTAAATTAATAAAAAAATACAAAATAGGTCATATTTACATTTTGATCTAACTTTGCAATTAGGAGTAGTTTAAGTTTATTTTACGAAAAAAAATAATAATAACAAAAATATATATCTTTTGCATTTTTACCATTTATTGTCCAAATGTGTGATTTTAATTTATTTTTGGTATTTAACTATGCTTGTTTAATTGTTACTAGAGACTAATTAATACATTTGATATGTTTAATTTTGTTTTGTAATTTAGGATTGTTAAATTTAGTTTGTAATGATTTAAGAAAATAAATCAAAAGAATGAAAGAAAATCGGATTGGGCCAAAATTTAAAATCAAGAATTAGGCCCAAGACAATTTCTGTTTTTACCCAGTCCATACCCCTTACCTGGACCGACCCAGTCCCCCACTAAGACCAAAACGGCGCCGTTTTCATGTAGAGAATGAATCCAAGCCGTTGATCTCATTAGATCGAACGGCTGGGATAAATTTGTCTATTTTAATTACTCAACCCCCCCCCAAACCCTAATTCACTTTCATTTTCGTCTCCCTTAGAGAACAAAACATAACGCCGCCGCCGCCGCCGTGCTCCGCCACCGGAAATCGCCTCACGGCGGTTCCGGTGGTCCAAACACCACCATTTTAACACCGTAGAACCTCCCAACCACCCTGAACACGAATCCACAAACCGTTTCCCTCGAATCATTCCCTATCTTCTCGAATCTTCATTTGAAGATTCGAGCTAAAACCAAATCTATGCCAAACCGCCCCAAAATCTCACCCTAGCACCTCCAGACCACCCTCACACCCAAACCACCTTTGGTTTTGTTCGAATCTAACCGGAAGCCCAAAAATCCCAAAAGCGGCCGGATGAACCCTACAATTCAAAATTAGGGTTTTTCTTCAAATTCAAGGGAAATTGAAGTCTAATAGAATTTAATTGGGATGTTTTCGTTTGAAAACATCTCAATTAAAGTCTGTTAGACTCCAAATTCAAGTCCAAGCTCAAAACAGCCCGGATTCTATTTTTGTTTCGACTTTTTCTCCTCTTGAGGTAATTTCTTTTTCCAGATTATTTCAATTAGTTGTTTGTTTGTTTTGCGTATTTGATTGAATCCTTCTCATTTTCTTGGCCGTCCCTATTTTTTTTATTTCTTCTCAAAGACCTTTTTATTTGGTCGATTTTAATTCTGTTTTCCATTGAATTGCGTATATTGTGAAGTAAGTATTCGCGTCGATTAGCGTCGTCGAATAGTTAGCTTCGTATCTCTTTTTCCGTCTTTGGCCGAGAATGATGAGTCACTGTTTTATCGATTTGTTTGTTGTCGATTATACACATTGTAATCGATTAAATGTCGTCGAGTAATTCTGTAGTTTTGTTTTGATTAGAACATTAGACCATTGATTTAGCTTTGACTGTTATGATTCCCTGTTGGTTTTGAACTTTGAATTCTGCCGATGTTAAATTAGGAAGTCTGGTTTGGATATAGCTGTATTTCTAATAGGATTTTAAAGAGAATATAGTTGTAATTCTGATAAATTTCAGAAATGAAACTAACAACCAAGTTTCAAAGAGTGCAATGCACATGGAAGGACTAGTGGAACCTGCTGGACAGCAGGTTATGCCATTAATTTCTGCCTTTCAGAGTTTTTAATTAAAAAGCCATACTTATACAACTGAAAAGTGAAGAAAAGGTGAAACAACATAGGCTGGACAGATCTAAAACTAAAAAAGTAGGGCTGTTACTTTGGATCTCTAGGCTATAAAAAGAGATAGGAAGACTGGAACACAGACACATTGAGACTGACTGGAAGAAGAGAGAGCAGAGCAGTTTTTATAAACACACACACACAAGACTCACTGGAAAATCAGAGAGAGTTGAGAGAGAAAGATACAAGAGAGATCCATAGAAAAGAAACAACTGAAATTGAACCAAAGTTCACTGTTCTATTGGTCTTCTCATCTCTGTTATCTGTGATTCACTTGGGGCTAGAGTGTCTTAATTTTCAAAACCGATCTTGAATTGAATTCGTGTTAATTCTAGGCTAATTTCGCTGCTGTTTTCTCGCTCTATTGCTGCTGACTCACCTCTCTTTCCTCCTGTTGTAATTCAATCTCCAGGTACATATCCTTCACCTAAGCAATTTGGAAATGTGAGGCTAATGTACGAACTCCTTTTGGAATCAAGTGATGAACTAATACTACTTGTTTTTCTTACCTGAAATTGTTCTAATCATCATTAGCATTGATCTGTAGTTGTAGCATTCGGTTGAATTAATGTTTGTTGATATATGTAGAACTATTTGTATGATCAGGATTATGGGAGCTATTTATCATTCATTAACATGAGGCAATGTCATTTGGTAATTAGTTTAAGGTCGGATGTTAGTGAATATGATGAATTTGGAAAACTAATCATGGGTCCTTCTAAATGGTTTACAAATTGCGCATCTGAACTGTGTAGACAATCTGGCGCATGCTAAATGGAATTGATTTAGAATTTTTCTAAGCTCACTGATAAGAATTGAGTTTAAACATGTGTTATAGGATTATTAGCACAAGCTTGGCATTTCCTGACTTTGATATCATTTAGGTAGTTGTATGAGTTGCGTATTCAATTTTTTTTGCCGGGTTTGAATAAAATTAGGTACTTGATTATATGATAACTAATCATAGTAACTGATTTCGGAATGCATATAATTTTAGTAGATTAATTAATTGACATGTGAAATTAATTTGGAAATAATGAGCATTTCCTTGTCAGAGGTCATAAACCTCAGGGCTTTGATAAATGGCCCAAATGTCGGTATGTATAGGCCTGACCCGTTTCTTATCGTTTGGTACTAACTCAGTAGGAGTTTTGAGATTGCAAAAAACGTAACTCTTACATTTATGCGTAGTAATCTACTGTACGTGTCAATAATTATTTCTCTTTTAAATATAACGGATCAATAAAGAAATGTAGTTATTTTAAATCAGCCATAAAAAATAAAATATGAGACAAGGCTCACCCAATTAATCTTAACTCTTTAAAATCAAGGTGTGCCATTAGTTGAATTCTTATGTTTCTCACGTTGAAAGTGCGTAGTGGTTTTCAGCACGTTATTTTAAAAATTAATTTTTCTAAACTCGGGTGCATATTTATGTGATTTAAATTCAAATCTCAACGATGTTAAAATATGCCAAAATCACGGGCATAATTTATGTGACGTGATTCGAGAGGTGTTTTAATAACGTTGCGATCATTCTTAAAATTAGATAAAAGCGGTCAATAAGTTTAAATTGCATTATGATGTGAACATGTATTAAAATCAGATAATTTTTAGCCATTTATAATAATTGAAGCGACCGTGCTAGAACCACGGGATCCGGGGGTGCCTAACACCTTCCCTCGGGTCAACAGAATTCCTTACTTAGAATTTCTGGTTCGCAGACTTCACTTGGAAAGTCGAAATTTCCTCGATTCAGGATTTAAATAAATCGGTGACTTGGGACACCTTAATTTATTCCAAGTGGCGACTCTGAATTAAATAGAATAATCTCGTTTCGAATATTGTCACTTAAATTGGAAAAACTCCCTTACGCTTCTACCTCCCGGGTGGTGGGCGCGCCAAAAGGAGGTGTGACACTAAGGCAATACCAAGTTTACAAGAAAAGGATCCCAAGCGGTTCAGGGTTTAAGAGTTCGAGCTTTGAATAATTGTTGTATTTGGCTTATTTATTATCTGATTTTATTACATGTTTAAATTCAATATGCTAAATGTTGCTTTTACCGCTTTGATATTTTTGTGAACAGTATATAAATTGTGCAGATACCCATTTTTTCTCTTTTGAGTCTTTTTTACAATACCGGGCATTTGCTGGACATAGCCCGTTTTTCTCAAGATAGATGTGGTGCTTGGTACCCGGTGAAGGATTTTGTAGTCACACATGTTTAGGCGAAGAGTTTTGTCAATTAAGCCGAAAAGCCATGCTACCGGTGCACTGACACTCTTCGACTCGAGTTGTCCGCTCGAGTTAAAGCCAGTCTAGACACTTTTTCCAACAGGATGATGACTTAGAATAACAAAACCTTATGCCGGATCCCCGATAGGAACGTTTATTTGCATCATGTGCATATTTGACTTAGGAGGCTCAACACAGGGGTTGGGCCTGTCTAGGACAGGTGTACCTGAAACAAAAGACCAACTTGTTGCATCTTTCTGTGTGCATTTATTTGTTTCGATCTTACATGCCGACCGGTTTGTTAAAAAGAGAGGAAGAAGTGGAAAACGTCAGGGTATAGAGTCAAAATAGTTTTATGGAAAATAGTTAGTTCTTTGAAAATAAATTTTGAAAAAATGCAAAAACAAATTCCAAATAATTTTCCTAATTTTACGAAAATAGTTAGTCTTTAAAAAATAAATTTTGAAAAAATGCAAAAAAAAAAATTTCCAAATAAATTTTCTTAATTTTACGAAAATAGTTTAGTTTCTTTGAAAAATAATTTTGAAAAAAAAAACAAAAAAAAATTCCAAATAAATTTTCTTAGTTCCTTTGAGAATAATTTGTATTCGAAAATGCTGTTTAAAAATAGTTTGTTTTCTTTCCTTAAAATGATTTAGTTCTTTTATTTTCGAACTACGCAAGTTTGATTCTCACCAAACATGAGATACGTAGGCAACCCATATCGGGCTCAACTAATACTGATTTATTTAAGAAAAACAATAATAAAAATATTATAATTAGGATTTTTGTTCTTAGTCGAGAGTTAGGAAATTTTGCAAAAATAGCCAAACGCCCCAAAAGGGGCGCCGGAGGACTAATTTCGCAAAACGAAATATAGACATCACACTGGTATCATGTTATACAGCCTTCAAATCTTCTTCAAGAGCCGAAAGGCCATATTAACAAGATTCGTTTTTTTTATAATAAAGAAAAAAAAATTTTGAAAAAAAATCTTAAGTTCATTTTTTATCTTTTCTAGGATCAGCATGACTTCCTCGCAACGAATCGGCCAGAAAAGGGTGAGAGACGAAATGCCACCTATGTTCATGGTCCAGGACAAAATCCCGGATCGGCTCTGTAAATGGTGGACTAGTTTTTCAGCTTGGGAAAGAAATCAAGTTCACAAGCACCTCAAATTTCTTCCGGACATCATGATGATAAAACCGGACAAAAATGTGATCAGAGCTTTAGTGAGTTTTTGGGACTCAACAAGCAATGTGTTCAGATTCCGGGATTGCGAAATGACACCCACTTTGGAAGAATTGGGCGGACTCACAGGACTCGGAAGAGATTTGCACAAGATGAGACCTGCAGCTCCTAGGCAGATGGGTGTGAATAATTTCTTGAAAAAGTTATGTCTCCGGCGGGTTCCCCTGGGTTGTCCGGAGAACGGTTGGGTGCCACTGGATTATCTCTACGACATATTTGGTGATAAGAAAGGGTTTGAGAAATTCTCAAACACTGAATTTGTTAACCAGTTGAATTATGACGCCTGGGGAGATTTAAGAATCTATGCTTTTATGATCGCTTTTTTGGGAACCATGGTTTTTACCGAACGTGGCGGACGCATCAGAATCTGTTTGGCTGCGGTGGTCTCATATTTACAGAGTAACGAGGAACATACTGTTCTTCCGATGATACTAGGAGACATCCTCCGGGCCTTAACTCGGTGCCAAGAAGGACAAGATTATTTTGAAGGTTGCAATATCTTATTACAAATGTGGTTTATAGAACATCTCTATCATCACCCAATTGTGATAAACTTCAAAGCAGATTGGCTGAATTATATTCGGTGTCATACAAACAGAGCCGCCCGTTGTAACCTTCTTGAAGACTTGAGGACTTGGCAAGAACTTCTCAACTCTTTGAGAGCAGATCAACTTACCTGGAATTATTATTGGTTCCCTTCCGCCAAAATCATGCATATGTCGACATACCGCCCATTCTACATACTAATGGGTTTCAGGGGTTTCCAACCATATGCCCCACTACGTGTCATGCGGCAGTTGGGTGGAGAACAGAAAAGGCCCCCAATTGAGGATATGCAATCATTTATATGGGAATTTGTGACGGAGGAGACCCCAAGGGAGACTTATGCACAATAAGTATGGTTCGGTAGTCGACTCTCCGACATCAACGAAATGGTTGCCGATCGAGAACCGGGAGAAGTGAGTCTCGCTTATCTTGAATGGTTCCACAACCAATCAATACCAGAGCAAAGGTCAGAAAGGTCAGTGAAGTATGTCGTAGATTAGGAGAAAGAGGTAGAAGCCAGAGTAAGGGAGGCTAAGCATGAGACAGCGCAAGATTTCCAATCTTGCATTAACACTTTAAAAGAAGACAAGGGAATTCTAGAAGCTGCCATGGACATACAACAGGCTGATTTTGATCGGGAAAGGGCCGTTTGGGAGTAGGAAAGAGAAGCACTCCGAACTCAAATTCGAGAGATGCAATTGGCCGCAGAAAGGTCAAGGAGGAGTCGAAGTGATCAGATGCTGATAAATGATTTGGAAAGGAAAGCCTTTGAACACCAAGAAGACTTGGAGAAGGCAAAAGCGGCTTTGGTTGCAGTCCGGACAAATGGAAGAGAGCAGCCCACCAAGAAACACTCCGCTTACAACAAGTAGAGAAAGACTATGATGCAATCATCGTTGATTTAAGAAAAGCAAATGCCGTTCTTAGAGAACGAACTCTCAGGAAAGTCCAAGATGCCAAAGCAGATAGAGACCATTGTCACAACTTGATGGCACGGATGGAAAGACAAATAGATAGGCTCTTGGACCATGTCTCCAGCAACTCTCGAGTATTAGGGGCAAATAACAGACACATAGGGCAGCTGCTCAGAGAAAAAGACATGATCAGGACCAGGATCAATGAGATCGGGCACTACATCACTATGAGGTGTTTGACCTGCGAACGAGTACCTCGGCCTGCCCTTTTCTCTTCAATCATGGAATGTGTCCACCAAGTCATGGCATAATTGGGGAGTATACAGAAAGATCTTACACCAAGAACTGCAGCAAGGCCAAACAACGCCCCCCGGGCGCAAAGATTCGAGGCGTTGGAACATGCTTAGAAGAGTCTGTTATTTTAGAGTCTGTTTGTCCTTTTAAAAGTTTTTCTCCATTGTTGTCATTTTGCAAGTGTTTCAAGTTTGAAGTTTATTGAAATAAAATTCAAGAACATTTCATTCATATCTTATGTCTATTGTTTCCGAACTACGCCCGGTCTGATTCATGCAGGGACATTGTCACGACCCAAACTGGAGGACCATGACTAGCACCCGACCATACTTGCCGAGCACCAACGTACATTTTATCTAACCTTCTTTATTATCTTTTAGGCCGACGAGACCAATATAAATGGTAGACATGGATCATGAACAACCAACAATAAAATATGATTGCATGAACCTACATAACATGGGATGACCGAGACAATCAAGAAACTATATACATATGGTACAAGCTACCACGCTAAAATGAAAGACTAATCAACAAAAACCAGCCGACAAGGCATACCAAACTATACATGAGTCGACACTTATCTATGAGCCTCTAAAGGAACATAAGTGCTGCAACATAGCCGGAACATGGCCCCGACATACCCATAATGTCTATAACAAAAATGCATACCAAGACCAAGGCAAGTCCGGAGAAGGGATCTCGCCAATCACCGCTGAACTGGACAACCTACTGTGATGGGGGAGCTACACCTGCCTGTCTATCAGGACCTGCAGCACGACATGCAGCGTCCACAAATAAAAGGACGTCAGTACGAATAAAGTACTGAGTATGTAAGGCAGAGAACCATAAATATGAACAACAATGTGAGCAGGGATAGAGAATATACAACCTGTAACATCTGAGTACCTCTGAGGGCTACTGACATGAAATACATGATACATATGTATAAATACATAATCTTTTAAAACATACGCCTCTGTGGCCATCATCATCATCATATCGTACCCGGCCGTAATAGGCTCGGTAAAAACATACCCGGCCATTATAAGGCTCGGTAGAATCGTACCCGGCCACGTGGAGCTCGGTAAAACCCAACTGATCGGTGGTTGAACAATAGGTGCCGTACCCGGCCAACTATAGTGCGGCTCGGTAGAGTAAAATAGATACATATATATAATGCATGCTCGACTCATGGAAACACCTTGTAGACCTTTCGGAGTGACGTAAGGTCGGTATCCTATGTACAACTTATTAGGACTAACTCTTCACTATGAACCTTATTGGAATCAGGAAGTACCAACAAGATTGATAACATAAGAATAAGAGAAGCAACATCAACATCAATCGTTCCATAAGAGGGGAAACAATGTAAGTACTGCTGCTTAGCTTCTAAGAATAGAGTATCTTTGGAAGCTCGTTCATTACATTATGTTAATCGGAGTCGTGCAAAAGAAGGAAAGGGACAGCCACACATACCTTATATATACTGCCACAACCTCAAGCTATGCAAACGTCACGACTCCTTAGTCTACAATAGGAGAAATGACACTATCGTTAACGTTTAAGCGTCGCAACTATTATGTACCAACCACAATCTATTTTGTGATGAAACGGACAGCACCTCCCCTATATATAGGACTTCACACCATTCAAAACAATCACCAAACAGCCTAAACAACATCAATAATAAACATATTGAGCCTTCCAAAACAGTCCACACACAACCTAATCACATCATACATATGACGGCCACTATAGTCGTATCAAACGACCCAAAAATATTACCAAGAACTAGCAGACCACAACCCAACATATATATGGTGTTTCTCCACACCCTGCCTCCTCCAAAACTCCACAAAACAGTAATAAAAACGCAGCCCAACAGCAACACAAAACAGTCCACAAAACAGTCCACAAAACAGTCCGCTACAAGTGAATAACTTGAACTCACGGCTTCCGATCACCGTCCCGTGAGTTCTTACATGTATATAGCGAATTACCATGATTTTACAGCAGAATAAATGTATGAAATATAGCAGTAAACTCACCTTTGTTGTTGGATAACTCAGCCTTTAACTTGGTTCTTCAAACTCTAGTGTTTACCCCCAATTTGAACTTGAAAGAAAGGGAAAATCAATTAGGGTTTGTGGATAATTTTTGGGAGGAACTTTGCAGGGTCTTAGGTCTGGTTATTTGTGAAATATAAAGAGGTATATATTGCAGAAGATAAGCCTTTTAATGGGCTGCTTATCTGACCCGAAATCCCCTCTTTTGGGCCGACATTAAACCAAGTAGGTGACTCACCTACTTGCACCTAGCAGCTTGTGCAGTCTCACGAAAATGTCTATATCTCTCTATTCCAATGCCGTATTGCTAAACCGTTTAATGCGTTGGAAACTATACTCATAGATCTTCAATTTGGTGGGTAGATCACCCCGTAATTCCAAGTATATTGGGAGAAATACTTAATAACATTTGACCTAAAGTTTAGGTAAAACTATGAACCTAAGTTGCAACAACTTTTGTCGACTTTTGTTTCATAACTCGCTTGACTTCAAGAATTATGATACGGATATTATATGATTCAAATACCTTAAATCATGACCTCCTAAGTATACTAAGCATTTATAGGTTTACCCAAAAGTACGAGTTACAACATCCTTGATTCGTTTAACGTCTAATACTTGTTAATCACCCTTATTCACCCTTGTATCACTTAAGATTAATCAGATTAACTTCTTATCATCTCAAGGATAATTCGTTCTTGGATTTGTGTTATCTAACTTATGGAATGAACTAACGTGTGTGGATATGGGTTATAACACCCTCCCCCTTAGGAACATTCGTCCTCGAATGTAAGGGTTTATGGGGAGTCCAAATCATCGTGGATTCTAGCGGAAATATTTGGTCAATTTTCCCCTATAAAATGGTCACTAGCAAAATTTGCAAGCAGTGAAGCTCAAAGTATGACCACACAAGGCTACACAAAGCATTATGGACATGAACATTATTTACATATCACCACTTTGTATTAAGGAAGAGAGTTCTCAAGTTATTGCTTAATTCATAAAGCCATTTCACCTTTATAATGTATCTTGCGTTCCACCAACATCCTTGTTATCATCATTCCGGAATAGGTAAGGGTATTTAGACTTCATCTCTTCTTCCGCTTCCCATGTCATTTCTTTCATATTCTTGTTCCTCCACAATACTTTGACGGAAGCTACATCTTTTGTTCTCAGCTTGCGGACTTGTCGATCTAATATGGCCACTGGCACTGCTTCATATGATAGATCCTCCGTAACTTGAACATCTTTGATAGGGACAACTCGAGAAGGGTCTCTAATACATTTCCTCAACATAGATACATGGAATACCGGGTGGACAAATTCTAATTCGGATGGCAATTCTAACTCATAAGCAACTTGTCCAATTCGTTGAAGAATTTTATACGGACCGATATACCTTGGACTCAGCTTACCTTTCTTTCCAAAATGCATAACACCCTTCATTGGTGAAATCCTCAGGAAAACCCAATCACCAACCTCAAATTCTAAATCACGACGTCGGACATCGGAATAAGACTTTTGCCTGCTTTGTGCCGTCCTCAATCGTTCCCGTATCACTTTCACCTTCTCAATGGCTTGGTGAATCAAATCTGGCCCATATAATTCTGTTTCACCGACTTCGAACCATCCAAATGGTGATCTACATCTCCTCCCATATAGTGCCTCATATGGGGCCATTTTAATACTGGAATGGTAGCTATTATTGTAGGCAAATTCTATGAGTGGAAGATGGTCATCCCAATTTCCCTTAAAATCTAGAACACATGCTCGTAGCATATCTTCCAATGTCCGAATGGTACGTTCAGCCTGTCCGTCAGTCTGCGGATGAAATGCAATGCTGAGATTCACTTGTGTGCCTAAACCTTTCTGAAAAGACCTCCAAAAGTTAGCCGTAAATTGAGCTCCTCGATCTGATATAATAGATACCGGCACACCATGAAGCCTAACAATCTCCTTGATATACAACTTCGCATAATCATCAGCCGAGTAAGTTGTCTTAACTAGCAGAAAATGAGCACATTTTGTAAGTCGATCAACTATCACCCAAATAGAGTCAAACTTATGATAAGATCGAGGTAATCCAATAACGAAGTCCATATTAATTACCTCCCATTTCCAGGTCGGAATTTCTATATTCTGAAGCAATCCACCGGGTTTCTCATGTTCTATCTTTACTTGTTGACAATTGGGACGCTGGGCTACAAATTCTGCAATAGACTTTTTCATGTTATCCCACCAATACTGCTCCTTGACATCATGATACATCTTTGTTGAGCCAGGATGGATGGAATATCGGGATTGATGAATTTCATTCATAATCTTTTCTCGCAATCCTGCTACATTCGGCACACATAATCGGCCCTGGTATCTCAGTGCCCCATCTCCTCCGATCTCAAAAGCCGTAATTTTACACTGCTGAATGTTCTCTCTCAATCGTAGTAAGATAGGATCTTCATATTGCCGTGCTTTTACCTTTGCTACCAAAGATGATTCTGATGTATTCTGTACAGTAACACTTCCGTCATCAGAGTCTAACAATCTGATTCTCATATTGGCTAGCTGATGAAGCTCTTTAGTCAACCCCCATCTACCTGCATCAATATGTACTAAGCTTCCCATTGACTTACGGCTGAGAGCATCTGCCACAACATTGGCTTTACCGGGATGATACAATATCTCGACGTCGTAGTCCTTCAGTAATTCAAGCCACCTACGCTGCCTCAAATTCAACTCTTTCTGCTTGAAGATGTATTGTAGACTCTTGTGATCTGTGTAGATGTCAACATGGACGCCGTATAAGTAGTGCCGCCATATCTTCAAAGCATATATTACTGCAACCAATTCCAAATCATGGGTTGGATAATTCTTTTCATGCTTCTTCAATTGTCTTGATGCATATGAAATCACCTTCCCTTGCTGCATCAACACACACCCCAAACCTATACCTGAGGCATCACAATATACTACATATCCTTCTATTCCTTCAGGGAGAGTGAGCACCGGTGCGGATGTCAATCGATCCTTCAGCTCCTGAAAACTACGTTCACAAGTGTTAGACCACTGGAACTTGGTAGCTTTCTGTGTTAACTTATTCAATGGTGCTGATATAGAGGAAAACCCTTCTACAAACCGCCTATAATATCCTCTTAGCCCTAGGAAGCTACGAACTTCTGATGGTGTTGTAGGTCTCGGCCAATTCTTTACTGCATCAATCTTCTGAGTGTCGACACTAATACCCTCGTCAGATATCACATGGCCAAGGAATGCTACTGAGTTCAGCCAGAATTCACATTTGGCGAGCTTAGCATATAACTTACGATCCTGAAGCATCCGTAATACTATCCGCAAGTGGCTCGCATGTTCCTCCTCTGAACGAGAATACACCAGAATGTCATCAATGAATACAATCACGAACACATCAAGATAGGGCCTGAATACAGTATTCATGAGATCCATAAAAGCTGCTGGGGCATTTGTTTGCCCGAACGACATCACCAAGAACTCAAAGTGCCCATATCTTGTCCGAAAGGCCGTCTTTGGAATATCCTTCTCCTTAACCCTCACCTGATGATACCCTAAACGTAAGTCAATCTTGGAGAAATACTTGGCACCCCGGAGTTGGTCAAATAGGTCGTCAATTCTTGGAAGTGGATACTTGTTCTTTATAGTAAACTTATTCAACTGTCGATAGTCGATACACATCCGTAATGACCCATCTTTCTTCCGCACGAATAGGACCGGCGCACCCCAAGGTGAAGTGCTAGGCCTAATGAAGCCCTTATCCAGTAAGTCCTTTAACTGCGCCTTCAACTCTCGCAGCTCTGCCGGGGCCATTCTATATGGAGGGATAGAGATCGGTCGAGTGTCAGGCAAGACATCAATGCTAAACTCAATCTCCCTTTCTAGAGGAAGACCTGGGAGTTCATTTGGGAAAACATCTGGAAATTCATTGACCACGGGGATAGATTGTAGAGTAGGCAGCTTCGCCCTTGCATCCCTAACGCGAACAAGATGATAAATGTAACCTTTTGAGATCATTTTCCTTGCCTTAAGATAGGAAATAAACCTACCTTTCGATGTAGCAATGTTCCCCTTCCATTCAATGACGGGTTCACCAGGAAATTGAAACTTAACCATCTTCGTACGACTGTCAACATTTGCATAGCATGAGGCCAACCAGTCCATTCCCAGTATCACATCAAAATCAACCATTTCTAATTCAAATAAATCTGCCGAGGTTTGACGACTACAAATCATCACAAGTGCAACCTCTATATACCCTTCTAGCAATCACAGAATCTCCTATTGGAGTAGATACCGCAAGGGGTTTACTTATCAATTCAAGTTCAATGCCAAACTTATTAGCCACAAAGTGTGTAACATATGATAATGTAGATCCCGGATCAATCAACGCATATACATCATAAGAAAACACAGATAATATACTTGTAACAACATCTGGAGATGACTCGAGATCCTGTCGACCTACTAGAGCATATGTTCGATTATGAGCACCACTCGAACTCGGTCCTGCACCTCTACCTCTACCACGACCTGTCGACTGCTGAAAACCCCGTGCCGGAGGTCGAACTGATGAGGAAGAACCAGACACAGATCTAGTCGGTTGAGCCATACCATCACCTCCCTTGCTAGGACAATCCCTCATCATATGGCCAGGCTGTCCGCAAGAATAACGCATCAGAACCTCGACGGCACAGTCCAAAGTGGGCCTTGCCGCACTAATCACAACGTGGTGTTGGGGGTTTCGTCTGACTAGTATCCCTGTGATGTTGCGATCCAGATGCCTGCGAACTCTAACCTGGACCAGAATAGGATCGATCATATCGAGGCCTCTGAAACTGTAGAGGAGCACTAGCTACAGATGGCGCCGAACTCCTCGAAGACTGGGGCCTGGCGCTGCCTCTTAAGTCATCAGAATACCTTGAAAATCTCGCCCTCTTATGCTGGCCCCTATCCTGCTCCCTATCTGCCCTCTGCTGGCGCTTACGATCCTCTAGGGTCCGAGCATAAGCTTGAATACGGGAAATATCTATGCCTTCTACCAAGGAGGCTGTCATACACTCATTTATCAGATGGGGTCCCAATCCGTTCACGAACAAATGCACCCTATCACTCCTCTCGGCCACCATATGGGGAGCATACCTTGCTAAAGAATCAAACCGCATACTATACTCTCGCACACTCATATTACCTTGTCTAAGGTTCAAGAACTTATCAGCTCTAGCTCGTCGTATCTCAACTGGAAAATAGTGACGAAGAAAGGCCTCAAAAAAATCCTTCCACACAGCTGGAGGAGCGTTTGGACCCCTGGATCTCTCCCAACTATCATACCAGAGAACCGCTAAATCCCGTAGCCGATAAGAAGCCAACTCTACTGCCTCTGTATCACTAACATGCATAACCCGTAGTGTACAATGAACCTGGTCAATAAAAGTCCGCGGATCCTCCTTGGGGTCTGATCCGTTAAACACTGGAGGGTCTAAATTAATAAAATCACGAACTCTTGTACTAACTGGTTTATCAGCAGCACGTGTATTCTACCGCTGAGCCCGAGCAGCTACCAAGCTAGTCAATAATTGCAAACCACTCCGCATATCCTGGTCTGTAGTGCCAGACGGAGGAGCTGGAGGTGCTGGGTGCCACCTAATATCCTCTGGAGGAGACGGAGTAGATGAGGTATGAGACGGCATCTCACTCTGAGCCTCACTTTGGCCTGCTCTGGCTTGGGGCACCTGACTGGTACCCTCTCCCGCAACTGTATCAAGCCGTCTACTAATTGTTTGTTTCCTAGTCGAAGGCATTGCTGAAAGAAAACAAGGTGAATATTAGAGACGAACACTTACGACTCAACTCTATGCACGATCTAGATTCGGGAAGAAGGTAACAACCCTAGATGTCATGTAGCCTCCCGATTATAAATGTGGCGCGCTACACATCCATAATTAAGACTCTACTAGACATGGCTCATAGACAATCCCTAGGACAGACTTGCTCTGATACCAAGTTTGTCACGACCCAAACTGGACGACCATGACTAGCACCCGACCATACTTGCCGAGCACCAACGTACATTTTATCTAACCTTCTTTATTATCTTTTAGGCTGACGAGACCAATATAAATGGTAGACATGGATCATGAACAACCAACAATAAAATATGATTGCATGAACCTACATAACATGGGATGACCAGTCAATCAAGAAACTATATACATATGGTACAAGCTACCACGCTAAAATGAAAGACTATGCAACAAAAACCAGCCGACAAGGCATAAAGGAACATAAGTGCTGCAACATAGCCGGAACAGGGCCCCGACATACCCATAATGTCTATAACAAAAATGCATACCAAGACCAAGGCAAGTCCGAGAAGGGATTTCGCCAATCACCGCCGAACTGGACAACCTACTGTGATGGTGGAGCTGCACCTGCTTGTCTATCAGGACCTGCAGCACGACATGCAGCGTCCACAAACAAAAGGACGTCAGTACGAATAAAGTACTTGAGTATGTAAGGCAGAGAACCATAAATATGAACAACAATGTGAGCAGGGATAGAGAATATACAATCTGTAACATCTGAGTACCTCTGAGGGCTACTTACATGAAATACATGATACATATGTATAAATACATAATCTTTTAAAACATACGCCTCTGTGGGCATCATCATTATCATATCGTACCCGGCCGTAATAGGCTCGGTAAAAACATGCCCGGCCATTATAAGGCTCGGTAGAATCGTACCCGGCCACGTGGAGCTCGGTAAAACCCAACTGATCAGTGGTTGCACAATAGGTGCCGTACCCGGCCGACTATAGTGCGGCTCGGTAGAGTAAAATAGATACATATATATAATGCATGTTCGACTCCTGGAAACACCTTGTAGACCTTTCGGAGTGACGTAAGGTCGGTATCCTATGTACAACTTATTAGGACTAACTCTTCACTATGAACCTTATAGGAATCGTGAAGTACCAACAAGATTGATAACATAAGAATAAGAGAAGCAACATCAACATCAATCGTTCCATAAGAGGGGAAACAATGTAAGTACCGCTTAGCTTCTAAGAATAGAGTATCTTTGGAAGCTCGTTCATTACATTATGTTAATCGGAGTCGTGCAAAAGAAGGAAAGGGACAGCCACACATACCTTATATATACTGCCACAATCTCAAGCTATGAAAACGTCACAACTCCTTAGTCTACAATAGGAGAAATGACACTATCGTTAACGTTTAAGCGTCGCAACTATTATGTACCAACCACAATCTATTTTGTGATGAAACGGACAGCACCTCCCCTATATATAGGACTTCACACCATTCAAAACAATCACCAAACAGCCTAAACAACATCAATAATAAACATATTGAGCCTTCCAAAACAGTCCACACACAACCTAATCACATCATACATATGACGGCCACTATAGTCGTATCAAACGACCCAAAAATATTACCAAGAACTAGCAGACCACAATCCAACATATATATGGAGTTTCTCCACACCCTGCCTCCTCCAAAACTCCACAAAACAGTAATAAAAACGCAGCCCAACAGCAACACAAAACAGTCCACAAAACAGTCCACAAAACAGTCCGCTACAAGTGAATAACTTGAACTCACGGCTTGCGATCACCGTCCCGTGAGTTCTTACATGTATATAACGAATTACCATGAATTTACAGCAGAATAAATGTATGAAATATAGCAGTAAACTCACCTTTGTTGTTGGATAACTCAGCCTTTAACTTGGTTCTTCAAACTCTAGTGTTTACCCCCAATTTGAACTTGAAAGAAAGGGAAAATCAATTAGGGTTTGTGGATAATTTTTGGGAGGAACTTTGCAGGGTCTTAGGTCTGGTTATTTGTGAAATATAAAGAGGTATATATTGCAGAAGATAAGCCTTTTAATGGGCTGCTTATCTGACCCGAAATCCCCTCTTTTGGGCCGACATTAAACCAAGTAGGTGACTCACCTACTTGCACCTAGCAGCTTGTGCAGTCTCACGAAAATGTCTATATCTCTCTATTCCAATGTCGTATTGCTAAACCGTTTAATGCGTTGGAAACTAGACTCATAGATATTCAATATGGTGGGTAGATCACCCCGTAATTCCAAGTATATTGGGAGAAATACTTAATAACATTTGACCTAAAGTTTAGGTAAAACTATGAACCTAAGTTGCAACAACTTTTGTCGACTTTTGTTTCATAACTCGCTTGACTTCAAGAATTATGATACGGATATTATATGATTCAAATACCTTAAATCATGACCTCCTAAGTATACTAAGCATTTATAGGTTTACGCAAAAGTACGAGTTACAACATCCTTGATTCGTTTAACGTCTAATACTTGTTAATCACCCTCATGCACCCTTGTATCACTTAAGATTAATCAGATTAACTTCTTATCATCGCAAGGATAATTCCTTCTTGGATTTGTGTTATCTAACTTATGGAATGAACTAACGTGTGTGGATATGGGTTATAACAGACATGATACGTAGGCAATCCACATAAGATTCGACCATCACTAAAAAAAATATAAAAAAAAGGGGGGGGAGAAGTTAAAAGAAAAAGAAGATTCATAAAGGATGAAAGCGGAGGAAAATACAAACCGGAATGACGCATCGCAAACGAATACATGTAGCAACATCATCACCTGTATAAGTGCATCACACCGAACGTGAGATTACTTATCTGTTATGTTGTTTCAGACTAACCGTTTGTTTGCCAAACTCCAGGTTTTAGTAAAAGTGGTTAATTTTGTGGTAATCTGGCACCACATTCGTACTTCACAAGGTCCAAAGGAAACGTTCGGCAGCCTAAAAGTACTCATCCCTATTTCACTAGGTCAAAAAAGGGTGCCGACATGTCTTCAGAAATGCCTTTAGCAACCATTCCCGTTTCAGAGGAAAGCTCATTAACAACCATCCCGGTTACTGAGTCGGCAGCTTTGGAGGAGAATAGAATTCTGCATTTCCGCATGCTCGAGACGTTGGACGATTGGAACAACGAGAAAGAGCCCCCGAGTCTGATCCCTGGGTTCCCTGAAATTCTTCTCACATCAAGCGCAATTTCCAATACCCCCATCAATTACCCGCCTACTTTGTTCGGGTATTATAATGCTACAACCCTCTCTGAATCACCTTCCACCTCCCATCCTCGGGTGACACCACATGATACATCCGCAAGAACGTCGGTTGAGTTACCAGTTCCAGTCACAACGCATCCCACCGCACATGCTCCTTCTTCGACTCCGCATCCTTTATATTCCCAGCACCACCGCTTACACGGGACCATACCCAGGTTGCAGCCAATATATATCCTCGGCCACCTCGATATGAGTTTCTACCAAGCCAAAATCCAAAGGCCCCCGAGCAGGATGAGATGGCAAAAAGAATGAGGAGTTTGGAACAAAGCTTGAAGAACATGCAAGGTCTGAGTGGACAGAAAAGTGTATCTTACGCCGATCTATGCATGTTCCCGCACGTCCACTTGCCATCAGGTTTTAAGACACCGAAGTTCGAAAAGTATGATGGGCATGGCGACCCCATTGCTCATCTGAAGAAATACTGCAATCAATTGCGAGGTGCCGGCGGCAGGGAAGAATTGTTGATGGCATACTTCGGAGAAAGTTTGGTCGGAATAGCATCAGAATGGTATATGGATCAAGACATATCTCGATGGCACATCCGGGATGATCTGGCCAGAGATTTTGTGAAACAGTTCCAATACAACATCGATATTGCGCCAGACAAGAATTCTCTATCGAACTTAAAGAAGAAGCCCTCAGAAAGCTTCAGAGAATATGCCATCAAATGGCGAGAGCAAGCATCCAGGGTGAAACCCCTATGGACGAAATTGAAATGGTCACGACTTTTCTCCAAGCTCAAGAGCCAGACTACTTTCAAAATATGATGTCGGCGATGGGAAAACCTTTCGCCGAAGCAATCAAGATCGGAGAAATGGTAGAAAACGTCTTGAAAACAAGGCGAATTTTGAGTCAAGCGGCCATTCGGGCAACTTCCCAAGCCATTCAAGGCGGGTCTGGAGGGATGCCCAGAAGCAAGAAGAAAGAGGAAACTGCCATGGCGGCAGTAGAAGATAGGAGATATCGAACCTCAAGACAAGTATTCTCCGACAGGACCCCCCAGCATTACTATCCACTTCACAGCATGGCCTATGCTCCTCCGCCTCCACCTTATGCAGTCATGAACGTTCAACCTCTGGCACGGCCACAGCCACCAGCCAACAGGAATCCACCTCCTTTCCAGAGAAACCAACCCCCTTACCCAATCCAGTATAATCCACGGCCAAATAACACCCAACACCGTGAGCAACCCAAAATGAGCTTTACACCGATTGGGGAGCCGTATTCCACTCTTTTCCCAAAACTCAGGCAAGAAAACCTACTGCAGCCTGTTCCACAGAACAGGCAGAATCCAGATTCTCCTGCCTACCAGAGAGGAATATATTGTGCATATCATTCGGGTGTTGAAGGACACAATACCGACAATTGTTGGACGTTGAAGAAGGCACTACAAGAATTGATCAATCAAGGGAAGATTGTCTTCGCAGATGAAGACATCCCAAATGTGACAAAAAACCCATTACCAGCCCACAACAATGGGCCAGTGATTGGAATGATTTGTGACGACAAGGAATTTGACCCAGCTTTGAAAGCGATAATCGCCATTGTCGACATAGAGAAGCGGCCTGAGGCTCCCCCGAAATAAGAGAAAATGGGGAAAAAGGTTGAAGTTCTTGAGACCAGATCTGAAAAGACGATTGAATTGAAAGCATCGTCTCAGAAGGGCAGAGTCCTTTACCTCCCACGAGGTCGGTCGGAAAAACCATTGTCAATAGATGCCCCCAAGAAGTTCCACTTAAAGAGAGAAACATCAATGTATGTACCGAAAGGAAATTATGTGGCCCGAAAACCAGATGAACCCGTGGTTATTGCACGCGTGCAACAAAAACCAATGACAGATCCGTCCGCAGTACCCTGGAGCTACCAACGAACACTTGTTACGCGCAAAGGGAAAGAGGTTGCGGGAAATTCATCTGAGAGCGTCCTAGGGCAGAAGTACTTAAACACGCAGGAGGTAAATAACGCCACACAAAGGCGCTTCCCATCAAAGAAACCTGTAAGTGCTGAAGAGGCAGAGGTCTATTTTCAAACGATGCAAATGCCTGATTATGAGGTGATAGAACAACTGCGCAAATGCCTAGAACAGGTGTCGACGTTGTCCCTTCTAATGAAGTCTACTGAACATCAGAAGGTTTTGTTAAAAGCTTTGAATGAGGCATACGTGCCTATTGAGACTTCATCCGAACAACTTGAAAGAATGACAGAGAGATTCTTCGCGATCAATCAGATTTCTTTCAGCAAAGCTGATTTACCTTTAGAGGGTGCCGCCCACAACAAAGCTTTGCATTTGACTGTCAAATGCGAAGGCTACTATATGAAGAGGGTCATGGTTGATGGGGGTTCGGGGGTAGACATATGCCCGCTTTCCACTTTAGGCCGCATAGGAATCGGAGCTGAAAGGATTCGGCCTAACAACATATGTGTGCGAGCTTTTGACGGTGTGAAAAGAGATACTGTCGGAGAGATTGATGTAATTATGACCATCGGCCCGGTGGACTTCGAAGTGACATTCCAAGTTTTGGATATGGACACTTCTTACAGCTTTCTTCTGGGGAGACCATGGATTCATGCGGCCGGATCTGTGCCCTCTACCCTCCATCAGATGTTAAAATTCGAACACAAGGGACAAAAGATCGTGGTCCACGGGGAAGACGAGCAATCAATTTATCAAGATCCGTCCATCCCTTGCTTAGAAGCGGTAGCGGGAAGCAAAAACATTGTCTATCAAGCTTTCGAGATTGTGTTGGCAGATCAACACGAAGAAGGGAACCCTCTCCCCCAACCTTTCTTGTCTAATGCCTCCATCATGGTGGCAAAATAAATGATTAAACATGGCTTCCAGCCGGGAAAAGGTTTGGGAAAGTCCCTACAAGGAGTGCCGAAGCTGATAACCTTACCCGTAGCTGAAAAGTTCTTCGGAGTAGTCTTTCGCCCAACCCCTGAAGATGAGAGATGGGCCAACAAGAGAAAGGAGAAAGGATGGGTTCTGCCGCACCCATTGCCACATATGTACCAAACTTTTGTTCGATACAGTGAAGAAGAAGAAGACGAGGTCTTCACAGCAGAGGAAATTGAAGAAATATGCGGGGCCATGAGGCAAATGCTCTATGATGTTAATATGGTCCAATCGGGAGAAGGAACAAGCACCGCCGAGGTGCTGTATGTGGGCCCTGAAGCTAAATTGCAAAATTGGAAAGCCACACCCTTCCCAATCAGGCGGGAGTTCTGGTAGATTTGTCCTGTCGTTTTTCCTTCATCACAAGTTACTTCAGGACGTAGCTTGGATGTTTTTCTTTGTTTTCTTGTATTTTTGGTTTCCCCAATGTAATTTTGTTTGTTTTCAGAAAATTCCAAGAAAATAAAATAAATATTTCCTCATTTTTGCACTCTTTCTAATTTTGTTATTTATTCTTCCTTTTCAGTCCTAATAATGCGGCTTTAAATAACATGACATGCTTGCGGAACTCATGCTCAAATCCGAACATGCCACCTAATCTTGAAATAATGAACCAAGAACCGGAATACGATGAAGACGAGGCTTTTAGGGAAATAAATCGAGAATTGGAACATTTCGAGAATAAACCTAAGCCAAACTTGAATGACACCGAACCGGTTAATCTGGGAACTGATGAAGAGGTCCGAGAGACCAAGATAAGCATCCACACAGATGAGAAAACACGAAATGCAATAATCCAACTCTTGTTTGAATTTAAAGACGTGTTTGCTTGGTCTTACGACGACATGCCAGGATTAGGAGCTGATCTAGTGGTGCACAAATTACAAATCTACCCTGACTGTCGCCCAGTGCAACAGAAGCAAAGAAAGTTCAAGACTGACATCGGTGATAAAATCAAAGAAGAAATCACTAAGCAGTTGAAAACAGGGTTAATTCGAGTGGTACAATACACCACATGGTTGGCTAATGTTGTGCCCGTGCCAAAGAAGGACGGAAAAACTCGAGTATGCGTTGACTACCGAGATCTGAATAAAGCAAGTCCAAAAGATAACTTTCCTTTACCAAACATCCACATCCTTGTTGATAACTGTGCCAAACATGAGATACAATCGTTTGTGGATTGTTACGCGGGATATCATCAAGTGTTGATGGATGAAGAGGACGCCGAGAAGACTGCTTTTACCACACCTTGGGGGACTTACTGTTACAGAGTCATGCCATTCGGTTTGAAAAATGCGGGAGCAACATACATGAGAGCTATGACTGCCATTTTCCACGACATGATGCATCAGGAAATAGAGGTGTACGTGGACGATGTGATCATCAAATCCAGAACTCAGGGCGATCATGTGCGAGATTTGAGGAAATTCTTTGAGAGGTTGAGGAAGTATGATTTGAAGTTGAATCCAGCCAAATGTGCTTTAGGAGTCCCGTCGGGTAAACTTTTGGGTTTCATAGTTAGTAGGAGAGGTATTGAATTAGATCCCACAAAGATAAAATCCATCCGGGATTTACCTCCTCCCAGAACAAAGAAAGATGTAATGAGTCTTCTAGGCCGACTGAACTACATCAGTAGGTTCATCGCTCAGTTGACTTCCACATGTGAACCCATATTCAAGTTGTTGAAGAAGGACGCCGCAATCAAATGGACAGTTGAATGCCAAGAAGCTTTTGACAAAATCAAAGAATATTTGTCGAACCCTCCAGTCTTAGTCCCACCAGAGCCGGGGAGACCTCTTTTCTTGTATTTAACAGTCTTGGAAAACTCTGTTGGTTGTGTCCTCGGACAATCTGATGCGACTGAGAAGAAAGAGCAAGCGATCTACTACCTGAGCAAGAAATTCACTAGTTATGAGGTCAAGTACACTTTGCTGGAAAGAACGTGTTGTGCTCTAACTTGGGTCGCTCAGAAATTGAGACACTACCTCCAGGCCCATAGGACTCACCTCATTACTCGATTGGATCCTTTGAAGTATATATTCCAGAAACCGATGCCCACCGGAAGATTGGCGAAGTGGCAAATCCTGCTCACTGAGTTTGACATAGTCTATGTCACTCGCACGGCAATGAAGGCCCATGCATTGGCAGACCATTTGGCCGAGAACCCGATCGACGAAGAGTATCAACCATTGAATAACTACTTTCCTGATGAAGAGGTAAATACGACAGAAGTTATTTCGGAAGACAGTCATGCTTGGAAAATGTTTTTCGATGGGGCGGTAAACGCTAAAGGTGTAGGGATTGGGGCAATCTTGATCTCTCCTGCTGGCCAGCATTACCCGGCCACGGCTAGGCTCCGTTTCTTTTGCACGAACAATACGGCCTGAGTATGAAGCTTGTATCATGGGCATGAACATGGCAATTGATCAGGGCGTCGAAGATTTGTTGATCATGGGAGATTCAGATTTAATTATCAAACAATCTCAAAGTGAATGGGAAACTCGGGACGTTAAACTCCTCCTTTATCGACAGCACGTGAATATTCTTGGCAAGCAATTTGCATCGATAGAGTTCAGGTATATCCCACGATGTCACAATGAACTAGCCGACGCACTCGCCATTTTAGCTTCAATGCTACCTTATCTGGGCAACGCCCATGTCAATCCCTTGGAAATTCAAATCAAGGAAAGCCACGGTTATTGCAATGCAATCGAAGAAGGACCAAGCGTCAAGCCATGGTATTACGATATCAGGAGATTTTTGAAAACGCAAGAATACCCCGAACATGCTACTGGAGATCAAAAGAGGACCATTAGGCGACATGCAGGTGGTTTCTTTTTGAGCGGCGAGGTCATGTATAAAAGAACCCCGGATCTTAACCTTTTAAGGTGTGTTGATGCCGAAGAAGCAGGAAGAATCATGCACGAAGTACATGCAGGAGTATGCGGGCCTCATATGAATGGGTATGTCTTAGCCAAGAAAATCCTTCGAGCAGGTTATTATTGGATGACCATGGAGAAAGATTGTTTCGGTTTTGTCCGAAAATGCCATCAATGTCAGGTACATGGAGATCTGATTCATGCACCTCCAACTGAGTTGCATCCTATGTCAGCGCCGTGGCCATTTGTCGCTTGGGGAATGGATGTCATCGGCCCGATTGAGCCGAAAGCTTCGAATGGGCACCGATTCATACCGGTGGCTATCGATTACTTCACAAAATGGGTCGAAGCCGTCACTCTCAAATTATTCACTAAGAAAGCTGTGGTGGATTTCGTACACTCAAATCTTATCTGTCGTTTTGGTATACCTGCAACTATCATCACAGACAATGTTGCGAATTTGAATAGTCGTTTGATGGAAGAAATATGCGAGCAATTCAAAATAACGCATAGGAACTCCACCCCTTATCGGTCCAAAGCCAATGGTGCCGTGGAAGCAGCGAACAAAAACATTAAGAAGATTTTGAGAAAGACAATCCAAAGCTCTAGACAATGGCACGAACAATTACCGTTCGCCTTACTGGGATACCGTACTACAGTACGCACATCGGTAGGAGCAACTCCATACCTGCTAGTCTATGGAACCGAGGCTGTGATACCGGCGGAGGTAGAAATTTCCTCACTTCGTACGATTGTTGAAGCAGAGATTGAAGATAGTGAGTGGGTTAAGACTCGATTAGAGCAATTAACTTTGATCGATGAAAAGCGAATGGCTGCGGTCTATCACGGACAACTGTACCAACAAAGAATGGCTCGTGCTTACAACAAGAAAGTACGACCGAGAAATTTCGAAGTAGGTCAGTTGGTTTTAAGGCGCATTCTTCAACATCATCAGGAAGCGAAAGGGAAATTCGCTCCTAATTGGAAAGGACCATACATCATCAGGAAGATACTGCCGAGAGGAGCGTTATACTTGGGAGACATGTAAGGAAAAGATCCTGAAACAGCTGTGAATGCAGATGTTGTGAAAAGGTATTATTTCTGAATTTGCTTCGATGATGCCATTACAAGTCGAAATGATTGAAGGCTTTTATTCCCACTATCCAAACACTACCAACCCTTTTGTAAACCCTTTGAGCCGGTTACCTTTCTTTGGCTACCCTCTTTGGAATCCAAACCAAATAAAATATAAAAAAAAAAAAACCAAAACTACCTGAACTACGTTCTGACTTGATTCCGAAAGGATACGTAGGCAACCTCTCCCTGAGGTTCAGTCACACCAAAACAAAAATCCCAGTTTCCCAAAAAAAAAATAGAACTGGGGCAGATGATATTGTTAATTCGGTTTAAGATCCGTCAAGATGATTCGAAAGTTGTAATTTGGTCCATAATTCTTTTTACCCAAACCGAATACAAGTCCTTCAAGATCGATTGGAAGCTGTGAAAACATCATTGTTGCGATCCGAAGTTCCTGGAATGAAAAGAAATAGAATGAGAGAGTCGTATTGGTGAAAACCTTCGGGCACCATAAGACGATGGAAGTATAGAAATACAAAATGAGAGAGCCTGTTGGTAAAAACTCGCAAAGAGTGCTATCTGGCGATGGTAAGAAGAGAAATGAGAGAGGTCGATTGGCGAAAACCCGCAAAAGGGCGCTATCAACCGAAAAAGTTTGTTTCACCACAAGAGGTCCTGGCACGGCTCCTTAGCTCAGAAACATAGACCCGTTTTTGGTTCGTAAGAATATGGGAGTTTTGTGACGATCAAGCATCTAGTCCGAGGAGCATGTCATGTTGTTTAAAGTCAGCATATACCTCAGATAAGTCCTTCTTTTCCCCCGAAAGGGACTCCTCTAGTTTTTCCATTCTTTGTTCATTCTTTTTCTTTGAATCCCTTTCGTTTTAATTTTAATTCTGAAACTATTATAAAGGAAGGTGATAGGACAGGTTTTACAG
Source organism: Nicotiana noctiflora (assembly GCA_032618575.1). Classification (NCBI taxonomy): domain Eukaryota; kingdom Viridiplantae; phylum Streptophyta; class Magnoliopsida; order Solanales; family Solanaceae; genus Nicotiana; species Nicotiana noctiflora. The sequence continues at coordinate 102,742 of JASVEL010004914.1, forward strand.
GACTACGCCTGGTAAAGAAGAAAATAAAAACAGCCTCAGTGGTGTATTGATACAATGCACGATTGGATCGTAATGATCGATTGTTTCCAAAGAAACGGAGTTTAGAGAGGAAATGGAAATCAAAGGCCAAGGTCTTAGAAGAGACGGAATAAGGCCGAAGGATAGAACCCACACGGAAAATCCTCATGGCATTCCGGGAATGAACCCGGTCAGTTTGAAAGGAAGTCACCCCAAAGACAATTGGTAGCAAACTTCTCAATGGAAATGGGGAAACGATCAAGCAATGAAGATAATCAAGGCCGCAAAGTCAACCACTTTTTCAACTGATAAAATGTTCTTTGTTGAAAGCAGGTCTGTTTAATTGTGCAAGAAGAAGGTACAACTCAAAGAAGTGAAGTACGCAAGCATTGAAATGGCTTTGGAACAAGAAAAACACATAAAAAGGGAAGTTTCTTTTTAGAGCTTTATCTTATGCATTTGTTGATGGTTTAAAAAAGAAAACCTAAAAGAAGGCCCAAAAGGAAGAATAAAAGAAAAGAAAATGAAAACTCCGAAAAAGAGAATCAAATCATATCAGTCCAGTATCTGTTTGGACCCCGGTCGAAAAAACCGAGGGTCTGGCGGCCAAAAAACCGTTAGGCATTGTTTGAATTCCGGCCAGAAAGCCGTGAAACTTTTATCCCCGATCAAAAAATCGAGGATCTCCCAGTCAGAAAACTGCGGAGCCATTTACTTTTACCCCGGCCAAAAAACCGAGGATCTGACGGCAAAAAAACCGTTAGATATTGTTTGAATTCCGGCCAGAAAGCCGTGAAACTTTTATCCCCGGTCAGAAAACCGAGGATCTCCTAGTCAAAAAAAAACGGCGGAGCTATTTACTTTTACCCCGGCCAAAAAACCGAGGATCTGACGGCCAAAAAACCGTTAGATATTGTTTGAATCCCGGCTAGAAAGCCGTGAAACTCTTATCCCCGGTCAGAAAACCGAGGATCTCCTAGTCAGAAAACTGCGGAGCCATTTACTTTTACCCCGGCCAAAAAACCGATGATCCTGACGGCCAAAAAACCGTTAGATATTGTTTGAATCCCGGCTAGAAAGCCGTGAAACTCTTATCCCCGATCAGAAAATCGAGGATCTCCCAGTCAGAAAACTGCGGAGCCATTTACTTTTACCCTGGACAAAAAACCAAGGATCTGACGGCCAAAAAACCGTTAGATATTTTTTGAATCCCGGCCAGAAAGCCCTGAAACTTTTATCCCCGGTCAGAAAACCGAGGATCTCCCCAGTCAAAAAACTGCGGAGCCTTTTACTTTTACCCCGACCAAAAAACCGAGGATCTGACGGCCAAAAAACCGTTAGATATTGTTTGAATCCCGGCCAGAAAGCCGTGAAACTCTTATCCCCGGTCAGAAAACCGAGGATCTCCCAGTCAGAAAACTGCGGAGCCATTTACTTTTACCCCGGCCAAAAAACCGAGGATCTGACGGCCAAAAACCGTTAGATATTGTTTGAATTCCGGCCAGAAAGCCGTGAAACTTTTATCCCCGGTCAGAAAACCGAGGATCTCCCCAGTCAAAAACTGCGGAGCCATTTACTTTTACCCCGGCCAAAAAACCGAGGATCTGACGGCCAAAACACTGTTAGACATTGTTTGAATTCCGGCCAGAAATCCGTGAAACTTTGATCCCCGGTCAAAAAACCGAGGATCTCCCAGTCAGAAAACTGCGGAGCCATTTACTTTTACCCCGGCCAGAAAACCGAGGGTCTTGCGGCCAAAAAACCGTTAGACATTGTTTGAATTCCAGCCAGAAAGCCGTGAAACTTTTATCCCCGGTAAAAAAAATGGAGGATCTCCCAGTCAGAAAACCGCGGAGCTATTTACTTTTACCCCGGCCAAAAAACCGAGGGTGTGACGGCCAAAAAACCGTTAGACATTGTTTGAATTCCGGCTAGAAAGCCGCGAAACTTTTATCCCCGGTCAGAAAACCGAGGATCTCCCCAGTCAAAAAACTGCGGAGCCATTTACTTTTACCCCGACCAAAAAACCGAGGATCTGACGGCCAAAAAACCGTTAGATATTGTTTGAATTCCGGCCAGAAAGCCGTGAAACTTTTATCCCGGTTAGAAAACCGAGGATCTCCCAGTCCGAAAACTACGGACCCATTTACTTTTACCCCGGCCAAAAACCGAGGATCTGACGGTCAAAAAAAAATTATTAGATATTGTTTGAATTTCGGCTAGAAAGCAGTGAAACTTTTATCCCCGATCAGAAAACCGAGGATCTCCCAATCATAAAACTGCGGAGCCATTTGCTTTTACCCCGACAAAAAAGGGTCTGGCGGCCAAAATATTGTTAGACATTGTTTGAATTCCAGCCAGAAAGCCGTGAAACCTTTATCCCCCGTCAGAAAACCGAGGATCTCCCAATCAGAAAACTGCGGAGCCATTTATTTTAACCGCGGCCAAAAAACCGAGTGTCTTGCAGCCAAAAAACCGTTAGACATTGTTTGAATTCCGACCGGAAAGCTGTGAAAATTTTATCCCCGGTCCCGGCCAGAAAGCCGTGGAACGTTTATTTGTGAAATTGTGATTTTCTTACCCAATACCAAAGAGTCTTTTTAATCACTCTTTGTGTCACAACTAACTCACGAAATTTTCCTAGCAAAACTGGGGCAGAAAAATTTCGTTCGTTTGTTTGTTTTGTTGTCTGAATAGGTTTGACCTCGGGACGCAAGGATCGAGATAACCTACAAATGGAACATCAATCCAGAGTGAAGAAAAGAAGAAAAGAACCAAAAGAAAAGAGTTCGAAAATTGGAGTAAACAAAGGCGCGGATTGCTCAGAAGCTGATTGAAGTAACAAGCTCTGCCGACTCCATTCCACTCGATGCTACAAAAAATAAACAAGCACGTGCAACTTGTTGAGCATCAAGATTCAGATCAAGGTCTACAGCAAATCAGCTAAGATTCAAGATCAAGTTTTCAAGAGAATCACAGATAGGAATCTTGTAACTCATAGTTTGGTTGCATAGCTAGTTTAGCTTTAATTTCCTTTTGGTGTAATAAGGAGGTCAGTAAGCAGTAAGCAGCAACATCAGCGATGATAGCAACAGTAACAGCAAAGTGTCAGTCCACGGTAGTCCCAGCTACCAAAACTTCCCGAACTACATTGACCTGATTCCTGTTTAGCCCAGGATATGTAAGAGGCCTCTCGAAGCGAAGGCTCGGTCAAGATCTTTCAAAATGCTTCACACGGAGTGCTCGGACGGGCAAAAATCGCTCGTATTAGCTCATTATCTTTGCACAAAAACTCTTCGAGTTTACACACAAAGAGGGGCAGCTGTGAGCACGTGATTTTTGCCTAACATGAATTACTCCCACAAAATCAAAACAAAAAATTGTCTATTTTTTTTTACGTTGTGTATTTTTGTGAATTTTCGTTTTATTTTTGGTAATTGTTTGCATTTGTATATGCATGATTATATGTGTTTAAATTAATAAAAATACAAAAATAGGTCGTATTTACATTTTGATCTAACTTTGCAATTAGGAGTAGTTTAAGTTTATTTTACGAAAAAAAAATAATAATAACAAAAATATATATCTTTTGCATTTTTACCATTTATTGTCCAAATGTGTGTTTTTAATTTATTTTTGGTATTTAACTATGCTTGTTTGATTGTTATTGGAGACTAATTAATACATTTGATATGTTTAATTTTGTTTTGTAATTTAGGATTTTTAAATTTAGTTTGTAATGATTTAAGAAAATAAATCAAAAGAATGAAAGAAAATCGGATTGGGCCAAAATTTAAAATCAAGAATTAGGCCCAAAACAATTTTTGTTTTTACCCAGTCCATACCCCTTACCTGGACCGACCCAGTTCCCCACTAAGACCAAAACGGCGCCGTTTTCATGTAGAGAATGAATCCAAGCCATTGATCTCATTAGATCGAACGGCTGGGATTAATTTGTCTATTTTAATTACTCAACCCCCCCCCCCCCAAACCCTAATTCACTTTCATTTTCATCTCCCTCAGAGAACAAAACATAACGCCGCCGCCGCCACCGGAAATCGCCTCACGGCGGTTCCGGTGGTCCAAACACCACCATTTTAACACCGTAGAACCTCCCAACCACCGTGAACACGAATCCACAAACCGTTTCCCTCGAATCATTCCCTATCTTCTCGAATCTTCATTTGAAGATTCGAGCTAAAACCAAATCTATGCCAAACCGCCCCAAAATCTCACCCTAGCACCTCCAGACCACCCTCACACCCAAACCACCTTTGGTTTTGTTCGAATCCAACCGGAAGCCCAAAAATCCCAAAAGCGGCCGGATGAACCCTAAAATTCAAAATTAGGGTTTTTCTTCAAATTCAAGGGAAATTGAAGTCTAATAGAATTTAATTGGGATGTTTTCGTTTGAAAACATCTCAATTAAAGTCTGTTAGACTCCAAATTCAAGTCCAAGCTCAAAACGGCCCAGATTCTGTTTTTGTTTCGACTTTTTCTCCTCTTGAGGTAATTTCTTTTTCCAGATTATTTCAATTAGTTGTTTCTTTGTTTTGTGTATTGGATTGAATCCTTCTCATTTTCTTGGCCGTCCCTATTTTTTTTATTTCTTCTCAAAGACCTTTTTATTTGGTCGATTTTAATTCTGTTTGTCCATTGAATTGTGTATATTGTGAAGTAAGTATTCGCGTCGATTAGCGTCGTCGAATAGTTAGCTTCGTATCTCTTTTTCCGTCTCTGGCCGAGAATGATGAGTCATTGTTTTATCGATTTGTTTGTTGTCGATTATACACATTGTAATCGATTAAATGTCGTCGATTAATTCTGTAGTTTCGTTTTGATTAGAACATTGGACCATTGATTTAGCTTTGACTGTTATGATTCCCTGTTGGTTTTGAACTTTGAATTCTGCCGATGTTAAATTAGGAAGCCTGGTTTGGATATAGCTGTATTTCTAATAGGATTTTAAGGAGAATATAGTTGTAATTCTGATAAATTTCAGAAATGAAACTAACAACCAAGTTTCAAAGAGTGCAATGCACATGGAAGGACTAGTGGAACCTGCTGGACAGTAGGTTATGCCATTAATTTATGCCTTTCAGAGTTTTTAATTAAAAAGCCATACTTATACAACTAAAAAGTGAAGAAAAAGTGAAACAACATAGGCTGGACAGATCTAAAACTAAAAAAGTAGGGCTGTTACTTTGGATCTCTAGGCTATAAAAAGAGATAGGAAGACTGGAACACAGACACATTGAGACTGACTGGAAGAAGAGAGAGCAGAGCAGTTTTTATAAACACACACACACAAGACTCACTGGAAAATCAGAGAGAGTTGAGAGAGAAAGATACAAGAGAGATCCATAGAAAAGAAACAACTGAAATTGAACCAAAGTTCACTGTTCTATTGGTCTTCTCATCTCTGTTATCTGTGATTCGCTTGGGGCTAGAGTGGCTTAATTTTCAAAACCGATCTTGAATTGAATTCGTGTTAATTCTGGGCTAATTCTGTTGTTGTTTTCTCACTCTATTGCTGCTGACTCATCTCTCTTTCCTCCTGTTGTAATTCAATCTCCAGGTACATATCCTTCACCTAAGCAATTTGGAAATGTGAGGCTAATGTACGAACTCCTTTTGGAATCAAGTGATGAACTAATACTACTTGTTTTTCTTACCTGAAATTGTTCTAATCATCATTAGCATTGATCTGTAGTTGTAGCATTCGGTTGAATTAATGTTTGTTGATATATGTAGAACTATTTGTATGATCAGGATTATGGGAGCTATTTATCATTCATTAACATGAGGCAATGTCATTTAGTAATTAGTTTAAGGTCGGATGTTAGTGAATATGATGAATTTGGAAAACTAATCATGGGTCCTTCTAAATGGTTTACAAATTGCGCATCTGAACTGTGTAGACAATCCAGCGCATGCTAAATGGAATTGATTTAGAATTTTTCTAAGCTCACTCATAAGAATTGAGTTTAAACATGTGTTATAGGATTATTAGCACAAGCTTGGCATTTCCTGACTTTGATATCATTTAGGTAGTTGTATGAGTTGCGTATTCAATTTTTTTTGTCGGGTTTGAATAAAATTAGGTACCAGATTATATGATAACTACTCATAGTAACTGATTTCGAAATGCATATAATTTTAGTAGATTAATTAATTGACATGTGAAATTAATTTGGAAATAATGAGCATTTCCTTGTCAGAGGCATAAACCTCAGGGCTTTGATAAATGGCCCAAATGTCGGTATGTATAGGCCTGGCCCGTTTCTTATCGTTTGGTACTAACTCAGTAGGAGTTTTGAGATTGCAAAAAACGTAACTCTTACATTTATGCTTAGTAATCTAGTGTACGTGTCAATAAAAATTATTTCTCTTTTAAATATAACGGATCAATAAAGAAACGTAGTTATTTTAAATCAGCCTTAAAAAATAAAATATGAGACAAGCCTCACCCAATTAATCTTAACTCTTTAAAATCAAGGTGTGCCATTAGTTGAATTCTTATGTTTCTCACGTTGAAAGTGCGTAGTGGTTTTTGGCACGTTATTTTAAAAATTAATTTTTCTAAACTCGGGTGCATATTTATGTGATTTAAATTCAAATCTCAACGATGTTAAAATATGCCAAAATCACGGGCATAATTTATGTGCCGTGATTCGAGACGTGTTTTAATAACGTTACGATCATTCTTAAAATTAGATAAAAGCGGTCAATAAGTTTAAATTGCATTATGATGTGAACATGTATTAAAATCAGATAATTTTTAGCCATTTATAATAATTGAAGAGACCGTGCTAGAACCACGGGATCCGGGGGTGCCTAACACCTTCCCTCAGGTCAACAGAATTCCTTACTTAGAATTTCTGGTTCGCAGACTTCACTTGGAAAGTCGAAATTTCCTCGATTCGGGATTTAAATAAATCGGTGACTTGGGACACCTTAATTTATTCCAAGTGGAGATTCTGAATTAAATAAATAATCCCGTTTCGAATATTGTCACTTAAATTAGAAAAACTCCTTACGCTTCTACCTCCCGGGGTAGGGGGCGCGCCAAAAGGAGGTGTGACACTACCCTATATTTGTCATTCTTTCTTGCACTTAAAGTCACAATTATAGCATGGCCGAGAACCACACTAGCGGATCTTGAGGGGTTCCTAACACCTTCACCTCGAGATAATTTCATGCCCTTACCCAATCTCTAGTTTTCTAAATCAAATTTCTTCTTAGTGTCCTAGTGCACTTAATTATTAGGTGGCGACTATTCAATTCAAAACCCAATTACCAAAAGGAAATGAGTCATCCGCCCAACTGTCATAAACCCGATTTTGCGAGAAAAAGGGGGCATCGACAAATAAATGGAGATACGATTTTTGAACTCAATACTCAATATGATGAATTCTACTTGATTAAACATGAAAATAGTGGGATTTAAAGCCTATAATTGGGGAGTTAGGGCCTGAAATGGGAGACCTTGATTTCAGGATTGGAGAGGTCATTTGTGGTTGCATTTTATTTGATATGTATTGTTACACCTCCTTTTTCTACCGCCTTATTTTACTACACCCCCGGGTGTGACGACCCAAAGGGTCATCACTTATTTTATTAGTCATTTTGAGCTTCTAAGGTCTTGAAAACTCTCATTTATAGTTGCCTCGATTTGCGTGCACAGTTCGGGCACGAAGCTGGAAAATTTTTATGTTGAAATATGTGAAATATGTGAAAATTTTGAGGAATTTTGATATTAATATTGATATGGTTGACTTTGGTCAACATTTTTGATAAATGGACCCGGAACCATGATTTGACGGTCTCAGAAAATCCGTAGAAAAATATGGAACTTGGGCGTATGCCCGAAATTGTAATCCGTGGTCTAGAACCCCGGTAAAAGAATTTTTCTGTTAAATTGTTTTCTGAAAATGTTCAAGGAAAGTGAAACTGAAATTTGATTGAAAAGTGGTGATATCGGGTTCGTATGTTGGTTCCGACACCCGGTACAGGTCAAATATATTGGTTAAGCGCTTCCTGTAAAGTTTGGTTGAAAACGGACGTCGTTTGACGTGTTTCGGCCTTAATTTGGAAATTTTGGAAATTATGAAATTTGAAAGAATTCTTGAGTTTTAAGGCTCAATTCATTGATTTTGATGTTATTTTGGTGATTTGATCGCGCGAGCAAGTTCGTATGTTGTTTTTAAGTCAGTGTGCATATTTGGTTTGGAGCCCCGAGGGCTCGGGTGAACTTTGGATAGGCCACGAGATCAATTTTTCATGTTAGAAGTTGTTGTCAGCACCTGGTCTGCAGAGTTCGCAAATGCGAACAACAGTTCGCAAATGCGAACTCCCCAATAATCTGCAGAGTTCGCAAATGTGAACAATAGTTCGCAAATGCGAACTCCCCAATAATCTGCAGATTTCGCAAATGCGAACAATAGTTCGCAAATGCGAACTACCCAATAGTCTGCCTGTGTTCGCAAATGCGAACTACCCAATAGTCTGCCTGTGTTCGCAAATGCGAACAATAGTTCGCATTTGCGAACTTCCCCAGAGGCCAGCCTGGTTCACAAATGCGAACATATGTTCGCAAATGCGAAGCCCCCAGATTTGCCTTGGCTTCGCAAATGCGAACAAAAGTTCGCAAATGCGAACTTCCCAGCCTTAGCTTATTTTTCAAACTCCGGAAATTGGTCGGGGTTCGCAATTGCGAACCCATGTTCGCAAATGCGAACACAGAGACCTGTAAATCACGATTTCCAGCTTCATTCTTCACATTTCACAACCCAAGAACACCCATTTGCGATTTTTCACGAATTCCCTCTTCTTCAAAACAATTGTAAGTTACTTTTTACTTAATTCTTTCAATTCCTAACAACATTAAACATGTTTTTCAATAGAAATCAAAGGTTTTCATGGTAGAATTTCTTGTTTTTGGTAGAATATAGGGTTTTTTATGAATTAGGAAATTGTACCTCGAATTGAGGTCCGATTTTGAAACAAATCATATACTTGAACTCGTGGGGGAATGGGTAACCGGATTTTGGTCCAAACCCCGAGTTCCGACCATGTGGGCCCGGGGTCGAATTTCACTATTCCGGGCAGAATGTCGTAAAAGTTGAAATTGGCTTTATGAATTAGTTTGTTGAGTAGTATTGATGATATTAAATCAATTGTGTATAGATACGATTGGATTGGAGCCAAATTTGAAAGGAAAAGGCATTGCCACGGATTGAGTTGTTCGTAAAACATTTGAGGTAAGTGTTTGTTCTATCCTAGTTTGTAGGAATAACAATTTAGTTATGAATAAATTATTGATTAAGTGTTATTGGTGTTATACCGGTAATGGAGATAAATTGTTGAACTTATTATCAATTATTGGTTTAAACCGGTAATTATAAATATTTTTGATGCAAAGATTATTGGCTAAATGCCGGTAATATATATATTTATGAATTGGGATCGTGTGGCGCGCCGACCACTTATATATATTTATGAATTGGGATCGTGTGGCGCGCCGACCACTTATATAATAAGAAATCGGATCGTGTGGCACGCCGACCACAAGGTGATTTAAATCTTGGCATTGGCCATAGTTGTCGGTAGCCTATTGATATATTTGGGAGCGGGTGGTACGCCTACCACAAGATGTAGTTACCGTGATAGTTTGGAGCGGGTGGTACGCCTACCACGAGATATGAAATGAGAAAGGAATTGAGACATGAAAGTAAGATTTATTTTGTTGATTATATTATTCTGGATATCATGAGTTATTGACTGTTATTTCATAGCAGAGTCTTTCCTTATAAATGTATTGTATATATATGTATATTGCAACTGTACAGGTATATATATATATATATATATATATATATATATATATATATATTATTGCGGCGTGCAGTCCGGTCCACATGTATAATAACTGGCCTTAGTCTCGTCACTATTTTGCTGGGATAGGCCAGGCACTTACCAGCACATGGGGTCGGTTGTGCTGATACTACACTCGGCGCTCTTTTTGCGCAGATACAGGTTACGGGCAGCAGCAGTGGCAGTAGCACGATTGTGGATATTCCGACTACCGAGACTACAAGGTAGCCTTGCAGGCGTCCGCAGGACCCGTTGTCTCTTCTATCTATGTATTTCATTCTATTATCTCATGTAATCGAGATAAACAACTTATATTTTCTTTCAGACAATTGTGTGTATTATTCTTAGAAGTTTGTGAGTATTGTGACACCAGTCTTGGGTAGTGTATCATGTTTGGGTTTTCTTATCATATTTGACTAAGTCTTCCGCTAAGTTTGATTATTCCGCTGTAACTTAAATGTTTTTAATTTTAATATCTTAATAAGAATTCGGTAATTAATGGAGGTGTAATTAATATTTGGCTTGCCTATCTTCCATTAGTATGCGCCATCATGACCCCGATGGTGAGAAATTCGGGTCGTGACAAGTTGGTATCAGAGCACTAGGTTGCACAGGTCTCACAACTCACGAACAACCTTAGTAGAGTCTGAAGGATCGGTACAGAGACGTCTGTATTTATCCTCCAGAGGCTATAGAGTTAGGAAAATATTCCCTTTATTCTTTCCAATCGTGAGATTTGATCTTTCAAATGTTAATTAAATTTCTACTCTGTTCTTCCGCAGATGGTAAGAACACGTGCATCTTCATCTAGTGACCAGCAGCCCGAGGTCCCAGCAGCGGCAGCTCCCGCTAGGGGCAGAGGCCAAGGTCGAGGTCGTCCTAGAGGCCGAGGTAGGGGCAGAGCTCAGCCCCGAGCAGCAGCACGAGTGGCAGAACCTCAGGCTCATATCGAGGAGGAAGTTCCAGCCCCAGCAGCTCCAGTAGGCCCAGCTCAGGTCCTAGGATGAGTTTTGTTTTCACCGGATCTTCAGGATGCTTTGGTCCGGATAGCAGGTTTTATGGACAATATCACCAGAGCAGGTTTATTACCAGTAGCACCAGCCACTTCTGAGGCTGGAGGAGGTAATCAGACTCCTGCTACGCGCACTCCGGAGCCAGTAATTCCCCAGGCTCAGGTTCCTGTGATTTACCAGTTGAGGCAGCTCAGCCTATTATTGTGACTCCGTCTAATGACGGTGCAGCCATGTCCGCCGACGCGTTATGGAAATTGGACAGGTTTACCAAGCTGTTCACTACCACATTCAGTGGCACTCCTTCAGAGGATCCACAGAATTTCCTATACAACTGCCACGGAGTTCTCCGTACTATGGGCATTGTGGAGACTAATGGTGTGGACTTTGCTACTTTTCGATTATCTGGTTCCGCCAAGACTTGGTGGAGGGATTATTGTCTATCCAGGCCAGCGGGATCATCATCTTTGACTTGGGGGCAATTTGCGGAATTATTCTTGGAAAAGTTCCTTCCAGCAACTCAGCGGGAGGTTATGCGCAGACAATTTGAGCGTCTTCATCAGGGTTCTATGTTTGTCACACAGTACGAGACTAGGTTCGTGGACCTAGCTCGTCATGCTATTATCATACTTCCCACAGATCGGGAGAGGGTGAGGAGGTTTATTGATGGCTTGAATCAGCCAATTCGGCTACAGATGGCTATGGGGGCAGAAACTGAAATCACTTTTCAGGAGGCGGCTAATGCAGCCCGCCGGATCGAGATGGCTCTGTCACAGGGAGCAAGACATGGAACAGATAAGAGATCTCGTAATTCGGGTAGATTCAGTGGTACCTCGTCCGGAGATAGAGATTTTTATGATAAAGGCCATCCTCCTAGGCCTTATCAGTCAGCTCTTCATGTTTCTCATGATGCTTCAGGTGATCATAATTCTCAGCCACGCTACTCTGATCAGCAGCCTATCAGTGCACCACCACTTCACTATTTTCAGCAGTCGAGGGCTTGTTTTACGTGCGGTGATCTTAGGCACATTGCAAAGTATTGCCCTCGAGCTTCTGACAGATCTCACCAGCAGGGTTCTCGTGCCATGATTCAGGCCCCAGTTCCCTCACAGCCTGCCCGGCCAGCTAGAGGCGGAGGTAGAGGACATAGAGGTGGAGGTAGAGGTCATAGAGGTGGAGCTCAGACCGATAGAGGTAGAGACCAGCCAGCAGCTGATCGTCCTAGAGATACTACTCAGGGTGGTGGGGCACAGCCCCGATGTTATGCACTTCCCGCCAGACCAGAGGCTGAGTCTTCTGATGCCGTCATTACAGGTATTATTTTAGTTGGTGATAGAAAGGCATCAGCATTATTTGACCCTAGGTCTACATATTCGTACGTGTCTTCCTATTTTGCACCGTACTTGATTCAGCCCAGTGATCCACTAAGTGTTCCTGTTTATGTATCTACACCAGTAGGCGATTCTATTGTGGTTGATCGAGTTCATCGGTCATGTATTATAGTAATTGAGGGTCTCGAGACCCGTGCTAATTTATTACTCTTAAATATGGTGGACTTTGATATTATACTAGGCATGGACTGGCTATCTCCATATCATGCTATTTTAGATTGCCATGCCAAGACTGTGACTTTAGCTCTGCCGAGTTTGCCTCATATAGAGTGGAAAGGAATTTCAGGTCATACTAGTCGCAATGTTCTTTCTTATGTTAAGGCTCAGCGTATGGTTGGAAAGGGATGCTTGGCTTATTTAGCCTATGTCCGTGATTCTAGTGCTGAGGTTCCTTCTATTGACTCTGTGCCTGTGGTTCGCGAATTTCCTGAAGTATTTCCTTCAGACTTGCCAGGTATGCCGCCCGATAGGGACATTGATTTTTGCATTGACTTGGCTCCAGTCACTCAGCCCATTTCCATTCCCCCATATCGTATAGCTCCGCTAGAGTTAAAAGAATTGAAGGAACAGTTGCAGGATTTACTTGAAAAGGGCTTCATTAGACCCAGTGTTTCGCCGTGGGGTGCACCAGTATTATTTGTAAAGAAGAAAGATGGTTCGATGACAATGTGCATTGACTATCGACAGTTAAACAAGGTGACTATCAAAAACAAAATATCCACTTCCGCGAATTGATGATTTATTTGACCAGCTTCAGGGTGCCAAGGTATTTTCAAAGATAGATTTGAGATTTGGCTATCATCAACTGAAGATTAGGGCATCTGATGTCCCTAAGACAGCGTTTCGCACTCGGTATGGACATTATGAATTTCTGGTCATGTCTTTTAGGTTAACAAATGCTCCAGCAGCTTTTATGGAATTAATGAATCGGGTGTTCCGGCCTTATTTAGACTTGTTTGTGATAGTCTTCATTGATGACATATTAATATATTCCTGCAGTCAGGAGGAGCATGCGCAACATCGCAGAGTGGCCTTGCAGACTCTGAGAGATAGCCATCTATATGCAAAATTTTCAAAGTGTGAATTTTGGCTAAGTTCAGTTGCATTCCTGGGTCATATTGTGACGGCAGCAGGTATTCAGGTTGATCCGAAGAAAATTGAGGCAGTCAAGAACTGGCCTAGACCGACATCAGCCACAGATATTTGGAGTTTCTTGGGGTTAGCGGGTTATTATCGCCGATTCGTAGAAGGATTTTCGTCTATTGCAACCCCACTGACCAGATTGACCCAGAAGGGTGTTCAATTTGAATGGTCCGATGAATGTGAGGCGAGCTTTCAAAAGCTCAAGACAACCTTGACCACAGCACCGGTATTGGTTTTACCCACAGGTACGAGACCTTATACTGTTTATTGTGATGCTTCCCGTATTGGGCTTGGTGGAGTGTTAATGCAGGATGGCAAGGTTATTGCCTATGCTTCGAGGCAGTTGAAGATTCATGAGAAGAACTATCCAGTGCATGATCTAGAATTGGCGGCGATTATTCACGCATTGAAGATCCGGAGGCATTATTTGTATGGTGTAGCATGTGAAGTATACACCGATCATAAGAGTCTTCAGTATTTGTTTAAGCTGAAAGAGTTGAATTTGAGGTAGAGAAGGTGGCTAGAATTGCTAAAAGATTATGATGTCACCATTTTATATCATCCGAGAAAGGCAAACGTGGTGGCCGACGCTTTGAGTAGGAAGTCATCCAGTATGGGTATCCTTGCTTATATTCCAGTCAATCAGAGACCACTTGCTTTGGATGTCCAGTCATTGGCCAACCGATTTGTGAGGTTGGATATTTCTGAGCCTAGTCGAGTACTAGCTTGCATGATTGCTCGCTCTTCATTATTGGAGCATATCCGCGATCAACAATATAATGATTCTTATTTATGTGACCTTAGAGATACGGTTCAGCGAGGAGGTGCTAAACATGTCACCTTAGATGTTGTTGGGATCCTGAGGATGCAAGGGCGCATTTGTGTGCCAAACGTTGATGGGCTTAGAGAATTTATTCTAGAAGAAGCTCACAGTTCGCGGTATTCCATTCATCCAGGCGCAGCAAAAATGTATCGAGATTTGCATCAACATTATTGGTGGCGCATAATGAAAAAGGATATTGTAGCATATGTGGCACGGTGTCTTAATTGTCAGCAGGTTAAGTATGAACATCAGAGACCTGGCAGTTTATTTCAGAGAATTGAACTTCCTGAATGGAAGTGGGAGCGAATCACGATGGATTTCGTTTCTGGACTTCCGAAGACTCGGAAGAAGTTTGATGTTGTTTGGGTGATTGTTGATAGGCTGACCAAGTTAGCTCATTTTGTTCCTATTGCCACTACTTATTCATCCGAGAGGTTAGCTGAGATTTATATCAGGGAGATCGTTTGCCTTCATGGCGTGCCAATCTCTATTATTTCGGATTGAGGTGCACAGTTTACCTCACATTTCTGGAAGGCGGTTCAACGAGAGTTAGGAACGCAAGTTCAGCTAACTACAGCCTTTCATCCCCAGACGGATGGTCAGTCCGAGAGGACTATTCAGATATTAGAAGATATGCTACGGGCGTGTGTTATTGATTTTGGAGGTTCGTGGGATCAATTCCAGCCGTTGGCAGAGTTTGCTTATAATAATAGTTATCAATCGAGCATCCAGATGGCTCCTTATGAAGCATTGTATGGTAGGCGTTGTCGTTCTCCGGTTGGATGGTTTGAACCGGGAGAAGCTCGGTTATTGGGTACGAATTTAGTTCAGGAGGCCTTAGATAAGGTCAAGATTATTCAAGATAGGCTTCGCACAGCTCAGTCTAGACAAAAGAGCTATTTAGATCGCAAGGTTCGAGATATAGCTTTCATGATTGGGGAGCGAGTATTGCTCCGAGTGTCGCCTATGAAGGGCGTAATGTGATTTGGAAAGAAGGGCAAACTTAGCCCTAGGTTTATTGGGTCATTTGAGATTCTTGATCGTGTGGGAGAAGTGGCATATAAACTTGCCTTGCCACCTAGCTTATCAGCTGTACATCCGGTGTTTCATGTGTCCATGCTTCGAAAATATCACGGCGATCCGTCGCACGTGTTAGATTTCAGCACTGTCCAATTGGACAAAGATCCGTCCTATGAGGAGGAGCCGGTAGCTATCCTAGATCGGCACGTTCGACAGTTGAGGTCGAAGAGTTATCCTTTTGTACGTGTTCAGTGGAGAGGTCAGCCTCCTGAGGCATCGACCTGGGAGTCCGAGTCTGATATGCGGAGCCGCTACCCACACTTGTTTCGTGACTCAGATACTTCTTTCTTTTGTCCGTTCGAGGACGAACGGTTGTTTTAGAGGTGGAGATTGTGACGACCCAAAGGGTCATCACGTATTTTATTAATCATTTCGAGCTTCTAAGGTCTTGAAAACTCTCATTTATAGTTGCCTCGATTTGCGTGCACAGTCCGGGCACAAAGCTGAAAAATATTTATGTTGAAATATGTGAAATATGTGAAAAAGTAGAAGAATTTTGATATTAATATTGATATGGTTGACTTTGGTCAACATTTTTGATAAACGGACCCGGATCCGTGATTTGACTGTCTCAGAAAATCCGTAGAAAAATATGGAACTTGGGCATATGTCCGGAATTGAAATCCGAGGTCTAGAACCCCGGTAAAAGAATTTTTCTGTTAAATTGTTTTCTGAAAATGTTCAAGGAAAATGAAACTGAAATTTGATTGAAAAGTGGTGATATCGGGCTCGTATGTTGGTTCCGACACCCGGTACAGGTCAAATATATTGGTTAAGCGCTTCCTGTAAAGTTTGGTTGAAAACGGACGTCGTTTGACGTGTTTCGGCCTTAATTTGGAAATTTTGGAAATTATGAAATTTGAAAGAATTCTTGAGTTTTAAGGCTCAATTCATTGATTTTGATGTTATTTTGGCGATTTGATCACGCGAGCAAGTTCGTATGATGTTTTTAAGTCAGTGTGCATATTTGGTTTGGAGCCCCGAGGGCTCGGGTGAACTTTGGATAGGCCACGAGATCAATTTTTCATGTTAGAAGTTGCTGTCAGCACCTGGTCTGCAGAGTTCGCAAATGCGAACGGTAGCTCGCAAATGCGAACTCCCCAATAATCTGCAAAGTTCGCAAATGCGAACAATAGTTCGCAAATGCGAACTCCCCAATAATCTGCAGAGTTCGCAAATGCGAACTCCCCAATAGTCTGCATGTGTTTGCAAATGCGAACAATAGTTCGCAAATGCGAACTACCCAATAGTCTGCTTGTGTTCGCAAATGCGAACAATAGTTCACATTTGCGAACTTCCCCATATTTAGCCTATGTTCGCAATTGCGAACAATAGTTCGCAAATGCGAACTTCCTAGTTTTCCCTTGGCTTCGCAAATGCGAACAAAAGTTCGCAAATACGAACTTCCCAGCCTTAGCTTATTTTTCAAACTCCAGAAATTGGTCGGGGTTCGCAATTGCGAACATAGAGACCTGTAAATCACGATTTCCAGCTTCATTCTTCACATTTCACAACCCAAAAACACCCATTTGCGATTCTTCACGAATTCCCTCTTCTTCAAAACAATTGTAAGTTACTTTTTACTTAATTCTTTCAATTCCTAACAACATTAAACATGTTTTTCAAAAGAAATCAAAGGTTTTCATGGTAGAATTTCTTGTTTTTGGTAGAATATAGGGTTTTTCATGAATTAGGAAATTGGACCTCGAATTGAGGTCCGATTTTGAAACAAATCATATACTTGAACTCGTGGGGGAATGGGTAACCGGATTTTGGTCCGAACCCCGAGTTCCGACCATGTGTGCCCGGGGTCGAATTTCACTATTCCGGGCAGAATGTCGTAAAAGTTGAAATTGGCTTTATGAATTAGTTTGTTGAGTAGTACTGATGATATTAAATCAATTGTGTATAGATACAATTGGATTGGAGCCAAATTTGAAAGGAAAAGGCATTGCCACAGATTGAGTTGTTCGTAAAACATTTGAGGTAAGTGTTTGTCCTATCCTAGTTTGAAGGAATAGGAATTTAGTTATGAATAAATTATTGATAAAGAGTTATTGGTGCTATACCGGTAATGGAGATAAATTATTGAAATTATTATCAATTATTGGTTTAAAATCGGTAATTATAAATATTGTTGATGCAAAGATTATTGGCTAAATGCCGGTAATATATATATTTATGAATTGGGATCGTGTGGCGCGCCGACCACTTATATATATTTATGAATTGGGATCGTGTGGTGCGCCGACCACTTATATAATAAGAAATGGGATCGTGTGGCACGCCGACCACAAGGTGATTTAAATCTTGGCATTGGCCATACTTGCCGGTAGCCTATTGATATATTTGGAAGCGGGTGGTACGCCTACCACAAGATGTAGTTATTGTGATAGTTGGGAGCGGGTGGTACGCCTACCACGACATATGAAATGAGAAAGGAATTGAGATATGAAAGTAAGATTTATTCTGTTGATTAGATTATTCTGGATATCACGAGTTATTGACTGTTATTTCAGAGCAGAGTCTTTCCTTATAAATGTCTTGTATATATATATATATATATATTGCAACTATACAGGTTTATGTGGGTGACTGGCCTTAGTCTCGTCACTAGTTCGATGGGATAGGCCAGGCATTTACCAGCACATGGGGTCGGTTTTGCTAATACTACACTCTGCGCCCTTTTTGCGCAGATACAGGTTACGGACAGCAGTAGCGGCAGTAGCGATTTGTGGATTTTCCGACTACTGAGACTATGAGGTAGCCTTGCAGGCGTCCGCAGGACCCGTTGTCTCTTCTATCTATGCTTTTCATTATGTTATCTCATGTAATCGAGATAAACAGCTTATATTTTCTTTCAGACAATTGTGTGTATTATTCTTAGAAGTTCGTGAGTATTGTGACACCAGTCTTGGGTAGTGTATCATATTTGGGTTTTCTTATCATATTTGACTAAGTCTTCCGCTAAGTTTGATTATTCCGCTGTAACTTAAATGTTTTTAATTTTAATGTCTTAATAAGAATTCGGTAATTAATGGAGGGGTAATTAATATTTGGCTTGCCTAGCTTCCATTAGTAGGCGCCAGCATGACCCCGATGGTGGGAAATCCGGGTCGTGACACCGGGAAGGGATATAATAAAAAAAGGAAAGAGTTTTTTCCACTTAAATGACAGTCGGAACGGGATTTATTTATTTAAATTCAGAGTCGCCACTTGAGAAAATAATGGAGTCCCAAGTCATCGGTTGAATCCCGAACCGAGGAAAGTTTGACTCTATTACAGCCTGCGAACTATAAATCAGGATAAGGAATTCTGTTAATCAGGGAGAAGGTGTTAGGCACTCTCGAATTCCCTGATTCTAGCACAGTTGCTCCACTATTGTATTTGTTTTTATCTGATTTCTTTATATATTCCATTTTATGTGGATTTATTGATATTCCTCTTTATTCATTTTTTAAAGGAATTGCAACGTCGTAAAAAATGCATTTCGGGCCACAACGTACATGTACGCCTGTGGCTTTTAATACATTTCAACTTCGTTGAGAGTAGGATTTGGGTCACATAAATGTGCACCCATACTTGAGAATGTATATTAAAATTGTGCCTAAAATATCTACATCCTATTACTTTGGGAAAGACCGTTAAATCTGCTAAACGGTCCTTCCGGATCTAAGGATTTTATAACAATTATTTGATGGCCCCGCAATTATTTATTTAACGCGACGAGGCTCATCTTAATTTATTTAAAGGCCGACTGAAGAATGATTGCCATTTTT
This sequence comes from Nicotiana noctiflora, assembly GCA_032618575.1. NCBI lineage: Eukaryota > Viridiplantae > Streptophyta > Magnoliopsida > Solanales > Solanaceae > Nicotiana > Nicotiana noctiflora. The sequence continues at coordinate 121,862 of JASVEL010004914.1, forward strand.
CTATTTTTTATCTATTGTCTCTAAGAGAAGAAAATTTGATTAAGTGCATTAAGCAAAATCAGGCCTAAAACCTTCCAAACTCAAACATAGCATGAGAGGCCAAAGAGGCCCAGGTTCCACTAATATTCATTCCCAAAAAGTTATTTTTCATGAGGTTAACGGTGAAAATATTATAGAAGCATTAATTCAAAACAAAAATTATTTATTATTTAATCTTGATACTAATGTGAACACTGATTTTTACATTTTTTATTTTTTATGTTTTTGTATGCATATTCATTCACTTATCTATTTACTTCTATGCATTGTAGATAGCATGAAGAAGGGATTAAACAGAAAACATGAATTAAACTAAGGCTCACTAACGTTTCGGATTTTGATTCACCAGAATTAGTACGGCGGCTGAAGGATCATGAAATTGATATATGTTATTTACCTATTATTTTTTTTAAAAAAACCACAGACCATTTCTGTTACATACTGTTAAGTGTCTTTTAAAATCAATAAAACTTGTTACTAAATCAAATGCTACCTCACTCTAAGCTTGGTGATGCACAAATTGAAATAACTGTTCAGATATATAGTCCTTTACAATCAAATCATAATCCTAAAATTCAAATAAAAGTAATCAACACTTAATAACTGATTCAATTGCTTGGCAAAAGGAAACAACAAACTCAGAAAAACAGAATTTCTACTAAGACTTTCATGATTCCAAATCCTTTTTAATAGCTTCATCAACATAGAGATCGAATAGTACATGATTTTGAAATGAAAAGAGATATAGGTCAGGTCAGCATGAATAAACACAGCAACAGCAACCGATGGAAACTCAGGAAGCACTGAAATCAAATTTCATCCAGAATTACACTCAAATATAACAAGGAGAGATATGCAATCAATGTCAAACATCAAACCAACACTACAAACCTCACCGAACCAAGTTCAACTCCATCAGATCATAAATTCCTGAAATACTTTCTGATTTCAGATTTAGAGTAGAAGTGGAATCATTACAACAGAATCTAGAGCTTTTGCTGTGGATTGGTAATGAAACAACAAATATTTTGGTTTTTCTCCACTGGTATTTTAATATGTTTTGGATTTTTTGAAGGTAATTTAAAATATAGAAGAAGAAATTGAATCTGAAACTGTGTAATTTCAGATTTCAAACGTAGCAGGTATATTTTTTCCTGGAACTTTTAAGATTTTAAACCTATACATATGACTCAAAATCTCAGAATTCAAAAGTCTCCCTAAATCAGTAGAATAACTGCTTATTTATAAACAGAAAAATGGGAGGGAATTTCAAAATTAGTAATTATCTAAGAATCCCTCATTTTTAACTTGTTAGACAGATTACTACACTTATTTAATTAAGGTTTGTACTAGAACCCCATCTAGAAGGTTCTAGGTGATTCTACCATGTTCTATTTCCTTGGAATACCTATTATACCCCCCCCCCCCCACTTCAATTTAAAAACTACTCAATTGCCCTTTTTTACTACCCATATTACCCCTTCTTCACAAGGTTTATTACCTTTATGCCATTTTCCTTACCTAGAATACCCCTGAAGCCTTTCTACAATTACCATTAGCCTATTTTCTATACCCCGAATGCCATGAACTATTTCTTTGAATATTATCATAAGCTAACTGATATTTCAGAATTTAGTCAAATTTGACTATTGAATTTACTAATACTAGAGGACTAACAACTATAACCAATTCGAATAACTAACCTCAAAATATATGAATAGACATTCGAACTAATTAGTGCTGACTAAATCTCAAACTAATTAAATCTTACAGTTAATAGAATTGACTAATTTCAGCAAAGTGAAACAAACAAATAAAATTATTCTAAGAATCAAATTAACATCTAATTACTTAAAAAATCAGTAGGTTTTATCAAAACAGAATTTAGAATAGTCAAGAAATGGAAAACAAGAAAAACTTATACAAAACTCCACGCCCGAAATAGAAAACCCAGGAACAAAAATAATAAAGAAAGAGGAGAAGAAACTTAGCTCTGGAATTTTCAATGAACGGGCTCTTTTTGAGTTTTCCTTTTTTTAATCTTGAAAGATTTTCAGGGGTCTTCAGAGGTCTTGGCATTGTTTTTCTTGAATTTCTTGAGGTTTAATCACCGGCAGACCTTACACTTTCCGTTCGAGTAATTTCGGTAACTTTTAGTGTTTGGGACTTTCATAATAAGGTGAAAGAATTAAAGACGGATGTCTGGTGCAATTTTGGTATGATTTGGATAAGGGATTCTTCGCCGAAACTAAGTTTCCGGCGACACAAAATTGAAGATTCGACGAGACTCGGGCTTATTCGAGGGAAACAGACTGGTGGGGTGTAAAGAGGGACTCAGGACGGTTCAAGAGTGTAATTTTTGGAATGATTGTTTTCGAACGATTGTTGTACTAATGTCTTCCCGCCGGTAGGGTTCGGGCGGGGGAAGTGGGAAGACGATGGCGGCTTAGGTAAGAGACAGAAGAAATGAAATAATGATTTTAGGGTTGTTACATTAAATTGACATTATAACGCTAAGGTCACCGCGAGCCGTTGGATTATCATAATGGAGGGTCAGGATTAACGGCGTTGTAACGACGTCCGTTTTGTGTTTCATGGGGCTGAACTGGATTGATGTCATTTGGGCCTAGGTCGTTTTGGCCTGGTTTTTGGCTTAATCTTGATAATTGTTTGGGCCACTATTCCGGGCTAACTGATCCAATTTTGGCCATGTATTTGTATTATATTTTTTGCTTTGTGTTTTATCTTTTTTGTATTTCATTTCTTTTGTTTATTTGTATTTTGTATTTTATTGTATTTTAACTTTCTTTTGTATATTCTACATTTTTCTATTTTGTACTTCTTTTTATTTCATTAAAATCGTTAAACTAATTAACTTTATTTTTGGAAAATTTTCAATTAAAGCAAAATTATTATTTTGATTAATACCTACTAAAATGTGAAATTAAATGCACGTGCATATTTTTGTATTTTTATGCGCAAATAACATGCAAATAATCAACACAAAAAATTCACACGAACTATAAATATATGGAAAAATTATTTATTTTGAATTTTATGGGAATAACTCATATGTAGGGTAAAAATCACGTGCTCACAACTGTACCTCTTTACTCGGGAATACGAAGAGTTTCAGTGCAAGCAGTAATGAGGAATTTGTACCCGTTAGAGTATTTCGTTGCCAAGCATTTTGAAAAGTTTTGACCGCACCCTGCTTCAGAGGTTGCCTACATATTCTGGGCTAAACAGGAATCAGGTCAGTGTAGTTCGGGAATGTCTGGTAGCTAGGACTACTAGAGACTGTGATCTCACTACTGTTGTTGTTGTTACTGCTGTTACTACTGACTTATCTCTTATTAAACCATGGTAAAAAATAAAAGAAACTAGCCTAAGCTATGGTCTATGAATTACAAAAAATCCTATATATGTCATGTGTTCTTGTATTGCCTTGATCTTTCATCTTGTATTCTTCCAATGGCATTCTTGTTGTTGCCTTGAACTTGTATTCTTCCAACAACATTCTTGTTGTTTCCTTGAACTTGTATTCTTCTAACGACATTCTTTTTGTATTTTGTAATCTTCCAACGACATTCTTTTTATTGCCTTGATGATGTTCAACCACTTCAATTTGAAATATGTGTCCATTTTCCAGGTGGGCGCCTGTTTACGACAAAATAAACAACTGAAGAAAATTTTTCTGCCCCAGTCTGGTGACTGGGTATATCATGATGTTCCCTTGTTATCCAGGTGGGCGCCTGATTGCAAAAAACTTAAAAAAAAATATTCCCTTATTATCCAGGTGGGCGCCTGATTGCAAAAAACTTAAAAAAGAAAATATTTCCTTGTTATCCAGGTGGGCGCCTGTAACGACCCAACCGGTCGTTTTGAGCTACGGCGCGTCAATCAGCAGTTTGAGGCCATGAGTAGCTTCATCTCAGGTATATTGACTTATGTCTATGGTCAGAATTAAAATTCAAGAAGTTTTGAGTCAAATTTAAATGAAAATTCTCATTTCCGAAGCTAAAAATTGAAGAAATGAACTAGGATTGAAATTGAGTATACGACCTCGAAATTGGGATCTAAAGGTTCCAACAGGTTCATATGATGATTTCGGACTTGGGCGTATGCCCCGATCGGGTTTTGGATAACCCGGGAGCGTTTTGGCGCATATTATGGAAGATATCATTTTAGAAGAAATTGTATCAGTTTAGCTTAAAATGAATTTTAGTGTTATTGATGTCCGTTTGGGATTCCGAGACTGGGAGTAGATCCGTATGGTTATTCTGGATTTGGGAGCGCGATCAGAAGTGAATTCGGAGGTCCATAGGTCATTTTGGAGTCGTTTGGCTAAAGATAGAAAATTGAAGGTTTTTGAGAAAATTTGACTGGAAGTGGAAATTTTGATATCAGAGTCGAAATGCAAATCTTATGGTTCGGATAGCTTCGTTAGGTGATTTGGGACTTAGGAGTGTGTCCGGAATATTTTTATGATGACCGGTGTAATTAAGCTTGAATTGGCAAAGTTAGTATTTTGGCGAATTCCGGTTGATAGGTGAAAGTTTGATCCGACGGTCGGAATGAAATTCCGAAAATTTCTGTAGCTCTGTTATGTCATTTTGGACTTGTGTCCAAAATTTGAAGTCAATCGGACTTGGTTTGATAGGTTTCGGCATCGAAAATAGAAGTTGGAAACTTCAAAGTTCATCAAGCTTGGATGGGAGGTTAATTCATAATTTTTGCGTTGTTTGATGTGATTTGAGGCCTCGAGCGAGTCCATAATATGTTTTGGGACTGGTTAGTGTTATTGGTCGGGGTCTCGGGGGTCTCGGATGTGTTTCGGATGCCCAACGGGTCATTTTGGAAGATTTTTGCTGTTCTAAGCATAAATGTAATGATCCAAAGATCTAATTTTAGTTCTAGAGATCCAAATTTGATTTCGAGACTTCAAGAATTTAAATCATGAATTATAGGACTGATCTGAAAATTTTGGTTTAATTTCATCGAGTCGCGATTGGGTTTTTGACGCGAAATGTGAGTTAATTGTTTAACGAGCGAAATTGATGTTAGACTGAGCAAATGAAATCCAAATACAGTTTTTTTATCCATTGGATCCGTATCGAAATTACGGAGCCATAGGAAAAAGAATCGTCGAATTTCGAGTTCGTATGATGGAGTTAGAACCATTTTGGTGCAAAATGGTTGTGCTGCAATTTATTTTGAAAAAACTGCTGCATTTTATGAATAGTGAACAGTAACCGCGCGTGAACAGTAACCGCACGGGTGAACAGTGAATAGAGTCCCACGCGCATGAACAGTGTCCGCGCATGAACAGTACCGGCGAAAATTCTGGGCGGTATATCCGCGATTTTGGGTCATTTTCCTCCATTTTTTTGAGCAACTTGAGAGCTTTTGGATAGAAATTGACGGGGAATCGCTGGGATATCATAGGGAGATCATCGTGGGTAAGTTTCTTGGCCTTAATTCGTTAGTTTATCATGAAATCCGTGGTTATTTCATTGTTAATGAAGGGTTTGAGCCCTAGGCCTAAATTTTAGAAAATCTTTGATTTGGATGGGCAAACGGAGTCCGATTTCGATAAATTTAATATGCATGGACTCGTATTGAGATAAGGAACCCGAATATATAACTTTCGTGATTTTTCGATAAGTGTACCGAAAGTTGGGTTTTGGCAACTTGTGGGTTTTGGTGTATTTTGAATTGTTTCGATTGGGTAATGCCCAATTGGCCTATTTTGATGTAATTCTATTGGTTTTTATCAGATACTACACCTGTGGAGGTCGATATTTGTGGCAAGAGAGTTGTCTCTTAGTGGTTTTGTACCGGAGTCGAGGTAAGTGTCTTGTCTAACCTTGTGTGGGAGAAACTTTCACCCCTAGGATATTATGTGATAATTTAAATGCCTTGTATGCGAGGTGACGGGCGTGTACATGCGCTGGTTGTTGTAACACACACTTTACTTGAATCGTCAAGTTCGTGATATTCCTGTCCTTAGTTGTTTAATTTATGATATTTACCTGGCATTCGTTAGGGAAGCATGATTAGATAGGATTTATCTATCTAATTGCCAAATTGTCTTACTTGAACTTCTTGATAATTGTTGGCACTAGTTTTCAGTGAAGTTGTAGTTAAGCATATTATGTTTTCTCTGTGCGTTTTCTTTATTTGTTGTGTTGGTGGGCTGCAGGTTCAATTCCCGGAGATCCAAGGGCTGCGGGTTCGATTCCCGGAGACCCGGAGTTTATTAATATATTATTGCGGGTTCGATTCCCGGAGATCCCGAGTTATTGGTAGGGACTGTGGGTTCGATTCCCGGAGATCATGAGTTATTGGTAGGGACTGCGGGTTCGATTCTCGGAGATCCTAAGTTATTGGTAGGGACTGCGGGTTCGATTTCCGGAGATCCTGAGTTATTGGTAGGGACTACGAGTTTGATTCCCGAGATCCTGAGTTATTGGTAGGGACTGTGGGTTCGATTCCCGGAGATCCCGAGCTATTGATATATTATTGAGACATGGGCTGCGGGTTCGATTCCCGGAGACCCAGGGGTACTGTTGATGGGACTGTGGGTTCAATTCCCACAGGTCTCGGACTTGTTAATTGAGATTGTTACTTGTTGTTAGCTTAATTGTAGACGGTTGCAGTAATCACTTTATTGTTATTATTTCAGAATTATTATCATTTAAACTGCTTATTATTGTTAATATCATTTTGTAATTGTTTTCTCTCAGTAGGGCCCTGACCTTCCTCGTCACTACTCCATCGAGGTTAGGCTTGGCACTTACTGAGTACCGTCGTGGTGTACTCATGCTACTCTTCTGCACACTTTTGTTGTGCAAATCCAGGTACATCAGGACAGGCCCGTACTAGGTGATTCAACTGTACATTTGGAGACCTCGAGGTATGATCTGCTACGTCCGCGGATCCGGAGGCCCTCCTTCTATTCTGATAGTATTAGTAGATGTTTTCCTTCATTTCGTTGTTTGATACTCTTTACACATAGAGCCACAGTTGTATACTCTCTTTTAGTCTGTGTTGCCCGTGGGATTCCAGGTCTTGGTGGTGTTTTATACAGTGTGTTTGACGGGTGTATGTGCCAAGCGGCACAGATTACATTTCCTTTTTATATTATTTTTCCGCTATTTATTTTTTAATGTTCATAAACTTGTATATTCCGCAACGTGTTAGGCTTACCTAGTCGTGGGGACTATGTGCCGTCATGACATGTTCACGATTGGTGAACTAGGGTCGTGACAGCGCCTAATTGCAAAAAACACGAAAAAAGAAAATATTTCCTTGTTATCCAGGTGGGCGCCTGATTGCCAAAATCTTTTGTGCTCCTTTGTGACTAAAATTTATCTTAGGTGAAAATTTCATCGGACTAAGATTTTTATCATAGGTAAAAGATTCAACAGACTAAGACTTTTATCTTAGGTGAAGAATTCATCCGACTAAGACTTTTATTCTTAGGAGAAAGTTTCAACACACTAAAATTTTGACTCTCCTTGGACTAAGTCCATTTTCTGTGTGGTCTCAGGAGGAAGATCCATCGGACTGAGATTTTGACTCTAGGAGATAATTCATCACACAGGGTCCATTTTCTGTGTGGTCTCAGGAGGAAGATCCATCGGACTGAGATTTCGACTCTAGGACATAATTCATCAGACTAGGTCCGTTTTTGTGTAGTTTCAGGAGGAAGATCCATCGGACTGAGATTATGACTTCAGGAGATAATTCTTCAGACTGGGTCCATTTTCTGTGTTCAGGTTTTCTTAATCATCAAATTTAACAATCTTCTCTTTCCTTTTTCGACTTCTGCTTTCCTTTCTTTTTCCAACTTCTGCTTTTCCCTTTTTGTTTTCAAATTATGCCTTCCTTTTCTTTTCAAAATATGCCCTCCTTTCCTTATCCGACTTTTGCTTTCATTTTCAAATCATGCCTTCCCTTTTTCCACATTATTCCTTTCCTTTTATTGACTTATGCCTTCCTTTTGTTTTCAAATTACATTATCCCTTTATCGTAGGTGAAAAATTCATCAGACTAAGATTTAATCTTAGGTGAAAGATTCAACAAACTAAGATTCTTTCCTTTTATCTTAGGTGAAAAATTCATCAGACTAAGATTTTTATCTTAGGTGAAAGATTCAACAGACTAAGATTCTTTCCTTTTTTTTTATCCTCTGAAACTTGTTTTATATTCCTTCCAACATTGAATTGTCTGCCTTCAGAACCATTTCCCTGAGACTGGTGTTTCAATCCTTCAAAAAATTACTTTCCTTAAAATTGTTGTTTCCTTCCTGAAAACTACTTCCCTCTCTTTTCTTTTTGTAAAAACACTTGTAGCGTCCTTCATGTTCTTCAGATGAATACCCTTCTTCAACAAAAGTTTTAACGTGATAGAAAATTTTCCGCCCCAGTTTGATAATTCTCTTGTAGAATATCTTTTGTCCCTGTTTCAAAGCAAAGAGAATTATGTCAGTTTAAAATGTGGTGGTTGGTTTGTGGCCTTGAACTTTGATGATGATTGTTCTTTCACTTCCCCTGCTAACTGACTTCTTTCGGTTAACCATTTTTCACCGTCTTTTTTTTTATATAAAACACTTATTCTTTGTTCAAACCCACAGCCCTCACGGCCTGTCATTTTATCTATTCCTCGTACCCCACAAACTCCAATCCTAAAGTCTATTTGAAGACCTTGAATTTTTCCTGACTGACTCCTTCCTTTGTCAGAAGATATACCTCATCTCCGTTCGAACTTTCATTTGTTATATTGTTCCCAAGCTGACAGTTTGCTGACCTTTGTGTCTCCCATGAACCCTAAAATATTTTTAATTGCTACCCGCTTCATTGTACATGGTTCTCTTTTGGTTTAAATCATCGGCCTTGCCTTTGAAATCTTTATTGTGTCATCACTAGTCATGATAAATTTGATTGGGAAAATTTTGATTGTCATTGGTGTACCACTCTTTGTCAATCCTATCCCAGGACATTCCATTGATCTATTCACCTTTATCTGTTGTGTTGTTTGCACACCAAACCTTTATATTTTTAAGATTCCCAAAGCACATTGACGACTGACAACTCAATCATGTCTGACATTGTTCTTGACTTACGACAATTTGATGTGTTGGCCAAATCCCACCTCGTGCAATTGGAAAGCTTGGTGGTAAATTTTGAAATCATTTCTTTACTTGTTATGACACGATAGACTCAAGAAGAGGGAAATATAAGCAAAGTGGGGAGAATAGAGTGAAAGAAAAGCGGGGAGAGACGATTCCTAATAAGAAACCTACAGAAGAATGACCCATCGAATGTGAATACCGACTTCAGCGACCTTGACATGCACTTTTAGCCTTCCCTGTATAGCAAATCTGATGCTCAACTCTTGTTGCAACTTTCCATGAAAATGGTCTTCAATACTCCATTTGCACAATCTGATTCATAATCCTTAATCAACTTGTAGTGCCCATAGGGTATTCACCATCAAGCCTCTCTCATTTTTTGATTTTTCTTTCTCTCAACTCACTGTCGCCTTACGGTGCCCATGAGGGTTTTCACCGATAAGACTCTCTCATTTTGATTTCTCTTATCTTGTAGTCCCGCGGTGGTTCTCATCATTTCTTGAATTCTTCATTTTCCTTTGTTTGGATTGGAGTGTTGCCCCTGATGTGATTCACCTTTGCTTGATTGACTCGGCATTTCTTGAAGATTGATCGGAAGGTCTTTCTTTAGACCGTAATGCAGGCTTTTGGATGGGATTTAGAAAGAAGGATATAAAAGGCTCAAAATATTTCAATGTGCGTTAAAGATTACAACTTTCGGGATTGTACTTCTTCAACAACCATAACTTTTGCCCCAGTTTCATTCTTTGGGTATTCTTGAATTTTCTTTTTCTTGCGACTGAACCTCAGTGAGTCTGCCTACGTACCATTTCGGGGTCAAGTCAAAACGTAGTTCGGAACATAGAATCGATTCATTGTAGCGATGTTTCCTTCTTCCCTTTCTTATCCTTTGCGTTCTTTTCTTCCTTTTTATTTTCCTTTCTCTTCTTTTGTTTTCTTTATTTTTCTTTTTCTTTTTCTTTTTCCTTTTTTTCTCTTTTTCTTTTTCTTTTCTTTCTTTTTTTTTTCTTTTTTTTCCTTCTTTTCTCCTTTCTTTTGTTTCCCCGCTTGATTTCCCGGTTCAATCCTCGATTTTTGTTGTTGAATCCGAAAGAGGGATATGAAATAAAATATTATAAGGCTCAAATGGGTAGCAATGGACAAAGTGTTTGGATAGAGGAACAAAATTCTTTCGTCATTCCAATCTTCAAAACCTACCAAATAAAAACTACATTGTTAAACACCTTTCGACTGATCCACATATTTGCATTCTGTATTTGCCTATTCTTAGTGTCATTGGGCAACAATCTTGATACCACGATTGGTTCATTTAGCCTTGGGGTGCTCTTGCCTTTGGCTTTAAACCGATGAAGCATGATGCATTTCCAAGGCATTTCTTTATGTTCTATTTTTTTCAGTTTCACTTGGTTCAGACTTCACAGTATTTCGATATGTGTTTGTTTCTTTCGAGTACCCTTACATCTTCAACATTGTTTGACATTTAAACCAGGTCGAGAATTATGTGCATGTCATGTCACTAAAATCATTATAAGAAGAATTTTTAAATGATTAGAAATGGAATGACTAAAAATGATGGGAAACAGAGAATTATATTATACTGATGGGTTGACGCAACAAGACGAACAACAAAATGAAAAGACATGACTAGAATTACAAACCTAGATGGCACTAAATACATTTATTAATAAACAAAGCAAAGTGGAAAAATAGAAGGGTTTTGACTATCAAGACCATGTCCGGATTACAACCCTAAAATAAACCGGCCAACAAAAATGACACCAAAATAAACCACCAAAGCTCCAAGAGATGGAGCACCTTCCCAATTACCAAGCATGGCATTTTAGCCACTGAGTTCTTCATTAATGTTGCCAAGACCACTATCTTTTTCAATATCTTCAACTTCAGTTGACAATTTCCCAAGGCGATTCTCATACTCCCCGTTGCCATGGATCTTCCCCACAAAATGTACACCATCATGTGCAAGTAAAGGATTCTGTGCAATGTTCTGGCTGCCACTATCTTGGACCGCAATTATTCCTTCCTGAATCATTCTTTGTATCTCTCTTTTCAAATCCCGACAATTTTCCACATCGTGCCCCAGAGAATTGGAGTGGTATTCACACCTGTTAGATGAGTCAAAACGTCTCACACGTCGATCCACCCGATTTGGAGGAATGGGTGCAATCATGTCATGTTATTTAAACTTCTCAAACAAGCTTGCATAGGACTCTTCTATTGGTGTAAAATTATCTTTCAACTTTTGTTCCCTTCTATACCCCTGTCTTAGATGTGGATTATAAGGTGCTTGGAAATTTTATAGAGGCTGGTGGAGATTTTTTGATGTTTGTGCTCGCTTTCTTGGGTGATTTGAGGGTTGGGCAACATACTGGACTGGATCAACAAAGTATGGAGGGTTCTAAGGCGGGTAGTAATGCTTAAGGTGGCCATGGAAAACCCGATAGGGCTGCATATACCTTCGAGATATTCTCATAAGACCTCTTCTCCACTCTGATATCATCATGATTTCTTCATCCCTCCCATTCTCATCACCAAATTCACTTTGAACAGTCTGAGTTGCATCTTTGAGAGCTGCTTGACTTATAATTTTGCCTGTCTTAAGACCGTCTTCCACCATTTCTCCCATTTTGATTATTTCTTCATAAGATTGACAAACTGCAGATATCATGTTTTGAAAGTAATCCGGCTCTTGAGCATGAAGGAAAATAGTGGCTAACTCATGATCATCCATGGGTGGCTTAGCTCTAGCTGCATGCTCTCTCCATTTGATGGCATATTCCCTGAAACTTTCAGTTGGTTTCTTTTTTCAGTTTAGAAAGGGAAATGCGGTTTGGTGTGATGTCGGTATTGTATTGAAACTGCTTGATAAAGGCCCATGCCAGGTCATCCCAGACGTACCAACAAGATGTGTCTTGATCCCAAAACCATTCAGATGCTACTCCCGAGAGGCTTTCCCCAAAATAAGCCATAAGAAATTCTTCATTTCTTCCCACACCTCTCAATTGGTTGCATTAACTTTTTAGGTGGGACATGGGGTTTCCATATCCATCGTACTTTTCCAATTTGGGAACCTTGAAACCAGGCAGCAAGTGGGCATCGGGGAACATACATAGATCTCTGAAGGCAACACTCTTTTGACCTGCCATTTCTTGCGTGTTTTTCAGCTGTTGTTCTAATCTTTTCACTCTATGGGCCAATTCTTCCTGTACCTTCTTTCGGGCAGGTTTCTTGATGTTTGTAGGAAGATCAAACGAGTCTGAGTGGTACTCGGGAGAGTGGTACTGTTTTTGTTGTATAACAAATTGTGACTCATGAGAAGGCTGTCCCTGGCCATTGGCCCATACTTGACGCATTTTGGTCATTTGTTGTTTCAGTGTTCTATTTTCCTCAACCACAGAAGACCCCCATTGAACTCCCTGATCTTGAGACTCTTGATCGCTCGTAACAGCTTCGATGTCAGTTATCATTTTTCTTGGATCTTGTTTTCCAGTTTACCACAACCAACCACCTCAACTTTTTGGATTAACAAAACGAAGCCACCATGTTAGCATTAAGGTATTCTGCTTATTGATTTCCTTTATTTTTCTGCTACTTTCTTTTCTTTTTTACTTTTTGTAGTTTTCCCCTTTTTTTTCTTTTGTTATGATTATGGATATAGTCGAATCCTATGTGGATTGCCTACGTATCATGACCCCGCATGAATCACACCGAGCGTAGTTCTTGCAAATTAATGCAAAAATAAAGAGATGTTTATTGGATTTGTTTTTCTTTGAAGGAAAATTATAGAAGCCGACTCTAACTTCAAACTTTGATGAAAAACTTTCACATCTGTGCCAGAGATTTCTACAAGAATAAGAATATTTTTAGTGTCAATTATGTCTATTTTTTACAAGATTGGCCATGTTATGGCTTATTTTGACAAAGTAGCTATTTTTTGCAAAATTTTGTTTAAGAAAATAAACTCAAAAATTTTCTCATCCTGGGGCTCATGTGGCATCATTCGGCATCGCCACAAGCCAACACAGAACTGAGAAGTTTTTAATGTCAATTGACTATTTTTACAAAATTGGCCATGTAATGGTTTATTTTGACAAAGTTGCTATTTTTGTAAAATTTCATTTAAGAAATACAAATTCAAAATTTCTCATCCTGGGGCCCATGGGGCATCATTCAGTATCGCCACAGGCCAACACAAGACTGAGGAAGTTTTAATGCCAAATAAGGCTATTTCAGCAAAAACTGTCCATGTAATGGCTTATTTGATAAAGTGGCTATTTTGAAAAGTTGAGTGAGGACTCAAACTTGATTTTGTGGGTACGACCTTTCAACATTTCCACAAGGGATATTTCAAGGCTATGCTCGCAAATGATTTAAAATGACTCAAATTGGCTATTCTTGCAAGAACGGTCTTCCGGCGTCCTTTTGGGGGACATTCGGCTTATTTTAACCAAGAATGGCATCACCTAACTTATTTATAACAAAATCAAAATTTTGACATTTTTTGGTTATTTTTGCAAAAGGGGTGGTTGGACCCGATGAAGGTTGCCTATGTATCTCACAACCGGTGAGAATCAAACATGCGTAGTTCAGTCTGATTTATTTTGATTTTCTTTTGGTTTATTTTTGCAAAACGGAGGTTGGACCCGATGAGGTTTCCCTACGTATCTCACATCCGGTGAGAATCAAACCTACGTAGTTCGGTCAAATTATTTTTAGACCAACTATTTTTTATATTGACAAAATTGACATAACCCGAATTTTCTTATATTTCAAAATTTCGACAGCGTTTCGTCAGTATTTAGACAATTGGTAAAAATTTATAATTTTCTCTTCTTTTTTGTTTTCAGGTATTTAGCCGGTCAGCATAATTGTCCAGGACAAATAAATGCAACACATAATCATGCTCGGTCTTTGATATCCGGGTTACCTGTCCTAGAAGGACCCAACCCTAGTGTTTAGTCCCCTAAGTCAGATATGATGCAAATAATCATCTTAATTCTAGGCTCAATATCCTGATTTTTCAGTAGTACTACACTGTGTACCCGAGCGGACAACTCGGATCGAGGAGGGGGCTACGTACCGGGGACCCACAAGATTGTCCGACTTTGTAACTTTTTCGGCCTCTATTTCTTATTTGGTATTGACTTAATAGAAAGGGGTCTCAACCAGTAAGCACATCCCTGGAGGTAGGAAGAGAAGGGATTTCGGCATAAGTTTTATATACAGTTCACGTAATATCAAAGCGGTAAAAATATAGCACATTTATCAAAACATATAATGAAATCATATATAAACAAAAACTGGAATTTAATTTAGCTCGAATTCTTAAACCCTGAACCGATGTTCTGGGTATCTTATCCCCTGCAGAGTCGCCAGAGCTGTCACACCTTCTTTTTCTACCGCCTTATTTTACTACACCCCCGAGAAGGGATATAATAAATAAAAAAGGAAGGAGTTTTTTCCACTTAAAGGATAATCAGAACAAGATTTATTTATTTAAATTCAGAGTTTCCACTTGTGTATATTATAGTGACATAGCAATATGGCCCATCTATACTTCCATATTCTTGATAGTTGCATCATGTGCATCTATCCTCTCATTGGTTTTGTAACGACCCGACCGGTCGTTTTAGAAAATTACGCCCCAATCCCTAATTTAACTGTCCCCCAAGTTATTTTTGCTATTGTGGGTTGCCGGGAGAGTCGGTTCTAAAAATTTGAGCATTTTGGGACACTTAGTCCCTAAATAAGAGCTTTGAAGCTAGAAAATGGCCCGTAGCCGGAACAGTGTTAAGACGATCTCGGAACGGAAATCCGATGGTTCCATTAGCTCCGTTAGGTGATTTCGGGGTTAGGAGCGCATTCGGAATGTATTTTGGAGGTCCGTAGCTCAATTAGGCTTGAAATGCCGAAGGTTGAAATTTTGGCGAATCCGAACGATAGGTGAGATTTTGATCCGGGGGTCGGAATGGAATTCCGATAATTCCTGTAGCTTCGTTATGTGATTTTGGATATGTCCGCAAATTTTCAGGTCATTCGGACGTCGTTTGGTCGGGTTTTAGATCGAATGTGCAATTCGGAAAGTTTTAAGAAATTTAGGCTTGAATTCGATGTGAATTATGGATTTTGATGTTGTTAGACGTGTTTTGATGATTAGAATAAGTTCGTATCATGTTTTGGAATAGGTTGGTGGTTTTCGTTGGGATCCCGGGGGCCTCGGGATGAATTCGGGGGTCCAAACGGACCATTTTGGTGCCAATTGCACTGTTGGTTCTGCTGCAATATTGCAGAGAAATTTTGTGCTTCGCGATCGCAAAGCTGCTCATGCGATCGCATAAGAGGAAATTATTGGGCCCTGCGATCGCGAGGGGGAGTCGGCGATCGCGTAGGGTGAATTTGGGAAGCTCTGCGATCGCGAGGTAGAGTCTGCGATCGCGTAGGGTAGAGGAGTGAGGACCGGTAGTTGTTCTTCACGATCGCGACGCGGGGGATGCGATCGCGTAGGGTGTTAATCGAAAGCAGTGCGATCGCGGTCGAGGTGATGCGATCGCGTTGAATGGTCAGGTTGAGCACTGCGATCGCGTCCTGGACCACGCGATCGCGTAGAGGAAAATAGGCCGCCCATATTTTGTGCATCGCGATCGCAAGCCCAGTGCTGCGATCGCGTAGAGTAAATTGGCCTGGCAGTGACTTTAAGTCCAGAAACATTTCAGCCGCGACCCCATACACAAAAACGCCATTTTTGAGCTCCAAGAGAGGGAATTGAAGGGGAAACGCTGGGATATCACCGGAAATCATCGGGGGTAAGTTTCTTAACCTTAATTCGTTGGTTTATCATGAAATCCATGATTATTTCACTGAAATTGGAAGATTAAAGGTGGGTTTGAGCCCTAGGCCTAAATGTTAGAAAATCTTTGATTTGAATGGGCAAACGGAGTCCGATTTCGATAAATTTTATATGCACGGACTCGTATTGAGATAAGGAACCCGAATATATATTTTTCGTGATTTTTCGATAAGCGTACCGGAAGTCGGGTTTTGGCAACTTGTGGGTTTTGGTGAATTTTGAGTTGTTTTGATTGGGTAATGCCCAATTGGCCTATTTTGACGTGATTCTATTGATTTTTATCAGATACTACACTTGTGGAGGCCGACATTCGCGGCAAGAAGGTTATTTCTTAGCGGTTTTGTACCGGAATTGAGGTAAGTGGCTTGTCTAACCTCGTGTGGGGGAACTTTCACCCCTAGGATATTATGTGATAGGTTAAATGCCTTGTATGCGAGGTGACGGGCGTGTACATGCGCTGGTTGTTGTAATACACACTTTACTTGAATTGTCCGATTAGTGATATTCCTGCTCTTAGCTGATAAAAGCGTTACCGTTACTCGGTATTAGTTAGAAAAGCATGATTAGCTAGGATTCAACATGTTTAATTGCCTAGTTGATTTACTTGAACTTCTTGATAAATTATGGGCACTAGTTTCGGTGAAGTTGTAATTTAACATATTATATTCTCTCTGTGTGTTTTCTTTATTTGATGTATTGGTGGACTGCAGGTTCAATTCCCGGAGGTCCCAGGGCTGTGGGTTCGATTCCCAGAGACCCGGAGTGATATTGTTGGTGGACTGCGGGTTCGATTCCCGGAGATCCTGAGCTATTGATATATTATTGAGATGTGGACTGCGGGTTCGATTCCCGGAGATCCCAGGGCTGTGGGTTCGATTCCCAGAGATCCGGAGTGATATTGTTTGTGGACTGCGGGTTCGATTCCCGGAGATCCTGAGTTATTGAGATATTATTGAGACATGGGCCGTGGGTTCGATTCCCGGAGACCCAGAGGTACTGAGAATGGGACTGTGGGTTCAATTCCCACAGATCCTGGATTTGTTTATCTAAGTTGGTTATTGTTGTTAGCTTAATCGTAGACAGTTGCAGTAATCATCATAATGTTGTTGTTTCGGAAATTATTATCATTAAACTGTTTATTTTGTTATCATCATTATATTATTGATTCTCTCAGTAGGGCCTTGACCTACCTCGTCACTACTCCATCGAGGTTAGGCTTGGCACTTACTGAGTACCGCCGTGGTGTACTCATGCTACTCTTCTGCACACTTTTGTTGTGCAGATCCAGGTACATCAGAGCAGGCTCGTGCTAGGTGATTCCGCAGCTTTCGGGAGACTTCGAGGTATGATCTGCTACGTCCGCGGATCCGGAGGCTTCCCTTCTACTCTAGTAGTACTAGTTGACATTTTTCTTCATTTCGTTGTTAGATACTCTTTACACATAGAGCCACAGTTGTATTTCTCTTTTAGTTTGTATTACCGTGGGGTTCCGGATCTTGGTAGTGTTTATTTATTGTGTGACGGATGTATGTGCCAAGTGGCACGGATTACATATCTTTTATGTTATTTTCCGCTGTTTCTTATTTAAGTAACTAAAATTTATAGATTCCGCAACGTGTTAGGCTTACCTAGTCGTGGGGACTGGGTGCCATCACGATAGGTTCACAATTGGTGAACTAGGGTCGTGACAAGTTGGTATCAGAGCTCTAGGTTCATAGGAGTCACGGGACACAGACCGGTTACTTAGATTCTCGTTGATCGATACGGAGACGTCCGTATTTATTTACGAGGGACTATGTAACTGTTTAGGAAACTCTTCATTTCTTTGGATTCCTTGTCGTGCGACATTTTTGGCATCAAAAGCTAAACTATTGATTTCTATTCTCTCACGGATGGTGAGGACACGAGCTACTCGCGACGATCAGGTACCCGCGCCCCCTGTTGCCGCCGTCGGAGGCCGGGGCCGAGGTAGAGGACGAGGACGCGCCCGAGGTGCGGCCACGGCACCATCGCGCGCCGCCGCCGAGGTGCCACCGGTAGACCAAGTTGGAGCGTAGGCACCGGTACACCGACTACGGCTGCTACTACTCGAGCACTACAGGAGACCCTGGCTCGGTTCATGAGCATGTATACCACTTTAGCCCGGGCAGGATTGCTTCCTCTTGTTGCAGCTACATCTCAGGCCGGGGGAGGGGCCCGGACTCCCGTAGCCGTTACACCGGAGCAGCGTGTGCCGGTGGGACATGTTCCAGATGTTTTGGTTATGCCTCCTGCCGCCCCACAGCACAACCAGGAGGTGGACCAGCTGCCTCTGAGGACGAGCGGCGTAGATTGGAGAGGTTCAAGAAATATGACCCTCCAGTGTTTAGTGGTCTGGTTTCGGATGATGCATTGGGTTTTCTAGAGGAGTGTCATCGTATTCTTCGTACTATGGGGATTGTGGAGACCAGCGGGGTTTCTTCTGTAACGACCCGACCGGTCGTTTTAGAAGATTACGCCCCAATCCCTAATTTAACTGTTCCCCTAAGTTCATTTCTGCTATTGTGGGTTGCCGGGAGAGTCGGTTCCAAAAATTTGAGCATTTTGGGACACTTAGTCCCTAAATAAGAGCTTTGAAACTAGAAAACGGTCCGTAGCCGGAACAGGTGTTAAGACGATCTCGGAACGGAAATCCGATGGTTCCATTAGCTCCGTTAGGTGATTTCGGGGTTAGGAGCGCGTTCGGGATGTATTTCGGAGGTCCGTAGCTCAATTAGGCTTGAAATGCCGAAGGTTGAAATTTTGGCGAATCCGATCGATAGGTGAGATTTTGATCCGGGGTTCGGAATGGAATTCCGACAATTTCTGTAGCTTCGTTATGTGATTTTGGATATGTCCGCAAATTTTCAGGTCATTCGGACGTCGTTTGGACGGGTTTTTGATTGAATGTGTAATTTGGAATGTTTTAAGGAATTTAGGCTTGAATCCGTGGTTAATTGGTGATTTTGATGTTTAGGATAGTGTTTTTATGATTGGAACAAGTTCGAATAAGGAATTAGGATGTGTTGGTGTGTTTGAATGAGGTCCCGGGGGCCTCGGGGTGTTTTCGGAGGGTTAATCGGGAGAAAAATATGGAAAATTGCAGAAAATAGTGCACTGCTTCTGTTGTTTCCGCTCCTGCGGAATTATGGGCGCAGGAGCGGGTGCGCTGAAGCGGACCAGGAGCGCAGAAGCGCTGGCACCGCAGAAGCGGAGCATTTTCCGCTGAAGCGGAATCGCGGAAGCGGAAAGGGAGCCGCAGAAGCGGCCATCGCCGAAGCGGAAGGGAGCCGCTTAGGCGAGTCCGCAGAGGCGGACGTCTAGCCGCAGAAGCGGAAATATCCGCAGGAGCGATCGAGTCTCCGCAGAAGCGGACGCGTAGAAGCGGAAAATATTCCGCAGAAGCGAAAATCGCTGTAAGTAAGTGTATCAGAAGTTAGAAAATTTCAGAAACATTTTAACATTTGGGGGTCTCGGCTTAAGGGCGATTTTGGGCGATTTTGAGGAGGAAATCAAGGAAATCATCAGGTAATCAACTATGAACTCATATTATGATTAGTATTGATAATATCATGCAATTATATCATGAAAATGGAGGAATTTGGGGTAATTATGGAGGATTTAGCCCTAGTCTTGGACTTTAGAAAATCAAGGTTTTGAATGGGCAAATGGAGTCCGATTTTGGTAAAATTGATATGCTTAGACTCGTATTGAAATGAGGGTTCCGAATATGTGACTTTCGTGATTTTTCGATAAGCGTACCGAAAGTCGGGTTTTGGCAACTTGTGGGTTTTGGTGAATTTTGAGTTATTTTGATTGGGTAATGCCCAATTGGCCTATTTTGACGTGATTCTATTGATTTTATCAGATACTACACTTGTGAAGGCCGACATTCGTGGCAAGAGGGTTATTAATTAGCGGTGTTGTACCGGAATTGAGGTAAGTGGCTTGTCTAACCTCGTGTGGGGGAATTTTCACCCCTAGGATATTATGTGATAGTTTAAATGCCTTGTACGCGGTGTGGCTTGTCCAATTGGCACTATTTTTCGGTGAAGTTATAGTTGAGCATAATTATTTCTCTCTGTGGATTTCCTTAATTGGCTGTGCTTGTGGACTGCGGGTTCGATTCCCGGAGACCCAGGGCTGTGGGTTCGATTCCCGGAGACCCGACGTGATATTGGTAGGGACTACGGGTTCGATTCCCAAGATCCTGAGTTATTGGTAGGGACTACGGGTTCGATTCCCGAGATCCTGAGTTATTGGTAGGGACTACGGGTTCGATTCCCGAGATCCCGAGTTATTGGTAGGGACTACGGGTTTGATTCCCGAGATCCTGAGTTATTGGTAGGGACTGCGGGTTCGATTCCCGGAGATCCTGAGTTATTGTGATATTATTGAGACATGGGCTGCGGGTTCGATTCCCGGAGACCCAGGGGTACTGAGAATGGGACTGTGGGTTCAATTCCCACAGATCCTGGATTTGTTTATTTGAGTTGGTTATTTGTTATTAGCTTGGTTGTAGACAGTTTCGGTAAATGTTGTTATTTTGGAAATTTTGTTGTTATCTGTTAAACTGTTTATTTTGTTATCATCATATTATTATTGTTTCTCAGTAGGGCCCTGACCTTCCTCGTCACTACTCCATCGAGGTTAGGCTTGGCACTTACCGAGTACCGCCGTGGTGTACTCATGCTACTCTTCTGCACACTTTTGTTGTGCAGATCCAGGTACATCAGGACAGGCTCATCCTAGGTGATTCAGCAGCACATTCGGAGACCTCGAGGTATGATCTGCTATGTCCGCGGATCCGGAGGCCCTCCTTCTATTCTAGTATTACTAGTTGACATTTTTCTTCATTTCGTTGTTAGATACTCTTTACACATAGAGCCACAATTGTATTTCTCTTTTAGTCTGTATTACCGTGGGGTTCCGGATCTTGGTAGTGTTTATTTATTGTGTGACGGATGTATGTGCCAAGTGGCACGGATTACATATCTTTTATGTTATTTTCCGCTGTTTCTTATTTAAGTAATTATAATTTATAGATTCCGCAACGTGTTAGGCTTACCTAGTCGTGGGGACTGGGTGCCATCACGACATGTTCACAATTGGTGAACTAGGGTCATGACAAGTTGGTATCAAAGCTCTAGGTTCATAGGAGTCACGGGACACAGACCGGTTATTTAGAGTCTCGCCGATCGATACGGAGACGTCCGTATTTATCTACGAGGGGCTATGTAACTGTTTAGGAAACTCTTCATTTCTTTTGGATTCCTTGTCGTGCGACATTTTTGGCATCAAAAATCTAAACTACTGCTTTCTATTCTCTCACAGATGGTGAGGACACGAGCTAACCGCGATGATCAGGTACCCGCGCCCCCTGTTGCTGCCGTCAGAGGCCGTGGCCGAGGTAGAGGACGAGGACGCGCCCGAGGTGCAGCCACAACACCATCGCGCGCTGCCGCTGAGGTGCCACCGGTAGACCAGGTTGGAGCGCAGGCACCTGGTACACCGACTACAGCTGCTACTACTCCAGCACTACAGGAGACCCTGGCTCAGTTCATGAGCATGTATACCACTTTGGCCCAGGCAGGATTGCTTCCTCTTGTTGCAGCTACATCTCAGGCCGGGGGAGGGGCCCAGACTCCCGTAGCCGTTACACCGGAGCAGCGTGTGCCAGTGGGACATGTTCCGGATGTTTTGGTTATGCCTCCTGCCGCCCAGAGCACAACCGGGAGGTGGACCAGCTGCCTGCGAGGATGAGCGGCGTAGATTAGAGAGGTTCAAGAAATATGACCCTCCAGTGTTTAGTGGTCTGGCTTCAGATGATGCATTGGGTTTTCTGGAGGAGTGTCATCGTATTCTTCGTACTATGGGGATTGTGGAGACCAGCGGGGTTTCCTTCACTGCTTTTCAGTTTCGCGGGGCTGCTTATGATTGGTGGCGCACGTATGAGTTGGATAGTCCGGAGGAGTCTGTTTCATTGACTTGGACGCAGTTTTCAGATCTATTTTTGAGGGAGTTTGTTCCACAGAGCCTTAGGGATTCTTGGCGCTCGGAGTTTGAGCGGTTGCGACATGGGCTCCATGTCAGTATCGGAGTATGCCATCAGTTTCACCCGTCTGGCCAGGCATGCACCGGCCTTGGTAGCCACGGTTCGGGAGAGAGTACGGAGATTTATTGAGGGCATGATTCCGCCTATCCGATCCAGCATGGCCAGAGAGTTGGAGACAGATATATCTTATCAGCAGGCAGTTAGCATTGCCAGGAGGATCGAGAGTATGCTCCCTAGAGAGCGGGGAGATAGAGAGGCCAAGAGGTCTCGTGAGTCGGGCCATTTCTCTGGTGCCCGCACTTCAGCAGCCGGTCGTTTTGGCAGGGGTTATTCCGGTCGACCAGTTCACTCGGCATTGCCCGCAGCAGGTAGTACTCCAGGTCTTCCAGCACCTCAGGAGCCTTATTATGCTCCCCCAGTTTCCAGTGCACCTTCTGCGCGGGGTCCTTCCAGAGGTCAGGCTAGTGGGGGAGAGGCCGGTCAGTCACAGTCACCGTGTCCTCCCAGAGCTTGCTTTGGGTGCGGGGATACTCGCCATCCGGTGAGGGAGTGCCCCAGGCGTAGGAGGGGGGCACCTCACCAGTCTTCGCAGCATCAGCGTGGCTCTCAGGGTCAGCAGGCTATCATTCCAGCTCCAGCTGCTATTCCACCTGCCCAGCCAGCCAGGGGGCGGGGGTCAGGGTTCCAGAGGCCGCCCTCGAGAGGGGGGGACAGGCCAGATTCTATGGTATTCCTGATCGCGCTGCGGCTGTTGCATCTGACTCTGTTATCACAAGTATTATTCTGGTTAGTCACAAGGAGGCATCGGTTCTATTCGACCCCGGTTCCACTTTTTCATATGTGTCTTCTTACTTTGCTTCTCATCCGGGTGTGCCTCGGGATTCTTTGAGTGCCCCCATTTATATTTCTACTCTGGTGGGATAATCTTTGTTTGTGGACCTTGTGTATCGGTCGTGTTTGGTCACTATTTGTGGTTTTGAGACTAGAGCGGATCTATTGTTGCTCGGGATGGTCGATTTTGATATAATTTCGGGCATGGACTGGTTGTCGCCCCATTATGCTATTCTTGATTGTCACGCCAAGATCATGACGCTGGCTATGTTAGGCATTCCACGTATTGAGTGGAGTGGTAGTCGAGATCACAACCCCAGCCGTGTTATTTCTTTTCTCAAAGCTCAGCGTATGGTTGAGAAGGGGTGTGCTGCTTATCTAGCTTATGAGAGGTATGTCAGTATTGACACTCCCTCTATTGATTCTGTTCATGTGGTACGTGACTTTGCTGATGTATTTCCAGCTGATCTTCCGGGCATGCCGCCCGACAGAGATATTGACTTTGCTATTGACTTGTTGCCGGGTACTCAGCCCATTTCTATTCCACCGTACTGTATGGCTCCTCCTGAGTTAAAGGAGTTGAAGGATCGATTACAGGAGTTATTGGGCAAGGGTTTTATTCGACCCAGTATTTCGCCTTGGGGTGCTCCTGTATTGTTTGTGAAGAAAAAGGACGGTTCTATGCGTATGTGTATTGACTATCGTCAGCTGAATAAGGTTACAGTGAAGAACCGGTATCCTTTGCCCCGTATTGATGATTTATTTGACCAGTTACAGGGTGCACATGTGTTTTCTAAGATTGATTTGCGCTCCGGGTATCACCAGCTGAAGATTCGGGAGCCAGATATCCCGAAGACTGCCTTCAGGACCCGGTATGGTCACTATGAGTTCCTCGTGATGTCTTTTGGGTTGACTAATGCCCCAGCAGCCTTTATGCATTTGATGCACAGTGTGTTCAGGCCTTATCTGGACTCGTTCGTGATTGTCTTCATTGATGATATTCTAGTATATTCTCGGAGCCGGGAAGAGCACGAGCAGCATTTGAGGATAGTGCTTCAGATCCTGAGGGAGAAGCAACTTTATGCCAAGTTCTCTAAATGTGAATTTTGGTTGAGTTCTGTGGCATTTTTGGGCCACGTGGTGTCGAGTGATGGTATTCGAGTAGATCCGAGGAAGGTGGAGGCCGTGCAGAGTTGGCCCAGACCCTCCTCCGCTACTGAGATTCGCAGTTTCCTTGGTTTGGCGGGCTACTACCGTCGTTTCGTGGAGGGGTTCTCTTCGATTGCAGCACCTATGACTAGATTGACCCAAAAGGGTGCCCCTTTTCGGTGGACAGACGAGTGTGAGGCGAGCTTTCAAAAGCTCAAGACAGCTTTGACTTCGGCCCCTATATTGATGTTGCCTACAGGTACGGGGTCCTATACCGTATATTGTGATGCCTCACGAGTTGGACTCGGTGCGGTATTGATGCGGGACGGTAGGGTGATTGCCTACGCGTCGAGACAGCTGAAGGTGCATGAGAAGAATTACCCTGTTCATGATTTGGAGCTAGTTGCCATTGTTCACGCCTTGAAAATTTGGCGTCATTATTTATATGGGGTTCCTTCTGAGATCTACACTGATCACCGGAGCTTGCAACACTTGCTTAAGCAGAAGGACCTGAATATGCGTTAGAGGAGATGGTTGGAACTATTGAAGGACTATGATATTACTATTCTCTATCACCCGGGCAAGGCGAATGTGGTTGCTGATGCCTTGAGTCGTCGGGCAGAGAGTTTGGGGAGTTTAGCATATCTACCAATTTCGGAGAGGCCTATGGCGATGGATGTTCAGGATTTGGCCAGGCAGTTTGTTAGACTGGATCTTTCGGAGCCCAGCCGGGTTCTAGCTTGTGTGGTTTCTCGGTCTTCTCTATTTGACCGCATCAGGGAGCGTCAGTTCGACGACCCTCATTTGCTTGTCCTTCGGGATAGAGTTCGGCGTGGTGATGCTCGAGATGTTACCATCGGGGATGATGGAGTTATGAGGATGCAGGGGCGTATCTGTGTGCCCAATGTAGATGATCTTCGAGAGTTGATTCTAGCGGAGGCCCATAGTTCGCGGTATTCCATCCATCCGGGTGCCGCGAAGATGTATCAGGACTTGAAACAGCATTACCGGTGGAGGCGGATGAAGAGGGATATAGTTGATTATGTTTCTAGATGCCTCAACTGCCAGCAGGTGAAGTATGAGCATCAGCGTCCGGGTGGATTGATGCAGCAGATTGAGATTTCCGAGTGGAAATGGGAGCGCATTACCATGGACTTTGTATCTGGACTTCCACGGACTGTTAGGAAGTTTGATTCTATTTGGGTTATTGTGGATCGGCTGACCAAGTCCGCCCATTTTATACCGGTGAGCACTACTTATTCATCGGAGCGACCGGCGGAGATCTATATCAAGGAGATAGTTCGGCTGCATGGTATTCCAGTTTCCATCATTTCAGATAGAGGCACTCAGTTCACTTCACGGTTCTGGAGAGCTGTACAGGAGGAGTTAGGTACTCGGGTGGAGCTGAGCACAGCATTTCACCCCCAGACTGATGGGCAGTCCGAGCGCACTATTCAGATTTTGGAGGATATGCTCCGTGCGTGCGTGATTGAGTTTGGAGGTTCATGGGATCACTTCTGCCACTGGCGGAGTTTGCTTATAACAACAGCTACCAGTCTAGTATTGAGATGGCACCGTACGAGGCCCTATATGGTAGGAGGTGCAGGTCTCCCGTGGGTTGGTTTGAGCCGGGCGAGGTCAGGTTACTAGGTACTGATATGGTTCAGGAGGCTATGGACAAGGTCAAGGTGATTCAGGACAGACTTCGTGCGGCCCAGTCTAGATAGAAGAGTTATGCGGACAAGAAGGTTCGCGATGTGGCTTTTATGGTGGGTGAGCGGGTTCTGCCTTCGAGTCTCGCCCATGAAGGGCGTTATGAGGTTTGGGAAGAAAGGGAAGCTGAGTCCTAGATTTATTGGCCCTTTTGAGATTTTGAGGCGTGTTGGGGAGGTTGCTTATGAGTTGGCCCTACCTCCCAGCCTAGCCGGAGTTCACCCCGTATTTCATGTCTCCATGCTCCGGAGATACCATGGTGACCCGTCGCACGTGTTGGATTTCACATCCGTTCAGCTAGACAAGGATCTGTCTTATGTTGAGGAGCCAGTAGCCATTCTAGACAGGCAAGTCAGAAAGCTAAGGTCAAAGAACATCGCTTCGGTAAAGGTTCGGTGGCGGGGCCAGCCGGTCGAGGAGGCGACTTGGGAGACCGAGCAGGATATGCGCAGCCAGTACCCTCATCTTTTCACTACTCCGGGTATGTTTTCTATGCTCGTTCGAGGACGAACGAATCTTTAAGTGTGGGAAGATGTAACGACCCGACCGGTCGTTTTAGAAAATTACGCCCCAATCCCTAATTTAACTGTTCCCCTAAGTTCATTTATGCTATTGTGGGTTGCCGGGAGAGTCGGTTCCAAAAATTTGAGCATTTTGGGACACTTAGTCCCTAAATAAGAGCTTTGAAACTAGAAAACGGTCCGTAGCCGGAACAGTGTTAAGACGATCTCGGAACAGAAATCCGATGGTTCCATTAGCTCCGTTAGGTGATTTCGGGGTTAGGAGCGCGTTCGGGATGTATTTCGGAGGTCCGTAGCTCAATTAGGCTTGAAATGCCGAAGGTTGAAATTTTGGCGAATCCGATCGATAGGTGAGATTTTGATCCGGGGGTCGGAATGGAATTCCGACAATTTTCTGTAGCTTCGTTATGTGATTTTGGATATGTCCGCAAATTTTCAGGTCATTCGGACGTCGTTTGGACGGGTTTTTGATTGAATGTGTAATTTGGAATGTTTTAAGGAATTTAGGCTTGAATCCGTGGTTAATTGGTGATTTTGATGTTTAGGATAGTGTTTTTATGATTGGAACAAGTTCGAATAAGGAATTAGGATGTGTTGGTGTGTTTGAATGAGGTCCGGGGGCCTCGGGGTGTTTTCGGATGGTTAATCGGGAGAAATATGGAAAATTGCAGAAAATTTGTGCACTGCCTCTGTTGTTTCCGCTCCTGCGGAATTATGGGCGCAGGAGCGGGTGCGCTGAAGCGGACCAGGAGCGCAGAAGCGCTGGGCACCGCAGAAGCGGAGCATTTTCCGCTGAAGCGGAATCGCGGGAGCGGACAGGGAGCCGCAGAAGCGGCCATCGCAGAAGCGGAAGGGAGCCGCTTAGGCGAGTCCGCAGAGGCGGACGCCTAGTCGCA
The DNA here is from genome assembly GCA_032618575.1 of Nicotiana noctiflora. Classification (NCBI taxonomy): domain Eukaryota; kingdom Viridiplantae; phylum Streptophyta; class Magnoliopsida; order Solanales; family Solanaceae; genus Nicotiana; species Nicotiana noctiflora. The sequence continues at coordinate 149,088 of JASVEL010004914.1, forward strand.
GAAGCGGAAATATCCGCAGGAGCGATCGAGTCTCCGCAGAAGCGGACGCGTAGAAGCGGAAAATATTCCGCAGAAGCGAAAATCGCTGTAAGTAAGTGTATCAGAAGTTAGAAAATTTCAGAAACATTTTAACATTTGGGGGTCTCGGCTTAAGGGCGATTTTGGGCGATTTTGAGGAGGAAATCAAGGGAAATCATCAGGTAATCAACTATGAACTCATATTATGATTAGTATTGATAATATCATGCAATTATATCATGAAAATGGAGGAATTTGGGGTAATTATGGAGGATTTAGCCCTAGTCTTGGACTTTAGAAAATCAAGGTTTTGAATGGGCAAATGGAGTCCGATTTTGGTAAAATTGATATGCTTAGACTCGTATTGAAATGAGGGTTCCGAATATGTGACTTTCGTGATTTTTCGATAAGCGTACCGAAAGTTGGGTTTTGGCAACTTGTGGGTTTTGGTGAATTTTGAGTTATTTTGATTGGGTAATGCCCAATTGGCCTATTTTGACGTGATTCTATTGATTTTATCAGATACTACACTTGTGAAGGCCGACATTCGTGGCAAGAGGGTTATTACTTAGCGGTGTTGTACCGGAATTGAGGTAAGTGGCTTGTCTAACCTCGTGTGGGGGAATTTTCACCCCTAGGATATTATGTGATAGTTTAAATGCCTTGTACGCGAGGTGACGGGCGTGTACATGCGCTGGTTGTTGAACACGTACTTTATTCAAATGTTCGATGAGCGATATCCCTGTCTTGGTTGTTAATTTGATATTTTACCCGGTAGTGGTTAGAAGAGCATGATTAGGTAGCACTTAACTGTTTAGTTGCCTAATTGCCTTATTTGAACTCCTTGTTAATTATTGGCACTATTTTTCGGTGAAGTTATAGTTGAGCATAATTATTTCTCTCTGTGGATTTCCTTAATTGGCTGTGCTTGTGGACTGCGGGTTCGATTCCCGGAGACCCAGGGCTGTGGGTTCGATTCCCGGAGACCCGACGTGATATTGGTAGGGACTACGGGTTCGATTCCCGAGATCCTGAGTTATTGGTAGGGACTACGGGTTCGATTCCCGAGATCCTGAGTTATTGGTAGGGACTACGGGTTCGATTCCCGAGATCCTGAGTTATTGGTAGGGACTACGGGTTTGATTCCCGAGATCCTGAGTTATTGGTAGGGACTGCGGGTTCGATTCCCGGAGATCCTGAGTTATTGTGATATTATTGAGACATGGGCTGCGGGTTCGATTCCCGGAGACCCAGGGGTACTGAGAATGGGACTGGGGGTTCAATTCCCACAGATCCTGGATTTGTTTATTTGAGTTGGTTATTTGTTATTAGCTTGGTTGTAGACAGTTTCAGTAAATGTTGTTATTTTGGAAATTTTGTTGTTATCTGTTAAACTGTTTATTTTGTTGTCATCATATTATTATTGTGTCTCAGTAGGGCCCCGACCTTCCTCGTCACTACTCCATCGAGGTTAGGCTTGGCACTTGCCGAGTACCGCCGTGGTGTACTCATGCTACTCTTCTGCACACTTTTGTTGTGCGGATCCGGGTACATCAGAGGAGGCTCGTACTAGGTGATTCCGCAGCTTTCTGGGAGACTTCGAGGTATGATCTGCTACGTCCGCGGATCCGGAGGCTTCCCTTCTATTCTAGTATTACTAGTTGACATTTTCTTCATTTCGTTGTTAGATACTCTTTACACATAGAGCCACAGTTGTATTTCTCTTTTAGTCTGTGTTACCGTGGGGTTCCGGATCTTGGTAGTGTTTATTTATTGTGTGACGGATGTATGTGCCAAGTGGCACGGATTACATATCTTTTATGTTATTTTCCGTTGTTTCTTATTTAAGTAATTATAATTTATAGATTCCGCAACGTGTTAGGCTTACCTAGTCGTGGGGACTGGTATTCTTTCTACCATGGGGATTGTGGAGACCAGCGGGGTTTCCTTCACTACGTTTCAGTTTCGTGGGACCGCTTATGATTGGTGGCGCACGTATGAGTTGGATAGTCCGGAGGAGTCCGCTTCGTTGACCTGGACGCAGTTTTCAAATCTGTTTTTGACGGAGTTTGTTCCCCAGAGCCTTAGGGATTCTTGGCGCTCGGAGTTTGAGAGATTGCGACAGGGCTCCATGTCAGTATCGGAGTATGCCATCAGTTTCACCCGTCTGGCCAGGCATGCACCGGCCTTGGTAGCCACGGTTCGGGAGAGAGTACGGAGATTTATTGAGGGCCCGATTCCGCCTATCCGATCCAGCATGGCCAGAGAGTTGGAGACAGATATATCTTATCAGCAGGCAGTTAGCATTGCCAGGAGGATCGAGAGTATGCTCCCTAGAGAGCGGGGAGATGGAGAGGCCAAGAGGTCTCGTGAGTCGGGCCATTTCACTGGTGCCCGCACTTCAGCAGCCGGTCGTTTTGGCAGGGGATATTCCGGTCGTCCAGTTCACTCAGCATTGCCCGCAGCCGGTAGCACTCCAGGTCTTCCAGCACCACAGGAGCCTTATTATGCTCCCCCAGTTTCCAGTGCACCTCCTGCACGGGGTCCTTCCAGGGGTCAGACTAGTGGGGTTGAGGCCGGTCAGTCACAGCCACCGCGTCCTCTCGGAGCTTGTTTTGAGTGCGGGGATACTCGCCACCTGGTTAGGGAGTGCCCCGGGCGTAGGAGGGGAGCACCTCACCAGTCTTCGCAGCATCAGCGTGGCTCTCAGGGTCAGCAGGCTATCATTCCAGCTCCAGCTGCTATTCCACCTGCCCAGCCCATCCAGGGGCCGGGGTCAGGGTTCCAGAGGCCGCCCTCGAGAGGGGGGACAGGCCGGATTCTATGCTATTCCTGATCGCGCTGCGGCTGTTGCATCTGACTCTGTTATCACAGGTATTATTATGGTTAGTCACAGGGAGGCATCGGTTCTATTCGACCCTGGTTCCACTTTTTCATATGTGTCTTCTTACTTTGCTTCTCATCCGGGTGTGCCTCGGGATTCTTTGAGTGCCCCCATTTATGTTTCCACTCCGGTGGGTGATTCTTTGGCTGTGGACCGCGTATATCGGTCGTGTTTGATTACCATTAGTGATTTTGAGACCAGAGCGGATCTATTGCTGCTTGGGATGGTCGATTTTGATATTATTCTGGGCATGGACTGGTTGTCGCCCCATTATGCTATTCTTGATTGTCACGCCAAGACCGTGACGCCGGCTATGCCAGGCATTCCACGTATTGAGTGGAGTGGTACTCTAGATCACACCCCTAGCCGTGTTATTTCTTTTCTCAGAGCTCAGCGTATGGTTGAGAAGGGGTGTGCTGCTTATCTTGCCTATGTGCGGGACGTCAGTATTGACCCTCCCTCTATTGATTCTGTTCATGTGGTACGTGACTTTGCTGATGTATTTCCAGCTGATCTTCCGGGCATGCCGCCTGACCGAGACATTGACTTTGCTATTGACTTGTTGCCGGGCACTCAGCCCATTTCTATTCCACCGTACCGTATGGCTCCTCCCGAATTAAAGGAGTTGAAGGATCAGTTACAGGAGTTATTGGGCAAGGGTTTTATTCGACCCAGTGTTTCGCCTTGGGGTGCTCCTGTATTGTTTGTGAAGAAAAAGGACGGTTCTATGCGTATGTGTATTGACTATCGTCGGCTGAATAAGGTTACAGTGAAGAACCGGTATCCTTTGCCCCGTATTGATGATTTATTTGACCAGTTACAGGGCGCACATGTGTTTTCTAAGATTGATTTGCGCTCTGGGTATCACCAGCTGAAGATTCGGGAGCCAGATATCCCGAAGACTGCCTTCAGGACCCGGTATGGTCACTATGAGTTCCTCGTGATGTCTTTTGGGTTGACTAATGCCCCGGCAGCATTTATGCATTTGATGCACAGTGTGTTCAGGCCTTATCTGGACTCGTTCGTGATTGTCTTCATTGATGATATTCTAGTATATTCTCGGAGCCGGGAAGAGCATGAGCAGCATTTGAGGATAGTGCTTCAGATCCTGAGGGAGAAGCAGCTTTATGCCAAGTTCTCTAAATGTGAATTTTGGTTGAGTTCGGTGGCATTTTTGGGCCACGTGGTGTCGAGTGATGGTATTCGAGTAGATCCGAGGAAGGTGGAGGCCGTGCAGAGTTGGCCCAGACCCTCCTCCGCTACTGAGATTCGCGGTTTCCTTGGTTTGGCGGGCTACTACCGTCGTTTCGTAGAGGGGTTCTCTTCGATTGCAGCACCTATGACTAGATTGACCCAAAGGGTGCCCCTTTTCAGTGGACAGACGAGTGTGAGGCGAGCTTTCAGAAGCTCAAGACAGCTTTGACTTCGGCCCCTATATTGATGTTGCCTACGGGTTCGGGGTCCTATACTGTATATTGTGATGCCTCACGAGTTGGACTCGGTGCGGTATTGATGCAGGACGGTAGGGTGATTGCCTACGCGTCGAGACAGCTGAAGGTGCATGAGAAGAATTACCCTGTTCATGATTTGGAGCTAGCTGCCATTGTTCACGCCTTGAAAATTTGGCGTCATTATTTATATGGGGTTCCTTCTGAGATCTACACTGATCACCGGAGCTTGCAGCACTTGCTTAAGCAGAAGGACTTGAATATGCGTCAGAGGAGATGGTTGGAACTACTGAAGGACTATGATATTACTATTCTCTATCATCCGGGCAAGGCTAATGTGGTTGCTTATGCCTTGAGTCGTCGGGCAGAGAGTTTGGGGAGTTTAGCATATCTACCAGCTTCGGAGAGGCCTATGGCGATGGATGTTCAGGCTTTGGCCAGGCAGTTGGTTAGACTGGATCTTTCGGAGCCCGGCCGGGTTCTAGCTTGTGTGGTTTCTCGGTCTTCTCTATTTGACCGCATCAGGGAGCGTCAGTTCGATGACCCTCATTTGCTTGTCCTTCGGGATAGAGTTCGGCGTGGTGATGCTCGAGATGTTACCATTGGGGATGACGGAGTTATGAGGATGCAGGGGCGTATCTGTGTGCCCAATGTAGATGATCTTCGAGAGCTGATTTTAGTAGAGGCCCATAGTTCGCGGTATTCCATCCATCAGGGTGCCGCGAAGATGTATCAGGACTTGAGACAGCATTACTGGTGGAGGCGGATGAAGAGGGATATAGTTGATTATGTTTCTAGATGCCTCAACTGCCAGCAGGTGAAGTATGAGCATCAGCGCCCGGGTGGATTGATGCAGCGGATTGAGATTACAGAGTGGAAATGGGAGCGCATCACCATGGACTTTGTATCTGGGCTTCCACGGACTATTAGGAAGTTTGATTCCATTTGGGTTATTGTGGATCGGCTGACCAAGTCCGCCCATTTTATACCGGTGAGCACTACTTATTCATCGGAGCGAGTGGCGGAGATCTATATCAAGGAGATAGTTCGGCTGCATGGTATTCCAGTTTCCATCATTTCAGATAGAGGCACTCAGTTCACTTCACGGTTCTGGAGAGCTGTACAGCAGGAGTTAGGTACTCGGGTGGAGCTGAGCACAGCCTTTCACCCCCAGACTGATGGGCAGTCCGAGCGCACTATTCAGATTTTGGAGGATATGCTCCGTGCGTGCGTGATTGAGTTTGGAGGTTCATGGGATCACTTCTTGCCACGGGCGGAGTTTGCTTATAACAACAGCTACCAGTCTAGTATTCAGATGGCACCGTACGAGGCCCTATATGGTAGGAGGTGCGGGTCTCCCGTGGGTTGGTTTGAGCCGGGCGAGGCCAGGTTGCTAGGTACTGATATGGTTCAGGAGGCTATGGACAAGGTCAAGGTGATTCAGGACAGACTTCGTGCGGCCCAGTCTAGACAGAAGAGTTATGCGGACAAGAAGGTTCGCGATTTGGCTTTTATGGTGGGTGAGCGAGTTCTGCTTCGAGTCTCGCCCATGAAGGGCGTTATGAGGTTTGGGAAGAAAGGAAAGCTGAGTCCTAGATTTATTGGCCCTTTTGAGATTTTGAGGCGTGTTGGGGAGGTTGCTTATGAGTTGGCCTTACCTCCCGGCCTAGCCGGAGTTCACCCCGTATTTCATGTCTCCATGCTCCGGAGATACCATGGTGACCCGTCGCACGTGTTGGATTTCACATCTGTTCGGCTAGACAAGGATCTTTCTTATGTTGAGGAGCCAGTAGCCATTCTAGACAGGCAAGTCAGAAAGCTAAGGTCAAAGAACATCGCTTCGGTAAAGGTTCAGTGGCGGGGTCAGCCGTCGAGGAGGCGACTTGGGAGACCGAACAGGATATGCGCAGCCAGTACCCTCATCTTTTCACTACTCCACGTATGTTTTCTATGCTCGTTCGAGGACGAACGAATCTTTAAGTGTGGGAAGATGTAACGACCCGACCGGTCGTTTTAGAAAATTACGCCCCAATCCCTAATTTAACTGTTCCCCTAAGTTCATTTCTGCCATTTTGGGTTGCCGGGAGAGTCGGTTCTGAAAATTTGAGCATTTTGGGACACTTAGTCCCTAAATAAGAGCTTCGAAGCTAGAAAATGGCCCGTAGCCGGAACAGTGTTAAGACGATCTCGGAACGGAAATCCGATGGTTCCATTAGTTCCGTTAGGTGATTTCGGGGTTAGGAGCGCGTTTGGAATGTATTTTGGAGGTCCGTAGCTCAATTAGGCTTGAAATGCCGAAGGTTGAAATTTTGGCGAATCCGAATGATAGGTGAGATTTTGATCCGGGGGTCGGAATGGAATTCCGACAATTCCTGTAGCTTCGTTATGTGATTTTGGATATGTCCGCAAATTTTTAGGTCATTCGGACGTCGTTTGGTCGGGTTTTAGATCGAATGTGCAATTCGGAAAGTTTTAAGAAATTTAGGCTTGAATTCGATGTGAATTATGGATTTTGATGTTGTTAGACGTGTTTTGATGATTAGAATAAGTTCGTATCATGTTTTGGAATAGGTTGGTGGTTTTCGTTGGGATCCCGGGGGTCTCGGGATGAATCCGGGGGTCCAAACGGACCATTTTGGTGCCAATTGCACTGCTGGTTCTGCTGCAATATTGCAGAGAAATTTTGTGCTTCGCGATCGCGAAGCTGCTCATGCGATCGCATAAGAGGAAATTATTGGGCCCTGCGATCGCGAGGGGGAGTCGGCGATCGCGTAGGGTGAATTTGGGAAGCTCTGCGATCGCGAGGTTGAGTCTGCGATCGCGTAGGGTAGAGGAGTGAGGACCGGTAGTTGTTCTTCGCGATCGCGACGCGGGGGATGCGATCGCGTAGGGTGTTAATCGAAAGCAGTGCGATCGCGGTCAAGGTGATGCGATCGCGTTGAATGGTCAGGTTGAGCACTGCGATCGCGTCCTGGACCACGTGATCGCGTAGAGGAAAATAGGCCGCCCATATTTTGTGCATCGCGATCGCAAGCCCAGTGCTGCGATCGCGTAGAGTAAATTGGCCTGGCAGTGACTTTAAGTCCAGAAACATTTCAGCCGCGACCCCATACACAAAAACGCCATTTTTGAGCTCCAAGAGAGGGAATTGAAGGGGAAACGCTGGGATATCACCGGGAAATCATCGGGGGTAAGTTTCTTAACCTTAATTCGTTGGTTTATCATGAAATCCATGATTATTTCACTGAAATTGGAAGATTAAAGGTGGGTTTGAGCCCTAGGCCTAAATGTTAGAAAATCTTTGATTTGAATGGGCAAACGGAGTCCGATTTCGATAAATTTTATATGCACGGACTCGTATTGAGATAAGGAACCCGAATATATATTTTTTGTGATTTTTCGATAAGCGTACCGGAAGTCGGGTTTTGGCAACTTGTGGGTTTTGGTGAATTTTGAGTTATTTTGATTGGGTAATGCCCAATTGGCCTATTTTGACGTGATTCTATTGATTTTATATCAGATACTACACTTGTGGAGGCCGACATTCGCGGCAAGAAGGTTATTTCTTAGCGGTTTTGTACCGGAATTGAGGTAAGTGGCTTGTCTAACCTCGTGTGGGGGAACTTTCACCCCTAGGATATTATGTGATAGTTTAAATGCCTTGTATGCGAGGTGACGGGCGTGTACATGCGCTGGTTGTTGTAACACACACTTTACTTGAATTGTCCGATTAGTGATATTCTTGCTCTTAGCTGATAAAAGCGTTACCGTTACCCGGTATTAGTTAGAAAAGCATGATTAGCTAGGATTCAACATGTTTAATTGCCTAGTCGATTTACTTGAACTTCTTGATAAATTATGGGCACTAGTTTCGGTGAAGTTGTAATTTAACATATTATATTCTCTCTGTGTGTTTTCTTTATTTGATGTGTTGGTGGACTGCGGGTTCAATTCCCGGAGGTCCCAGGGCTGTGGGTTCGATTCCCAGAGACCCGGAGTGATATTGTTGGTGGACTGCGGGTTCGATTCCCGGAGATCCTGAGCTATTGATATATTATTGAGATGTGGACTGCGGGTTCGATTCCCGGAGATCCCAGGGATGTGGGTTCGATTCCCAGAGACCCGGAGTGATATTGTTTGTGGACTGCGGGTTCGATTCCCGGAGATCCTGAGTTATTGAGATATTATTGAGACATGGGCTGCGGGTTCGATTCCCGGAGACCCAGAGGTACTGAGAATGGGACTGTGGGTTCAATTCCCACAGATCCTGGATTTGTTTATCTGAGTTGGTTATTGTTGTTAGCTTAATCGTAGACAGTTGCAGTAATCATCATAATGTTGTTGTTTCGGAAATTATTATCATTAAACTGTTTATTTTGTTATCATCATTATATTATTGATTCTCTCAGTAGGGCCCTGACCTACCTCGTCACTACTCCATCGAGGTTAGGCTTGGCACTTACTGAGTACCGCCGTGGTGTACTCATGCTACTCTTCTACACACTTTTGTTGTGCAGATCCAGGTACATCAGAGCAGGCTCGTACTAGGTGATTCTGCAGCTTTCTGGGAGACTTCGAGGTATGATCTGCTACGTCCGCGGATCCGGAGGCTTCCCTTCTATTCTAGTATTACTAGTTGACATTTTCTTCATTTCGTTGTTAGATACTCTTTACACATAGAGCCACAGTTGTATTTCTCTTTTAGTCTGTGTTACCGTGGGGTTTCGGATCTTGGTAGTGTTTATTTATTGTGTGACGGATGTATGTGCCAAGTGGCACGGATTACATATCTTTTATGTTATTTTCCGCTGTTTCTTATTTAAGTAATTAAAATTTATAGATTCCGCAACGTGTTAGGCTTACCTAGTCGTGGGGACTGGGTGCCATCACGACAGGTTCACAATTGGTGAACTAGGGTCGTGACAAGTTGGCATGTGACCCAATTACCTGATGCATCATAGCTCCTAACCTTGCGAACCCATTATCATGTCTACCCCCATGCTCTGGTAGAGGTGGATGATACCCTTGCTGCTGATTGTTGAAATTCTCAGCTCTAGGATATGGAGCCATGTTGTTTGGTGGCCTCATACCTGCTGCATTATACTGTAGTTGAGGAGGCCTGTACTGTTTTGGAGCCTGCTGACCCTAACTCTGGTTACTCTGTCGCTGCCCTCCATAATTTGCTACATAGTTCATATCTTCATGCTGGTGATGATGTTCTTGGTCTGCAGCACATGGATTACATATGGGTTGGCTAATGCAAGATGTGCATAAACCACCATTGGTAGTGTCTACAATCTGAACCTGCTGCTTGACCCTATATTCTTCCACCTTCTTCGTCAGGATGCTCATTTGTGTCAATAAGATTGCCATGTTCTCCTCCATAGTGTTGGATTAATTAAAAGGTACAAAGTGTACCACTGGAGTGATAGGAGCATTCCTCGTCGTTCACCCGGAATTTTGAGCCATCTTGTCAAACAAATTTTGGCCTTCTCTCAAAGTCTTGCTCGGAAAAGCCCCCCTGCTGAGGCATCTACTATATTCTTCATACTTTCTGAAAGCCCCATGTAGAACATTTGACCCAACATCTGCTCAGGAACCCCATAGTGAGGACAGATAACAAGCATGCCTTTCTACCCCAAGTTTCATGTAATGTCTCCATTGGTTTCTGCTTGAAGCTCACAATCTCATCAATTTGCTGATCTGTCTTGTTAGGTGGATGAAACTTGTTGTTGAATTTCTTGACCAACTAATCCCAAGTTGCAATAGAGTTATGGGGAGTGAGTTTCGCCATTCCTGCGCAGCCCCTGCAATTGACAACGAAAATAGCAATAGTCTGTTGGCTTCCGGTGTCGCCTTTATGTCTTGCATATTGAGAGAAAGTTCTTCAGGTGCTGTTGTGGATCTTCAACCTGAGTCCCAGAGAATAATCCCTTATTTTGCAACAAGTGTAGCATGTTGTTAGTAATATGGAAAGACTCAGCGTGAATCACTGGCACAATAATGGATGTTGCAAAATTATCCGCGGTTGGTTGTGCCCAGTCATACAGTGCACCTTCCTGCGCGTTTAACCTAACTTGCTGGTTTGTGTCGTTCACGTCTCCCATATCAAATACTAGTTTAATTGGTTGCTCAGATTGCTCAATTTGTTTGATTGCCCTGTTACGTGCCCGGAAAGTTTGCTCTAGGTCTGAGAGTCCTTCAGTTTGTTCTCCAGTCCTTGCAGATTTTCTAGGAATGCACCCAAGTACCCAATTTCAACAACCGTCAAAAAATTCAATGTAACGTGTGTAGAAAGAACCCCAATACACAAGAATCTTGTAGTTCTGTCAATGGCAATAGATAATTCTGTTAATTCCCCGGCAACGGCGCAAAAATTGGTTCAAGTCCAAGCAACGGTCATACTCAATATAACCTGGTCAAATAAGTCCAGAATCGATCCCACAGGGAATTAACCTACCAACTACAACTTTCAAACCCCAAGAACACTTCTGAAGCAAGTTCCAAAACATTGAGTATATTTTTGTGAAGGTTTTCTAACAACTAACTTTTGCAAGAATTAAAGACTTAAAAGAAAGAATTGAATGTTGGGTAAATAATAAAGAGAAAGACTAAGGTATTGATTGCCCCTATTGATGGAATCCCTTCTGTTTATGCTCATACAAATGTCAATATTATTCTATCAATCATGAACGCTATTTTTACTGTAATCCTCTCCCGAGCAGCTACAATAATTTACTAGTGCACTCTCCCGAGCTACCATAGCTAGTTTTAATTTGAATAGTTCACTTTAGATTGCACCCAAGGCTTCGTTATTCATAATCCCACCTTTATGCCTAAAGTTATAGATTCCCCCAATAACCTAGGTGTGTTATTGTTCAACAATATACCTAAATATACATTCTTTTCCAAGTTATGCACACTAAATAGGTACAGCTAATTGGGAGCTCTACCAATTAACTACAACAAGAACGAAGTTGAACAAATAGAAATCTGCTAACAATTTGTAATCACATAAACTAGAAGTTCATCACTCAATAGGTTCCATCAAAACTTTAGATAAGGAATTAACTACTCATAATCAAAGAAACAAGAATAATAATGGAATTCATAATCAAAGAATCAATATAAAATAAACAAATAAGTTGAGAGAGTTCTCTCTTACTAATTACTTGCAAAAGTAGTGAAGAATACAATGCTTGCCTCTCTTGGGCGAAATCTATGCTTATATAGAGGGTTTAGGTTACAAAATTTGAGTTTTGACAAGTTTAGCCTTCAAATTTTTGGAGTCGTTCGCGGTCGCAAATGGACCGCGAAAAAATCCACTCCTCCGAACTTCAAAAATCTTTCGCTGGCCTCTTTTTTCGCGGTTTGTCCGCGGTCGCGGATGGACCGCGGTTTTGCACCCTGTTCAATTTGGACTTTGGAGAAGTTATGTCCAATGTACTAGACAGTGCGTAATATGCCTCATCGAGTCTTCGTTTCTACTAAACTATCGAATTTGACCTCCGAACACGATCCCGGCTTAATTCCTTGAGCTTTTACTCAGACTTCAAAGCTCCAAATCACTTAAATTTATTCCACAACATCTATATAGCTCGGAATCACACCTTCCCGGCTATTTTCATCATAATTTCTTGACTTGTACCACACTTTGGCCTTTTTCACCATCTTTTGACTCCAAAACTTGCTCTTTTATTCTTCATTAGCTCATGTGTACCTATAACACACTAAAAACACTAATAAAAGCATTTTGTCATCATAAACAATATCAAAATAACAATAAAGCGTGATTATTTAGGGCATAAATATAGTCAAATTCAGCTATTATCATACGCCTGTGGCTTTTAAAACATTTCGACTTCGTTGAGAGTAGGATTTGGGTCACATAAATGTGCACCCATACTTGAGAATGTATATTAAAATTGTGCCTAAAATATCTACGTTTTATTACTTTGGGAAAGACCGTGAAATCCGCTAAACGGTCCTTTCGGATCTAAAAATTTTATAACAATTAATTGAGGTCCCCGCAATTATTTATTTAACGCAACGAGGCTCATCTTAATTTATTTAAAGGCCGACTGAAGAATGATTGCCATTTTTCTATTGTTTATCTATTGTATCTAAGAGAAGAAAATTTAATCAAGTGCATTAAGCAAAATCAGGCCCAAAGCCTTTATGGTCCAAATTCAAACATAGAATGAGAGGCCAAAGAGGCCCAGGTTCCACTAATATTCAGTCCGAAACAGTTACTTTTCATGAGGTTAACGGTGAAAATATTACAGTGGCATTAATTCAAAAAAAAATTATTTATTATTTAATCTTTATACTAATGTGAACACTGATTTCTACATTTTTTATTTTTTATGTTTTTGTATGCATATTCATTCACTTATTTATTTACTTCTATGCATTGTAGACAACATGAAGTAGGGGTTAAATAGAAAACATGAATTAAACTAAGGCTCACTATCATTTCGGATTTTGATTCACCAGAATTAGTACGGCGGCTGAAGGCTCATGAAATTGATATATGTTATTTACCTATTCTCTTTTTTTTCAAAAAAAAACACGGACCATTTCTGTTACATACTGTCAAGTGCCTTTTAAAATCAATAGAACAGTAGTTCTAACTATCAATAGCAAACTTGTTACTAAATCAAATGCTACCTCAATCTAAGCTTGGTGATGCACAAATTGAAATAACAGTTCAGATATAGAGTCATTTACAATCAAATCCTAATCCTAAAATTCAAATAAAAGTAATCAACACTTAATAACTGATTCAATTACAAGCCAAAAGAAAATAACAAACTCAGGAAAACATAATTTCAATTAAGACTTTCATGATTCCAATTCCCTTTTAACAGCTTGATCAACATAGAGATCGAATAATACCTGATTTTGAAATGAAAGGAGAAATAGGTCAGGTCAGCATGAATAAACACAGCAACAGCAGCTGATGGAAACTCAGGCAGTAGTGAAATCAAATTTTATCTAGAATTACACTCAAATTTAACCAGGAGAGATGTGCAATCAATGTCAAACAGCAAACCAACACTACAAACTTCACCGAACCAAGTTCAACTCCATCTGATCATAAGTTCCTCAAAATACTTTCTGATTTCAGATTTAGAACAGAAGTGGAATCATTACAACAAAATCCAGAGCTTTTGTTGTGGATTGGTAGTGAAACAACAAATATTTTGGTTTTTCCCCACTGGTATTTTAATGTGTTTTGGATTTTTTGAAGGTAATTTGAAATATAGAAGAAGAAAATTGAATCTGAAACTGTGTAATTTCAGATTTCAAACGTAGCAGATATATTTTTTCCTGGAACTTTTAAGATTTTAAACCTATACATATGACTCAAAATTTCAGAACTCAAAAGTCTCCTTAATTCAGCAGAATCACTGCCTATTAATAGTCAAAGAAATGGGAGGGAATTTCAAAATTAGTAATTATCTAAGAATCACTCATTTTTAACTTGTTAGACAGATTTCAACACTTATTTGATTAAAGTTTGTACTAGAACCCCATCTAGAAGGTTCTAGCTGATTCTACCATGTTCTATTTCCTTGAAATACCTATTATACCCCCCACTTCAATTTTAAAACTACTAAATTACCCTTTTTTACTACCCATATTACGCCTTCTTCACAAGGTTTATTACCTTTATGATTTTTTCCCTACCCAGAATACCCCTGAAGCCTTTCTACAATTACCATTAGCCAATTTTCTATACACCGAATGCCATGAATTATTTCTTTGAATATTATCATAAGCTAACTAATATTTCAGAATTTAGTCAAATTTGACTATTGAATTAACTAATACTAGAGGACTAACAGCTATAACCAATTGGAATAACTAACCTCAAAATATACCAATAGACATTCGAACTAATTAGTGCTGACTAAATCTCAAACTAATTAAATCTTACAGTTAATAGAATTGACTAATTTCAGCAAAGTGAAACAAACAAATAAAATTATTCTAAGAATCAAATTAACATCTAATTACTTATAAAATTAGTTGGTATCATCAAAATAGAATTTTGAAAAGTCAAGAAATGGAAAACAAGCAAAACTTATACAAAACTCCACGCCCGAAATAGAAAACCGAGGAACGGAAATATTAAAGAAAAAGGAGAAGAAACTTAGCTCTGGATATTTCAATGAACATGCTCTTTTTGAGTTTTCCTCTTTTTTTTTTTAATCATGAAAGATTTCCAGGGGTCTTCGGAGGTCTTGGCGTTGTTTTTCTTGAATTACTTGAGGTTTAATCACTGGCACCTTACATTTGCAGTTCGAGTAATTTCAGTAACTTTTAAGGTTTGGGAATTTCAATATAAGGTTAAAGACTTAATGAGGGATGTCTGGTGCAATTTTGGTATGATTTGGATGAGGGATTGTTCACCGGAATTAAATTTCCGGCGACACAATATTGAAGATGCGATGAGACTCAGGCTTTTTCCAGGGAAACAGACTGGTGGGGTATAAAGAGGGACTCAGTATAGTTCAAGGGTCTAATTTTTGGAACGATTGGTGTACTAATGTCTTCCCATCGGTAGGGTTCCGGTGGGGGAAGTGGGAAGACGATGGCGGCTCAGGTAAGAGACACAATGAGAAGAAATGAAATAATGCTTTTAGGGTTGTTACATTAAATTGACATTATAGAGCTAAGGTCACCGTGAGCCGTTGGATTATCAAATTGGAGGGCCAGGATTAACGGCGCTGTAACGACATCGTTTTGTGTTTCATGGGGCTGAACTGGATCGTTGACAATTGGGCCTGGGTCGTTTTGGCCTGGTTTTGTGCTTAAGCTTGATAATTGTTTGGGCCACTATTCCGGGCTTATAGAGGAAATAACACTAAATGTCTATCACTAACAAATTATTTACCCGGATTTGCCCATTTGAAAACTAATTACAATTTCTACCTAGGCAGTCTAAAATTATTATCCGTAAAATAGAATAACTGGAAAGGAAAAGGAAAGCATTAAAAAATATGTTATTCCACTCTTCCTTATTCATTTCTAAGAGATAAAGCAAAGAAGTTGGTGAAAAATTAGTTTTTGCTATTGACTTGAAAAGACATATTTTAATTTTCCTTTTTGGTAAACTCACTAGAAAATAGTTCCGCATCTCACACAACATATATTTTATTCTAACTTCATACATAGCTATATATTTAAAAACTTGGAAAAATTCAATCAGAAACAAGAAGTTCTATCTTATATTTGAGTGTTTCCTTTCTTCCTTCCTCTCCTCTTATACAAAAGTTAAACCTTCAACACCTTCTTCACCCCAAATAAAGAAGGAAGAAGAAAAATACAATAATTTATTTCCCGTGTGGTTTCTCATTGCCTAGTATTTGCAAAGGTAGGTTTTAACTTTTGTGATATTACTTTTTCTTTTTTGTTGTTTCTTGATCAGTTTATTGAAAACAATAATTCTAGTTTCGCAAGATAGGGATAAAGTCTGTATACACATTAACCTTCCCAAACCTCACTTATGAAATTATACTGAAATACTGTATTATAATAATAATATAGTACAATATCTTGAAATACCTTATTATATTAATATGTGGTACACTATATTTTTATTTGAACCAGAAAAGAAAATGGATTTGTATTGTATACCCAAATAGTATACAAATATACCATTTTAGTATACAATTCATTCCAACTAAGAACTATATACCCTATTAGTATAGCTGTATACTATATTGGTATCATATGCTAGTTAAATTATTTTTTGGTTGTATTACCTGCATTTAATTGGTACAATATTTGATTTTCTTTTAATAATGATATAGTACAATATCTTGAAATACCTTATTATATTAATATGTGATACACTATCTTTTTATTTTCCTCTTTATACATGTGTGTTATGTAATAGTAGTATAGTCATATAGTTGTCGAAAATTAACTAGTAAAATTGTATAACATTGTGACGACCCGGCCCGTCGTCACGGTAATTACCACCCCGTTATGTTGTAATTACATAATTCATGCTTTTATATCAGTGTTAGAGTCTATCGGGGAAGTTAGGAGTGAATTGGATAGAAAATGAGGCATATAGCCTTTTTGAAGGAAACTTGAATAAGGAAAGTCAACCCGGAGTTGACTATTTGGTTAGAGGGCTCGGAATCGGATTCTGATAATTTGGTTAGTTCCGGGAGGTGATTTGTGACTTAGGGGAGCGATCGGAATTGAATTTGGAAGCCCGGTGTAGAAATAGGCTTAAATTGGCTAAGGTTGAATTTTGGTGAAATCCGATCGATAGGTGAGATTTTGATCCGGGAGTCGGAATGAAATTACGACAGTTGCAGAAGCTCCATTAGGTGATTCTAGATGTTCCTGCAAAATTTCAGGTCATTCGGAGGTCGTTTGGTCGAGTTTTTGATCAAACGCTAGTTCGGAGGTTTTGAAGAAAACTTAGGCTTGAATCTGTGTGTAATTGATGATTTTGATGTTTAAGAGGGTGTTATTATGCTTGTAGCAAGTTCGTATGGTGCTATGGAGTATGTTTGTGTCTTTCGTTGGGGTCCCGGGGGCCCGGGGGTGGTTTCGGGAGGTTGAACGGGAGGAAATTGGAGTTTGGGAGCTGCTGTCATGAATTGCAGCAGCATTTTCGCTCCTGCGGATTGGGAACCGCGGGAGCGGGACCGCAGAAGCGGAGATTTCATCGCAGAAGCGAAAATGGGTTTGGCGAGGAGGTTCCGCAGGAGCGGATGTCAGTCGCAGAAGCGGACTCGCTTCTGTGAGTCATGGGTCGCAGAAGCGGAAGGCGGGCAACTGGGGGAGATCGCGGAAGCGGAGGAGTATCCGCAGAAGCGGTCGCGCAGGTGCGAGACCCAGCCGCAGAAGCGGAACTGGGTGATTTGGTGTGATCTCACAGAAGCGACCATTTGGTCGCAGGGGCGGCCTCGCAGAGGCGGATTTTTGTCCGCAGAAGCGGAAATCGGGCCTGTGTTAAAAATAACATAAGGGTTAAAATTGCATAAGTTGCAAAACATTTGGGGCTCGGTTCTTGGAGGCGAATTGGGCGATTTGGGCGAGTTATTGCTGGGAGATCATCGGGTTATCATCGTAGGTGAGTTTTATGGTTCCTTTACGCGTTTTTATCATGAAATCCTCCTTTAATTCACGAAAATTGGATCAAATTGTGGGGAAATTTAGCCTAAGCCAGGGTTTTGGTAAATTGCCGATTTGAGTGGGCAAATGGAGTCCGAATTTGGTAAATTTGATATGCCTAGACTCATATTGAGACGAGGGTTCCGAATATGTAACTTTTATAATTTTTCGAGGAGCGCACCAAAAGTCGGGTTTTGACAACTTGTGGGTTTTGATATAATTTGGGTTATTTCGAATGAATTGCGTGAAATTAGCATATATTGATGCATTCTCTATGATTTTGAGCAGATTGGGCACCCGAGGAGATTGATTTGCGAGGCAAGCGCAAGGCGGATTGAAGCTTCTACCGGTTCGAGGTTAGTGGTGATAGTAAATAATGTATTGAGGGTTTGAAACCCCGTACTAGCACTTCACAGTGCTATGTTGAGATGAGACACACGTCTTGAGACGAGTGTGGTGAAATTGTGATTAGGGACTTGGACTTGGTCCTTCCGGTTAATAGAATACTGTGTTGTGTGACTGCTAATGATATTATAACTGTACAATTGGGCTAATAGCCATGTTTGGGGCCTTGTGCCGATCTGTAGAGCATTAGGGAACCTATAGAGCTGGGTGACCCTTATATCATGTTGGAAACATACACTCAGCCGTAGCACTAGTTGTATAGCATAATAAGAGCCCGTACTAGATGTGTACATTGAGAGAGATTATCTAGGGTGGAATTCCCTGTTCTAGCTGAGTGGGCCTGAAAGGCCAAGTCTATATTGACTGAGACAGGGTCCAGGACCCACTGTGACATATTATATTGGGCCTGAGAGGCCAAGCACATATTGACTGGGATAGGGTCGAGGACCCATTATGAGGTATTATATATATGTACCTATATTGGATCGGGTTGCACGCCACAGCAGTATATATATTGGATCGGACTGCACGCCGCAGTAATATACATGTAATATACATGTAATATACATGTGGGACGGACTGCACGCCGCAGTATTATTGCGCTTGGGTTGTAGGAGCCCCTTCGGAGTCTGAGTCTGCACACATTCTCAGTGAGCGCTGGAGTATATTATGGGATCGGGCTGCACACCGCAGCAGTATAGTTATATATGTATATATATATTGGATCGGACTACACGCCGCAGTAATATATGTATGGATCGGGTTGCACGCTGCAGTATCATAGCGATTGGGCCCAGGGAGCCCCTCCGAAGTCCGTATACACCCCAGTGAGCGCCGTCGACGTTAAATGGAGCGGGCTTGTAAGGCCCCGTAAAACAATTTTGTGCATAAAACCTAGTAGCTGTGGTGTCATGGTCCGAATAATGTGTTAGGAATGCGGTATATGTATTGGAGCGGGCTGCACGCCGCAGCATTATACTTATTCATATCCTATTACCTACTTAAATACTTATACATTATAGACATAGGTATGTGTCTTCATATATTGAGATGGTCGTACACCGTAGGGGTACGAGTGAGGGTTTGATCAGTGTGGGATCTTGTAGAGATAGATATGGACTGGAGATCAGAGTACTTACTATAGTGATGACGTTCCTATGAGGGTTGCCTTAGAACTGCTAAGTGATAGCACAAGAGTTCTTATTTTCAGTTATTATTTATTATTGTTACTCACTGAGTTGAAATATACTCACCCCACTCCCCTGCACTTTCTGTGCAGATCCACAGGTGCCAGAGAGCAGTTGAGACAACTGTAGCTGTTGATCCACATCTACTTCTTGCGGAGACTACGAGGTAGCTGCCAACGTCCGCAGAGCCTGTTTTCTCCTTCCTTATCATCTTGTTGATTTCCTATTTGCCTAGACTTGTTTGTATTAGGATGCTATTCTGTAGAGGCTCAGTCTCGTGACACCACGATATGGTTGGGACCGTATTTTGTATGTTTTACATTTCGTTTATCACCTGATATGATCATTTACTTGTTTAAGTTTAATTTGATTAATAACTGGCTGGTTTAAGGGATAATATGGTCGGGCTTGCCTAGCATTGTGTTGGGTGCCATCACGACCAGGGTTTGGGTCGTGACAAGTTGGTATCAGAGCCTAGGTTAAGAGGTCTCGCGAGTCATGAGCCGGTTGGTAGAGTCTCGTGGATCGGTGCGGGGACGCCTGTACTTATCCTCGGGAGGCTGCAAACCTTTTTAGGAAAAGTTTAAATTCTTGGAATTCTTGTCGTGCGATTACTTTTGACTTGATTCTGAACTTTGACATTCTATTCTCTCGCAGATGGCGAGAACTCGATCATCCGGACGTGGAGGACGACCACCACTACCACCTGCTAGAGGCCGTGGACGCGGCCGTGGTCGTGGCGGAGTTAGGGCGGTCGAGCGATGCCGGTTGACCCGCGACCCCGAGTTGCGGAGGTGCTAGCGGCACCGGATCGAGCGCCGAGCTGTGCCCGTTGTCATTCCGGGTCTACGAGGAGACCCCGGCTCGGATACTAGCAGTCTGCACTGGCCTAGCACGGGCGGTTTCGGTTACTACTGCGGCGGCTGCACCGGGGATCGGGGGTGGTCATCGGACCCCCGCGATGCGCACTCCAGAGCCAGCGAGTGCGGGGCATACGGACACCGAGAGGCTCCTCCGAGTTCAGCCTGTGGTTCCGGTTCGGCCAGCAGATCGGGTTCGGGGGACGGGGTCCCGGCTATGACGGACGATGAGCGGCGTCGTCTCGAGAGGTTCACCGAGGTTATCTCCTCCGGTGTTCATTGGTGCTCCGGCGAGGACGCCCGAGGTTTTCTGGATAAGCTGCCGTCGGATGCTTCGTACGGCGAGGGATCTTGGAGTCCGGTGGGGTATCATTCACCACCTTTCAGTTTCAGGGGCCGGCTTTCGCTTGGTGGGAGGCTTATGAGCGCCGCAGCCGGCCGGAGCAGCACCACTATCATGGCCGGAGTTCTCCACTATGTTCTTGGAGAAATGGGTGCCTCGATCTCGGAGAGAGGAGATGCGTAGGCAGTTTGAGGGTCTCCGTCAGGGGGACATGTCAGTGTCAGAGTATGAGATCAGGTTTACAGAGTTGTCCGGATATGCACCGTGGTTGGTTCATTCCAACAGAGAGAGGATTGGGCGCTTCGTGGACGGCCTCATTTATCCCATTCGTATTCTGATGACTCGGGAGAGGGTTTTGAGTCGTACATTTGAGGATGCTGTGGATATTGCTCGCGACATAGAGACAGATCGTCGCAGGGAGCGGGATGAGAGGGAGGCCAAGAGGCCTCGAGGAGCAGCTAGTTCCAGTGGCACTCAGATCAGAGGCCAGAGTCAGCAGAGCCGAGGTCGCTCTTTCAAGTCTTCGCGGTCGGGTCGCTCAGATCGTCGCAGATGGTCTCCTAGACAGGGTTATCAGGGTTCGCACCAGAGCCAGCCATCTCTCAGTGCCATGCCAGCTCAGAGTTCTTCACAAGCCCCATCTGCTCAGGGTTCATCTCGGCCTAGTTCATCAGCTGGCCACTCCAGCGCCAGAGGTCCTTATCAGTCTCAGTACCCAGGACCGGGGAGTTGCTACGAGTGCGGAGAGTTTGGGCACCACCGTAGGGAGTGTCCCTATCTTGTTTCCGGATCTTATCAGCAGAGAGGGCAGCCCTCGTCATCCGGTCCTTCTACTTCGGCACCCGCCCGCCGGCTAGGGGTGAGGGTCGAACGGCTAGGGGTCGCTCTCGAGGAGGAGGCCGATCGGGCGGACAGAGCTAGATGCTATGCTTTTCGGGGCCGATCTGAGGCCGTTGCTTCCGATGCTGTCATTACAGGTATTATTTCAGAGTCTGCCACAGAGATGCCTCGGTATTGTTTGATCCCGGTTCTACTTATTCTTATGTGTCTACATATTTTGCTCCTCGTTTGGGCACGACCCGAGGGAGTCTTGAGCTGCCAGTGCATGTATCTACCCGGTAGGGGATACTATTGTTGTGGACCACGTATACCGGTCCTGTTTGGTCACTATTGGAGGTCTGGAGACCCGAGTAGACCTGTTGCTTCTCAGCATGATTGATTTT
This sequence comes from Nicotiana noctiflora, assembly GCA_032618575.1. Taxonomy (NCBI): domain Eukaryota; kingdom Viridiplantae; phylum Streptophyta; class Magnoliopsida; order Solanales; family Solanaceae; genus Nicotiana; species Nicotiana noctiflora. The sequence goes on from JASVEL010004914.1 coordinate 170,602, forward strand.
GATGTTATATTGGGCATGGACTGGCTATCTCCATGTCATGCTATTATGGACTGTCATGCTAAGACAGTCACTTTGGCTATGCCGGGCATTCAGAGGATCGAGTGGCGAGGCACGACTGAGTATGTACCTAGCAGGGTAATATCTTTCCTCAAGGCCCAACGAATGGTTGGGAAGGGATGTCTCTCTTATTTAGCATTTGTGCGGGAAGTCGAGGCCCAGACTCCCAGTATTGATTCTGTTCCCATTGTGCGAGACTTTCCTGATGTGTTTCCCTCAGACCTGCCGGGCATGCCGCCGGACGGGGATATTGATTTTGGTATCGATTTGGTGCCAGGCACTCAGCCTATTTCTATTCCTCCGTATCGTATGGCACCAGCTGAGTTGAAGGAATTGAAGGAGCAGCTCCAGGAACTCCTAGATAAGGGGTTCATTCGGCCGAGTGTGTTGCCGTGGGGTGCACCGGTCCTGTTTGTTAAGAAGAAGGACGGATCCATGAGGATGTGTATTGACTACAGGCAGCTAAACAAAGTAACGGTGAAGAATAAGTATCCTCTGCCTCGTATTGATGATTTATTTGATCAGCTCCAGGGAGCTAGGGTGTTCTCGAAGATTGATCTTCGTTCAGGCTACCATCAGCTGAAGATTAGAGAGTCTGACATTATGAAGACTGCATTCCGGACCAGATATGGTCACTATGAGTTCCTTGTGATGTCTTTTGGGCTGACCAATGCCCCAGCAGCATTTATGCATCTGATGAACAGTGTATTCAGGCCGTATCTTTATTCATTTGTGATCGTATTCATTGATGACATACTAGTCTACTCTCGTAGCCGGGAGGAGCATGCTCGGCACTTGAGTATTGTATTGCAGAGATTGAGAGAGGAGAAGTTGTATGCCAAGTTCTCCAAATGTGAGTTCTGGCTTGAGTCCGTGGCATTCTTAGGGCACGTGGTGTCCTGTGATGGTATTCGGGTAGATCCGAGGAAGGTCGAGGCAGTGCAGAGTTGGCCCAGACCGACCTCAGTTACTGAGATCCGTAGCTTTCTGGGATTGGCAGGGTATTATCGCCGATTCGTTCAGGGGTTCTCTTCTATTGCTTCACCCTTGACTAGATTGACTCAGAAGGGTGTTCCTTTCTTATGGTCCGAGGAGTGCGAGGAGAGCTTTCAGAAGCTCAAGACAGCACTGACCACAGCACCAGTCTTGATTCTACCGTCAGCTTCAGATCCTTATACTGTGTATTGTGATGCCTCAGGAGTTGGCATTGGTTGTGTGTTGATGCAGGAGGGTAGGGTCATTGCTTATGCTTCTCGTCAGTTGAAGCCCCACGAGAAGAACTACCCTGTTCATGATTTTGAGCTAGCAGCCATAGTTCATGCTTTGAAGATTTGGAGGCATTACTTGTATGGTGTCTCCTGTGAGGTGTTCACGGATCATCGCAGCCTTCAGCACTTATTCAGACAGAAGGACCTTAATTTGAGACAGCGGAGGTGGTTGGAGTTGCTTAAGGACTATGATATCACTATTTTGTATCATCCGGGGAAGGCCAATGTGGTGGCCGATGCCTTGAGTCGGAAGACGGTTAGCATGGGCAGCTTAGCTTTCATCCCAGTTGGGGAGAGGCCATTTGCTTATGATGTTGAGGCTCTAGCCAATCGGCTAGTGAGATTAGATATTTCGGAGCCGAGTCGGGTGTTGGCTTGTGTTGTTTCTCGATCTTCCTTATATGATCGCATCGGGGAGCGACAGTATGATGACCCACATTTGCTTGTCCTTAAGGACAGAGTGCAGCATAATGATGTTAGAGATGTGACTATCGACAGTGATGGTGTTCTGAGGATGCGGGGCCGTATATGCGTGCCCAATGTTGATGGTTTGCGGGAGTTGATACTTGAGGAGGCACACAGTTCGCGGTACTCTATTCACCCAGGTGCCGCAAAGATGTACCAAGACTTGAGACAGCACTACTGGTGGAGGAGAAAGATGAAGATGGACATTGTTAGACATGTAGCACGGTGCCTCAACTGTCAGCAGGTTAAGTACGAGCACCAGAGGCCCGGCGGTGTATTTCAGCGCATTGCTATTCCTGAGTGGAAATGGGAGAGGGTCACCATGGACATTGTTACTGGACTCCCTCGGACGGCGAGGAAGTTTGATTCTGTATGGGTGATTGTGGATAGACTGACCAAGTCAGCTCACTTCATTCCAGTTAGTACTACCTACAAATCAGAGCGGTTGGCAGCGATCTTTATTTGAGAGATTGTTTGGTTGCATGGGGTCCCAGTGTCTATCATATCCGACAGGGGTACTCGGTTCACTTCTCGGTTTTGGAGAGCATTTCAGCGAGAGATGGGTACACGGGTTGAGTTGAGTACCGCATTTCACCCCCAGACAGACGGACAGTCTGAGCGCACTATTCAGATCCTGGAGGACATGTTGCGGGAATGTGTGATTGACTTTGGTGGTTCATGGGATGAGTTCTTGCCACTTGCTGAGTTTTCCTACAACAACAGCTATCAGTTAAGTATTCAGATGGCGCCGTACGAGGCATTGTATGGAAGATGGTGTAGATCTCCCGTCGGATAGTTTGATCCAGGTGAGGATAGGTTGATCGGGACTGAGTTAGTTTAGGATGCTCTGGATAGAGCAAAGTTGATCCGGGAGAGGCTTCGCATGGCATAGTCTCGCCAGAAGAGTTATGCACACCGTAGGGTGCGAGAGCTGTCTTTCATGGTTGGTGATAGATTATTGCTGAAGGTTTCACCTATGAAGGGTGTCATGAGGTTCGGGAGGAAAGGGAAGTTGAGTCCCAGGTACATTGGTCCATTTGAGATACTCGGGAGAGTTGGAGAGGTGGCATATGAGTTAGCCTTGCCACCCAGCTTATCCAGCGTTCATCCAGTATTCCATGTGTCTATGCTCCGGAATTACATTGGGGATCCGTCTCATGTATTAGACTTCAGTACCATTCAACTTGATGGTGATCTATCATATGATGTGGAGCCTATTGCTATTTTGGGTCGCCAGGTAAGAAAATTGAGGTCGAAGGAGATTGCAGCAGTTAAGGTGCAGTGGAGAGGTCGGCCCGTGGAGGAGGCTACTTGGGAGGTCGAGCAGGAGATGCGGAGCAGATACCCTCGGCTATTCGAGACTTCAGGTATGTTTCTTGACCCGCTCGAGGACGAGCGTTTGCTTAAGAGGGGGAGAATGTGACGACCCGGCCCATCGTCACGGTAATTACCACCCCGTTATGTTGTAATTACATAATTCATGCTTTTATATCAGTGTTAGAGTGTATCGGGGAAGTTAGGAGTGAATTGGATTGAAAATGAGGCATATAGCCTTTTTGAAGGAAACTTGAATAAGGAAAGTCAACCCGGAGTTGACTATTTGGTTAGAGGGCTCGAAATCGGATTCTGATGATTCGGTTAGTTCCGGGAGGTAATTTGTGACTTAGGGGAGCGATCGGAATTGAATTTGGAGGCCCGGTGTAGAAATAGGCTTGAATTGGCTAAGGTTGAATTTTGGCGAAATCCGATCGATAGGTGAGATTTTGATCCGAGAGTCGGAATGAAATTCCGACAGTTGCAGAAGCTCCGTTAGGTTATTCTAGATGTGCCTGCAAAATTTCAGGTCATTCGGAGGTCGTTTTGTCGAGTTTTTGATCGAACGCTAGTTTCGGAGGTTTTGAAGAAAACATAGGCTTGAATCCGTGTGTAATTGATGATTTTGATGTTTAAGAGGGTGTTATTATGCTTGGAGCAAGTTCGTATGGTGCTATGGAGTATGTTTGTGGCTTTCGTTGGGGTCCCGGGGGCCCGAGGGTGGTTTCGGGAGGTTGAACGGGAGGAAATTGGAGTTTGGGAGCTGCTGTCATGAATTGCAGCAGCATTTTCGCTCCTGCGGATTGGGAACCGCAGGAGCGGGACCGCAGATGCGGAGATTTCATCGCAGAAGAGAAAATGGGTTTGGCGAGGAGGTTCCGCAGGAGCGGATGTCAGTCGCAGAAGCGGACTCGCTTCTGCGAGTCATGGGTCGCAGAAGCGGAAGGCGGGCAGCTGGGGGAGATCGCGGAAGCGGAGGGGTATCCGCAGAAGCGGTCGCGCAGGTGCGAGACCCAGCCGCAGAAGCGGAACTGGGTGATTTGGTGGAATCTCGCAGAAGCGACCATTTGGTCGTAGAGGCGGCCTCGCAGAGGCGGATTTTTGTCCGCAGAAGCGGAAATCGGGCCTGTGTTAAAAATAACAGAAGGGTTAAAATTGCATAAGTTGCAAAACATTTGGGGCTCGGTTCTTGGAGGCGAATTGGGCGATTTGGGCGAGTTATTGCTGGGAGATCATCGGGTTATCATCGGAGGTGAGTTTTATGGTTCCTTTACGCGTTTTTATCATGAAATCCTCCTTTAATTCACGAAAATTGGATCAATTTGTGGGGAAATTTAGCCTAAGCCAGGGTTTTGGTAAATTGTCGATTTGAGTGGGTAAATGGAGTCCGAATTTGGTAAATTTGATATGCCTAGACTCGTATTAAGACGAGGGTTCCGAATATGTAACTTTTATAATTTTTTGAGAAGCGCACCAAAAGTCGGGTTTTGACAACTTGTGGGTTTTGATATAATTTGGGTTATTTCGAATGAATTGCGTGAAATTAGCATATATTGATGCATTCTCTATGATTTTGAGCAAATTGGGCACCCGAGGAGATTGATTTACGAGGCAAGCGCAAGGCGGATTGAAGCTTCTACTGGTTCGAGGTGAGTGGTGATAGTAAGTAATGTACTGAGGGTTTGAAACCCCGTACTAGCACTTCACAGTGCTATGTTGAGATGAGATACACGTCTTGAGACGAGTGTGGTGACATTGTGATTGGGGACTTGGACTTGGTCCTTCCCGGTTAATAGAGTACTGTGTTGTATGACTGCTAATGAGATTATAACTGTACAATTGGGCTAATAGCCATGTTTGGGGCCTTGTGCCGATCTGCAGAGCATTAGGGAACCTATAGAGCTAGGTGACCCTTATATCATGTTGGAAACATACACTCAGCCGTAGCTCTAGCTGTATAGCATAATATGAGCCCGTACTAGATGTGTACATTGAGAGAGATTATCTAGGGTGGAATTCCCTGTTCTAGCCGAGTGGGCCTGAAAGGCCAAGTCTATATTGACCGAGACAGGGTCTAGGACCCACTGTGATATATTATATTGGGCCTGAGAGGCCAAGCACATATTGACTGGGATAGGGTCGAGGACCCATTATGAGGTATTATATATATATACCTATATTGGATCGGGCTGCACGCCGCAGCAGTATATATATTGGATCGGACTGCACGCCACAGTAATATACATGTAATATACATGTGGGACGGACTGCACGCCGCAGTATTATTGCGCTTGGGCTGTAGGAGCCCCTTCGGAGTCTGAGTCTGCACACATTCTCAGTGAGCACTGGTGTATATTATGGGATCGGGCTGCGCGCCGCAGCAGTATAAATATATAAATATATATATATATTGGATCGGACTGCACGCCGCAGTAATACATGTGTGGATCGGGCTGCACGCCGCGGTATTATAGTGCTTGGGCCTAGGGAGCCCCTCCGAAGTCTGTATACACCCCCAGTGAGCGCCGTCGACATTAAATGGAGTGGGCTGCGCGCCGCAGCGGTATATGTATTGGAGCGGGCTGCACGCCGCAGCATTATACTTAATCAGCGGGCTGCGCGCCGCAGCGGTATATGTATTGGAGCGGGCTGCACGCCTCAGCATTATACTTATTCATATCCTATTACCTACTTAAATACTTATACATTATAGACATAGGTATGTGTCTTTATATATTGAGATGACCGTACACCGTAGGGGTACGAGTGAGGGTTTGATCAGTGTGGGATCTTGTAGAGATAGATATGGACTGGAGATTTGAGTACCACCATAGTGATGACGTACCTATGAGGGTTGCCTTAGAACTGCTAAGTGATAGCACAGGAGTTCTTACTTTCGGTTATTATTTATTATTGTTACTCACTGAGTTGAAATATACTCACCCCACTCCCCTGCACTTCTTGTGCAGATTCACAGGTACCCGAGAGCAGTTGAGTTATTGTTGCTGCTTGCACACATCTACTTTTGTGGAGATTACTAGGTAGCTGCCAGCGTCCGCAGAGCTTGTTTTCTCCTTCTTTATCATCTTTTTGATTTTCCTATTTGCCTAGACTTGTTTGTATTAGGATGCTATTCTGTAGAGGCTCGGTCTCGTGACACCACGATATGGTTGGGACCGTATTTTGTATGTTTTACATTTCGTTTATCACCTGATATGATCATTTACTTGTTTAAGTTTAATTTGATTAATAACTGGCTGGTTTAAGGGATAATATGGTCGGGCTTGCCTAGCATTGTGTTGGGCGCCATCACGACCAGGGTTTGGGTCGTGACAACCATGTTGATATAGTTATATGTCATATTGGTATCATATGGTATTTTAAACATTGTTTTGGTTGTTTTAGCTTCATCTTAAGTGAATTCTATTATGAAATTATTTATATCAACATGAGTTGCAATAATGTTGGAAATTTTGTGTGTTGATGGACATAAATTATATCTATTAATAGTTTTTATAGTTATAAGCAATTATTGGAACGACCCCATACAACTATATACCCTCTTTGTATACGAAATGAGCAAGTTATTTTGCGAATATTTAACTAGCAATACGAACATGTAATTTTCTCATAATTTTATTGCGTCCTTTATTATTTTGGTAGAGTAGTATAGTCGCAGATAGTTGTAACAAAATTCTAAAGAAATTATATGCTCTGTTGGTATACATATATACCATATTGGTATCACATGTTAATAGGAGTCTTTTTCGCTATTTATACTTTTGTTTTATCTTTTAATATTTTATATTATTTTTATTCTAACTAGTATATGTGGAGATTTGATTGCCGTAGATTATATTTTCTTGCTCTATAACTGATTGTATTACTGCTAATGGTACAATGTGTATTGATATATATAGGGAAGAAGATCAACGTTTGCATGATAATCACGTGTTGATTCTTAAAATATGATTATGTAATTTATGCTCAACAATAATCAATGTGATATTCAGTACATTAGATCAAGTGACAACTGATATTATTTCAGTTTACTAAATAAATTAAAAAAATAAGAAAGAAAAATAAAATAAAAGGTATATTGTACTAGTTATATTTAAAAAGGTGAAAAAATATTTACTATATCAATTATTTCTTATTGTATAAAAAAAGAATGATAAAAAATAGTGAAAACAATAAATAAAACTAGATTATAAAGAAAAAGGAATATAAAAAAAAGTTAAATGATATTAGAAAAGAAAAAAAAATTGAAGAAAACGAGAAAAAACAAAAGCAGAAAAGTAAAACAAAATAGAAAAAGAAGAAGAAAAGAAGCATTGAAATAAAAAAGAATTAGAGAATAAAGAAAAAGTTCTCTACAAAAACTATTATGGGTAGGAAATGTAATTAGTGTATGGGTAGAAAAACAAATGGATAGACAAGGGTAAATAATTTTTTTTTTGTGGGTAAATGTGTCAAACCCCCCTAATTGATCCAATTTTGGCCATGTATTTGTATTATATTTTTTGCTTTGTGTTTTTTTTTTTTGTAATTTATTTCTTTTGTTTATTTTTATTTTGTATTTTATTGTATTTTAATTTTTTTTGTATATTCTGTATTTTTCTATTTTGTACTTATTTTGATTTAATTAAAATTGTTAAACTAATTAAATTTTTTTTTGGAAAATTTTCAATTAAAGCAAAAATGTTATTTTGATTAATACCTACTAAAATGTGAAATTAATTTCCTAAATGCACGTGCATATTTTTGTATTTTTATGCGCAAATAACATGCAAATAATCAACACAAAAAATAACACGAATTGTAAAAAAAAGGAAAATTATATATTTTTAATTTTATGGGAATAACTCATATGTAGGGTAAAAATCGCGTGCTCACATGCATGAACTCATGAGAATGTAAAGATTCTAGTTTTATGATTTTTATTAGAATCGGAGATGAGCGCACGGGGGTCGAGTTTGGCCAATTTAAGAACTCCAAATGTTAATTGATTATTTTCGAAGGGGCTTTGCTCCCTTAGCATACATTTATATTATAATTCTAATTTTGGGTAGATGCGGCGCGAGTTGAGGCCGAGTCGAAAGGCAAGGGCGTCGCGAAGTACTATTTTATCTAGTTTGAGTTAAGTAACCATTGTAAATCTTGACATGAGGGTATGGAACCCCAGGATTTTATATTGTTTTGATAAATGAGGTGACGCACATGGTAGTTGACGAGCGTGTGGGCGCGCACCAGTAGGGATTGTGACTTGGCCCGTCCTGTAGCAGCTATTAAGCCACGTATTTGATTTGCAGTTTTATGATATCCCGTATTTGAGAGTTGTATACTATATTTTGGGCTATACATCATTTTTGGGGCATTGTGTCGACCTGTTTAGACCCTTAGGGGTATTTTTGCTACTTTCCTCACTCTATTTGATTTAAAATCATATCCTTTGTCATGTTTTACATGTTTATTATTTCAAACCGATTTCATTACTGTACTTCCTAATATATGAAAACCATTAGGGCTGAGTTCCCTGATTTTCACTGATATGCCTTAGAGGCCGTGGGGTTAATGTCTGAGAGAGGTTGAGGACCTAATGGTGAGGATTATATATACATTATGGATCGTGTTGCATGCCGCAGGATATATATATATATATATATATATATATATATATATATATATATATATATATATATATATATATGCAATGGTTATTATTATAGTTATTATTATGAAATATCTATTGAGCTGGAGTGTTAAGTCTGAGTACTAACTGACGAGAGCTGAGCCACGAGTGATAGAGAGGCTTGCCTAAGAGGGTATACTTATGAGAGATACCTTGCCCGAGGGGCTTATTTATGACATTTTACTATTCTCACTTTTCATTTATACTGAGCCTATGACAAAAAATGATGAATAATGCCTTTAAAGGATTTTTAATTGGAACTGGAGTTTTATGAGATCATTGATTATTGAACTATAATTTGACTTAATATTGCTGTTGAGATTTCTTATATGATTTTAAATGCTCATCACTGCACTAAGATAATATTACCTTAGTTACTTACTCAGTTGGCATTAAGACTTACTCCCTGCACCTTGTGTGTGGTTCCAGTTGCCGGAGCATCAGAGTGAGAGCGTCCTGCGCTCTCGAAGTCGTATCCGAAGATTGTAAGGTAACTGCATGGCGTTCACAACCCTGCAATCCTCTTTCCTATCTTAGTATTTTGTATTTTCAGACTTATTAAGTGTTATTCAAACAATGTTTGGTTGTACTTAGAGGCTCATGACTAGTGTCACCAGATTCGAGCTGTGTTAGAATATTGTGTACTAGTTTTTCGCTTATTTCTTATAGTTTATATATTTTATATGACAAATTTGAGACTTAATCAGTATTAGAAAATGATGTGGTAAACATTGGTTGGGCTTGCCTAGTACTGTGATAGAAGCCACCATGAGGATATTTCGGGGTCGTGACAATAGCTAAACTATTGCTTATGAGAACAAAGTTATATATATCAGTTTGATATACATTATATACGAAACTATATTAGTTTATCCCCTCACAAGTAGTTCAGGGCCAGGAACCAAATAATTTCATCTTATTATTCTTGATTTGCAGTGTATAATTTGATTAACACCATAACACACAAAGATGGGTTCTCAAAGTTGAGAAAACAAGTTAGTTTTTGTCACAAGAGGGGAAGACATGATAAACAATTGAGAAAAAGTTACGTGGAATCAATTATCATTTGTACTTCTAGTTCCTCGAAGATAATATAAACTTGAAGTTCACAAAAAAAGATAATTCATCTGCAGTATATTATAAAGCATGCAAACGCATTTGAATGTTTATGTTTTAGAGAGATTTTAGGTTTTGTTTCTTGGCAGCTAAGTCACATTTTCCTTATAAATAGAAGATTATATTTCATTGTAATAGATCTCATCTCAATAAAAATTATCTCTCTCTATACTTTGCTCTATAATGCTCTTCTCCATGTAATTGATATGTAGATTATATTCGTCACTCAATAATGAACATATATCTAAAATATTATGTACTCGGCCCATGTGATACAGATCGAGGACACAATTGAAATCTTTATCATAATTTTATGTAGTGCATCCGCTAATTTTATGTATTGCATGAAGCTTATGAGTTTGAGGTTCTAATTCTTTCAAGTTATTGTGTTTTAAATTAATAATTTGTGTATATTCAATAAAAATTTTAAGTCAAATATATGAATTAGACTAAAGCAACTGAATTCGACCAAATTCGTACTCAAAGGGCTAGCTCCGCTCCTACTAGTTTGATTATTTTTTTGGCTAGTGAAAATACAAAGAGAAGTCACGGAGTTTGGAGGACAAACAACCTTAGTTATTTTATCTGTCATATTTTATTCTTGTGAGTTGGATGGAAATTAATCAAATTAACTAGCCGTCTTCACACACGCACAGTGTGTGTAGGGACTAATTTCCAACAAACTCAGAAGAATAAAATATGACCGATAAGATAATTGACTAGTATATATATATATATATATATATATATATATATATATATATATATATATATATATATACACACATTGGTATAACTTGATGGCTAAGTCATTTTTGTCCTATAAATAGAGGATACTATTCCATTGTAATGAATCTCATATCAATAAGAATTTTCCCTCTTTCTACTTTGTTGTGCAATGCTCGTTCTCCTTTTTTTATTGTTTTATAACACGTTATTAGCACGAGACTCTAACCAATTCTGTAGAAGCTTTGTGATTGAGCATAATGATTGTCAATTGTTCAATAACCTTTTTTACGATTAAATTGTGGATATAAGATATGTATTTTACCGTATTTTCCAATGAACTCATAAGAATAAAAGATGACAGATAAAATAATTGATTTATATATATATTTGTGTGTGCGCGCGCGAGTGCACAGTTAAGCGATATAGGTATAATTTATTTATAATTGTGTATAATTTTATAAAAAGTAAATAGTATACAATAATAAGAAACCCAGTAGTTTTCAACAAAGTGGGGTCTAGGGTGAATAAGATGTACACAACCTTAACTTTATCTCTCGAAGGGCACATTGGCAGTTTCCCATAGATCCTCAACTAGAGAACGACTGAAAAAGAAAGGGTAATATATGTATATATTTATAGCATGTAAAATAACCTCAAAATGGCATATATATATATATATATATATATATATATATATATATATATATATATATATATATGCCATTTTCTTTAATATATGGATATCTGCTAGAAAAACAAATGTTACATCCGGTAGACTATTAGTGTAATGATCCCAAGTAAATAAAAATAAACGAATATTTTTAATTTTTAAAATACAGAAGAAGATGGAAATCTTGAAATTGTTATTTGAAAATTGATTGAACAAACAAAATGGTCGTATTTTTTCCCTCTGTTTTAAAAGGCATAATTGGGATTCGTTCGGGGCTCGTCCTAAGGTGGAGCACTTATAAAATGCCCCTGGATTTATTTGTGGGCCTATGTTCCGTAAGACATACGCTTCGGCTATCGGGGCTTATACCCGAACACGCCCAACTCCCAACGTATTGGGCTCGCTTAATAGAACTTTATACAATTGCATTTAAATAACCTTGTAAATCCTCAAGTTTTCTTAATAAATCATTGATCATTCAAAATTATCTTTTTCTTGATCATTAATTGTAGAGTATGTTATGTCATAATTAAAATAAATGTTATTGTACGTTATCCCCTAAGATTGTTATGATAATTAATTTTAAATAAATATTACATCTAAAAGTATTTACTTATTAACTTTGTTATGTCTTACTATATAATAATTCCATAATTTTTCATAATTATCTTTTTAAATGTTATTTTTTCATATTTATAAGGGACAATACTTATTAGTTTAATAGGTTAGTCTTAGCTAGTAACTATTTACAAATAATTGGTTATCATGGTATTGTATGATGAATTATATGTTACTTTATTAAATTGTTGAAACTTAAAATAAATGATGCAAGAGAATCATATTTAAATTGTGAATTATATTTTTATATAAATTCTCTTTCAAATAGAAAGAATATTAAATAAAAGGAGTATTTTAAGAAAAACGTCAAATTATAGCGTCGAAATTCCTTCAAGATTCATTACTCTTGAATAGATACATAAAATGTTTCGTATAAAATATTTTTATTTTTATTTTTTATGTTTGAGTTGTAATGATATTGAAGCTAATTTACATATTAAAATATATGTCATAATTTTTGCATTATTCATAGTTGAATTATAATTTATAAATATTTAAATAGATTATTTATTTTAGTTTTGTGATGTTAATGTAATTTTTATAATTATTTTTTATTTTTTACTATCTTAATATTCTTGAAATTTGTAAAATTTAAAGATCTGTGGGACTTATGTCCATGTCTCAGGACTTACGTCTCACTTCGTTAGAGGTAAAAAGAGCCGCTTCACGTCCCCTTCTTTTAACATATTTTTTTCGTTTAAACTATCTCATCTCATGCATCAATAATTGAAATTATAGCTCATAATTACGTAAAAGAAAATGCGACAAATTTTCATGTAATTTGTGAAGATACACAACTATAATTTCGCATAGTGGGGTGTGGAGAGGGTAGTGTATCTTACCCTACCTTGCTGAGATAGAAAGATTATTTCCAATATACCCTCGGCTTAGAGAAACATAAACATATCATTATTACAGAGAAAAATAAGAAATGGAACAACAAGAAGTCATGTAAAAGCATTATAAATTAACTTGAAAAGATAATAGGAAAATTTAAAAGATGTCGTTCATATAATTTTCGGGGGCGACTTTACATATTTAAAAATTTAAGGGAGGCCTTAAATTTTATTTTTTTAAATAAAAAAAATACTTCATATACAATTTTACTTGACGTTTATTGTTTTAGCTTGTTTAGATGCAAAATCATTAACTATTAGTGAATCCGTTTAATCTTGTTTGAGCTTTATCAATTTAAATTGTAAAAGCATCTTTCAACTGTACCACAATTATTAACGTTATTCTATAAGTAATATAGGCAATTAAAAAAAAAATTCTTTTTATCTGATTATGTATGCCAATTAAAGTATTATCTTTTACTTGTACTATTTTTCTTAGCACTTTCAATTGATAAAAGAGATAATACATAAAATACCCATCAAACTTGTCCGAAAAAACCATTTACACACCTAAACTTTACGGGCGACCTTTTACCCCACTATTCTAAACTTAAGTGAATTTAATACCCCCTTCAAAAAACTGAACCAAGTCTTATGATGGCTGTGTGTTACACGCACCAGTCCCCTATTTTCAGTTTTTCCATTTCTTTTTTTAATTTTAGTTTTTAAAAAACGAAAATTTTATGTTAAAAAACAAAAAAAAAGTTTTTACAAATTTGTGTTCCCAGTTTTTACAAAACAATTTATTTTTAAAAACTAAAAAAAATAAAAATATATACTTTTAAAAAAAGAAAGTATTTTGTCGACAATAATCTTTTCAGTTTTTAAAAACAAAAATATTTTGTAAAAAATAAAATTTATTTTTTCTGTTTTCAAAAAAAAAATCAGTTTATACAAAAAAAAAATCAGTTTTTACAAAAATAAAATATTAAAAACAGAAAAAACAACATTTTTCAAAAACAAAAATACTTTGCTTGAATTCTTTTCTTCAGTTTTTCAAAAACAAAAATATTTTGTTAAAAACTATTTTTTAACAAATTGTAAAAACTTGCTTTTTGTAAAATTTGAAAAAATAGTAAAAACGAAAAAAAATAGTTTTAACAAAATATTTTTCGTTTTTAAAATAATGAAGAAAATGTTTCCAACAAAATATTTATGTTTTTGAAATTTATTTTTTCTTCAGTGTTTTAATTCTTTTTAAAGATTTTTTTTTGTGTAAAAACTACAAAAATAAATTTTGTAAAACTAGAAAAAAAAATTTAACATAATATTTTCATGTTAAAGAAGATATAATGAAAAATAAAAGAGAAAAAAATAATATTAAGTTAATTAGTTATAATATCCTATTAAAAAGTGACAAATGGACCTGTAAATTAATTTTAAATTTTTTTTTTGCCTTCACGCGCATCTACTACGTTAACTACACGTTTTGCGCAGAGGGGGGTATTAAATTCACTTAAGTTTAGAAGAGTGGGGTAAAAGGTCGCCCGTAAAGTTTAGGTGTGTAAATGATTTTTTCGGACAAGTTTGATGGGTACTTTATGTATTATCTCTTGATAAAATAAGTCAAAATCATCAATATCATAAAAATAATAAAAGCTAAAATAATAGAACATGTTCCAGGTGCTTATAATTCACAGCTTCAATCTTCTTGTGTGCACTTTTGGGAGTTGTCACGACCCGGATTTTCTACCCTCGGGTGTTATGATCCAAAACCCACAGAATATCGTAGTGGTATAGTACACCGTTGTCAGGCAAGCAAACCAAAATACTTAATTAAATTCCAATTTTGGTATTTTCTAAATTATTTTTCACCATACATTAAATAAGCAATAAAAAAATTTATAGAAACAATCACGGAATCTTTAACCAAACATAAATTTAATAATCCAAAAATCCTCCGAGAACCCGGTGTCACAAGTGCATGAGTAATTTCTATGATATAATGTAATATAACAATCGTCCCGAATACAATATCGGATAGAAATAAATATAGAAAACTGAAAGACACTCTGCTGGCTGCGAATCGCCTCGAGAAGTGGAGCTCACCTAAGTCTCCGTATCATCCGGGCTGCTACACCCAGTAGGCCACTAGAGATGCATATGCATGTGCAACAAAAATGCACACAAGTGTAGTATGAGTATGAAAACAACGTGTACCCAATTAGTATCCCCGTCAAATCTGGAAGAAGTAGAGACGAGATGGTCGACTTCGAGACTTACTAATGGTACAATGATGGAATATCCATAATATATTAAATCATGAATTTTATTAAACATGATTTTAATTTAATGGGTTGAAGTGAATAAGAAAGTCTTTATTATATAAAAAAAACCATTCATTTTCATCGTTTATACATAAATTCTTAAAACAGAAAAAGGCAGCAACAAATTTAATAAGTTTCAAGGCAAGCAATACAACCATGCGCAAGTTATGCCGAGGTCGACGACACGCTCCAACAAAAATATATATTGTGCACCACCGAGGGTCGAACGATGTGAACCATAGATGCTTCTATTTAATCTGCCGAGGCAGTTGGTCCGCTCCAAAATTAAATAAACACATATAGTCAATCAAGAGTCCACACGGAGCAATTATCCAAAGAAAGTCAATCCTCTTTTAACCATTTAAGAAAAATGAAGTTTATTCCTTTTAGAAATTTATTTACTAATTCAATGTGATTTAAGCAATTCAAGTTGTCAATAAGTTTACGATTAATCCAAGTATAGGATACTTTTGGGTCTTAAACTACCCGAACAATAGTATAATAGTAGCTACGCACGGACTCTTGTCACCTCGTGCGTATATAGCCCCCGCAAATAGGAGCACATAACCAATTAACTCACATATGGGGACAGTTCTCTCTTACAAGTTTAGAAAAGAGACTCACTTCGCTCCGCTCCGAAGATATTAGTGGAAGTGAAGACTAAATGGCTATGTGAAGATTGTGACGTGACAACAGGATATGTTCATATGATTTGAATCTGACGAGAAGGTTCTGCTTGAGGGTAGAAAGAACTATTTGGTGATCAATTTCCATCTTGATTAGATGTATAGCCCCGAGTTTGGGATGTGTAAAGGGCCATTTCATGTTGTATAGTTAGGGAGTGTTGTAGATGTCATGTTACAATATAAGTTCAGAAACAAGAAGATTTAGTGATTACGTGATGTCTATGACGGTGGAAGGGTATGAAGAGATGTTAGTTTGAGGCGAAGCGGGTGGGTTATCTCCTGCGGAGTGTTCTGAAGTTTGTGTGATCCTTTTGTTGTTTGTTCGAAGATCTCTTGTACCAGTGAGATATATGTGTTGCAATTTGGATTTGGATCGCTTAAAAGAATGGGCTTGACTATTACGAGGGTAAGTGAAAAATTTCAGATGAATTGAAATACTAGATGGTTTTGTTAGATGAGCTTATGAAGGATTTAGTTGAACATCACTATGTATTATGGCAGTAATAGATAGTGTGGGCATTGTGAGTCTTTATGTGTTTTGATCTGTTGTTGGATGCTAAGTGGGGGAGTCTGCTATTGATCAGTTGATTTCACAGTTATATACTATGTTTGTTCCAATTTAAGGTATACTGGTGTATAAGTTATGGATTACAGAGGTTGAGATCGAGGATGATTTAAGTAAGGGAAATTTTGAATAGGGGCTGTGTTATGCTTTATGGGTGTATAAGAATCATGGAATGAATTGAGTTGTTATTGGAGAAGGATTTAATGTGCATGGAGTAGGAAATTATTTGGTCACATTACGTTGGGGTTAATTTTTGAGGCGTTCGAGAGCTGATGTAGCACAGATCATTTGGTTCATTTGATCAGAGTAATAGAAACATGAGTAGAGTGCATGACTTCCCAGAATGGTTTTAAAGGAATAAAGATTACATGTTACAATTGTAGATCTTCAGGATGTGTATTTTGCTAGAAATTGAGGTTACATTAGCAGGGTGTCCAAACATGTGGCATTTCTGTATCTTTATGGATTCTACATATCAGTATCAAGAAAGTGAAGATGATTGCTTTAGAATTGTAGGAAGTTGGTTTAAGGTAAGTATTTTGAATGTGGTACTTTTGAGAATATCTAAGAGAGTATTCAACGGTTTACAAGCCTTAGACGGTGTGGTTTTATGTTTAGGTCTTCTGTGGTGAGTCTGGGTTTAGGATTTCGGTATCATGGCAAGGGAAAGTATCAATTTGAAGATAATTCAGAAGGAACTTGGATAGAGACGACGAGTTGGTAGTATGGCGGATCGGCATGGCAAGGGGTATGGCAGTTCTTCGGGTGCTTATGAGGTAACGAATTTCTTCAGGTGTCTTGTGGGAATTCTCTTAGGTTTTTAGTGGCCTATGTAGCTCACTTGAGTTAGAAGGATATTGTCCTAATGGTTTAGTTTTGTGCAGATAGGATTTCAACAGTTCTTAATGGTTTCTACTATTGTTAGGGATGTATATTTTCGAGTGGCATAAGAAGCATGTGATGTACAATGATTTTCTTCTAGATGGGATCAAATGTGAAGTTCTTGTCTAGTTGAGTATGTGGTTGCTTTTGGCTCATAAGGGATCTTGAATTTCTCATATTTATTATAAGATGGAATAGTGTATGCGGTATGTTGTGTATGGTTGAGATTTTCATGTGTAAGGTCACAGTTCAGTTCTGGAAAGAATGTCATAAATTCTTAGGCAGCACATGCAGTTTTACATCACTAGACAAATAATACTGCTAATTGGTGTGGCTTGAAGAGGGTATACATATCAGGGAGGATAATGTGATTGACTTAATGATACCTCATTAGTATTGCAGCACTCTCTTGTTGGATCGAGTGCTGATATTCGAATTTAATGAAGGCATACAAAAATTTTAGGAGTATCCCTCGTGGAGTGATTGAGTATTGGAGATGTGTTATATATTCTGATCGTGGCATTGGAATCAGATATGGTGATTCGTGTGCTATATGGATTTGGAGACCGGGAGTTCTCAGAAAGCAGTTATGTTGTGGTTGTGGGTCTCGTGTGCCGGCCTTTTGTTGTGACTATCAGGGGTTTGGAGAGTCGAGTGGATCCTTTGTTGCTTAGTATGTTAGATCTCGATGATATTAGGTATGTACTGGTTGTCTTCCTGTCATGTTATTTTGGGATGTTATGCTAAGACAATGATGTTGGATCACCGTAATTATGGTGATTCGCTTTTGGTAATAGGACTCAATCACGCCTGGTTGTTCATTTTGAGCATAGTGACTTAAAGTGTTACATGGGGACCACTGTTTGTATAGGGCCGCGCGTTGGAGCAAGGTTATGTGGATATATGATCCTTAGTGCAAGATTCATGTGTTTCGGTTCAACGATGTGTGATAAGTTCCCATCATTGTGCGGTGGTAGTATTGGTGAGCTTGTGGTACACCTATTTCATTTGAGTCATTTTTCCATGATTTGAGTACATTTAGATTGTTGTTTATTGGTGCACGGGTCAAACATGATATGGATCAAGATCGTATTGATATGTCATATCACTAGAGTAGTCGTGTTGGATGAGATGAGGTCGCCATATCTAAAATGAATACTATCGTATTAGATATCAGCATGTTGGAAGGATAACATCAGGTTTCGGCTTATAAATTTACTATGGTCCTTGACAAAGCAGAGCGAGCTTCATGAATGGTTGATCTGAGGAATGGTTATGACTTTTGTGTGTTTCTTTCATCATTTGGCAGTATACGAAAGTGTTAGAATGAAACTTTAACTGATATGAGGCTTATTATTGGTATTCGGTAATTGTGTGCAGCTACCGTGATTTGAATTTATCGCTACGAGTGAATTAGTTAAGTGGTATATCATGTAATTGTGTCTAGGGTTACAAATATGGTTTGTTACAGCTTGTTCGGACTCATCTGGCATATAGATGAGAAATTCTGATATTATAGATACGTACGGAAATGGAAATTTGGTTCTAAGGTCCATGGGCTTGGTTCGATTGCAAAATTTCAGTCATGTTGCATTATCTCACCGGTAGCATTATAACCCCATCTATGTGCATGTTAACGTTATACAACGATTTGTTGTCTTTAGAAATAACTCTAGACACTTTCGAGGACGAACATATGCTTAAATGGGTGAGGATGTAATGACCCGATCGGTTGTTTTGAGAACTTGCACTGTCTTTGCCTGTTCTTGGGCATGTCTAGCCCCGTATGATGCATTACGACTTATGTAAATCATCGAATTTAGTATTTAGGTTAATCGGAATAAATATGTAAGGATGATCTCAACTTGAAGCTCTAAATTTGAAAACATTGACTCAGTTTTTACTTAGTTTTCGGTCTTAGATTTGGATTTTTATGATTTGGTTAGCTCCTTCGGGTATTTTGGACGTGGGAGCATATTCAGAATGTATTTTTGGGGTCCGTGCAAAATAGGAATTTTTTCATTTTCTTGTTGATAGTGGTATTTTTTATATCGGGGTGGGAATGGAATTCTGGAAATTGGAGTCGTTCCGTTGTCTCAGTTGTAACTTTTATACAAAATTTCAGGTCATTCAGATAAGGTTTGATAGACTTTTTGATCTTTTGTAGAATTAAAATGTTTTAGAATCCTTGGGCTTAAATTCGAGGGTGAATTGGTGATTTGATGTTATTTTGTGTGTTTTGAAGGTTGGAATAAGTTTGAATATTGATATGTGATTTGTTCATATTTTAGGATGAGGTCTCGGGGGCCTCGGGATGATTACAGATGGTTAATAAGGAGTTGGAAAATAGAATTACAGCAGAAGCTATTGTGTTTTTTTCATAACCGCACATGCGGATTTGGGGAACACGGGTGCGAGCCGTAGAAATAAAATTCTATTCGCATGAGCGAAGGCCAATTGGCTGGGGATGAAGCGCACAAGTGGAGGTTAGATGCACATGCGAGCCTGTAGATGCGGTGGCTTGATCGTAGGTGCGAATGGTGACTTTAAATGAAATTTCGTAGATGCAGACTTCTTGTCGCAGGTGCTGTATTGCACTGCAGATGCAATGCCCATGGGCAGAATATATAAATCCGTTCTTTAATGATTTTCAGCTAATTTCTCACCATATTTTGTCGACTTTTTTTTTTGGAGGATTTGAAGAGGGATTCAACGGGTAACGCTTGGAGGTAAAATTCTTGAACCTAATACTTGCATCTATGGTGAATTGTAGTGGATTAAACATGGAAATTAATAATATTAAGGGTGAAAATTGGGAAGTTAGGGCTTGAAATTGGAGAATGTTTATTGGGGATTTGAGGGGCCATTTGAGGTCCGATTTTGATGTTCTTGGTATGTATAGGCTCGTAGGAGTATAAGAGCTTTAGTGAGATAATATTTATCAATTATGAGGCGTGGGCCCTAGGTTCGAGTTTGGCCAATTTTGGAATTTTGAGTCAATTTGATTATTTTCACTTGGGCTTTGTTCCTTTAGCATATATTGATGATAATATACTGATTTTGGCTAGATTTGAAGAATTAAGACACAAATTCGAGAGGATAAGGCATCGCGAGCTAGTGTTTGGACCGGTTCGGGGTAAGTAATGATAGTAAATATTGTCTAGAGGGTAAGAAATCCAAAATTTTACATCGTCGATCTACTTTGAGGTGACGCACACGCTAGATGTCGAGCGTGGTATCGTGCATCATTGGGGATTGTGACTTGGTCCATCCCGCATGACTATTAAGTCATGTATTTAAATGGAAACTATTTCATATTAATATATTTTGGAAAGTATTACTATGTTTGGGGCTGAATGTCAGGCCTTGTGCCAACTATTTGGACATTTATGGGCTTTTTACAACTGTTTCCTCATTGATTTTGGTAATATTTACACTCAATCATGTTGTGCTTTTGTTGATTTCATATCTCATATTTTATTTACTCCTTTCAGTTTTATAAATGATATTTTCAGCCGAGTATATGTTTTACTATTAACCCTAGGGGCTTGAGTACGGTCGAGGGCCTGTGTTGTGAGGATATTATGGGATCGGGCTGCACAATGTAGAAAGTTGTTACTGATTCATGATATTGTGAGACTGAGGGCCTGGATGATTTATACCACAAGGTGGCTTGTTATTAAGAGGTTGAGGGCCTGACTGGTTTATGCCATGAGATGGAATGTTATAGTGCTTGGGCTGTTGGAGCACCTCCGAAGTCTGTATACCCCCAATGACCGCGGGTACCCAGTGTTAGTGATGTGATATTTCTCAAGGGGCTTGATGTTCTTAACGTCAATACCATACATGGTGGGGGGGGGGGGGACAGTGATTTGTGTGGTACCCAATTTTCGCTTTAGAAGAACCTGGTTCTTCAAAGTGTTTTAACTATTGCAGTTTGCGGAATAATAAATACATAAAATAAAGAACACAAAGATTTTTATGTGGAAAACACCTGGCTCAAAAGGTGAAAAAACCACGACGTACTACTCAGTAAGATTTTCCAAAACTTCTACTAAAATCACTAAGCCAAAACAGCATTTACAAAAACTCTTTGTAAACCTAACGATTAACTATAATCCCAGTGTGACACACAGCCTCAACTGTTGCGACACTTTCAAGTTAACTCTAACTTGAATACTCAAAGTGCCTAATACAACTGCTTACAAATAAGCTGAAAGGTACAAATAAAAATTCCCACTAGGAAGAATAAACACAATGGAACTGGTTCTTCTATCTCGCTCAAGTAACTTCAGTAGTGCACACTTATATCTCACATATATTGCTTGCATGTAGATTTGCATATACTACGGTTATGGGAAATTTACCTGTGTGTTGCTATGGTTCTCCTGAAGTGAGTTAAGTGTAAGTTCTTATATGACGAAGTGTTAAAATATTACTGATTTAGGAGTTATGATGAATATCGTATGGCATCGTATATTGGCACATTGGGTGCAGTGAGTATCGTGGAAATACAAAGTGAGGATCAAGGTTGCAGTTCAGTATTGACAAGGATGTCACAAGCTCGGATGAGCAGGAAAAGGATGAATGGTTAGAGTAAATTGGCATTGACTTCAGTGTTGCCTAAGATCGATATTTTGTAAAAAATGCTTTGTATCCTGGTTAATGGATCTTGATCCTTGTTATGGACCTTTGAAAGGTTATTAGCAAAGTGGGTGCAATCAAATATCGTTTTGAGATCAATGGATTGAACTATATATGTTAACATAGATTTATATCAGGCCAGTTGTATTCGTATCAACGAGCGTTCCCTATGGAGGGATAATCGTGGTGTTATTTACTCGTTAGCTATTCCAGGTAATGATATATTTCATCTTATGAGTTGTGAGACAGCTTGGTAAATTCCTATGTGTTAAGGTATCGCGTGTCGCTGATGTTATGTGAGCAAGATGGCTCCTGAGATATAGATCTTGTATGGCACCTCAGTTACGCTTGCATTTTGCACCCTATAGCGCTACGCGTTTTCTAAGGGATGGTATTATGCACTTAGCGTGCTTATTATCTAAATTCGATATTTTATTGTAATGAGCTGATTTAGCTTGAAGTGCAAACTCCTTAAGTTAATTTGACAAAATGTGTGAAATTCTTTGATGTTGTTGTCGGGCATTCGAATTTGCTGTTGAACTATGAGTGATGTAGTATGGAATATAAACCGAAAGATAAAAGAGTATCGAAGTTGATAAAGAATTGTGAATAATTGTTGAGATGGCATATATGGTTCCTTGTGGAAAAGAAATGAGACACTTGAATTGTGATAAGTTGTTGAACATAATGGTATGGGTACTCTCGATCATGAAAACATTGTAACTTGGTTGTGATATTGGTCTGAAAAGTACTTGAGAACATGAACCAATTTGTAACGTGCTTATTTGAACTTGTTGTAATTTTGTGTAGTGCCTTATCTGTTGTTTGTGATTGTTGTGTTTGAAACTGTGCGGTGGGATCGGGTTGCTCGCCGCAACACGAAGAAATAAGGTGTGGGTTGGGGTGATAAGGGTGGCCGAGGTAATAAGGGTGGACGAGGCAATAAGGATGGAAGCGATGGAAATCGCTATTGAAAATTGATATAAAAATCATTGATGTGAAATTATGAAAGGAGATAGCAGAAGTGTTTGCAACTTGTGGGGCACTGATTGACACTTTGTTTGACTACTTATGCTTTACGTGATTGATTGGCTATTGTTCTACTTGTTGATCTTAAACGTGGTTTGTGATGAGAATTACTTGAAATGAGGAAAATGTGGAAAACATGGTTGTCTGTCTTAATTGATTCTTGATGTAATTCATTGGCTGTATTATCGTCATGATTTCTTATTTAACGGATTGAGCTTACTTGGGACAAAGTTTGTCCATACATACCAGTACAATTCAAGTGTACTGACGTCCCTTTTGTCGGGGACGCTACATTCGTGTTATGATTGTAGGTGGATCAGTAGCAGGCACTTCAGCTCATTGGCAGTAGTATCCTTCATCTTCCACTGCCCATTTTGGTGATCCTCTTTCTTCCTCGGGGCCCTGTGTGGTTCACGCCACTTTTGTCTAAGCTTCATTTTGGTTTTGTAAGGTATAGCCGAAGCCTTGTTACCGGCAAGTATTGTATTCCCTTTTGTATCCTAGAGGCTCTCTAGACATGTAAACTGTGGGATTCCAGTCTTATGTATATATTATGTCGGGCGTTGTAAAAACTATAAACTTGTTAATAAATCACTCGCATAGTTATGTTTGTATGTTGTGAAAATAGTTATAATTGGTAAGATATTTGGCTAATGAGAAATAATCAACACAGGGGTAACACGTGGGAATGAAAGGCACCCAGGTCCGCTTGACTGGGGCTACCCGGTCAGGCACCGGTCATGCCCCTCGATTTGGGACGTGACAAACTTGGTATCAGATCCTAAGGTTTTTAAAGTGTCCTAGGATGTCTCGGAGCTGTGTCTAGTAGCGCTCTTCTTATCGGTGTGTTGTCGACCATATCAGATAAGTTGGGGGATGCACGGACATTTAGGAATTCACCTATTTCTTTGTTAATCTATATCGTGCGGTAAAGTACAATGTGGAAATATTTGTGTCTAATTCACGCCTTGTTACAAATTTTCAGAATATGGAGCCTAAGAAGATGGCTAGACTCGGCCTTGGGGCCAATGCTGGCTCAAGTGTGGCTACAAATCATGTACCCGATGCCGTGGGCCAGAATGACCCACCAGTCCTGAACTTGCCTGGAGCATCTGTTCAAAACCCAAATGTCCCTATTCTAGCTGCGGTAGAGGATGCCACCATCCCTCCCGCCAGTATTCCTGACTCAGATACAGTTCCGGCTTCTGGTTCTGGTAGCTCTAATAAGGATGTTAGGGGAGCCATTCATATGTTAACACAGTTAGTGGCCGCCCAGGCCCAGAGATCCCATGATGCCCCTGCATCCTCCAGCGGACAAGGAGATTCCTCCGGCTCCAGAGTCCACCAGTTCTTGCAGTTAGCCCCTCCAGAATTCTCAGGCACCGATCTAGAGGCTGAACCACATGATTTCCTTGATGAGATATATAAGACCCTCAGAGTGATGAAGGCAATAGATATAGAGGGGGTAGTGTTGGCCTCGTACAGGCTGAAAGGAGCGGCACGTTCATGGTTCGAAATGTGGGAGGATTCCCGTGAGGAAAGGAGCCCTCCGGCCAGATGGGACGAGTTCGTGGATGCATTCATGCACCACTTCTTGCCTGCTGAGACAATGGCAGCCCGTGCCACTGATTTCGAGGTCCTCAAATAGGGCAGTATGAGTGTTTGGGAGTATCATATAGAGTTCGTAAGGTTGTCCAAGTATGCTCCTCATTTAGTGTCAACCATGGATGCCCGGGTTCGACGGTTTGTTCAGGGCCTTAGCCCTTTGGTAGTGAATGAGGCCGCCACAACAGCTTTGCACTCAAATATGAACTATGGGAGGATCGTGGGGTTTGCTTAGGCCATAGAGGCCATGAAATTGAAGATTCTGGGCCCGGTCAATGGGTCATTCAGGGAGATCACTTCCAGGGAGAGGTTCATCAGGGCCATCCCAGTCTTATGCTCAGTCCTCCTCAAGTGCACCGCCATCTGTGCACAGTCATCAGCAAGGCAGTCATTCGAGACCTAGTTTAGACAACAGGAGATCTCGTCAGTCGGGTCGTCCTGGGGTGAGGTCCCAGTAGCAAAGAAGACCTACATACCCCAAGTGTGGGAGATTTCATACAGAGACATGCTACCTCGACATCCCGATATGCTTCAGGTGAGGGGTGACAGGTCACATTCATTGAGACTATCGTGCACCCAGTCAGGGTATGGGTAGGGGATCTGCTCAGTCATCCTAGTTCTTCGGCTGCTACATCATCAGCGCGTCCTCCAGCATCAGCAGGGCGTGGTGCAGCTTGGGGTGGAGCTCATGGTAGGGATGGACCTAGCCTATTTTATGCATTGAGTGGCCGCCAGAATGCCGAGGCTTCTCCAGATATTGTCACAGGTATCCTGTCTGTTCAGACTATTGATTGCTATGCCCTTATTGATCCGGGGTCCTCCTTGGCTTATGTTACCCCGTTCATTGCTTCATGTTTTGGGATAGAACCCGAACAACTTCATGAGCCTTTCTCTGTATTGACTCTAGTTGGTGATTCTATTACAGCGTCATGAGTCTATAGAAATTGGGTTGTTATGGTGAGTGGCCGTGTTACCACAGCCGATCTCATTGAGCTTGGGATGGTAGATTTTGATGTAATAATGGGGATAGATTAGCTTTATTTGTGATTTGCCAAGCTTGACTGTCAGACGAGAGTAATGAGGCTCGAGTTCCCTAACGAGCCGGTTATTGAATGGAGAGGAAATGGTGTGGTGCCAAGGGGTAGGTTTGTTTCCTACCTTAAGGCTTCGAAGATGATTAAGAAAGGGTGTATCTATCATTTTGTCCGGGTGACAGACACCACCTCAAATGTGCATAACCTCGAGTCCGTGCCAATTGTAAATGAATTTCCTGAGGTGTTTTCGGATGAGCTTCTAGGGATCCCACCAGATAGGGAGATCGATTTCGGGATTGATGTATTGCCAGATACTCAGCCAATTTCCATTCCACCATACAGAATGGCGCTAGCAGACTTAAGTGAGTTAAAGGAGCAGCTGAGGGATCTATTAGAGAAAGGGTTCATACGACCGAGCGTGTCACCGTGGGGTGCTCCGGTTCTCTTTGTCAGAAAGAAGTATGGGTCAATTCGAATGTGTATTGATTATCGGCACCTCAACAAAGTCACCATCAAGAATAAATATCCTTTGCCTCGAGTGGATGATCTGTTTGACCAATTGCAGGTAGCGAAGTTCTTCTCAAAAATTTATTTACGGTCTAGGTACCACCAGTTGAAAATCAGGGAGCAGGATATTCCTAAGACCGCCTTGAGAACTCGTTTTGGCCACTTCGAGTTTTTGGTCATGTCTTTTGGGCTGACTAATGCCCTAGCGGCTTTTATGGATCTTATGAATCGGGATTTCAAGCCATTCCTTGATTCCTTTGTGATTGTATTCATTGACGACATCCTCATCTACTCTCAGAGAAGGGACGATTATGCCATTCACCTCGGAGCAGCATTGCAGACCCTTCTTCAGCATCAATTGTACGCCAAGTTCTCAAAGTGTGAGTTTTCGTTGGAATCCGTAGCCTTTCTAGGGCATGTCATTTTCGGTGAAGGGATTTAGGTGGATCCTCAGAAGATTGTAGCAGTGAAAGATTGGCCTAGACCCACGACCCTGATAGAGATTCATAGCTTTTTGGGTCTGGCAGGTTACTATCAGAGGTTTGTAGAGGAATTCTCAACCCTCGCCTCTCCATTGACTAAATTAACATAGAAGGCAGTTAAGTTCCAGTGGTCCGATGCATGTGAGAACAGTTTCCAAGAATTGAAGTCAAGACTTACCTCGGCACCGGTATTAGCCTTGCCAGAGGGCACAAAGGGATTTGTGGTTTATTGTGATGCCTCCAGAGTCGGTTTGGGGTGTGTATTGATGCAGCGCGAGAAGGTCATAGCTTATGCTTCCAGACAACTCAAGAATCACAAGAAGAATTATCCGACGCATGATTTGGAGATTGCAGTTGTTGTGTTTGCCTTGAAGATATGGAGGCACTATCTTTATGGAGTTCATGTAGATGTGTTTTCAGATCACAAAAGCCTCCAATATTTGTTCAAACATAAGGAGCTGAATCTGAGGCAGTGACGGTGGTTAGAATTGCTCAAGGACTGTGATATGAACATATTGTACCATCTAGGGAAGGCGAATGTGGTAGCCGATGCTCTTAGTCAAAAATCCATGGGTAGTTTGGCTCATTTGGGTGTGGATCGGAGACCCCTGGCTAGAGAGGTTTACCAATTAGTCAGTTTAGGGGTTCGTATCTCGGCGTCAGACGAGGGGAATGGTTTGGTGCATAATGGAGCCGAATCATCATTGGTCGCGGAAATCAAAGAAAAGCAGTTCATGGATCCAGCATTGGGTCGGGTTAAGGAAGCAGTTATGAATGACAAGACCTCAACATTTGTACTCAGCAGTGAGGATGGTGTATTGCGGTGTCAAGGTAGACTATGTGTGTCACGCCCCAAATCGAAGAACATGACCGGCGCCTGACCGGGTTGCCCCAGTCAAGCGTACCTGGGTGCCTTTCATTCCCATGCGTTACCCCTGTGTTGACCGTTTCTCATTAACCAAATATATTACTAATCATAATTGATTTCACATTAAACAAATAAAACGATACGAGTGATTCATTAACAAGATTTCAATTTTTACAACGCCCGACACAACACAATATATATACATAAGACTGGAGTCCCACAGTTTACATGTCTACAGAGCCTCTAGGATACAAAAGGAAAATACAATACTTGCCGGTAACAAGGCTCCGGCTATACCTTACAAAACCAAAATAAAATCTAAACACAGTGGCATGAACCACACAAGGCCCCGAGGAAGAAAGGGTCTCACCAAAAACGGGCAGTGGAGGATGAAAGATACTACTGCCGATGAGCTGAAGTGCCTGCTACCGATCCACCTACAATCATGACACGAATGTAGCGCCCCCGGCAAAAGGGACGTCAGTACACTTGAATTGTACCGGTATGTATGGACAAACTTTGTCCCAAGTAAACTCAAGCCATTAAATTACATCAACAATTAATTAAGCAAACCAACCATGTTTCCACATTTTCCTCATTTCAAATAATTCTCAACTCAAAGCACTTCCTACAATCAACCAATTTAACAATTACCAATCAATCACATAAAGCACAAGTAGTCAAACAAAGGGGCAATCAGTGCCCCACAGGTTGCAAACTCTCCTGCTGTCTCCTTTCACAATTTCACATTATTGATTTATGTATCAATTTTCAATAGCGATTTCGATCGCTTTCCATCCTTATTGCCCCCGACCACCCTTATTACCTCGGCCACCCTTATCACCCCAACCCACACCTTATTTCACCACGTTGCGGCGCGCAACACGACCCCGCCTTACAGTTGAAAACACAACAATTTCAAACAGCAGATAAGGTACTACACACAATTTCAACAAGTTCAAATAAGCCACTTACACATTGGTTCATGTTCTCAATTTCTTCTCAAGCCAATATCAAAACCAAGTTACACGTATTCCAAAATCGAAAATGCCCACATAATCATGTTCAACAATTTACCACAATTAAGGTGTTTCAAATTCCTTCCACAATAGGCCAAATATGCCATCACAATGGTTGTTCCCAATTCTTTACCAATCTCGATTACCTTTTTATCTTTCCATTCATATTTCATACCACACCACACGTAGTTCAACATCAATCAAATGCTCAACAAGGAAATCAAACAATTACGTAAAATTTCTCAATTTGACACATGCCAAAACAATTCGCACACATTTTGGGCGATTTTACAAGAATCAAAATTAGCCATACATACCCGGTGATGAGTTTTCTTCCGTTAACTTCCTACTTTATGCTTACCCACGCTATCTTACTCTTGCCAACCTTGTTCTTGAAGACTCTTACTTCTACTCACTTCTTTTTACTAAAAATCAAGTTCAATAATCATGCATGAGTGTAAAAATTCTATTTTCAAAAGCTATTATATGCAAACCTCTCTTTACCAAATTTAAAACTGAAAATCAAAGAAAATAGTTAGGGTTTTTACCTTGAAAAGATTGGGGAAGTTGAATCCTTGCCCTAGGATCCCTTGGAATTAAGTAGTTGGAACAATCTTTGAAGATGAAGAACTTCTCTCTCTAAAAACCCTCTCTTCTCTCTCTAATCTTGGTGAGATGATATGATAAAATGAAGAAGAAATGTGTTATATTAAAGAAGAGATCGGGTCAAAATGTTACAAAAATCCGGGTCGGGGTCAATTATGCGGTGCACTATGCGACCGCAGAATCAACATGCGGTCCGCATAGTGACCGCAGAATTGCCCCAAATTTTACACAGGTTCTGTTAAGGAATGCGGTCACTATGCGGACCGCATGTTGATTCCGCGGTCGCAAAGTGCACCGCAGATTTGACATGCGATCGCATATCGACCGCACTTTTGACACGATTTTGGGCAACTCTCCGGAACGTTTCGCGGCAAGAATGTGGTCCGCATGTCAGGTTTGCGGTCGCATTCTTGACCGCATATTTGACACTTTTTCGGAAAAAATTATTTCTCTACATTTTTGAAACTTAAATCACTACCAAGGGTCCGATCGCATATCATTCGGACCATGACACCACATCTACTAGGTTTTATGCACAAAAATATTACAGGGCCTTACATCCTCCCCCCTTAAGATCATTCGTCCTCGAATGAGGATTTTGAAATAAATGAGTTTTGAAAGACATGATATGCAAGCTATCAAAATTTTGACTAACTCTTATATTTTAGAAAAATTTCGCCAGAGTTTCCTTTGTATTATGGACATATCCACCTGACAGAGGGCCCCCGAAACACATTACCAAACAACAATACACCAATACAACATTTCCCACAACTGGTATACACTTTCTAACCTCAACGAATGCACATAAACTAGTCACTTCAATGAATTCTTACTTCATTTAACCATTTTAACACACCATGTACACTTAACAAACCATTACCAATCTACACTTACTATTAGTTCTTTATTAAACACGTAAATCTTTATAAGGCTTTCATTTATCAAGAACGGTTCAAGTGACCTAAGGTAACAACACATTTAACTCATTACAAGATGAAGGGGACTTTACTAATACTAAGAGGGAAACAACTTAGACAAGATGACAGTTACTAGGAGTAGGAGGGTCACCTAATTTCTTCTAGGCTTGATCAAACAAATGGGGGTACTTTTCTTTCATCTCTTTTTCCGCTTCCCATGTGGCCTCCTCAACTTGTTGACTTCGCCACAATACTTTAACAGAGGCAACCTCCTTATTTCTCAACTTACGGACTTGCCTATCAAGAATGGCAATTGGAACTTCTTCATATGACAAATCTTCATTAACCTCTATAGCTTCGACTGGCATGATGGTGGATGGATCTCCAATCACTTTCTTCAACATGGACACATGGAATACCGGATGCACTGATGACATCTCAGGAGGAAACTCTAGCCTATAAGCAACTTGACCAATCCTTTGAACGATCCGATATGGCCCGACATACCTAGGACTCAATTTCCCTTTCTTTCCGAATCGCATGACTCCCTTCATAGGAGATACCCTCAAGAACACCCAATCATCGACTTGAAACTCCAAATCCCTTCGACGAACGTCCGCATAGGACTTTTGACGACTCTGTGCTGTTTTCATTCTCTCCTGAATAACCTTGACCTTTTCCATAGCTTCGTACACCACATCTGGCCCTAGCAATTCCGCTTCACCTACCTCAAACCACCCGATTGGTGATCTACATCTTCTCCCGTACAATGCCTCAAACGGGGCCATTTGAATGCTAGCATGATAGCTGTTATTGTAAGCAAATTCTATCAGTGGCAAGTGTTCATCCCAATTACCTTTAAAATCTAAGACACAAGCCCGCAACATATCTTCAAGCGTCCGAATGGTCCGCTCGGCCTGTCCATCGGTCTGTGGATGGAAAGCTGTGCTGAGATTCACCTGAGTTCCCAAACCTTGCTGAAACTTCTTCCAAAAGTTAGCGGTGAACTGAGCCCCGCGATCCGAGATAATAGAAAGTGGAGTGCCATGAAGTCTTACTATCTCCTTGATGTACAATCTTGCATATTGCTCCGCAGTATTAGTGGACTTGACAGGCAGGAAGTGAGCTGATTTGGTGAGTCGATCTACTATCACCCATACTGAATCGAACTTACGCCGAGTGCGAGGTAACCCCACCACGAAATCCATATTGATCATCTCCCATTTCCACCTTGGTATTTCTATAAGCTGAGTTAATCCACCAGGCCGTTGATGCTCGGCCTTCACTTGTTGACAGTTCGGACATTTAGCTACAAAGCCCGCCACATCCCTTTTCATACCGTTCCACCAATAAATCTCCTTGAGATCGTGATACATTTTCGTTGAACCAGGGTGCACAGAATACCTGGAAGTATGAGCCTCTGCCATCACTCTTTCCCGAAGCTCGTCTACATCCGGAACACATAGCCTATCTTGACACCGCAATACACCATCTTCGCTGCTGAGTACAAATGCTGAGGTCTTGTCATTCAGGACTGCTTCTTTCACCCGAACCAATGCTAGATCCGTGAATTGTTTTTCCTTGATTTCCGCGACCAATGATGATTCTGCTCCATTATGCACCAAGATATCCCCCTCGTCTGACGCCGAAATACGAACCCCCAAGCTGGCTAATTGGTAGACCTCTCGAGCCAGGGGTCTCCGATCCACACCCAAATGAGCCAAACTACCCATGGATTTCCGACTAAGAGCGTCCAGCTACCACATTTTCCTTCCCTGGATGGTACAATATGTCTATATCATAGTCCTGCAAGTCAAGTCCATTGGTACTGCGGAGCAATATGCAAAGTTATATATCAAAGAGATAGTAAGGCTTCATGGCACTCCACTTTCTATTATCTCGGATCACGGGGCTCAGTTCATGGCAAATTTTTGGAAGACGTTTCAGCAAGGTTTGGGAACTCAGGTGAATCTGAGCACATCTTTCCATCCACAGACCGACGGTCAGGCCGAACGGACTATTCAGACGCTTGAAGATATGTTGCGGGCTTGTGTCTTAGACTTCAAAGGTAATTGGGATGAACACTTGCCACTGATAGAATATGCTTATAATAACAACTATCATGCTAGCATTCAGATGGCCCTGTTTGAGGCATTGTATGGGAGAAGGTGTAGGTCGCCAATAGGGTTGTTTGTGGTAGGTGAAGCAGAATTGCTAGGGCCAGATCTGGTGTACGAAGCTATGGAATAAAGTTATTCAGGAGAGGATAGAAAATGCACAGAGTCGCCAAAATCCTATGTAGATGTTCACCGAAGAGATTTGGAGTTTCAAGTCGATGATTGGGTGTTCTTGAGGGTATCTCCTATGAAAGGAGTCATGCGATTCGGAATGAAAGGGAAATTGAGTCCTACGTATGTTGGGCCATATCGGATCGTTCAAAGGATTGGTCAAGTTGCTTATAGGCTGGAGTTGCCTCCAGAGATGTCATCAGTGCACCCGGTATTCTACGTGTCCATGTTGAAGAAAGTGATTTGGAGATCCATCCACCATCATGCCAGTCGAGGCTATTGAGGTAAATGAAGATTTGTCATATGAAGAAGTTTCAGTTGTCATTCTTGATAAGCAAGTCCGTAAGTTGAGAAATAAGGAGGTTGCCTCTGTTAAAGTATTGTGGCGAAGTCAACAAGTTGAGGAGGCCACATTGGAATCAGAAAAGGAGATGAAGGAGAAGTACCTTCATTTGTTTGATCAAGCTTTGAAGAAATTAGGCGATCCTTCTACTTCTAGTAACTGTCATCTTGTCCAAGTTGTTTCCCCCTTAGTGTCAGTAAAGTTTCCTTCATTTTGTAATAAGTCAAATGTGTTGTTACCTTGGGTCACTTGAACCTTTCTTGATAAATGAAAGCCTTATAAAGATTTATGTGTTAAATAAACAACTAATAGTAAATGTAGATTGGTAATGGTTTATTTGTGTGTACATGGTGTATTAAGATGGTTAAATAAGGTAAGAACTAATTGAATGACTAGTTTATGTGCAATTATAAAAATGTGATAGAATATGTGCATTCTTTGAGGTAAGAAAGTGTATGCAAGCTGTGGAAAGTATTGTAATTGTGTATTGTTATTTGGTAATGTGTTTCGGGGGCCCTCTGTCAAGTGGATATGTCCATAATACAAAGGAAACTCTAGAGAAATTTTTCTAAAATATAAGAGTTAGTTTAAATTTTGACAGTTTGCATATCATGTCTTTCAAAACCGACTCATTTTCAAAATCCTCATTCGAGGACGAATGATCTTAAGGGAGGGAGGATGTAAGGCCCCGTAAAATTTTTGTGCATAAAACCTAGTAGCTGTGATGTCATGGTCCGAATAATGTGTTAGGAATGCGTAGGTAGTGATTTAAGTTTCAAAAATGTAAAGAATTTTTCCAGAAAA
The DNA here is from genome assembly GCA_032618575.1 of Nicotiana noctiflora. Classification (NCBI taxonomy): domain Eukaryota; kingdom Viridiplantae; phylum Streptophyta; class Magnoliopsida; order Solanales; family Solanaceae; genus Nicotiana; species Nicotiana noctiflora. Next base: position 203,976 of record JASVEL010004914.1, read on the forward strand.
ATGTCGATTCTGCGGTCAGGAATGCGACCGCAGATCTGCTATGCGGACCGCATTCCTACCGCAGAGCTTAACAAAATGTTTACAAAAATTGGTATTAAAATGCGGTCGATATGCGATCGCAGAATGGATCTGCGGTCCACAGATCTACCGCATAAATTCTCGAAGGTTTTTGAGAATCAAATCTGCGGTGCATTCTGCGACCGCAGATCAAGAATGCGGACCGCATTTTGGTCGAATTCCGTAACATAACCTGTGAAAATTTTGAGGCAATTCTGCGGTCATTATGCGAACCGTATGTTGATTCTGCGATCGCAGATGCGACCGCAGAATTGACCCGACCCAGAATTTTTATATAATTAGACCCGACCCTTTCTTTAATAAAACGCCGTTCTCCTTCACTTTATCATATTTTCTTACCAAAATTGGAGAGAGCAGAGAGAGGTTTTAGAGAGAGAAGTCCATCATCTTCAAGAATCATTTCAAATATTTAGTCCAAAGGATCCTAGGGACAAGATTCAACATCCCCAATCATTTCAAGGTAAAAACCCTAACTATTTTCTCCGATTTTCAGTTTTAAAATAGGTAAAGAGAGGTTTTCATATAATAGCTTTTGAAAATGGAATTTTACACTCATGCATGATTATTGAACTTGATTTTTAGTAAAAAAAGGAAGTGAATAGGTGTAAGAGTCTGCAAATCAAGGTCGGCAAAGATAGGATAGCTTGGGTAAGCATAAAGTAGGAAGCTAAAGGAAGAAAACTCGACACAAGGTATGTATGGCTAATTTTGATTCGTGTAAAATCGCCATATGTGTGAAGTTTGCTTGGTATGCGTTAATTTGACAAGTTGTGTGAAATTCTTTGATGTTGTTGTTAGGAATTCGAATTTGCTATTGAACTATGAGTGATGTAGTATGGAATAAGAACCGAAAGATAAAAGAGAATCGAAGTTGATAAAGAATTGTGAATAGTTGTTGAGATGGCATATATGGTTCCTTGTGGAAAAGAAATGAGACACTTGAATTGTGATAAGTTGTTGAACATAATGGTAAGGGTACTCTAGATCATGGAAACATTGTAACTTGGTTGTGATATTGGTTTGAAAAGTACTTGAGAACATGAACCAATTTGTATCGTGCTTATTTGAACTTGTTGTAATTGTGTGTAATGCCTTATCTGCTGTTTGTGATTGTTGTGTTTGAAACTGTACGGTGGGATCGGGTTGCGCGCCGCAACACGAAGAAATAAGGTATGGGTTGGGGTGATAAGGGTGGCCGAGGTAATAAGGGTGGATGTAGCAATAAGGATGGAAGCGATCGAAATCGCTATTGAAAATTGATATAAAAATCATTGATGTGAAATTGTGAATGGAGATAGCATGAGAGTTTGCAACCTGTGGCGCACTGATTGCCCCTTTGTTTGACTACTTGTGCTTTACGTGATTAATTGGCTGTTGTTCTACTTGTTGATGTTAAACGTGCTTTGTGTTGAGAATTACCTGAAATGAGGAAAATGTGGAAAACATGGTTGGATGGCTTAACTGATTATTGATGTAATTCATTGGCTGTATTATCGTCGTGATTTCTTGTTTAACGGCTTAAGCTTACTTGGGACAAAATTTTTCCATACATACCAGTACAATTCAAGTGTACTGATGTCCCTTTTGTCGGGGACGCTACATTCGTGTTATGATTGTAGGTGGATCAGTAGCAGGCACTTCAGCTCATCGGCAGTAGTATCCTTCATCTTCCACTGCCCGTTTTGGTGAGCCCCTTTCTTCCTCGGGGCCCTGTGTGGTTCACGCCACTTTTGTTTAGACTTCATTTTGGTTTTGTAAGGTATAGCCGGAGCCTTGTTACCGGCAAGTATTGTATTCCCTTTTGTATCCTAAAGGCTCTGTAGACATGTAAACTGTGGGATTCCAGTCTTATGTATATATTATATCGGGCGGTTTAAAAACTGTAAACTTCTTAATAAATCACTCGCATGGTTATGTTTGTATGTCGAAAAATCAGTTATAATTGGTAAGATATTTGGTTAATGAGAAATAATCAACACAGCGGTAACGCGTAGGAATGAAAGGCACCCAGGTCCGCTTGACTGGGGCTACCTGGTAAGGCACCGGTCATGCCCCTCGATTTAGGGCGTGACACTTGCCTAGCAATGTGTTGGGTGGCATCACGACCGGGGTTTGGGTCGTGACAACTTCAGTTCTTTACATACCCCTCGTTTTCATAATCAAACCCTAGCCGCCCTAGGATTCTCTCTACTTGGGCCACCGGAACCCTACCGGTGGTTCAACACTGGTTATCCTCTCTGACCACCCTCCACACCCATAAATCCTTTTCTCCTCCTCTTTCACCCTATCACCATAACCCCGACCAAGAACCACCCTATTATCTCAAATGTAGAAAAATGGTTCGCCGGAACCCTAGTCGGCGACCATCACCCTTTGAACCACCTTCTACCAGTAACACCCCTGAACCACCCTGAACCCCTCTTTTACCCCATCCACTTATTTTCCCTCGAATATAAGCTAAACTCCTCAAATCTTAAAAAGTATTCCACCCGAACCTACTCCGGCGGGTACACCTAAGCCAAAAGCTACCCCAATCAAATCCCAATCCTTTAAAAATGATTCCTTTTCAACAAATAAGACTCCAAGAGTTTGTTTGGAAGTCCAATAACCAAAGAAAGGCTCACAGACTCCGGATAACCGGATAATTAAGAACAATAAAGAAAGATGAAAGAAAAGAAGGAAAAGAAAGAATGAAAAGAAAAGGAAAACCAACAGAAAAACAGCTAAGTATCCCAAACCCTATTTTTCTCTACTGTGCTATTTGTTTTGTTTGACATTGTTATTTGTTAGTCCCATGCTATCTTGAACACTGTTGTGTGCTAATATTCTTCTTACATGAAACCAACTATGGATTTGCATGATATTTTTCTGATTAAGTCATTAGTTAAAGTTGCGTGCTTTATATCCATTTAAAATTTCTTACTTGAATAGATGTAATTTTGATTGAATGATTCTGTTAATGGATTCAACCTATATCCAATTTTTCCTCTGAGTCCTATTAATTGAACGTTTAATGATTATGTGGCTATATCTATAAGATGTTTAATACTGGCTGTTATTGCAATGTAATTTTGACTTTTGACCTCTTGTGAATTTCTGATTAATTAAAAGGGCTTATTGGTTACTTGGTCGTAATCACAGCTATGTCCGCAAAGTGGTTATTTCTGTAAAAAAGGGTTACTCAGCTTTAAAGTGGCTATAATGTAAACTTCACTTAATTAGGGGTTATTTGTTAAATACAATTCTGATTTTGACTGCTCAAGGTCTAATTGACCTAAAGGTTGGTCGGGTAAATAGGAATAAAAGACAAGGGTAAAAGGGGGAGGGCAAAGTGGTATTCTGGAAATAATTACCCGAGCAACCCCGGGGTTCTAAGATTGTTAAACAATATAAAATTGATCGTCAGGAAAGAAATAACACCACAAGTTTGCAAGCATACTAAAACATAGTTGTTACAGTTGCTATTCAAAAAAAATTGCACTTCAGCAAAAGAAGATATCTTAAAGAATGTTTGGATGCCAGTAAGAAGAAAAGGCAAAAGATTAAGTTGAAACACAAAAAATATCTATTAGGCTTGCTAAAAACATTCCTCCCCATGTAAGACCAGCAGATATTTTTTTTATGTAGGGATAAATTATTTGCATGAAGGAATCAAACCATGTGTAATTTATTATAATGTAAAAACCAAACAAAATATTGCGTATAAGTGTTTGACGCCGAGGTTGCATGGTTCGAGTTTATAATATTAGGCCTTCTTAGAAGGGTAAGGGTATTAAAGACAAATCTGCCTGGGTTTTATGTTATTAGTTAAATAATAAAGGGTATCTTAGGTATTCCTAAAGGGTAAATAGGTAGAAATCACTAGCAAGTGAGGGTAATAAAGACATTTAGGCTTAAATAGAATAATATTGAGTTCACTAGAACCTTCTAGCAAGGGTTCAAGTGTATTCACGGCTAATTTGTGCATACCAAACTGAAAATAATTAAAAAGAGTAGGGGAGGGAAATCTGAATATTTAATTCAAATTTTCCTCCCATATTTGTTCTATAAATAGGCCTTCTTAGGCCACCATTTAAGAGGTTCAGATGTTTTGAAATCGGAAATACACTAAAAATTTAGTATTAATACTGTTTCATTGGTTCAATTTGAGTGAAAACTCTGGGCTTCTGTTGTTTCGACCACAGTTCTGCATCATTTGGTTGAAATTGTTGGGTCTTTGTCACGACCCCAAATCCGGTCGTGATGGCGCCCAGCACATTGCTAAGCCAGCCTGACCAATCAATAACAAGAACGGAGCTAGAAGCTCGTTCTATCCCATTTAAGCATATAAAAATATGAAACAACAGTGATACATATATACCAACAGCGGGGAACCAAGTCCCAAAATATACCAACTCCCATAGACCGAAGGGTCAAGAGTCATGAGCCTCTACTGAACATAAGTGTATAAAGGTTTACAAGATACCAAGTGCGGAAAGAAAAGTCGATACAAAATCAAAAGACACTAAGAAGGAATATCGGGTCCTGCGGACTCTGCAGCTACCTCGTATATCCCACAGATGTCGCTTCGCTCAACTACTAGATCACTGCTGAGAGGTACCTGGATCTGCACACAAGGTGCAGGGAGTAAAATGAGTACTGCCAAACTCAGTGGTAATAAACAAGGGTAAGACATCGCAAATAAGAAATCCGCAATAAAGCACTATGTAAAGCTGTAATCGAATACCCTGTCACAGAATCAATATCAACTGTATCTGTACCAATAAGTACCAGCAAAATAGTATAACAGCTAGCAGATGTAGCTAAATGCAATGCAATGCATGATATGACCGCTACGGCGCGTAGCCCGATCCAATTTGGGTACCCGTGCTCACTGTGGGGGTTCGGACTCCGGAGGGGCTCCTATAGCCCAAGCACAATATCACTGTGGCGTGCAGTCCGATCCAACATATGTACTGCTGCGGCGCGCAGCCCGATCCACTACCAGTCAGCTAATATGCAAATACAGCCTCGCAGGCTCAAAAGTAGTTTTGAAAACCTTTTTATCATTTTTTAGTTGTTAAACAGTAATACCAAGTTCCAGAGATTGGAAATAGCATGATAACAGAAATAGCTACGGATCGGTAGTAACTAACATGTCAATATGATAAGACAATGATAACGATCCTCGCGGGATCCAATAACTGGCTCACGGCCCACAAGTATACTCAACCGCCCAAGAAGGGGGTTCCTCGGCTCAAGAGTGGCCAATATCTCAATATATAGTATGCAACCATCCAAGAAGGAGGTTCGACGGCTCAAGAATAGCCAATGTCATAACACAGTATCAACAAGTCGGACTAAGCCATAGTCCCCAATCACAATCGACCCCGCACTCACAAGAGAGTACGTGTCTCGCCGCTATACGGCGTCACAAAGTGGTATACCGGTGTTTCGAACCCGCTGGTCATCACCCACATCTATTACTCACCTCAATACGGAACGACGACTACTCCGTAATGCCCTTGCCACAAGAATCAAGCTCCGCATGCGTAGAATCTGATCAAATACAGTAGAAATACAACAAATTAGGCCAATGGGACGACACCCAATCAATACAACTCAATTTACATCAAAATTCCCAAAGTTGTCAAAACCCGACTTTCGGTACGATTGTCGAAAAATTACAAAAGTCACATTTTCGGAATCCTCATCTCGATACGAGTCTAGACATAAAAAATTTACCAAAATCGGACTCCATTTGCCCACTCAAATCGGTGTTTTTCTTCAATTTAGGTCTAGGGCTCAAATCCACCTTTAATCTTCCATTTACAGGGATTTAACCAAGGATTTCATGTTAAAATGATGTAATTAAGCCACAAACTTACCTCCAATGAAACGCCGATGATTTCCCAGCAATCTCCCGTCAATTTCTTCTCTTGGAACTCAAAAATGGAGATTTTGGGTATTAAACCCGCGACTGACCAGTTCTGGTTTTAACTTCACTGCCAGCCTATTTTCTTCATCGCGTTCGTGACGCCTCTCACGCTAACGCGATGCCTTAACCCTCCTCTTCATCGCGAACGCGACACTCCTTCGCGCGTCCGCGAAGATCAACTCCTCAGCCCCCTGACTTTTACTCTACGCGAACGCGACGTGAAGTCACGCGTCCGCGATGCCTTACCTTTTCCTATTACGCGAACGCGACCCAACCCATCGCGAACGCGATGGCCAACTGGCCCCAACCTACGCGAACGCGGCATTGCCCTCGCGAACGCGATGCCTTACTGAACCTGGCGTACGCGAACGCGGAACTTGCCTTCGCGAACGCGAAGGCTTATTTCATGCCCAGTGATCTGCAATTTACAGCAGACCCTTTCTTGTTTCAAAGTACCGGATAATGGTCCGGATTCACCCCGAGGCCCCCGGGACCCCAAAGAAAACCACCAACATACCCGAAAACATAATACGAACTTGTTCCAATCATAAAAACACAATCCTAAACATCAAAATCACCAACTACCCACGGATTCAAGCCTAAATTTCTTAAAACTTTCCGAATTACACATTCCATCAAAAACCCAACCGAACGACGTCCGAATGACCTGAAATTTTGCAGGCACATCCAAAATCACCTAACGGAGCTACTCTGCAACTGTCGGAATTCCATTCCGACCCCAGGATCAAAATCTCACCTACCGTTCGGATTTCGCCAAAATTCAACCTTAGCCAATTCAAGCCTATTTCTACACCGGGCCTCCAAATTCAATTCCGATCGCTCCCTAAGTCACAAATCACCTCCCGGAACTAACCGAATCATCAGAATCCGATTCCGAGCCCTCTAACCAAATAGTCAACTCCGGGTTGACTTTCTTTATTCAAGTTTCCTTCAAAAAGGCTATATGCCTCATTTTCAATCCAATTCACTCCTAACTTACCCGATAGACTCTAACACCGATATAAAAGCATAAAACATGTATTTACAACATAACGGGGTGGTAATTCCCGTGACGACGGGCCGGATCGTCACATTCTCCCCCTCTTAAGCAAACGCTCGTCCTCGAGCGGGTCAAGAAACATACCTGAAGTCTCAAACAAGTAAGGATATCTGCTCTGCATTTTCCGCTCGATCTCTTAAGTGGCCTCCTCCACGGGTCGACCTCTCCATTGACCTTAACTGATGCAATCTCCTTGGACCTCAATTTTCTCACCTGACGACCCAAAATTGCAATAGGCTCCACATCATAAGATAGATCACCATCAAGTTGAATGGTACTGAAGTCTAAAACATGAGACGGATCTCCAATGTACTTCCGGAGCATAGACACATGGAATACTAGATGGACGCTGGATAAGCTGGGCGGCAAGGCTAACTCATATGCCACCTCTCCAACCCTCCCGAGTATCTCAAAAGGACCAATGTACCTAGGACTCAACTTTCCTTTCTTCCCAAACCTCATGACACCCTTCATAGGTGAAACCTTCAACAATACTCTATCACCAACCATGAAAGACAACTCTCGAACTCTACGGTCCGCATAACTCTTCTGGCGAGACTGTGCTGTACGAAGCCTCTCCTGGATCAACTTTGCTCTATCCAGAGCATCTTGAACTAACTCAGTCCCTATCAATCTATCTTCACCAGGCTCAAACCATCCCACGGGGGATCTACACCGCCTGCCATACAATGCCTCATACGGGGCCATCTGAATACTCGACTGATAACTGTTGTTGTAGGCAAACTCAGCAAGTGGTAGGAACTCATCCCACGAACCACCAAAGTCAATCACACATGCTCGCAACATATCCTCCAGAATCTGAATAGTACGCTCAGACTGCCCATCTGTCTGGGGGTGAAATGCTGTACTCAACTCAACCCGCGTACCCATCTCTCGTTGAAATGCTCTCCAAAACTGAGAAGTGAACTGAGTACCCCTATCGGATATGATAGACACTGGGACTCCATGCAACCGAACAATCTCTCGAATAAAGATCGTCGCCAACCGCTCCGATGAGTAGGTAGTACTAACTGGAATGAAGTGAGCTGACTTGGTCAGTCTATCCACAATCACCCATACCGAATCAAACTTCCTCGCCGTCCGAGGGAGTCCAGTAACAAAGTCCATAGTGATCCTCTCCCATTTCCACTCAGGAATATCAATGCGCTGAAATACACCACCGGGCCTCTGATGCTCGTACTTAACCTGCTGACAGTTGAGGCATCGTGCTACATGTCTAACAATGTCCATTTTCATCCTTCTCCATAATAATGCTGTTTCAAATCTTGATACATCTTCGCGGCTCCTGGATGGATAGAATACCGCGAGCTATGGGCCTCCTCCGGAATCAACTCACGAAGGCCATCAACATTGGGCACACATATCCGGCCCTGCATCCTCAATACGCCGTCACTATCAATGGTGACATCTCTAGCATCATCATGCTGAACTCTGTCCCTAAGGACAGCCAAATGTGGATCATCATACCGGCGCTCACGAATACGATCATATAGAGATGACCGAGATACAACACAAGCCAATACCCGACCGGGCTCCGAAATATCTAACCTCACTAGCCGATTGGCTAGCACCTGAACATCATGAGCAAATGGCCTCTCCTCAGCTGGAATATATGCCAAGCTCCCCATACTGACCGCCTTCCGGCTCAAAGCATCGGCCACCACATTGGCCTTCCCTGGATGATATAATATAGTAATGTCATAATCCTTCAGCAACTCAAGCCATCTCCGCTGTCTCAAATTAAGGTCTTTCTATTTGAACAAGTGCTGGAAACTACGATGGTCGGTATACACCTCACAAGACACACCATACAAATAGTGCCTCCAAATCTTCAATGCATGAACAATGGCGGCTAGCTCCAAATCATGAACGGGATAGTTCTTCTCATATGGCTTCAACTGCCGAGAAGCATAAGCAATCACCTTACCTTCCTGCATCAACATGCAACCTATCCCCACTCTCGAGGCATCACAGCAAAAAGTATATGAACCTGAAGCTGATGGCAATACTAACACTGGAGTTGTGGTCAAAGCTGTCTTGAGCTTCTGAAAGCTCTCCTCGCACTCATCCGACCACACGAATGGTGCACCCTTCTGGGTTAATTTAGTCAATGAAGAAGCAATGGATGAAAATCCCTAAACAAACCGGCGATAATATCCCGCCAAGCCAAGAAAACTCCTAATTTCTGTAGCTGAGGACAGTCTAGGCCAACTCTGCAATGCCTCTATCTTCTTTAGATCAACCTGAATACCATCACGAGACACCACATGCCCCAGAAATGCTACGGACTCGAGCCAAAACTCGCACTTGGAGAATTTAGCATATAGCTTCTCCTCCCTCAATCTCTCCAACACAATACTCAAATGTTGAGCATGCTCCTCCTGACTACGGGAGTAGACTAGAATGTCATCAATGAACACAATCACAAATGAATCCAAATAAGGCCTGAACACACTGTTCATCGGATGCATAAATGCTGCTGGGGCGTTGGTCAGCCCAAACGACATCACAAGAAACTCATAATGACCATATCGGGTCCCGAATGCAGTCTTCATAATATCCGAGTCCCTGATCTTCAGCTGATGATAGCCTGAACGAAGATCGATCTTAGAAAACACCCTCGCACCTTGTAACTGATCAAACAAATCATCTATGCGCGGTAGAGGGTACTTATTCTTCACTGTCACTTTGTTCAATTGCCTATAATCAATACACATTCACATGGAACCATCTTTCTTTTTAACAAATAATATCGGCGCACCCCACTGGGACACACTAGGGCGGATGAAACCCTTATCCAGAAGCTCCTGAAGTTGCTCTTTCAGTTCTTTCAACTCAGCCGGTGCCATACGATAAGGAGGAATGGATATGGGCTGAGTGCCCGGCACCAAGTCAATGCCAAAATCAATATCCCTGTCCGGCGGCATGCCCGGCAGGTCTAAGGGGAATACTTCTGGAAAGTCCCTCACAACAGGTACATAATCAATGCTAGGAGACTCAGCTCCCACATCTCTCAAAAAAGCTAAGTATGATAAGCATCCTTTTTCAACCATCTTCTGAGCTTTTAAGAACGAAATGACACGGCTAGGGACGAAATCGGTCGAACCCCGCCACTCAATCCGAGAAATACCAGGAATGGCCAACGTAACTGTCTTAGCATGACAGTTCAATATAGCATGGTACGGAGACAACCAGTCCATACCCAATATAACATCAAAGTCCACCATACCCAACAATAACAAATCTGCCTGGGTCTCCAGACCCCCAATAGATATAACACAGGATCTATAGACATGATCCACAACGATCGTATCAACCACGGGGGTGGATACATGAACAGGTAAATCAAGACTACCACGAGTCACACCCAAATGATATGCAAAGTAAGAGGACATGTAAGAATATGTGGACCCTGGATCAAATAGAACAGAGGCATCTCTGTGACAGACAGAAATGATACCTGTAATCACTGCATCGGAGGCAACTGCATCACGCCTGTAAGGAAGTGCATAGAACAGTGCCTGGCCTCCACCAGATCTCTCCTCGCCCCTGGGGCGACCACGAGAAGACCGACCTCCACCTCTACTAGACTGAGATGGTGCTGAAGATGAGGGCTGATCCCTCTGCTGAGTCCTGTCCCTACGGAGTCGAGGGCACTGTCTCCTCATGTGGCCAAACTCACCACACTCATAACATGCACCTGGTGCCGGAGAAGGGGACTGAAGGGAACCCCTCGCCGCAGAAGAACCCTGGGCTGAAGAAGTAGGTGCTGCACCCTGGGCTGGAAGGGCACTAAGCGATGACTGACCCTGCTGAAACCCCTGTCGACCACGACCATAAGAACATCCGCTGTGCTCTGGGCGGCTTGAATGAGAAGGTCTAGATGAGCGACCTCTGCTCTGCTGGGAATGCCTTCTAGATGGAGCACCACTAAAACTGCCACAACCATGAGGCCTCTTGGCCTCCCGCTCCTCTCTCTCTCGGCGACGATCCGCCTCAATAGAGTGTGACATATCAACAACCTGCTCAAATGATGATGACAAAACTCTCTCTATGGTCCTAAGAATGCGGATAGAGTAGTTGAGGCCATCAATGAACCTCCTGATCCTCTCCCTATCAGTAGGGATCATCCATGTGGCATGCCTAGCCAACTGAGTGAATCTAAGCTCATACTGAGTCACAGACATGTCGCCCTGAATCAACCACTCGAACCGGCGACGTAGCTCCTCGCGACGAGACCGAGGTACATATTTCTCTAGAAAGAGAGTAGAGAACTGCTGCCATGTGAGAGGTGCTGCTCTTGCAGGCCTACGCCTCTCAAACTCCTCCCACCAATCAAATGCGGGACCAGTGAACTGAAATGTAGTAAATGAAACTCCGCTGGACTCAAGAATACCAGCCGTACGCAACATCCTCTGACACTTGTCCAAGAAACCCTGGGCATCCTCGCCCTCAACGCCACCGAAATGGGGTGGCTGAAGTCTACCAAATCTCTCAAGACGACGTTGCTCGTCGTCAGGCATCACCGAAACAACATACCCTGGGGCTGTCGTCACTGGCGCACCTGGAACAGCAGGAGCAACTACCTGAGCTGGGGCTGCCTCTGGCGTTTGAAGTCCCTGCACAACTTGCTCTGGTGTGCGAGCTGCGAGGGTCCAATGACCACCCCCGGTCTGAGATGTCGCTGCGACAGTAGTAGCTGAAATTGCATGAGCCAACCCAGTGCAGATAGATAATATATGGGCCAATGCCTCCTGAAGGCTAGGAATAACAATAGGCACTACCGGTGCCTGAGCGGGTGCTACTGGAGCCTCAACCACTGGGGGTTGATCCTGAATAGGGGCAACAGGCGGGTCGGCTGGCACTGCCTCAGCTGCCCTACCTCTACCTCTAGCACGACCGCGCCCACGGCCTCTAACAGGTGGCAACGGAGGTCATCCACCTCGTCCCGATGCCCGCGTTCTTGCCATCTGCGAGAGAATAGAATATAGAAGTTCAGTTCTCAGAACAACAAGATCGCACAACATAGTTCAAGAAAAGTGAAGTGTTTCCTAAAGGTTCGCAACCTCCCGAGGATAAATACAGGCGTCCCCGTACCGATCCACAAGACTCTACTAACCGGCTCAAGACTCATGAGGCCTAGTAAACCTAGGCTCTGATACCAACTTGTCGCGACCCCAAATCCGGTCGTGATGGTGCCCAGCACATTGCTAAGCCAGCCTGACCAATCAATAACAAGAACAAAGCTAGAAGCTCGTTCTATCCCATTTAAGCATATCAAAATATGAAACAACAGTGATACATATACCAACAACGGGGAACAAAGTCCCAAAATATACCAACTCCCATAGACCGAAGGGTTAAGAGTCATGAGCCTCTACTGAACATAAGTGTATAAAGGTTTACAAGATACCAAGTGCGGAAAGAAAAGTCGATACAAAATTAAAAGACAGTAAGAAGGAATATCGGGTCCTGCAGACTCTGCAGCTACCTCGTATATCCCACAGATGTTGCTTCGCACAACTACTGGATCACTGCTGAGAGGTACCTAGATCTGCACACAAGGTGCAGGGAGTAAAATGAGTACTGCCAGACTCAGTGGTAATAAACAAGGGTAAGACAGCGCAGATAAGAAATCCGCAATAAAGCACTATGTAAAGCTGTAATCGAATACCTTGTCACAGAATCAATATCAACTGTACCTGTACCAATAAGTACCAGCAAAATAGTATAACAGCTAGCAGATGTAGCTAAATGCAATGCAATGCATGATATGACCGCTACGGCGCGTAGCCCGATCCAATTTGGGTACCCGTGCTCACTGTGGGGGTTCGGACTCCGGAGGGGCTCCTACAGCCCAAGCACAATATCACTGCGGCGTGCAGTCCGATCCAACATATATACTGCTGCGGCGCGCAGCCCGATCCACTACCAGTCAGCTAATATGCAAATACAGCCTCGCAGGCTCAAAAGTAGTTTTGAAAACCTTTTTATCATTTTTTAGTTGTTAAACAGTAATACCAAGTTCCAGAGATTGGAAATAGCATGATAACAGAAATAGCTACGGATCGGTAGTAACTAACATGTCAATATGATAAGACAATGATAACGATCCTCGCGGGATCCAATAACTGGCTCACGGCCCACAAGTATACTCAACCGCCCAAGAAGGGGTTCCTCGGCTCAAGAGTGGCCAATATCTCAATATATAGTATGCAACCATCCGAGAAGGAGGTTCGACGGCTCAAGAATAGCCAATGTCATAACACAGTATCAACAAGTCGGACTAAGCCATAGTCCCCAATCACAATCGACCCCGCACTCACAAGAGAGTACGTGTCTCGCTGCTATACAGCGTCACAAAGTGGTATACCGGGGTTTCGAACTCGCTGGTCATCACCCACATCTATTACTCACCTCAATACGACGTGACGACTACTCCGCAATGCCCTTGCCATGAGAATCAAGCTCCACACGCGTAGAATCTGATCAAATACAGTAGAAATACAACAAATTAGGCCAATGGGACGACACCCAATAATTACAATTCAATTTACATCAAAATTCCCAAAGTTGTCAAAACTCGACTTTCGGTACGCTTGTCGAAAAATTACAAAAGTCACATTTTCGGAATCCTCATCTCGATACGAGTCTAGGCATATAAAATTTACCAAAATCGGACTCCATTTGCCTACTCAAATTGGTGTTTTTCTTCAATTTAGGCCTAGGGCTCAAACCCACCTTTAATCTTCCATTTACAGTGATTTAACCAAGGATTTCATGTTAAAATGATGTAATTAAGCCACAAAACTTACCTCCAAAGAAACCCCGATGATTTCCCAGCAATCGCCCGTCAATTTCTTCTCTTGGAACTCAAAAAGGGAGGTTTTGGGTATTAAACCCGCGACTGACCAGTTCTGGTTTTAACTTCACTGCCAGCCTATTTTCTTCATCGCGTTCGCGACGCCTCTCACGCGAATGCGATGCCTTAACCCTCCTTTTCATCGTGAATGCGACACTCCTTCGCGCATCCACGAAGATCAACTCCTCAGCCCTCTGACTTTTACTCTACGCGAACGCGACGTGAAGTCACGCGTCCGCGATGCCTTACCTTTTCCTCTAACGCGAACGCGACCCAACCCATCGCGAACGCGATGGCCAACTAGCCCCAACCTATGCGAACGCGGCATTGCCCTCGCGAACGCGATGCCTTACTGAACCTGGCCTACGCGAACGCGGAACTTGCCTTCGCGAACGCGAAGGCTTATTTCATGCCCAGTGATCTGCAATTTACAGCATACCCTTTCTTGTTTCAAAGTACCGGATAATGGTCCGGATTTACCCCGAGGCCCCCGGCACCCCAACGAAAACCACCAACATACCCCAAAACACGATACGAACTTGTTCCAATCATAAAAACACCATCCTAAACATCAAAATCACCAATTACCCACGGATTCAAGCCTAAATTTCTTAAAACTTTCCGAATTACACATTCCATCAAAAATCCGACCGAACGACATCTGAATGACCTGAAATTTTGCAGGCACATCGAAAATCACCTAACGGAGCTACTACAACTATTGGAATTCCATTCCGACCCCCGGATCAAAATCTCACCTACCGTTCGGATTTCGCCAAAATTCAACCTTAGCCAATTCAAGCCTATTTCTACACCGAGCCTCCTAATTCAATTCCGATCGCTCCCCTAAGTCACAAATCACCTTCCGGAACTAACCGAATCATCAAAATCCGATTCCGAGCCCTCTAACCAATTAGTCAACTCCGGGTCTACTTTCCTTATTCAAGTTTCCTTCAAAAAGGCTATATGCCTCATTTTCAATCCAATTCACTCCTAACTTACCCGATAGACTCTAACACTGATATAAAAGCATAAAACATGTATTTACAACATAACTGGGTGGTAATTCCCATGACGACGAGTCGGGTCGTCACAATCTTCTACTTTGAAATCAAGTCTGTTGTTGTGTTATATTAGAGCAATTGCTGTTATTACTTGGATTTATGCCTGTTGCTGATCTTCTTCTTCTCCTACGTCCATAGAACTCATTGATTTTCTTCTCAATTTTACGAGGTACACTACTGTCTTTCAAGGATGTAACTAAAGTTCTGAAGAAATGAAATGCGCACTAGTTTTTCTTCTGTATTTGTAATTTTATTTTTACTTACAGCTGTAGACACTTAGAAATTATGTAATTCATTAGGACTTTTATTGTATAATGTGGACTTGGACTGTAAAAACTATGAAAAAAAACTAGCAATATTACTGAATCATTCGCTTAGGAATCAATATAGGGATAACACGGAGTAGCTTAGTCTTAAAAGATGATCACCTAGATTTATAGATGCGAAATGAGTTAATTCTAATTGAACGCATTTAGATTATCATTTGATTTCTGAAATTAAGAAGTGAATATGAAATATTAGAGCATTTTTGTTGTTTAAGTTTCCGAATTATTAACTGTCAATAATAAATAATGTTGTTAAACACGTTTGTTTGTAATTTTTAGGTGTTAGATTTTGTTTAAATTTGTTTGAATTCAAAACCAGATATGAAACGAGTATAGCATGAATGAAGTTCAGGATTTAGTTCAAAGCATGTCCACTGTATAATTAGCTTAGACATTTCAAATAACATGTAATACCAAATAGACCTGAATCTGAATGCTCACATATATATCGATACAATTTGACTGATATAATTTAATTGTCAAAACGCTGGTGGATGAAGAAAACCAGTGTTACATTTTTTGTTGAAATGTGACACTGAAGTAGTAGTATTCGTATGGTTTGCCTGATAAATGATTAAATCTGCTTCAAATTTAGCTGTTAGTTTTGACGAGTCCAGGCATAGAAAGGTGGATTCAACCATGAAAGCTTCTAAGCCCAAGAGACATAAATTTGTAATTTGGACTGGCCTTTAAATAGCCTTGTGCACGCCTGTGCACTTCTTATTAACTAGTCCAAATTCTAGGCCCAAAACATATAGTGGCTTGGATCCGTATAAATGACAATGAGGACTATTATAAAACTGCACTAATAATTATTTCAATTAAGGGAAAAACAATGATAGAAAATTTAGCACAATCTAAGTTTAACCTTTAAAATACAATGAGATGAGCCTCATTATAAACTAAGATACACAGGGCCCTCAAATAACCATTGTGATAATTTAGACATCGAAATGACGGTTTAGCTAATTCCATGGTCTTTCCCAAAGTAACAAAGAAACAGATACCATTAGGCACAATTTCAATATACATTCTCATGAACGGGTTCACATTTATGTGGCCCAAATCCCACTCCCAACGAAGTCAAAATGTATCTAAAGCCACAGGCGCACTTTTACGGTGTGGTTAAGGAATGCATTTTCACGACGTTGCAATTCTTAAAAATTTGAAAAGTGGAACATTAATGCAAGTGATTAAAAACATATAATCAGATTCAGATAAAATCAAATTCAACAGTTGAGCGACCGTGCTAAAACTACAAAATTCGGGAGTGCCAAACACCTTCTCCCGGGTTAATAGAATTCCTTATCCGGATTTCTAGTTCGCAGAATTTAACAGAGTCAAAATTTTCTCGGTTCAGGATTAAACCGGTGACTTGGGACACCATCATATTCTCAAGCGGCGACTCTAAAAAACTTAAATAACTAATCCTGTTTCGACTGTCCTTCAATTGGAAAAACTCTTATACGCCATCGCGGGTAAAGTATTATGTATATACATAAAAAAGGGAGGTGTGACAAATTCCGTAAGAAAAATACAAAATTATAACAAAAAATCCAAAATTGGCTGAAACCTAGCCCCAATCCCATGTCTCAAAATCCGACAAAAGTCACAAAATCCGAAAGCCCATTCTCATGAGTCTAACTATACCAAATTTACTAGAATTTGATTACAAAATCCCATTCAAAACCTCAAAATGCTAGCCCAAGAACTCTTCCTCTTTTTTATTCTCCAGCCTAAATCACAAATTAGATGATGGAATTATACGAATAATCATGGAATTGACAAAAATTAGATAAGCATGACTTACCCCAAACACCCACACAACAATCTCTCCAACAATTGCCTTCTACTAAGCTCCCACTTTAATTTTATGATATGAACTCAAAACACTTGTTTTGAATCTTTTAAATCATTCTAGAGATGCCTTCATCGCGAATTCAACCTTACCCTTGCGTTCTCGTCGCACAATAAAAACTGTCACCCAAAAGGCTTCTTCGTTAATGCGTCCAACCAACTGCGAACATGATGCTTCCCTGACTCCTCACTTCGCGAACGTGACCACCCTTACGTGAACACATACACAAAAAGACTAGGTCCCGAGCTGCCTCAACTCCTCTTCGCAAATGCGACGCCTCTCCCGCATTTGCGATACACTTTCACTCCACACCTTCGCGTTTGCGTCCTCTTCTTCGCGAATGCTAAAGACAAAACTCCTCAGCCCACAAACACCCTTCAAATGCGAGACTCCTATCGCGAATGTGTAAGAGGAAACAAGAAGAAATACACCAACAATTACCAACCAACAAGCTAAATCAGAACAGGTTCTGTTAACCACCCGAAACTCAACCGAGCCCCCCGGAACAACAACCAAACATACCGTCACGTCCCTAATTGTCATACAATCCTAGTCAAAACCTCAAATATCTTCAAACAACATAAAAACACGAATTGCACACAGATTCAAACCTAATGAACTTTAAAATTTCCAAATTCTACAAACGACGTCCAAACCTATCAAATCACGATTGATTGACCTAAATTTTGCACACGTGTCACAAATAATACCATGAACCTACTCCAACTTCCAAAAATCCAATCCGACCCACATATCAAAAAGTCCACTCTCGGTCAAACTTTTTAAAATTTAAACTTTTGCCATCCAGCCTAGTTCTATTACGAACCTCTAAATTACAGTTCGGACACGCTCCTAAGTCCAATATTACCTACGGAGCTAACGGAACCATAAAAATTCAAATCCGATGTTGCTTACACATAAGTCAACATCCGGTCAACTTTTCCAAATTAATATTTCAATTAAAAAACAAAATATCCCAATTAATTCTAAAATCTCTCCGGACCCAAACCAAGTAACCCGGTAAATCAAATAACAGTTATAGAACACAAAAAGAGCAGTAAATGGGAGAACGAGGTTACAAATTTCCTAACGGTTGACCGGATCATTATAGGAACATTCAGCAGTCACTGTGAAAACCTAGTTCTTATCACATGTTGATAGCACACACTTTTGAATTATAAAAATACATAACTCAACTTTAAAGTTAGGAGTATTATAGCTTTTTAAAAAATGTGTGAAAAATACTACTACCTCCTGTACATAATAAGTGACCTTTTAGTATTTGGCATACCCATTAAAAAAATACGAACTCTTAGAGGCGAAAGATGTATTTACCATTACCCTTAATTAATTCTTACCTTGATACATTGTTGTGACGACGCGACCAGTTTTCACATGAGTTACCGCCCCGTTTCCCCCTTATTATTTTGCTTCACGTTCAATATCAGTATTAAAGTTGATCGGGTAATATTAAGTTGGATTTGGTTGAAAATAAGGCACATAGCCTTTTAAAAGGAAGCTTCTTTTTGAAAAGGCAACCGAAAGTTGGCTATGTGGTTAGAGGGCTTAGATATGAATTACGGTGGTTCGGTTAGCTTCAAGGGATGATTTGTGACTTAGGAGTGCGATTAGAATTGAATTTGGAGGTCTGGTGTAGAAATAGGCTTGAATTAGCGAAGTTGGAATTTCGGTGAATTCCTGTTGGTAGGTGAGATTTTGATTCTAGGGTCAGGGTGGAATTTCAAGAGTTTCAGTAGCTTCGTTAGGTTATTTTTTATATGTCTGCATATTTTTAGGTTGTTTAGATGTCGTTTGGCCGGGTTTTTTATTGAATGTGGGTTTCGGAAGTTTTAGTTTAACTTAGGCTTGAATCCGTCGTGATTTGATGATTTTTGTGTTAATAGATGTGTTTCGAGGATTGGAACAGGTTTGTATAAGGTTATTGAATGTTTTGGTGTTTTTGGTTGAGGTCCCAGGGGTCTTGGGGCGAATTCAGATGATTAATCGGAAGTTCGAAGCTTGGTGTTGCAGCAGATCCTTAATCCTTCTGCTATTTTCACATATGTAGAAAAGGAGCCGCTTAAGCGGTTCTGCAGATGCAGTGGCAGAGCCTCAAGAAGCGATCAAGGGGAGCCCAGGAGGATTCCGAAAAAGCAGAAGTCTGATCGCGTTAGCGGGTCCGCAAAAACAGAGAAAACACCGCAGAAGCGGTATATGGGGAACCGCAGAAGCGGATGCCTGATCGCGGAAGCGATTTCTGGGGAGTTTAATGAGAACTGCCTAAGCGGTCAAATGGCCGCACAAGCGGTCTCGAATAAGCTGTAGCAGTACCGTAGAAGCTAAAAATTCTGATGGTTTGATGAAACAGTGTTATCGAATTTCAGTAGTTAGAAAAACATTTTTTAACTTCGGGAAGAGGCGATTTTGGGCCATTTGGAGAGATTTCATAGGAGATTCGATCAGGTATGAATTTTCAGCCTCAAATAATGTTTTTATGGTGTAAAAAACAAGGATTAAACACTAAAAATTCAAGGACTTAAAAGGTAAAAATGAAGGTTTGGGCTTGAAGGCTAAAAGAGTTTAAATTGACGATTTGAGGGGTCAAATAGACTCTGAATCTTATGTATTTAGTATTTACGGACTCGTGGTGAGATGAGTATTCTAGAAATGTGAATTTCGTAAATTTTTGAGAAGTGGGCCCGAGGCTCGAGTTTTGCCAACCTCCTATTTTTAGGTATTTTCCAAGTTCTTTCGATTGGGTTATATTCCATTAGCATATTATAAATTCGTTATGGCTTTGATCAGATTCAGCACATGTGGAGGTTTATTCAAGAGGTAAAGGTGTAGCGGACTAGTATCGTGGCATTCGAGGTGAGTAATAGATGTGGATGATGACCCGAGGGTTTGAAACCCCGGTATATCACATTGTGACGCTATATGACACATACTCTACAGTGAATGCAGGGTTGAATGTGATTGGGGACTATGGCTTAGTCCACCCAAGTGATGTTGTACGGTGTTGTATGCAAGAAATTAGCTGGTAAACCTCCTACTTGGATGGTTATGGATATATTTGGGCAGCGTGCCAATTATTTGGATCTTGTAGGGATTATTATCACTGTTTCAATGATATATAGCATGTTTTCATGATATCAGTCCCTGAGTTAAACATTTTCTTGATATGGCTAGTAAAACTCTAAGGTTTTCTACACCAAGTTTACAATTTTTGATAATCGGAACTAAAAATGGTAAGTTTGACTGTGCTAGTGTGGCTTGCATGCATATAGCTGGACTGATAGTGGATCAGGCTGCATGCCACAGTGTATGTTACTATGATACTTCGCTTAGGGTGTAGGAGACCCTACGGAGTCTGAACACTCATAGTGAGCGCGGGTAACTAAATGGATTGGGCTACGTACCGTAGAGGTCATGCGCATTGCGTTGCATTCATGCAATAATACGTATTTGCTCTATCTATTACTACTCGTTGTTGTTACACAATTAAATGTGTAGAAATATTGTTGTAGCTTTACCTTGTCGTATATTGGGATTTCCTACTTTCAATGTCACTATACATGTCTATTACCGCTGAGTTGGAAGTACTCACTTTATTCCCTGCACCATGTGTGCAGATGCAGGTACTTGGGGAGCTAGCTGAGCTTTCTGCTGATTCAAAGTTGTTCGGAGTTGTCGAGGTAGCTGTCTGACGTCCATAGGACCCAACTTCTCCCTTATCCCTTCTTATTTGTCTTTCTGCGTATTTTAGACTATGTAATGTTACAATATTATTATACTATACTGTTAGAGGCTCTAGACTCATGACTCCCATATCTATGGGAGATCGTTCAGTATTGTTGATATTCAGATTATTTTTATCTATCAATAAACTTTTAGCTTCATTACTGTTAATGATTTTAAAATAATTGGTTTTTTAGCTTGTTGCTCGGGTTGCGTGTGCAAATGGTCGATTTTGCTTAGCAGTTGTGTTGGGCACCATCACGACCGAGTTTGGGGTCATGAAATATTGGAATGGGATCCTAGGTTACTAGGCCTCAAGAGTCACGAGCCGGTTAGTAGAGTCTCGCGGATCAGTACAGAGACATATATATTTATCCTTGCCAGGCTGTAGAACCTTTAGGAAACACTTCATATTCATTAACTCTTGTGGTGGGGCTTTGTTGTTCCGAGAGCTGAACTTTTGTATTCTATTCTCTCACAGATGGCGTGAACTCGTGCTACCAGAGGTGCCGGATGACCATTATTGCCACCTGCTAGAGGCCGTGGACGCGGCCGTGGTCATGGTCGAGGTAGAGCAGCATGGGTAGTACCAGTTGACCCACTATTTGCCCATATTTACGATTAGCCTCAAGCTGTTGATAGTCCAGCAGCACCCACTAAGGCACCGGCAATGCCTATTATGATTATTGGTCTTTAGGAGGCATTTATGTGTCTCCGCTGGTCGGGCTTAGGCAGTTTCAGCTTCTACTGCCACAGTTACTTCTTAGACCGGGGGTGGTCATCAAACCCCCGAAGCTCGCACAGCCGAGCATGTTGTCCAAGGATTAAAATGCTAGAGGCAGCCCCATCTCAGCTAGCTGTACCGGTTGCTCCAGTTGCACCAGTCGCACCAGCACCGGGGTATGTTGTTCTAGTGATGCTGGATGACAAGCAGCGTTGGCTAGAGAGATTTGGTAGACTTCAGCCTCCGATATTCAGCAGTACTAATGGTGAGGATGCCAAGGGATTTATGGACAAGTTTCAGATGATGCTTTGCACTCTAGGGATCTTAGAGTCTAGTGAGGTGTCTTTTACCACCTTCCACTTCTCAGAGCCAGCATTTACATGGTGGGAGGAGTTTGAGAGGCGTAGGCCTGCGCAAGCAATACCCCTTACTTGGCAACAGTTCTCCATTCTTTTTTTGGAGAAGTATCTGCCTTAGTCTCGTAGAGAGAAGCTGTACCGACATTTTGAGTGGTTGATCCAGGGCGATATAACAGTGACCCAGTATGAGTTGAGGTATACGCAATTGGCCAGACATGCTACATGGATGATCCTGACAGACTGGGAGAGGATTAGGAGGTTTGTACATGTCCTCAACTATCCAATTCGTATTTTGATAGCTCGGGAGAAGGCGGTAGCAGCTTCATTTGAGAAGGTAATGGATATGCCTCACCAGATTAAGACAGATTGTCGCTAGGAGCGAGAGGAGATGGAGGCCAAGAGGCCTCGAGGTTCAGATAGCTATAGTGGTGCTTCATCTAGGAGCCAATTTCAGCAGAGCTGAGGTTATTCTTTTAGGCCTCCTCAGACAGGATGCCCAGAGTACAGTGGGGTTTCTTCTGGCCGTGATCGTTAGGTATATCAGTAGGGCTAGTCTTCACTCAGTGCCCTTCCAGCTTAGAGTTCTACTCCCGCTTCTTCAGTCCAGGGCTCATCTACAGGGAGGGGTTCCCTTCAGTCCCCATCTCAAGCTCCGGGTAGTTGTAATGAGTGTGGTGAGTTTGTCCACATAAGAAGATAGTGTCCTCGGCTTCGTAGTGGTCGGTCTCAAGTAGAGGGATCAGCCCTCCTCTTCTACTCCATCTACTTCAGCATTATCCCAATCAGGTAAGGGTGGGGGTCAGTCAGCTAGAGGTCGCCCAAGGAGAGTAAATCAATCGAGCAACAGTCAGGCTTGGTTCTATGCGCTTCCGGACAGGAGAGATGATGTTGCATCAGACGCAGTGATCATAGGTATTATCTCAGTTCTCCACATAGATGCTTCTGTTTTGTTTGATCCCGGGTCTACATACTCTTATGTGTCTTCATATTTTGCGCATCATTTGGGTACAACCCGTGGTTGCCTTGCTTTGCCTCTGCATGTATCCACCCTGGTGGGTGATACTATTATTGTAGATTACGTATATCGATCTTGTCTTGTTACTATTGGGGGTCTGGAGACCCGAGTGGATTTGTTATTGTTGGGTATGGTAGACATTGATGTGATTTTGGGTATGGATTGGCTATCCCCATACCATGCTATTCTGGACTGTCATGCCAAGATAGTTACGGTTGTCATTCCGGGTATCCCGAGGATTGAGTGGCGAGGTTCGACTGATTATGTCCCCAGCGGGTGATTTTTTTCTTAAAGGCCCAACGGATGGTTAAGAATGGATTTTTATCATATTTAGCATTCGTGACAGTGTTGGAGTTGAGACTGCTAGTATTGATTCTATGCCCATTGTGAGAGATTTTCCAAATGTGTTTCCAGCAGACCTGTCGGGCATGACGCCGGACAGGGATATTGACTTTGGTATTGATTTGGTGCCGGGCACTCAGCCCGTCTCTATTCCTCCTTATCGTATGGCACCAGCTGAGTTAAAGGAATTGAAGGAGCAGCTTCTGGAACTCCTAGATAAGGGGTTCATTCGCCCGAGTGTATCACCGTGGGGTGCACCTGTTTTGTTTATCAAGAAGAAAGATGGCTCAATGAGGATGTGTATTGATTACAGACAGTTTAACAAGGTAACAGTGAAGAACAAGTATCCTCTACCATGCATTGATGATTTGTTTGATCAGCTCCAGGGAGCGAGGGTATTCTCGAAGATTAATCTTCATTCATGATATCACTAGCTGAAGATTATGGATTCTAACATTATAAAGATATCTTTCAGGACGAG
Source organism: Nicotiana noctiflora (assembly GCA_032618575.1). Taxonomy (NCBI): domain Eukaryota; kingdom Viridiplantae; phylum Streptophyta; class Magnoliopsida; order Solanales; family Solanaceae; genus Nicotiana; species Nicotiana noctiflora. The sequence continues at coordinate 227,821 of JASVEL010004914.1, forward strand.
AAGTGGGCATTAAATGTTTCTAGTTATGTTTGTTAGGCTGACTAATGCCCCAGCCATGTTCATGAACTTGATGAACAGTGTGTTCTGGCCGTACTTGGATTTCTTTGTGATTGTGTTTATTGATGACATCCTAGTATACGCTTGTAGCTACGAGGAGAATTCTCAGCATTTGAGAGTAGTATTGAAGAGATTGAGGGAGGAGATACTGTATGCAAAGTTCTCCATGTGTGAGTTCTGGCTTGGGTCTGTAGCTTTTCTGGTAGACATGGTGTCTAGTGATGGTATTCAGGTTGACCCAAAGAAGATAGCGGTGGTGCAGAGTTGGCCTAGACCGTCTTCTGCTTCGGAGATCTGGGGTTTTCTTGGGTTGGCGGGGTATTATTGCTGGTTTGTCCAGGGATTTTCATCTATTTCTTCATCCTTGACCAAGTTGATACAGAAGGGTGCACCATTCGTGTGGTTGGATAAGTGCGAGTAGAGCTTCAAAACCTCAAGATAGCTTTGACCACAGCTCCACTGTTAGTCTTGCCATCAGCTTCAGGTTCTTATATCGTGTATTGTGATGGATCTGTAGTTGGGATAGGTTTTGTGTTGATGTAGGTGGGTAGAGTTATTACTTATACTTCTCGTCAGTTGAAGCCTCATGAGAAGAACTACTATGTTCATGATTTGGCGTTGGCTGCCATAGTTCATGCATTGAAGATTTGGAGGCACTATTTGTATGGCGTGCCCTGTGAGGTGTATACTGATCATCATAGTCTCCAACACTTGTTAAAATAAAAGGATCTGAATTTGAGGCAGCAGAGGTGGCTTGAGTTGCTCAAGGATTATGAGATCACCATTTTATATTATACGGGAAAGCCAATGTAGTGGCCGATGCTTTAAGCTAAAAGGCGGTGAGTATGGGCAGCCTAGCATATATTACAGTTGGGGAGAGACCTTTTGCAGCTGATGTTCAGGCTTTGGCCAATCGGTTAGTGAGGTTAAATATTTCAGAGCCTAGCTGGGTGTTGGCTTGTGTTGTTTCTCCGTCTTCCTTATATGATTGCATTCGTGAGCGCCAATATGTTGATCCACGTTTGCTTGTCCTTAAGGATAGAGCTCATCATAATTATTCCAGGGATGTGACTACTGATAGTCATGGTCTGTTGAGGATGCAGGGACGATTTTGCGTGGCCTATGTGGATGGGCTTCGGGAGTTGATATTGGAGGAGGCCCAAAGCTCGAGGTATTCTATCCATCCAGGTGCCGCGAAGATGTATCAGGATTTGAGACAACATTACAGGTGGAGAAGAATGAAGATGGACATTTTGAGTCATGTAGCTGGTGCCTTAACTGTCAGCGGGTTAAGTATGAGCATCAGAGGCCCGGTGGTGTGTTTTAGCGTATAGATATTCCCGAATGGAAGTAAGAGAGGATTACTATTGGCTTTGTAAGTGGTCTCCCTTGGACAACGAGGAAGTTTGATTCAGTTTGGGTGATTGTGGATAGGCTGACCAAGTCCGCGCACTTCATTCCTTTATGTACTACCTACTCCTCGGGGCGGCTGGCATAGATTTTCATCAGAGAGATGGTGAGATTGGATGGGGTCTCAATTTTTATTATATCACATAGTGGTACTCAGTTTACGTCTCAGCTTTAAAGGACTATTTAGCAAGAGTTGGGTTCGCAGGTAGAGTTGAGCATAACATTTCATCCTCAGACGGACAGGCAGTCCAAGCGTACCATTCAGATATTTGTAGGACATATTGTGTACCTTTATTATTGACTTTGGAGGTTATTGGGCTGATTATTTACCTCTCGCAGAGTTTGCTTATAACAACAACTACCAATCTAGCATTTAGATGGCGCCATATGAGGCATTATATGGGAGATGGTGTAGATTTCCAGTTGGTTGATTTGAGCCCGGCGAGGCTAGGTTTTTTGGGACAGAGTTGGTCCAAGATGCTTTAGATAGTGTAAAGGTGATTCAAGAGAGAGATCGCACAGCCCAGTCGTGTCAGAAGAGTTTTGCGGACCGGAAGGTCCGAGATGTATCTTATTCAGTGGGTGAGAAGGTCTTACTGATGGTTTTGATTATGAAAGGCGTCATGAGATTTGGAAAGAAATAAAAGGTGAGTCCGAGATTCATTGGCCCTTTTGAGATACTCAGGAGGATTGGAAAGGTAGCATATATGCTTGCTTTGCCACCCAACCTATCGGGAGTTCATCCGATATTTCACATGTCTATGCTCCGGAAGTATGTCCGGGACCCATTACATGTGTTGGACTTCAGTACACTTCAGTTGGATGATGACTTGACATATGATGTGGAGACTGTAGCTATTTTGGGTCGACACGTGTAGAGATTGAGGTCTAAGGATATAGCGTCAATGAAGGTGCAATGGAGAGGTCGGCCCGTGGAGGAAGCCACTTGGGAGACCGAGCGGACGATGGAAGCAGATTCCTCACTTGTTTGATACTCCATGTATGTTTATTGACCCACTCGAGAATGAGCATTTGTTTTAGTTGGGGAGGATGTGATGACCCGACCCTTCGTCGCGTGAGTTACCACCCTATTTCGCCCTTATTGTGTTGCTTCATGTTTCAATATCGGTATTAGAGTCGATCGGGTGTAATTGAGTTGGATTTTGTTGAATATAAGGCACATAGCCTCTTAGAAGGACGCTTATTTTTAGAAAAGTCAACCAGAAGTTAAATACGTGGTTAGAGGGCTCGGATGTGAATTTCGGTGGTTCGGTTAGCTTTGGTGGATGATTTGTGACTTAGGAGTGCGATCGGAATCGAATTTGGAGGTCCGGTGTAGAATAGGCTTGAATTGGCGAAGTTGGAATTTTGGTGAATTTCGATTGGTAGGTGAGATTTTGATCCGATGGTCGAAATGGAATTATGAGAGTTACAGTAGATTTGTTAGGTGATTTTGGATATGTTTGCAAATTTCCAGGTCATTCGGACATCATTTGGTCGTATTTTTGATCGAATGTGAGTTTCGGAAGTTTTAGTTTAACTTAGGCTTGAATCCGTCATGATTTGATGATTTTTGTGTCAATGAATGTGTTTAAAGGATTGTAACAAGTTTGTATACAGTTGTTGTATGTGTTGGTGCTTTTGGTTGAGATCCGGGGGTCCTCGGGGTTAATTCGGATGCTTAATCGGAAGTTGGAAGCTTGGTGTTGCAGCAGATCTTTAAGCCTTCTACTATTTTCGTATCTGCGGAAAAAGGGCCGCTTAAGTGGTTTTGCAGATATGGTAGGAGAGCGAAAGAACTGGCCAAGGGGTGCCTAGGAGGATTCTGCAAAAGTGGAAGTCTGGTAGCGTTAGCGGATCCACAAAAGTGGAGAAAACACCGCAGAAGCGGAAAATGGGGAACCGCATAAGCGGATGCTTGATCGTGTAAGCTATTTCTAGGAAGTTTAATGACAACCGACTAAGCGGTCAAATGGCCACAGAAGCGGTCATGCATAAGCAGTAACAGGACAGTAGAAATGAAAAATGCTGATGTTTTAATGAAACATTGTTATCGAACTTCGGGAAGAGGCGATTTTGGGTCATTTGGAGTGATTTTGAAGGAGATTCCATTAGGTATGAATTTGTAGCCTCAAATAATGTTGTTAAGGTTTAAAAAAAGGATTATACACTGAATATTCAAGGAATTAAGGAGTAAAAATAGAGGTTAGGGCTTGAAGCCTAAAAAAGATTAAATGGATTATTTAAGGGGTCAAGTGGACTTCGATTCTTGTGTAATTAGTACGTACTGACTCATGGTGAGACGAGGAATCCGAAAATGTTACTTTCGTAATTATTTGAGAAGTGGGCCTGGGGCTCGGGTTTTGCCAACTTCGTATTTAGGTGTTTTTCGAGTTCTTTCGATTGGGTTATATTCCATTAGCATATTATAATGATTTCTTTATGGTTTTGATCAGATTCAGCACCTGAGGAGGTTGATTCAAGAGGGAAAGACTTAGCGGACTAGTCTCGTGGCCGATTCGAGGAGAGTAATAGATGTGGATGATGACCTAAGGGTTTGAAACCCCGTTATAGCACACTGTGACGCTATATTGAGGCAAGACACGTACTCTACGGTGCGTGTGGGGTCGATTGTGATTGGGGACTATGGCTTAGTCCGCCCGAGTGATGTTGTGTGATGTTGTTGGCTAAAATTTAGCTGGTAAACGTCCTACGTGGATGATTATGGATATATTTGGGATGCGTGCCGGTAATTTGAATCTCGTAGGGATTATTATCACTGTTTCCATGATATATAACATGTTTTCATGATATCAGTTCTGAGTTGCCTTGAAATGGCTAGTAAAACTCTAAGGTTTTAAACACCTAATTTATAATTACTGATAATCGGAACTAAAAATGGTAAGTTTGACTGTGCTTGTGTGGCTTGCATGCATATAGCAGGACTGATAGTTGATCGGGCTGCACGCCATAGCGTATGTTACTTTGGTATTGCGCTTGGGCTGCACGAGCCCCTCCAGAGTCTGAACCCCCACAGTGAGCCTGGGTACCCAAAGAGAACGGGCTACGCATGTAGTGGTCATGTGCTATTGCATTGCATTCATGCATTAATACTTATCTACTCTATCTGTTACTACTCGTTGTTGTTACACTATTAAATGTTTAGAAGTACTGTTGTAGCTTTACCTTGTCGTATATTGGGATTTTCTACTTTCAATGTCATTATACATGTCTATTACCACTGAGTTGGAAGTACTCACTTTACTCCCTGCGCCATGTGTGCCGATCGAGTTACTTCGGGAGCTAGCTGAGCTTTTTGCTGATTCAGAGTTGTTTGGAGTTATCGAGGAAGCTACCTGACGTCTAAAGGACCTGATTTCTCGCCTGTCCTTTTTTATTTGTCTTTCCGCATATTTCAGACTATGTATTATTACATTATTATTATACTATACTGTTAGAGGCTCTAGACTCATGACCCCAGGTCTATGGGAGATTGTTCACTATTGTTGATATTTAGATTATTTCTATCAGTAAACTTTTAGCTTCACTACTATTAATGATTTTAAAATAATTGGTTTTTGAGCTTGATGCTCGGGTTGAGTGTGCAAATGGTCGGGCTTTCCTAGCAGTTGTGTTGGGCGCCATCACGAATGGGTTTAGGATCGTGACAATTGCGATATGTACATAAGGGAAAGAATTTAAAAATTAAAATTAATTCTTTCTTAATTATGTAAATAACCTTTATTTTGGATCAAAATAAAAAGGTTAGAAGATCACTTATTATGGACTAGAGTGAGTATTAACTTGCAATTTCTCTTGTATCATGATAGAGAAAATGTTTAACAATTCAAAACAAAAGTTTGGACTATCGAGAAAAGAGACGTCACAATGTTTGAAGACAAACGGAGTATTATTACAAACTCAATTATGGCTGTTAATTAATTTTAATACCATTTGACTCTTAGTCTATTCATATGACATAGTAGTGCACATTTTCTAATGGTAAACATAGTTTACTCCAACTAGCCAAATAAGTTAATCAAATTAGTTGGCGCATGCACTGCATAAACTTTTTAAGATTCCTCGATCTGGATCGGAGAAAAGTAGCAGATGCAACCAAATTACCAATAACTTGCATATGGGGCTTTATTGCGGCGGATTAACCAAATGGCTGAGCTAGAATTTTTATAAAAGAGTTCAAAGAACCTAAAAGTAATTATGTGAAGCTCGAAGGAGATTCAATATCTAATATACAAAAATAAAAATAATTGTGTCATGACACTAATACTTACCCGGTAGCCATGGCGCTTATCGTGAAGTAAGGCGAGACGACAATCAAACCATTATTCTATTAAAGTTATTTTTAAGTCATTAATTAACAAATAATCTCATAACATAAGTCTAAATAATCAGTGCGGAATAAATACACCAGTCTGGCATTGGGGCATCACAAGTCACAAGCAACTATAACTCTCTCTAGATACAATAATGTCTAACCCAATCGGGAAGAAAATACTAATAATCAAGAGAAGATATGAGGGAGAACAACGGGGTTGCGGACGTCAAAGCAATCTTGTCGCCTCCCAAAAATCCTGCTGAAAGGACGATCAACGCTCACTATCATGACCCGCAACTCTCGAATCTGCACACAAGGTATAAAGAGTAATGTGACTACGCCAACTCTGTAAGTAATCAAAATAAAAGAAACCTGAGCAGTAAGAAAACAGATAATTCCACGTCGCAGCACTATGAAAAATACAGTACATTTCCAAAACAGTACAGAACTGAATTTCAGTAAAACCTTTTCTTTTAAAAGCTTCTTTATATAGTGTAAAATAAATGAATAAAAAATTGAGTCAAAATGATATAACGTAAACAATCGTTCGAACAAAACATGTACCATAAATCGCCCCCCTCCCCGAGTAAAATATCAATAGAACCAACCCCTTGGGCTATCTCACAATCGCTCATAATTTGCCCCTCCAGCAACAACATGAAAAAATAACAGCCCCTCGAGCAATATCACATCACTTACACGGGGCACTCGTGCTTATTGGGTGTGTACAAACTCCGAAGGGGCTCCGACAGCCCAAGCGCAATAACAAATCATCTCATGGAATCCCTCGGCCTCTTAATAACAAGTCACCTTGTGGCATAAATCATTCAGGCCCTTGGTCTCACAATATCAATGATCAATATCAAGTTGCTGCATTGTGCAGCCTGATCCCATAATATCCTCACAACACATGCCCTCAGCTTTACTCAAGCCCCTAGGGCAAATAGTATAACATATATTCGGCTAAAAATATTATTTATAATACTGAAAGGAGTAAATAAAATATGAGATATGAAATCAATAAAAGTACAACACGACTCAGTGTAAATATTACCAAAACAACGAGGAAACAGTAGTAAAAAACCTGTAATGGTCCAAATAGTTGGTACAAGGCCTGGCATTCAGCCCCAAACATAGTAATACTTTCCAAAATATAATAATATCAAACAGTTTCCAGTTAAATACTAGACTTAATAGTCATGTAGGAGGGACCAAGTCACAATCCCCAATGATGCATGATACCACGCTCGACATCTAGCGTGTGCGTGACCTCAAAGTACATCGACGATGTAAAATTCAAGATTTCTTACCCTCAGGACAATATTTACTATCATTACTTACCTCGAACCGGCCCAAACTCTATCCCGCGATGCCTTAGCCTCTCAAATTTGTATCTTAATTCTTCAAATCTTGCCAATATAAGTATATTATCATTAATATACACTAACAGAGCTCAAGCAAAAATAATCAAAGTAACACAAAATTCCGAAATTGGCCAAACCCGAACCCAGGGCACATGCCTCAAAATTTGATAAGAATTATATAACTAAAGTCCTTATCCTCCCACGAGTCTATAAATTCAAAGAAGATCAAAATCGGACCTCAAATGGCCCATCAAATCCCGAATGAACATTCTCTAATTTCAAGCCCTAACTTCCCAATTCTGCACCCTCAATATTATTAGTTTCCATGTTTAATCCACTAAAATTCACTATAGATACAAGTATTAGGTTCAAGAATCTTACCTCCAAAGAGTTACCCCTTGAATCCCACTTCAAATCCCCCAAAAAGCATCAAACCCGAAAAAAATGGTGAGAAATGAGCTGAAAATCACAAAGTAAAGATTTTATATGTTCTGCCCATGAGTTTTGCATCTGCGGTCCAATACGGCACCTGCGACAAGAAGTCTGCATCTGCCGAATTTCACTTAAATTCACCATTCACACCTTCGATCAAACCATCGTATCTACACGCTCTCATGTGCTTCTAACTTCCATTTCCGTGTTGTATCCCTAGCTGATTGGCCTTCGCTCCTGCGAATAAAATTTCATTTCTGCAGCTTGCACCCACGGTCCCCAATCCGCAGATGCGGTTATGACAGAAACACAGCAGCTTCAGCTACAAATTCTATTTTCCAACTCCCCCAATAACTATCCGTAATCATCCTGAGGCCCCCGAGACCTCATCAAAAATATGAACAAATCATATATCACTATTTAAACTTATGCCAACCTCTAAAACGCTCAAAATAACATCGAAACATCAATTTACCCTCCAATTCAAGCCTAAGGATTCTAAAACTTCTGAATACCGCAAAAGATCAAAAAGTCTATCAAACCTTATCCGAATGACTTGAAAATTTGTACAAAAGTCACAACTGAGACAACGGAACGACTCTAGTTTCCTGGAATCCAATTCCCACCTTGATATAAAAAATACCACTATCAACTGGAAAATGCCAAAACTCCAATCTCGCTAATTCAAGCCTAAATATATCACGGACCTCCAAAAGTACATTCTGAATATGCTCCCAAGTCCAAAACACCAGCGGAGCTAACCAAATAAAAAAAACCCAAATCCGAGAAAGAATACTAAAAAGTAAAGACTGAGTAAAACTTTTTAAATTTAAATCTTCAAGTTGAGATCATCCTTCCATATCTATTACGATTAAACTGAAAACCAAAAACGATGATTTACATAAGTCGTAATATATCATACGGGGCTAGAAATTCCCAAGGACAAGCGAATGAAGCGCAAGTGCCCAAACGACCGATCGAGTCGTTACGTCCTCCCCCACATAAACATATGTTCATCCTCAAAAGTGTCCAGAGTTATTCCACAATCCAACGAATTTTTGTATAACCTTACCATAGCCGCGGGTGATAACGCTACCGATCTGATAATGCAACATGACTGTAATTTCACAATCCAACCAAGCCCATGAACCTTAGAAATAAATTTATATTTTCGTACTTATCAATAATATCATAATTTCTTATCTATATGCTGGATAAGTCCGTACAGGTTGTAACAAACCATATTTATAACCCTAGATGCAATTACATGATACCACGTAACTCAATAACTCGCAACGATAACTTCAAATCATGGTAGCTGCATGATAATAGGCTATATATTTGGTATTTATTCCATAATTACCCATGCTTTGTTGTTGTTTTCTAATATAAGTTTCCAATAAAATACTTTAATTGATGCTATTTGGTTTCGCAGGGAATACAACATGTGAGGAAGAAAAATTGAAGTGTTTGGAGGCAAACCATGAAGAAATCATCCACTCATGAAGTACCCGAACGCTAAAGAGCAACTTAAATTATTAACACGTAGAAAAAAATACCTTCAGTGCTTCCCGCGATCGACACTGCGGCCGCGATGGCTCGTGCACAGCCCAGAAATTTGAGCGGTAACAATGTCAACTCTGGAAAGCTTTTGTAAAATCCATATAATATGTAGGAAACTCACCCAAGGCTAGGTTAGACTTATTTTGGAATATAAACAAGTCTGAGAGATCACCCAAAACATCATCATTCTTATTCCCTCTTATTTTCTTGCAATTTACAATTTTGAATCATTTTATAGTTTATTTTCCCATTTGTATGAGTAACTAAATACCTTAATCTAAGGTTTTAGTTGAACCTGTTGGGAATGAATTGGTTGTTTTATTAATATAGTTGGTTTTTGTTGTTAATCCCTATTTTTTCATCTATGTTTGATTGTGGTTAGTTGACAGGGCCCTCAATTATCTATTCCTATTTAGTATGTATCTACTTGAGAGAGAGAGAGAGAGAGAGTGCATAATTAGGTGATTGAATAAACAACATCAAAACCGGAGTATAGACGAGAGTCATAACCGAGGGTTTAGAGGTTGGACTAGAGATAACGATACCTCGGGTGCAATCTAAGTGGACTGTATTGAAAATCTAGCTAGCGTAGCTTTAGAGAATGCGTCTAGTAAATTATCATACTTACTTGAGAAAGATTTATGATAGTTGGAGTGTTCATGTTTGATAGAGACAACTAAATCATAGTTATAAGACATATACAACCAAGGAAATTACCAACTGGGAAACTATTACCCTAGACCTTATTCCTACTATTTACACATCAAGTTTTGTTAACTTTCAGATGATAATTACTTTCAGTCTTTAGTTGTTAGAAAGTCAACCATTGTGAATCAAAAAGTATGGGAAAATAGATTGTGTGAATTTAGTATATCTGATAGTAGTGATTGATAGGTTAGTTCCCTATGGTTCGACTCTAGGCAATAATACTCAGGTTATATATGCAATACCTGCATAGTCTTTTGTGAGACTCAGTTGAGCATGATCAAATTTTGTCCCCATTACCGAGGACGTAACGGTGTAATCAATTACAATTGAAAGAAATACAATAATTCTATGTGTAGTCAATTTTCTCTATACCAGTCTTTTCATTGAAATTCTAACGTTTGAAATCTTGTGAAAAGTAGATGTATGCACAAAAAATCTTCGAGGACTGGAGAACTACTAGAAGGACTCCCAAACCCCGAGAAAATATTTAGGGTATTGAACTGTGCCAAAAAGGACTTCAACAACCTCAACCAACACACCAGCCCAAATTTGACATCAATGACCTAAACGACGCCAACAAAAACATCAGGAATGAGCAAAATGACTTAGATATCAGAGAAGTGGCACCTCTTGTGCCCGAGGCTACACTTTATGACTGGGCACAACCTACAACTAACAATCTGGCCACTACCATATGTGTGTATACAATTCAAATAGAGACATTCCAGATCTCCAACAACATGCTGCATCTGCTGCAGAGTAACAGATTTTTCTCCGGGTCAAGCATTGAAGACCCGCAACAATACTTGAAAAATTTTCTATCAATTTGCATAACACAAAGGCAGCCTAATGCGAGCCCTAAAGCTATCAAACTGCTCTTATTACCAATATCAAAAACATGGACAGATCAGACTTGGTTAAATTCGTTCCCTATCAACTCTATGACGACTTGGGAGGAATTAGTCATGCATTTCCTGAACAAGTTCTATCTGCCTAACAAGACTTTAGAGCAGATTGATGACATATTGCAGTATAGGCAGCATCCCACTAAGTACTTGCAATAAACTTGGGAGATATTTAAACGGATGCTTGTGAAGTGTTCTTATCATGGCATTCTAGACCAGATGCTCAACTAGAGATCCTGCATAGGTCTAGCTGACAACTTGAAAGCTAATGATGATGCTTCAGTTGGAGGTGCTTTCTTAAGCAAAACATTCATCGAGTGCAAAATTCTTCTCGATAAGATGTTAAAAATGCGGGGTGGATGACTAGAGGTGCAACACTAGCACCCATAGTGCATTCAGTTACACTTGATCCCAATAATTCATAAGAAGAGAACATGGCCACATTCTTGACCCAGATGAGCCTACTGACAAAGATGAGATGGGTACAAAATAGGTGCACATCATTAATACAACAAATGGAGGACTTTGTACACCGTGTATTAATCAGTCCTATGTGTGTTCATGGAGTGGAAAAGGTGAAAATCAATGGGTTCGGGAAGATATAAATTATGTCAACAACTCTTGGGGTCAGAGACAAGGAGCACAACAATGGAGACCGTAGCAAAATCAGCAATACATGCCTAACATGCAGCAGCCTGGGCTATGCACCCTCAAAACCAATTAGTGCTAGTGCCTTAATAGAAATCACAGGGTTATCCATAGCAAAATCAACAGCAAATGGTTTATCAAGCCCCCTTCCCCCTCAGCAGCAAGACAATAACATGGTGGAGATCAAGGGCATGCTTCATCAACTCATTTGGACAAATAATGAAGTCCAAGGAAAATTGGCAGTGCATGATTCATCCATAAAGAATATTGAAACGTAGCTGGGTCAACAATGCATGGCTTTGAACAACCGTCCTCTGGGAACTTTACCTGTGGATACAAACATAAAACCCAAGGAGAAATGCCCGATTCTATTGATAGCAGTTAGTCTTAGGAATGGTAGAGATTTAGATAGAGAACATGAAACTGCACTAGCTAGCAGGAATACCACACGAGCCACCGTAGTTCAATTAGACGTAGAAGAACCAACAAAACTCACTGAAGTGGTGGTTGAGCAGAGTCAGGAGGAAAAAGGCAAAGAAAATGAGACCCCCTGTGCCAGAAAATCCTAACAGAGAGAAGCCAACAAGCAATGCACAAGGGGTGATACATGTACCCTTCCTTAAGAGACTAGTCAAACAAAAGAAGGCAGACCAATACAAAAAGTTCATAGAGATGCTTCGTCAAATCCAGTTGAATATTTCATTGATGGATGCTTGGGGGAGATGCCTGGTTATGCCAAGATGACAAAAGATTTAATTTTGTGAATGTTTGATTTTCCTGATCTATCAACAATAACTCTAACACAGACCTACATCGTATTGGTGGCAAAATCGATGGCTCAAAATATGCCCGATCCAGATAGCTTCACTATTCTATGCACAATAGAAAGTTATGCCTTTGCAAAGGCATTGTGTATTTCTGAAGCCAGCATAAACCTGATGCCACTGGCAGTGTACACTAAATTGGGCATTGGCAGAACTAGACCGACTTATATGCTGCTATATGTGGCTGATTACGCCATGAAAAGACTAGCTAGCATTCTTGATGATGTACTGGTGCAAGTGGCGAAGTTTGTGTTCCCTGCAGATGTTTTGATTCTGGATTGTCAAGTGGATGAGGAGATACCCATTATTATGGGGAGACCATATTTAGCCACTAGGAGAGCCCTGATAGACCACGAGATTAGTAAAATGAGATTGAACGATGAAGAAGTCATATTCAATGTTCAGCAATCAATAAGGAGACCCAACGAATATGTGAATTGCTCTCTAGTGGAGGTAGTAGATGTAGTCATGTAAGAAGATGATAGGACCCTAACTGTGAAAGATACATTGGAGGTAAGCTAAATGAATTTTAAAAAAAATTGATATTGAGGGGTTAGCTGAATGGGTTATGGAACTGGAAGGCCGAGCGTTCTGGTCAAAGAAACCTCAGTTCGAGTCCCTTGAGCTAGAAAAAAGGGTCACTCCTCTTGCAAAGCCATCAATAGAGGAACCACCCAAGCTAGAGCTAAAGCCACTCCCAGATCACCTCAAGTATGCATTCTTAGGCCATGATTCGACCTTACCTGTTATTAAATCATCTTGTTTGCTAAATGTGCAGGTATAACAACTCTTACTGGTACTGCAGGATAATAAGACTTCCTTTGGTTTGATCTTGGCAGACATAAGGTATTAGCCCAGCCTTCTGTATTCATAAGACTCTCATGGGGGAGGTGCACAGACCTTCCATGGAACATCACCGAAGGTTGAACAATAATATGAAAGATGTTGTAAAGAAATAGGTGATCAAATAGTTAGATACGAGAATCATTTTCCCCATCTATTATAGTAATTGGGTCAGCCCTGTCCAATGTGTTCCTGAAAATGGGGGAACTACTGTTGTAAAAAATGACAACAATTAGTTAATCTCAACTCGTACAGTCACAGGGTGGCGAATCTGCATGGACTACCAGAAATTGGACATTGTCAACTGAAAGGACCACTTTCCCTTGTCTTTCATTAACCAAATGTTGGACAGGCTGACCGGAAGATCACACTTTTGTTTCTAGGACTTATATTCGGGGTACAATAAAATATCAATAACCCTTTAAGATAGAGAAAAGACATCATTCACCTTTTAGTATGGCATATTTGCCTTTAGGGGAATGCCCTTTGGGCTTTGCAATGCACTATCGACTTTTCAACTGTACATGCTAGCCATCTTTACAGATATGGTGGAGGATATTATGGAAGTCTTTATGGATTAGTTCTCTATGGTGGGAGACTCATTCGAAGACTATCTTCACAACATATGCATAGTGCTCAAAAGATGTGTGGAGACAAACTTAGCGCTAAACTGGGAGAAGTGTCATTTTATGGTACCAAAAAGGATAGTCCTAGGACATCGAGTGTCCAGAAAAGGAATTGACGTCGACCATGCTAAGGTTGATGTGATGGAGAAGTTACCACCACCCACTTTAGTCAAGGCAGTGAGAAGTTTCTTTGGTCACGCCGGGTTCTACCGGGGTTTCATAAAAGATTTTTCCAAAAATGCTAACCCATTGTGCAAACTCCTTGAAAAGGATCAACCCATTGTATTTTCTAATGATTGCAGGTTGGCCTTTGAAGAACTGAAGAAGAAGTTGATAACTGCACCTATATTTGTCTCTCCCAACAGGGAGCAACCTTTCAAGCTCATGTGTGATGCCAGCGACCACGCTATAAGAGCAGTCGTGGGGCAGCGAAAAGATAAGGTGATGCACCCAATTTACTATGCAAGCAGAACACTAAGCGGTGCACAACTCAACTTCAGTTACGGAGAAGGAGATGCTGGCAGATGTATTTGCTTTTGACATGTTTCGATCATATCGATTGGTTCTAAGGTAATTGTGTATACTCACCACGCATCTCTCAGGTGCCTAATTGAGAAAAATGAGTCTAAGTCGCCCCTGATTCCTTGAGAGCTATTGTTGCAAGAGTTCAACCTTAAACTTCGTGACCTTAAGGGAATAGAAAATCAAGTCGCTGATCATCGATCACAATGTAAAGGAGCTAAAAAAATAGTCGAGCTCAAAGAGATTCTGGAAACCTTTCCCAATTAACAGCTGGTTGCAGCCAGTCTTGAGGATGCGCTATGGTAAGGAGATATTACAAACTACCTGGCCTATGGTATTGTTCGCAATAACCTTTCATCTATCCAAAAGAAAAGTTCTTTCGTGATTGTCACATGTATTATTGGGATGAACCTCATCTGTTTCGAATATGTGTTGATGGAATTATCCGGAGGTATGTCCCCGAGATAGAACAATCTTCGATTTTGCAGGCTTGTCACGCATCAGCATACGAAGAACATTTTGGAGGGATCAGAACAGGTACAAAAGTGCTAGACGTCGGATTCTTTTTTCCAACTCTTTTTAGATATGCACACCATTTGGTAAAGGGCTACAATGTATGCTATAAACGGGAAACATTTCCCGTCCCCGTGAGATGCCAATGCAACCAATTCTAGAAGTAGTGGTGTTTGATGTGTAGGGGATTGACTTAATGGCCCCCTTCGTAAGCTCATTTGGCAATAAGTAGATCCTTGTTATTGTAGACTACATGTCAAAATGGGTAGAAGCTGCAGCATTTCCCACAAATTATACAAGAGTGGTTGTCAGGTTTCTGAAAAAATAACATATTCACCCGATGTGGGACACCAATAGCGATCATCAATGACGAAGGCACTCACTTCTGCAATAAAGCCTTCGAAAAATTATTTGCTAAGTATGATGTAATCCATAAGGTGGCTACTCCTTACCATCCGCAGACCAGTGGGTAGGTTGAAGTGTCCAACAATGAGATAAAGAGTGTACTAACAAAGACGGTGAATGCCGCACGAACTGATTGGGCGAAGAAGCTTGATGACGCACTCTGGGCCTATCGAACCGCGTTCAAACCACCAATAGGTATGTCACCATACAAGTTGGTATGTGGGAAGGCTTTTCACCAACTTGTGGAGCTAGAACATCAAGCATGGTGGGCACTGAAGCAATCGAACAAGGATCCTGAACCAGCTGGACAAAATCGACTGATAGAGTTGCATGAGCTTGAAGAATTTAGATATCTAGCCTTTGAAAGCACGAGGCTTTACAAGGAAATAATGAAGAAGATGCATGACAAACACATTATGGATAGAGAGTTTAAACCTAGTGAAAAAGTAGTAATGTATAATTCACGGTTGAGATTGTTTCTGGGTAAGTTAAAGTCCCGATGGTCAGGGCCATTTAGAGTGGTGAAAATGTTTGCAAGTGGAGCTGTTGAGATTTAGTCAGAAAATGGCACAAACAAGTTCTTCGTCAATGGGCAAAGGTTGAAACATTACCTTGGCATAGCTAAAGAAGAAGAGGATATAGTGGTGAGACATCTCAAAGAACCCAAGTACACGAATGAGGAGTAAGGGCTCAACTACATTCGTCATGCCGCAACGTTAAATCAGACGTTGCATGGGAG
Organism: Nicotiana noctiflora; assembly: GCA_032618575.1. Classification (NCBI taxonomy): domain Eukaryota; kingdom Viridiplantae; phylum Streptophyta; class Magnoliopsida; order Solanales; family Solanaceae; genus Nicotiana; species Nicotiana noctiflora. Next base: position 243,716 of record JASVEL010004914.1, read on the forward strand.
GCAACCCACGAATGTGTTGTAAGTGTAATATGTAGCTTCTTGTTTAGAAGAAAAAAAAATTAAAAATTCACCGTCCTCCGTGACTGCAGTCCCAACCGCGAAATAATAATTGGAGAAGCAAAAATCCATCACGGCCGCGGAGCTGACCACAATGTCGACCGTGGGACTCTTTGTACCAAACCGCGACGCGCACCACGGACGCGACCAAGGTCGGGGTACTAGGTTTTATATTTTTTTCATTTTCTTTATTTTTCTTCCCCTTCTTTCCATATTAAAACATAAACAAAAACAACCCCCCCCCCCCCCCCCCCAAAAAAAAAAAAAAACAAATCAAAACACACGAACGCTCCCCCCGCCCCCCCAAATGAAAACAAATCCTCAATGTTGGAGATATAAAGGGATGTTATGACATGGTTGTGGTGAAGCCTGAGTAACCACCCATAGTCACTATTTTAGGCTCATACTAGTACGCGTTTCTCCATTTTGATAGGTACTATGAGTTCTTCACATATGAGACTGAGCACCGTGCCCTCTATTAAGGGCCCAGGAGGCTCTTCATGAGCTAGGGGCCAATCCAATGGACTGGATTTTGATAGCACGTGGTTCGTCTCTAAAGCAGCTGAGACAAGGTACACTCAAAACCTTACCAAGAAGTTACACTATGAAGTTCATATCGATAGGAATACCTTGGTGAGGGAATTCCCCCTATGTTTGAGGAGCTATAGAGTTGTCAGGTGGACATCTTCTTTGAGCCTCTCGAGGAAGCTAATATTCAGCTAGTGAGGGAGCTTTACGCAAACTTGCCAGAAATGAGGACAGGGTGGTAATTGTGCGTAACATCCGGGTTAATGCTTCTTCAGAGGCAATCCACAGTGTGTATCGCCTCCACGCTTTCACATGTACCGATCATTATATCATATTCAGTCGCCCAGTGGTTGATTGGGACACACTTTTGTCGGATATTGGTGTACCTGGCAAACAACCCAAATAGGTGGAACAAATGGCGACTTTTCACTCTAAAGATCTTACTTGGGAAGCCAAATGTTAGTGCACGGTCATCAACACTCGGTTGTTACATTCCAGCAATACCACCGATGTAAATAGGCCACGGGCTACTATGATATACTGCTTCATGACTCATCAAGGGTTCGATGTCACCCAAGTCTTTTCTTAAGGAATGTTCATCTAATCTTCTGAACTAGGAAAAGGCCACTAGTTCCCTTCAATTGCCACTTGTCTCTACCGCCTTGCTCATGTCCCTGAAAACTCTTGAGTTGATGGAAGATTACCTATAAAAATCACTTTCTGGGAATGTGCGTCACCTCCAATCTAATCACATGACCTATAATCTGGGATTTTATATCATCATGACCAGATTTAAAACTGGATATCTGAGCGAAAACTCTATTCTAATATGGCTTTGCCTCGCGAATCACCCTCTAAATGTCTTGAATGAAACCAGAAGTAGTACAATATAATCAATATAGTCTAAAGGAATTAATTCCACAAGAAAAATACGAAATTATAACAAAAATCCAAAATCGGCTCAAACCTGGCCCCTAAGCCCACATTTCAAAATCCGACAAAAGTCACAAAAACCGAAAACCCATTTACTCATGTGTCTAACAATACAAAATTTACTCGAATTTGATTACAAAATTCCATTAAAACCCTCAAAATTCTAGCCCAAAAAATCTTCCTCATTTTTATTTTCCAGCACAAATCCTAAATTAGATGATGGAATTATAGGAATAATCATTGAATTGACAAAAATAAGATAATAATGACTTACCCCAAACACCCATGCAACAAACTCTCCAAAAATCACCTTCTACCGAGCTCCCACTTCAATTTTATGGTACGAACTCAAAACCCTCGTTTTGAATCTTTTAAAGTGATGCCTCCATCGCAAATGCAACCTTACCCTCACATTTGCATCGCACAATAAATCTTCCGCCCAAAAGCTTTCTTCACAAACGCGTCCAACCAACCGAGAACTTGATGCTTCGCTTACTCCTCACATCGCGAACATGACCACCCTTACGCGGACACATACAGCAAAATACTATGTCCCCAGCTGCCTCAACTCATCTTCGCAAATGCGACACCTCTCCCACGTTTGCAATATACTCTCACTCCACACCTTTGCGTTCGCGTGCTCTTCTTCGCGAACGCTAAAGACAAAACTCCTTAGCCCACAAACATCCTTCAAATGAGAGACTCCTTTCGCGAATACGTAAGAGGAAACCAGAAAAAACACACCAACAATTTTCAGCCAACAAGCTAAATCAGAAAATGATTTGTAAACCACCCTAAACTCATCCGAGGCCCCTGGAACCTCAACCAAATATACCATCATGTCCCAAAACATCATACAAACCTACTCGAAACCTAAAATATACTCCAACAATATAAAAACACGAATCGCACACGAATTCAAGCCTAATGAACTTTGAAATTTTCAAATTCTACAAACGACATCCACACCTATCATATCGCGACTGATTAACCTAAATTTTGCACACAAGTCATAAATGATACCATGAACCTACTCCAACTTCCGAAAATCCAATCTAACCCTGATATCAAAAAGTCCACTCTTGGTCAAACTTTTTAAAATTTTAACTTTTGCCATCTTGCCTAATTCTATTACGGACCTCCAAATTACAATCTGGACGCGCTCCTAAGTCTAAAATCACCTACGGAGCTAACAAAACTATCAACATTCAAATTCGAGGTTGCTTACATATAAGTCAACATCCGGTCAACTTTTTCAACTTAAACTTTCAGTTAAAAAACTAAATATCTCAATTCACTCAAAAAACTCTCCGGAACTAAAGCAACTAAGCCGGAAAATCAAATAACAATTACAGAACACAAAAGGAGCAAAAAATGGGAGAACAAGGTTACAAATCTCAAAACGGCCAACCGAATCATTATAGGAACCTTTAGTAGTCACTGTGAAAGCCTAGTTCTCAGCACATGTTAATAGCACACACTTATGAATTATGAAAATACATAATTCCACATTAAAGTTAGGAGTATTTTAGCTTTTTAAAAAATATGTGAAAAATACTACTACCTCCTATTCATAGTAAGTGACGTTTTAGCATTTTGCATACCCTTTAAGAAAATACGATCTTTTAGAGAAAAAGATGTATTTACCAATTATCCTTAAGTAATTGTTTCCTTGATATATTGCGATATGTAAATAAGGAAAAAATTTTGAAAAATAAAATTAATTTTTTCTTAACTATGTAAATGACACTTATTTTGCACCAGAATAAAAAGGTTAAAAGATCACTTATTATGGACTTGAGTGAGTATTAACTTCACAATTTCTCTTGTATCAAGATAGTGAAAAAGTTTAACAATTCAAAACTAAAATTTGGACTATCGAGTAAAGAGACGTCACAAGATTTGAAGACAAACGGAGTATTATTACAAACTCAATTATGGCTGTTAATTAATTTTTATATCATTTGACTCGTAGTCTATTTATATGACTTAGTACTGCACGTTTTTTAATTGTAAACATTATTTACTCCCACTAGCCAGATAAGTTTATCAAATTAAATTGGCGCATGCACTACATAAAATTATTAAGATTTCTCGATCTGGATCGGAGAAAAGTAGCAGATGCAACCAAATTACCAATAACTTGCACACGGGGCATTATTGGGGTGGCTTAATGTAATGGCAGAGCTAGGATTTTCATCAAAAAGCTTAAAGAACCTAAAAATAATTACGTGAAGCTGCAAAGGAGATTTAATATCCAATATATAAAAGTAAAAATAATTTAATGTCACGACCCTAAAACCGATATGATCGTCATGGCGCCTATCGTGAAGCGAGGCCAGCCGACAATCAAAGCATTATTCTATTAAAGCCATATTTAAGTCATTAATTAACAAGTAATCCCATAACATAAGTCTAAATAACCAGTGCGGAATAAATACACTAGTCCGGCATTGGGGCATCACAAGTCACAAGCAACTACAACTATCTCTAGATACAATAAAGTCTTGCCCAATCGGGATGAAAATGCTAATAAATCGAGGGAAGACATGTGGGAGAAGAACATGGTTGCGAACGTCAAGCAACCATCTTGTCGCCTCCCAAATATCATGTTGAAAGGACAGTCAATGCTCACTATCACGACCCGCAACTCACGATCTATACACAAGGTGCAGGGAGTAATGTGACTACGCCAACTCCGTAAGTAATCAAAATAAATGAAAGCTGAGCAGTAAGAAAAAGGATAATTCCACATAACAGCACTACAACAAATATAATACATTTCCAAAATAGTAGATAACTCAATTTTAGTAAAATCTTTTGTTTTAAAAGCATCTTTCTATAGTTTAAAATAAATAAAGAAAAAACTCAGTCAAAATCATATACCGTAAATAACCCTTCGAACAAAACATGCACCATAAATCGCCCCGGGCAAAATATCAACAGAACCAACCCCTTGGGCTACCTCACAATTGCTCGTAATTAGCCCCTCCAATAACAACATGAAAAAACAATAGCCCTGGTTGCCCAAGCTTAGTTGTAGTTTTGAAGATTGACAAATGAACTCAGTGAGGACCTAGTCCATCTAGTGTAACACATTATTTATCAACCATTGCATATGAGATGCACGTGAGGAAGATATACCATAGAGATCAAGAAACAACATCTTCTGAACTAAATCGAAAAGATTGCAGTTGGGATAAGGAGAACAGTTTCCTAATGAGGAGAGAACACAATTCTGATCTAGGATAAGGGTTGGAGTTTGTATTTGTCAAGGACTCAAAATGTCTAAGAATAAGCAATAAAGTCTCAATCAAACTCTAATTACTAACTCAATAAATAACTGAGTTTTTTCTGTTTTACAGGTATTGCACATAAACAAAAGTAAAACATAATTTACAGCAAAAGAGCAAGTTAGTTTTGCAAGTAATATATGTGAGATATAAGTGTGCACTCCTGAAGCTACTTGAACGAGATAGAAGAACCAGTTCCATTGTGTTTAGTCTTATTCTAGTTCAATTGTATTAGAAATTTCTATTTGTACCTTTTAGCTTATTTAAAAGCAATTGTATTAGGTACTTTGAGTATTCAAGTTATAGTTAACTTGAAAGTGCTGCAGTAGTTGAGGCTGCGTGCCATACTGGGATTAGAGTTAATCATTAGGTTTACAAAGTTTTTTTGTAAATGTTGTTTTGGCTTAGTGATTTTAGTTGAAGTATGGAAAAATCCTACTTAGCAGTAGGTCGTAGTTTTTTCACCTTTTGAGTTAAGTGTTTTCCACATAAAAATTTCTGTGTTCTTTATTTTACGTATTTATTATTATGCAAACTGCAATAGTTAGAACACCTAGAAGAACCAGATTCTTCTAGAGCTAAAATTGGGTACCTCACAAATCAACCCCCCTCTTGTGTGGTATTGACGTAAAGAATATCAACTAGTATCAGAATGGGTTATCTTTAAAGAGGCTAACACCTTAGGAAAGATCAGCATGAGTGCACGACCCGAAAACAGGGAAGGGCAATCCACTGCTCGGCCTCCACTTGTCAATGGTCTCTAATACTCCTAGTGAAAGAAAATAATGAGAGACCACATCATGGGAGAGGACAATGAGCTTGGCGATATCATCACTGATGGTCCTCTAGCCACAACAAAGAAGACGACTAAAGGGTTGGATGCTCCAAAGATGAGAGTTGATTGCACTGCTGAAGACTTAAGGAAGTGGGAAAAGAATGTTAAGGCCAAAAAGTGGCTAGTATGTGGACTTGGTCCATATGAGTACAGCAGGATCCAAAGTTGTAATAGTGCCAAAGAAATTTGAGACACCTTACAAGTGGCCCACGAAGGAATACCTCAAGTGAAGAGGTCAAGAGGAACATTGCTATATTCTCAATATGAGAGTTTTACTACGAAGGATGGAGAAACCACCCTAAGAGATGTATACAAGGTTCACTACACTAACAAATGAACTTGAGTCTCTTGGAAGGTTTATCCTGGAAGAAGACATGGTTGAGAAGATCTTAACTAGAGTTATGCCAATTTCCTGGAAAAGCAAAATCACAGCCATTCAGGAATCCAAGAGTATTTCTGTCACGACCCAAACCCCGATCGTGATGGCGACCAACACAATGCTAGGCAAGCCCGACCATGTTATCCTTTAACCAGCCAATTATTAATTTTAGGTGATCAAGTTAAACTTAAATAGCAAGTGTTCATATCATAATGATAATCGTGATAGTAGAAGCATACAAAATACGGTCCCAACCAAATCGTGGTGTCGCAAGTCTGAGCCTCTTCAGATAAAACAGCCTATACAAACAAGTCTAGGCAACATGAAAGCAACAAAATGATAAAGAGGGAGAAAACAGGATCTGCGAACGTCGGCAGCTACCTCGTAGTCTCCGCAAAATAGATATGAAAAATCAGCTGCGACAGCTTAACTGCTCTCTAGCACCTGTGAATCTGTACAAAAAGTGCAGGGGAATGGGGTGAGTATATTTTAACTCAGTGAGTAACAGTAATAAACAATAATTGAATATAAGAACTCCGATACTATCACTAAACAATTCTAAGGCAACCCCATAGGTAAGTCATCACTACGGTGAATACTCTCATCTCCAGTCCACATCAATTTCAACAAGGTCCCATACAAACCAAATCCTTGCTCGTACCACTACGGTGTACAGCCAACTCAATGTATGTAAATATATACATATGTCTATAATATATAAGTATTTAAGTACATATATGGTTATGTATAAGTACAATGTTGCGGTGTGCAGCCTGCTACAATACATATAACGTTGCAGCGCGCAGCCCGCTCTATTTAACATCGGCGGTGCTCACTGGGGGTGTATACAGACTTCAGAGGGGCTCCCTAGGCCCAAGCGCTATGATAACGCGGCGTACGGCCCGATCCACACATATATTACTGCGGCGTGGAGTCCTATCCAATATATATATATACATATATAACTATACTACTGCGGTGTGCAGCCCGATCCCATAATATACTCCAGCGCTCACTGAGAATGTGTGCAGACTCAGACTCCGAAGGGGCTCCTACAGCCCAAGTGCAATAATACTAGCGTGCAGTCTGTCCCACTTGTATATATTACTGCGGCGTGCAGTCCGATCCACATATACATCACTGTGGCGTGCAGTCCGATCCAATGCAGCTATATACATATAATACCTCAAAATGGGTCCTCGACCCTGTCCCAGTCAGTATGGAATTGGCCTTTCAGGCCCATTCAGCTAAATCAGGGAATTTCCACCCTAAGTAGTCTATCTCTCACAGTACACATCTAGTACTGGCCCACGATATGCTATACAGCTAATTTTGTTCGGCTGAGTGTAAGTTTCCAACATAATATAGGGGTCACCTAGCTCTACAGGTTCCCTAATGCTCTACAGATCGGCACAAGGCCACAAACATGGCTACTAGCCCAATTACATAATTGTAATCCGATTCTAAGTCACAATACACAATACACTATTAGTCAGAAAGGACCAAGTCCAATTCACCAATCACAATATCACAGCGCCCGTCACGTGACTCGTGTATCATCTCAACATAGCAATGTATAGTGCAAGTACGGGGTTTAAAATCCTCAGTACATTATTTACTCTCACCACTCACCTCGATCCGGTAGAAGTCTTAGTCCGCCTTGCGCTTGCCTCGCAATTCAACCACCTCGGATGTCGAATCTATTCAAAATCATAAAAAATACGTCAATATATGCTAATTACACACAACTCATTCGAAATAACTCAATTGCACCAAAACCCTCAAAGCTGTCAAAGACCCGACTTTTGGTATGCTTCTCAAAAAATTACAAAAGTTGCATATTCGGAATCCTCGTCTCAACACAAGACTATGCATATAACATTTTCCAAAATCGGACTCCGTTTGCCCACTCAAATCGACATTTTACCAAAATCCTGGCTTAGGCTAAATTCCCCCATTAATTAATCCAATTTCAGTGAAATAGAGGAGGATTTCAAGATAAAAACACATAATTGACCCATAAAACTTACCTCTGATGATAACCCGATGAAATCCCAGCAATTCCCCGTCACTTTCTCTCTCTAAGACTCAACAATGGTGTTTTATGAATGAATGGTCGCGTCTGAAATTTTCTGGACTTAAATTCACTGCCCAGCCCTTTTACCCTACGCGAACGCGACCATACCCACGCGTTCGTGATGAACAAACGCAGCAGCCCTCGATTTTACTCTACGCGAACGCGTGTCTTCAAGCCGCGTTCGCGATGACCAACCGCCTCTGACCTACGCGAACGCGTGCCTTCCTTCGCGATCGCGATGCTCCCAGGCCTTACCCTACACGTTCGCGTCCTTCGCCTCACGAACACGATGAACAACTCTCCGATACACTTCGCGAATGCGTGGACCCCTACGCGAATGCGAAGAACAAAATTCTTCTGCCGAAATTGCAGCAGATCAGCTGCTCTCTTAGGCTAAAAATGGTCCGTTTGGATCCCCGAATTCATCCTGAGGCCCCCGGGACCCCAACAAAAACCACCAACATACTCCATAACACAATACACACTTGTTCCAATCATAAAAGCACGCCCTTAAACACGGAAAACATCGAATCCAAGCAAATTCACGCCTAAGCTTTCATTTAAACTTCGGCAACCAACATTTGATCAAAACCCGACCAAACGACCTCCGAATGACCTGAAATTTTGTAGCCACGTCCAAAATCACCTAACAGAGCTACCACAACTATCGGAATTCCATTCCGACTCCCGGATCAAAATATGACCTATCGATCGGATATCGCCAAAATTCAACTTTAGCCAATTCAAGCCTAAAACTACACCGTACCTCCAAATTCACTTCCGATCGCTCTCCTAGATCATTAATGACCTCCCGGAGCTGATCGAATCATCAAAATTCAATTCCGAGCTCTCTAACTCACAAGTCAACATCCAGCTAACTTTTATCAACTATTCCTTCTTCTAAGAGACTATTTGTCTTATTTCCAACCAAACTCGACCCGGATTACTCAAACTCACCCAACATGCATATTGTAACATTAACAAGCATATACTAGGGATAACAGGGTGATAACTCACATGATGACGGGCCGGGTCATCACATTCTCCCCAACTTAAGAAAACGCTCGTCCTCGAGCGGGTTAAGAAACATACCTGGAGACTCAAATAGGTGAGGATATCTACTCCGCATCTCCTGCTCGACCTCCCAAGTAGCCTCCTCAACGGGCCGACCTCTCCACTGCACCTTGACTGAAGCAATCTCCTTGGACCTCAACTTTCGAACCTCTCTACCCAGAATAGCCACTGGCTCCACTCATAAGATAGATCACCATCAAGCTGAATGGTACTAAAGTCTAATACATGAGACAGATCCCCGATGTACTTCCGGAGCATAGACACATGGAATACTGAACGAACACCTGAAAAACTGGGTGGCAAGGCCAGCTCATATGCCACCTCTCCAACCTTCTTGAGTATCTCAAAAGGACCAATGTACCTAGGACTCAGCTTCCGCTTCTTCCTGAACCTCATGACACCCTTCATTGGCGAAACTTTCAGCAATACTCTATCACCAACCATGAAAGACAACTCTCGAACCCTACGGTCTGCGTAACTCTTCTGGCGAGACTGTGCTATGAAAAGCCTTTCCTGAATCAACTTCACTCTATCCAAAGCATCCTGAACTAACTCAGTCCCTATCAATCTATCCTCACCATGCTCAAACCATCCCAAGGGAGATCTACACCGTCTGCCATACAATGGCTCGTACGGGGCCATCTGAATACTCGACTGATAATAGTTGTTGTAGGCAAACTCAGCAAGTGGAAAGAACTCATCCCACGAACCACCAAAGTCAATCACACAAGCTCGCAACATATCCTCCAGGATCTAAATAGTGCACTCAGACTACCCGTCTGTCTGAGGGTGAAATGCGGTGCTCAACTCAACCCGCGTACCCATCTCCCACTGAAATGCTCCCCAAAACTGATAAGTGAACTGAGTGCCTCTGTCAGATATAATAGACACTGGGACCCCATGCAACCTGACAATCTCCCGAATAAAGATCGTCGTCAACCGCTCTAATGAGTAAGTAGTACAAACTGGGATGAAATGTGTGGACTTGGTCAGCCGATCAACAATCACCCATACAGAATCAAACTTCCTCGAAGTCTGAGGGAGCCCAGTGATAAAATCCATGGTGATCCTCTCCCACTTCCACTTGGGAATAACCATATACTGAAGAACACCGCCCGGTCTCTGATGCTCATCCTTGACCTGCTGGCAGTTGAGGCACTTGGCTACATGCCTAACAATGGCCATCTTCATCCTTCTCCACCAGTAATGCTGTCTCAAGTCTTGGTACATCTTCGCAGCACCTTGATGAATGGAGTACCGCGAACTGTGTGCCTCATCTAGTATCGACTCCCGCAAGCCATCTACATTGGGCACACATATACGGCCCTGCATCCTCAAAACACCATCACTGTCGATAGTCACATCCCTACCATCATTGTATAGCACTCTGTCCTTAAGGACAATCAAATGTGGGTGATCATACTGTCGCTCCCTGATGCGATCATCTAAAGAAGACCGAGAAATAACACAAGCCAACACTCGGCTCGGCTCCGAAATGTCCAACCTCACTAGCCGATTGTCTAGGGCCTGAACGTCATAAGCAAATGGCCTCTCCCCAACTGGGATATAAGCTAGGCTGCCCATACTGACCGCCTTCCGACTCAAAGCATCGGCCACAACATTGGCCTTCCTCGGATGATATAATATAGTGATATCATAATCCTTAAGCAACTCCAGCCACCTACGCTGCCTCAAATTAAGGTCCTTTTGTCTGAACAAGTGCTGAAGACTACGATGATCCGTGTACACCTCACAGGACACACCATACATGTAATACCTCCAAATCTTCAGAGCGTGAACAATGGATGCTATCTCCAAATCATGAACATGGTAGTTTTTCTCATGGGGATTCAACTGGCGATAAGCATAAGCAATGACCCTACCCTCTTGCATCAATACACAACCAATGCCAACTCCTGAGGCATCACAATACACAGTATCAAGACTGGTGATGTGGTCAGTGCTGTCTTGAGCTTCAGAAAGCTCTCCTCGCACTCCTCGGACCATATGAAAGGAACACCCTTCTCAGTCAATCTAGTCAAGGGTGAAGCAATAGAAGAGAATTCCTGAACGAATCGGCTATAATACCCTACCAATCCCAGGAAGCTACGGATCTCAATAACCAAGGTCGGTTTGGGCCAACTCTGCACTGCCTCTACCTTCCTCGGGTCTACCTGAATACCATCACGGGACACCATGTGTCCTAAGAATGCCACGGAATCAAGCCAGAACTTACACTTGGAGAACTTGGCATACAACTTCTCCTCCTGCAATCTCTGTAACACCACTCTAAGATGTTGAGCATGCTCATCCTGGCTACGAGAGTAGACTAGAATGTCATCAATGAACATAATCACAAATGAATCCAAATAGGGCCTGAACACACTGTTCATCTGATGCATGAATGTTGTTGGGGCGTTGGTTAGCCCCAAAGACATCACAAGAAAGTCATAACGCCCATACCTCGTCCTGAAGGTTGTCTTCATAATATCAGACTCTAATCTTCAGCCGGTGGTAGCCTGAACGGAGATCAATCTTCATGAATACCCCAGCTCCCTGGAGCTGATCAAATAAATAATCAATACGAGGCAGAGGATACTTATTCTTCACGGTTACATTGTTCAGCTGTCTGTAGTCAATACACATCCTCATAGAGACATCCTTCTTCTTAACAAACATGACCGGTGCACCCTACAGTGACACGCTCGACCGAATGAACCCCTTATCTAGGAGTTCCTGGAGCTGCTCCTTAAATTCCTTCAGCTCAGCTGGTGCCATCGATATGGAGGAATGGAAATAGGCTAAGTGCCTGGCACCAAATCGATCCCAAAATAAATGTCCCTGTCCGGCGGCATGCCCGGCAGGTCTGAGGGAAATACATTAGGAAAGTCCCGCACAATGGGAACAGAATCAATACTGGGAGTCAGAGCCTCGACCTCCCGCACAAATGCCAAATAAGAAAGACATCCCTTCCCAACCATTCGTTGGGCCTTGAAGAAAGATATTACCCTGCTGTGTACATAATTAGTTGTGCCTCTCCACTCGATCCTCTGAATGTCCGGCATAGCCAAAGTGACTGTCTTAGCATGAAAGTCCAGAATAGTATGACACGGAGATAACCAGTCCATGCCCAATATAACATCAAAATCAATCATGCTAAGAAGCGATAGGTCCACTCGGGTCTCCAAACCCCCAATAATGATCAGACAGGACTAGTATACATGGTCCACAACAATAGTATCCCCCACCGGGGTAGATACATGCACTGGCAACTAAAGACACCCTCGGGTTGTGCCCAAATGATGAGCAAAATATGTAGACACATAAGAGTAAGTAGAACCAGGATGGGAACAACACTGAGGCATCTTTGTGACAGACTGAAATAATACCTGTAATAACAACATCGGATGAAACGGCTTCAGATCGGCCTTGAAGGGCATAACGTCTAGCATGTCCGCCTAATCGGCCTCCCCTCGAGGGCGACCCCTAGCCGACTGACCCTCACCCCTAGCTGGCGGGGCGGGCGCTGAAGTAGAAAGGGCTGCCCCCTCTGCTGATAAGACCTAGAAACAAGACGGGGACACTCTCTGCTGATGTTCCAAACTCTCTGCACTCCAAGAAACTCCCCGGTGCAGGGGGTTGAGATTGATAAGGACCCCTAGCGCTAGAGTGTCCAACTGATGAACTAGGCCGAGAAGGACCCTGGACAGATGGGGCGTGTGAAAAACTCTGAACTGGCATAACGCTGAGAGATGGCTGGCTCTGGTGAGAACCCTGATAACCCAGGCTAGAAGACCACCTACGGCGATCTAAGCGGCCCGACTATGAATACCTGAAAGAGTGACCCCTGCTCTGCTGACCCTGGCTTCTGGTCTGAGTGCCACTGGAACTAGCTGATCCTCGAGGCCTCTTGGCCTCCCTCTCATCCGGCTCTCTACGACGATCTGTCTCTATGTCACGAGCGATATCCATAGCATCCTCAAAAGTACGGCTCAAAACCCTCTCTTGGGTCATCAAAATATGGATGGGATAGATAAGGCCGTCCACAAAGTGTCCAATCCTCTCTCTATCGGTAGGAACCAACCACGGTGCATATCTAGACAACTCTACAAATCTAATCTCATACTCTGACAGCGACATGTCTCCCTGGTGGAGACCCTCAAACTGCCTACGCATCTCCTCTCTCTGAGATCGAGGCACCCATTTCTCCAAGAACATAGTGGAGAACTCCGGCCATGATAGTGGTGCTGCCCCGGCTGGCCTGCGACGCTCATAAGCCTCCCACCAAGCAAAGGCTGGCCTCTGAAACTGAAAGGTATTGAAGGATACACCACCGGACTCCAAGATCCCTGCCGTACGGAGCATCCCACGGCACTTGTCCAGAAAACCTTAGGCGTCCTCATCCGGAGCACCAGTGAACACTGGAGGAGATAATCTGCTGAACCTCTCGAGAAGACGCTGCTCATCGTCAGTCATAGCTGGGACCCTGTCCCCATGAACCTGATCTGCCGGCTGTACTGGAACCACAAGCTGAACTGGAGGGGCCTCAGGTGTCTGCAGGCCATGCACTGCTGGCTTTGGAGTGCGTTCTATAGGGGTCTGATGACCACCCCCGGTCCCTGATGCAGATGTTGCGGTGGTAACTGAAACCGGCTGTGCCAGGTTAGTGCATACTGCTAATATCTGCGCCAGGGTCTCCTGTAGACCCGGAATGACAATGGGCACAGCTGGTGCCTGAACTGGTGCTGCGGGAGCCTCAACAACTGGCTGTGGGTCAACTGGCACTGTCTCAGCTGCTCTACTTACGACACGACCACGGTCGCATCCACGGCGTCTAGCAGGTGGTAGTGGTGGTCGTCCACCTCATCCGGAAGCTTGAGTTTTCGCCATCTATGAGAGAATAGTATATCAAAGTTCAGTTTAAAACAAAAATAATCGCACGACAAGAATTCCAAGAATTGAAACATTCCTTAAAGGTTTGCAGGCTCCCAAGAATAAGTACAGGCATCTCCGTACCGATCCATGAGAATCTACTAAACCGGCTTATGACTCGCGAGACCTGTTAACCTAGGCTCTGGTACCAACTTGTCACGACCCAAACCCCGGTCGTGATGGCACCCAACACAATGCTAGGCAAGCCCGACCATGTTATCCTTTAACCAGCCAATTATTAATTTTAGGTGATCAAGTTAAACTTTAATAGCAAGTGTTCATATCATAATGATAATCGTGATTGTAGAAACATACAAAATACGGTCCCAACCAAATTGTGGTGTCGCAAGTCTGAGCCTATACAAATAAAACACCCTATACAAACAAGTCTAGGCAACATGAAAGCAACAAAATGATAAAGAGGGAGAATACAGGTTCTGCGGACGTCGGTAACTACCTCGTAGTCTCCACAGAATAAATATGAATAAGCAGCTGCGACAGCTTAACTGCTCTCTGGCACATGTGAATCTGCACAAAAAGTGCAGGGGAGTGGGGTGAGTTTATTTCAACTCAGTAAGTAACAATAATAAACAATAACTAAAAATAAGAACTCCGATACTATCACTAAACAGTTCTAAGGCAACCACATAGGTAGGTCATCACTACGGTGAATACTCTCCTCTCTAGTCCACATCTATCTCAACAAGGTCCCACACTAACCAAATCCTCATTCGTACCACTACGGTGTACAGCCAACTCAATGTATGTAAATATATACACATGTCTATAATGTATAAGAATTTAAGTACGTATATGGATATGTATAAGTACAATGTTGCGGCGTTCAGCCCGCTCTAATACATATAACGTTGCGGCGTGCAACCTGCTCCATTTAACATCGGCGGCGCTCACTAGAGGTGTATACAGATTTCGGAGGGGCTTCCTGGGTCCAAGCGCTATGATACTACGGCATGCAGCCCGATCCACACATATGTTACTGCGGCGTTCAGTCCGATCCAATATATATACATACATATATAACTTTACTGCTGCGGCGTGTAGCCCAATCCCATAATATACTCCAGCGCTCATTGAGAATGTGTGTAGACTCAGACTCCGAAGGGGCTCCTACAACCCAAGCGCAATAATACTGCGGCGTGCAGTCCGTCCCACTTGTATATATATTACTGCGATGTGCCGTCCGATCCACATATACATCACTGCGGCATGCAGTCCGATCCAATACAGGTATATACATATAATACCTCATAATGGGTCCTCGACCCTGTCCCAGTCAGTATGGACTTGGCCTTCCAGGCCCACTCAGCTAAATCAGGGAATTTCCACCCTAAGTAGTCTATCTCTAACAGTACACATCTAGTACTGGCCCAATATATGCTACACAACTAATTCTTTTCGGCTGCGTGTAAATTTCCAACATGATATAGGGGTCATCAAGCTCTATAGGTTCCCTAATGCTCTACAGATCGGCACAAGGCCCCAAACATGGCTATTAGCCCAATTACACAGTTATAATCTCATTCTCGGTCACAATACACAATACACTATTAGTCGGAAAGGACCAAGTCCAATTCCCCAATCACAATGTCACCACGCCCGTCACATGACGCGTGTTTGTATAGCGCAAGTACGGGGTTTCAAACCCTCAGTACATTATTTACTACCACCACTCACCTTGATCCGGTAGAAGTCTTAGTCCTCCTTGTGCTTGCCTTGAAATTCAACCACTTTGGATGTTGAATCTATTCAAAATCATAGAGAATACGTCAATATATGATAATTACACACAACCCATTCGAAATAACTCAATTTGCACCAAAACCCACAAAGTTGTCAAAACCCGACTTTTGGTACGCTTCTCGAAAAATTACAAAAGTTACATATTCGGAATCCTCATCTCAACACGAGTCTATGCATATAATGTTTTCCCAAATCGGACTCCGTTTGCCCACTGAAATCGACATTTTACCAAAACCCTGGCTTAGGCTAAATTGTCCCATTAATTCACCCAATTTCAGTGAAATAGAGGAGGATTTCAAGATAAAAACACCTAATTGAACCATAAAACTTACCTCCGATGATAACCCGATGAAATCCCAGCAATTTCCTGTCACTTTCTCTCTCTACGAATCAACAATGGTGTTTTATGAATGAATGGTCGCGTCTGAAATGTTCTGGACATAAATTCACTGCCTAGCCCTTTTACCCTACACGAACACGACCATACGCACGCGTTCGCGATGAACAAATGCAGCAGCCCTCGATTTTACTCTACACAAACGCGTGGCATCAAGCCGTGTTCGCGATGACCAACCGCCTCAGACCTACACGAACGCGTGCCTTCCTTCGCGATCGCGATGCTCCCAGGACTTACCCTACGCGTTCGCGTCCTTCGCCTCGCGAACGCGATGAACAAAAATCCCCAAATCTCTGATACACTTCACGAACGCGTGGACCCCTACATGAACGCGAAAAAAAAATTCTTATGCAGAAATTGCAACAGATCAACTACTCTCTTAGGCTAAAAATGGTCTGTTTGGACCCCCGAATTCATCCCGAGGCCCCCTGGACCCCAACGAAAACCACCAACATACTCCATAACATGATACAAACTTGTTCCAATCATAAAAACACACCCGTAACCATGGAAAACATCGAATCCAAGCAAATTCAAGCCTATGTTTTCATTTAAACTTCCGCAACCAACAGTCGACCAAAAACTCAACCAAACGACCACCGAATGACCTAAAATATTGCAGACACATCCAAAATCACCTAACGGAGCTACCGTAACTGTCAGAATTCCATTCCGACTCCCAGATCAATATCTCACCTATCGATCAGATTCGCCAAAATTCAACTTTAGCCAATTCAAGCCTAAAACTACACCGGACCTCCAAATTCACTTCCGATCGCTCTCCTAGCTCATAAATGTCCTCCTGGAGCTGACTGAATCATCAGAATTCAATTCTGAGCTCTCTAACATACAAGTCAACATCCAGCTGACTTTTCTCAACTATTCCTTATTCTAAGAGACTATTTGTCTCATTTCCAACCAAACTCGGCCCTGATTGACTCAAACTCACCCAACATGCATATTGTAATATTAGCGAACATATAACGGGGATAAAGGGGCGATAAATCACATGATGACGGGCCGGAAGGATTTGATGAATTGGTTGGAAATCTAACTGCCTATGAATTGAGAAGGCAGACTATGAAGATGGATGCTCCAAAGGAAAAAAGAAGTCTGACTCTCAGAATCTCAGAAGGATCAGATCTTGAAGTTGATTAAATGGCTATGATAACAACGGATTTCAAAAAGTATCTTATGAGAGGAAAGGGTCCTTCAAGAGGAACAACCTCTAACAAATCTCGGGCTCCTGAGAAGCAGACTAATGATGGATGCTGTAAGTGTGGTAAGACAAATCACATGATCAAGAATTGCCCTCAATGGGAGATTGAGTGAAAGAAAGAAAGAGCTGAACAAAGAAATAGGAAGAAAGAATAGGTCCAACCAAAAAGAAACAAAGGTTCAACTAAAGATGTGGTTACTGTGTAGGGAGAAACCTCAGATGAGGGCTCAGAATGTGAAGCTGAATTTGAGAAAGCTCTTATGGCCATCGGAGAATCGGAGGATGAAGATGAGGTATCCTACATCTTAAAGAAAAACTTAAATTTTTGTTTAAAGGAAGGTTGGTTGAGCTATTATTGGACTTCATGATGAGTCACAAATATTAAACAGTGATAGGGATGTTCTGTGAATGTGTTATCCTAGAAACAAAATGCAAAAAGATAGAGTATATGGCTGATGAAAGTGACAACACAAATGCTGAGTTGAAGAATCAGGTTCTTGAACCTGAAAATAGTGTCCTAGAACTCAGATCTAAAAATATTAAATGGAAATTAGGGACATGAAAGAAAATGGCTGATCAATCATTTCTCACACTAGAAGAAAATCTAGGAAAAATTAAAGATGATTTATATAATAAATATGAATTGATTAAGGCACTAAAGGAAGATTTAGGAAAGGTAAAGCATGAGCTAGACGGAACATGTAAATGGAACAAGGCTTGAAAGACATTCTCATGGCTGCAAGAATATCACAACAGCAACAAGAGAGGACCTGGGTTTGGGACACAAGCTCCAAAATGGGATCCCAAAAAAAAGTACCTCACACTTACTAAAAATAAGATCTGCATACACTGTGGTAAGACTGGCGATTACAAAATTGAATGCAATGCAAAAGAAAAGGCCAGTCAAAAGAACAAAGCAATTATTCAGGAAAAACACAAACTACTTGGTTGGGCAAAGGAAAATTTAACTCATCCTTTTCCCTATAGAAAGAGACCCAAATTAGTTTGGGTTATTAAGACTAACCATGATTTTATTTTGCAGGTCCAATTGAAGTGGAGTAGCCAAATATGGTACATGGATAGTGGCCGTTCAAAACATATGACTTGGAACAAGGACCAGTTCCTTTAAGTTGAGAACCTAAAAGGAGGTAATATCTGCTTTGGAAATGGAAAGAAGGTTGACATCATTGGATTTGAATAGGTAGGAAAGATAAACTATCATTGCATCGAGAATGTCTATTTGATAGATGGCTTGAAATATAGCACAACTGTGTGACAGAGGTAATCTTGTAGCTTTCACCTCTACCAAATGCTTTATGGTTAACCTTATTACTAACAAGATTATTTTGCAGGGAAAGCGAGTTAACAATATTTACATTGTAGATTTGTCAACTCTCTCTAAAAAAAATTCACTTGCCTAAGTGTGTTAATTAATAATTCCCTCAATTGGCACAAAAGACTTGGTCATGCCAGTCTAAATAAATTGAACAAATTAGTCTCCAAATACTTGGTAATATGTTTAACTTCTATCAAGTTTAAGGAAGACAAAGCTTGTGAGGCATGTGCAAGGGGGAAGAAGGTAAGGGCATCCTTCAAATCTAAAAAAATGGTAAGTTCGTCCAAGATGTTGGAACTGGTTCATATGGATCTCTGCGGTCCAATGAGAACCATGAGCAGAGGTGGAAAGAGATATGTAATGGTGCTTGTTGATGATTATTATAGATTTACCTGGTTGCTGTTTCTAACCTCTAAATATGAAGCATTTAAAATGTTCACTGCTTTTGTTAGAAAAACTCAAAAACAGTTAGGAAATCAACTTGCATCCAGTAGGTCTGATCATGTAACTGAATTTGAAAATGCAAAGTTTGGTAAATTTTTGATCAAAATGGAATAGATCATAATTTCTCTACTCGTAGTACCCCTCGGCAAAATGGGATAGTTGAAAGGATGAACATGACCCTTTAGGATATGGAAAGGACCATGCTTCTTTCCAGTAAACTACCTCACAACTTCTGGGCAGATGCTATAAACACTACATGCTACATAATCAATAGACGCATGACAAGATCTCTTGTAAATAAAACTCCCTACGAGTTACTTAAAGGGAGAAAACAAAAAATATCCCATCTTAGGGATTTTGGTTGCAAGTGCTATGTGCACAATAACAGCAAAAACTTCCTAGGTAAGTTTGATCCTGGAAGTGATGAGGGGGTATTTTTAGGATATCATTCACATAGAAAAACATATAAAGTGTTTAGTAAAAGAACTCTGTGTGTAGAATATATTGTACATGTTGTATTTGATGAATCTAACATTCTCTTCGACAGACAGGAACATGAAGATGAAGACATTGGACTGATAAAACAATTGACTGAAGCCACAACACATGCCAGAGGGTCATCAAAGGAAGGAACAGGGAATGGAACAGGTCCTTCCAATCAGGCCAACCTAACAGGGGAAACTAATCAAAGAGAAATTGATCAAAACACACTGAAGGAACATGTACTTGAACATGTCCCTCAGCAACAAAACAATAAAGAAGCATCTAGCAGAAACCAGCTGGCAGCGAAATATTACAAGTACTTGAGTTCTCATCCAATTTAGAACAACACTAATGATAAAACATCTGGAGTCAAAATTAGATCTCAACTCAAAATATGTGTGCATTTGATTCTTTTTTGTCCATCATTGAACCCTAAAATGTTGTTGAAGCTTTGCAGGATGCAGATTGGGTCAATGTTATGCAAGATCAACTCAATCAAATTGAAAGAAGTCAAGTATGGCATTTGGTTCCATGATCCAAGAACATATCAGTCATTGGCACGAAATGGATCTTCAGGAACAAACTAGATGAAGATGGAACGGTTACAAGAAACAAGGCAAGGCTGGTAGTTCAAGGCTACAATAAAGAGGAAGGTATTGACTATGATGAGACCTTTGCTCATGTTGCTAAACTTGAAGCAATTACACTCCTCATAGCCTTTGTAGCACATATGGAATTTACTCTTTATTAGTTGGAGGTCAAAAGTTCCTTCCAAAATGGCTACCTCAAGGAATAAGCGTTTATAAAACAACCTCCAGGATTTGAAAGCAAGGATTGTCCTAAATATGTGTACAAGCTAAATATGGCAATATACAGTCTCAAGCAGGCCCCAAGTGCTTGGTATGAAAGATTGTCTAAAATTCTATTGGAGCACGGTTACAAAAGAGGTAAAATTGATAGCACTTTGTTCCTCTGGAAAAAAGGAAAAGATCTTCTTGTTGTAGAAATATATGTTGATGACATAATATTTGGGGCTACTACAGAAAGGTTGAGTAAGGACTTTGCAATACTAATGGGAAGTGAGTTTGAAATGAGTATGATTGGTGAACTAACCTTCTTTGTAGGCTTGCAGATCAAACAAAGTCCAAATGGAACTATGGTCCATCAGAAGAAGTACATGAAAGAACTAATCAAAAAGTTTAAAATGGAAGAATACAAAGAAATAGATACACCTATTACTATTGCCACTAAGTTAGATATTGATGAACCTGGTTCATCAGTTGATCAAAAGTTGTACAGGGGTAGGATTGGTTCACTTTTGTATCTTACTACCATAAGACCTGACATTGTTTTTAGTGTAGGGATTTGTGCTCGTTTCCAAGCAAATCCAAAGGAGACACACTTGAGAACTGTCAAAAGGATATTGAGATATTTGAAACGCACCACTAATTTATGTTTTTGGTACCCCAAATGTAGTAATTTTGACTTAACTGGATATTCTAATGCTGATTATGCAGGTTTTATAATGGATAAGAAGAGCACCTCAGGTATGTCACACTTCCTGGGTTCTTGTCTTGTATCATGGGCTACCAAAAAGCAAAATTCAGTAGCTCTCTCTACTACTAAAACTGAATATGTTGATGTTGCTTGATGTTGTGCTGAATTACTATGTATTAAGCAACAACTGGTAGATTATGGAATTAAAATTTGGTGCATACCAATATTATGTGATAAACCTATTGCTACAAGTATGATAAAGAATCCTCTTCATGATTAAAGGAGCAAGGATGAGTGTGAGGTGAGCTTTCAAAAGCTCAAGGCAGCTCTAACTACATCACTGATATTAGTTTTGTCCATAGGTCCAGGACCTTACACTGTTTATTGTGATGCTTCGCCTGTCGGTCTTGGTGCAATATTGATGCAGGATGGAAGGGTTATTGCTTATGCTTCAAGACAGTTGAAGATCCACGAGAAGAACTACCCAGTCCATGATCTAGAGTTAGCAGCCATTGTTCATGGCTTGAAGATTTGGAGGCATTATTTATATGGTGTGACGTGTCAGTTGTACACGGATCACAAGAGTTTGCAATACTTGTTCAAGCATAAAGAGCTGAATTTGAGGCAGCGGAGGTTGTTGGAACGAATTCCGAATAGTAGGTGAGATTTTGATCCGGGGCTCGAAATGAAATTTTGAGAGTTGCAGTAGCTCCGTTAGATAATTTTGGATGTGCGTGCAAAATTTCAGGTCATTCGGAGGTGTTTAGGTCGGTTTTTAGAGCAAATGTTAGTTTTGGGAGTTTTAATGAAACTTAGGCTTGAATCCGTGAGAATGTGGTAATTTTGATGTTTATGATGGTGTTTTTATGATACAAGCAAGTTTGAATGAAGTAATATGACATATCTGTGCATTTGGTTGAGGTCCCGGGGGTCTCGGGATGATTTCGGATGTCCAACGGGAGGTTTTGAACTTGGTTGATGCAGCAGAAAAGTTGCAGTCAGTGATTGCTCTATGCAATCGCATAGGGTCATTGCGATCGCATAGAAGAACCTGGAGGGTGTAATAAATTTCTCTATGCGATCGTGTAGAAGGGGGTGCGATCGCATAGGTCTATGATGTTTCACGGTGTGGTCGCATACTCTATGTTGCGATCGTGGAGAAGAAATTTAGGGCCCAGGGAGATTGCTCTATGCGATCGCACTATGACAAAGGGTTAATCTCCCTAGAATTTTGTGCTACTGACAACCAAATAGCTGAGATCTTCACTAAGACATTAAGTAGAGAAAACTTTGAATGGAATAGGTTGGAATTAAGGATGATTAAGATCACCTAAAAGGTCCAATTTAGAATGCATAAAGAAAAAAAATGAAAAAACAATATCGATGAAAGAAAATGAAAATCTTTGGTTAGGAGTTCTCAATTCATGTAAATATCTAGAATAATTCTTACTCACTATCATACTTTAAATAATATACTTATGTGATATTTGTTTATATGGCTCGCTGATCTCTTACAAAGTTTTCTACTTTGACATTTGAGGCATAATAAAGAGAAGTTCTACTTGAATAACCTGGTTCATCAATGTTTGCTCATTAGAATATTCAGGTATGTTTCTATACTTTGTAAAATTTGAAAGATAAATTTATCAATCATGAGCAGAAGTCCTTGTTATACCAAACGTCCTGAAAATTTTATCCGTTGAGCAATTTAACTAGTTTCATTAAACTAGGAGTCTAACTATAACGGGCCTCTCCCAAAAAATCTAGCAATTTTCATTAATCACTTAGGAGACTAGAACTCTAACTTGATTAGACTCCTATTTGACCTCTAAAAAGGCTGCCATTACTGCCCTAACCACGATTTCTCTTTAAAAACCCATTAGATTACTTATAACCGTCACTCTACTGCTAAAAATTTTTGATCATCTGTCTTGTTCTCCAAAAATCCACAAAATTCCCAAAAAGTCTTCACAATGACTAATCCCAAGACAACCCCAAAACACCCCCACTAGTCTGCGAAACACCTCATCTTCCACTCCTCCTAATGAACCCCAAAAACCTAGATTTCGTCGCCAGAAAATGTTACCTAGAAAAATTGTTGCATCTGGTTCTTTGAGGAAAGTCTTGAATGAAAAATTATAGGCTAGTCAAAGGAAGGAAGTTACAACCAAAGAATGTGACCAAAGCTCTGAATCTGAGAAAGTTTTCTCTGCTAGTGAAGGAGATGTACCTGGGTTTCTGACACAGACAAGACTCGAGAAACCCCAGAAGAGGTAAACAGTTTTTTATTGTTTTCTAATGTATTAGAGAGGGAGGATAATATGTTTGTTCTTGTAGGGACTATCACACCTCCTTTATCACTACATCCCGTGAAGAGGTATAATAATAAGAAATTTTTCCAATTAAAGAACAATCAGAACATGATTTATTATTACGATATCAGTGTCACAACATGAGAAATTGATGGTGTCCCAAGTCACCAGTTGAATCCCGAACCAAAGAAAATATGAATCAGTTAACAGTCTGCGAACCTGAAATCAGAGTAATGAATTTTGTTAACCCGGGAGACGGTGTTAGGTATTCCAGGGTTCCGTAGTTCTATCACGGTCACTTAACTATTATATTTGGATGAATGTGATTTCGAAACATGTTTTTGCTTATGTGATTTTCAACCATAAACCGCTTCTATTATTATTTCTAACAAGAATTGCAACGTCGTGAAAACATTTCTTGAACCACGTCACATAAATTCACTCGTGTTGTTGACATATTTGGACTTCGTTGCGATTTGAATTTGGGTCACATAAATGCGCACCCGAGTTTAGGAACATTTATTGAGTGCCCCACAATTTATGTATTTTTGTTTGGCGTTCATCTCACTCTTATTATTTACAGGGAAAACCCTAAGCAACTATGATTATCTATTTTACCCGTGTTGTTGACATATTTGGACTTCGTTGCGATTTGAATTTGGGTCACATAAATGCGCACCCGAGTTTAGGAACATTTATTGAGTGCCCCACAATTTATGTGTTTTTGTTTGGCGTTCATCTCACTCTTATTATTTACAGGGAAAACCCTAAGCAACTAAGATTATCTATTTTATTTGTCTTTAATAATAAAGAAAATGCCCTAATTAATTAGTATCAAATAATACAAGCCAAGTGATAGTTTTGAATTAAACATGTCATTAGGTTCAAGTATAAACCCAAAGTATAAGAATCACCACTTGAATCTATAACCCAAACGGGCCAGACGAAGGCCTTGGCCTAGGCCCAAACAAGAAGGGAGCCAACACTGGCCTGAGCTGTGCGCCACGTTACTTAAGGACAAAACACGGAGACTAGGATATTGATAGTCCAGTCGTTTTAAACCAAATAACACATAAATTCAATCAAAGACAAAGATATGTTGGTTTTATTTTATGTTATTCTAAACGCGTTCAATAATTGGTGATAACACTTTTAATTGGATTTAGTTGCTATCTAAATTGAATAATCTAACACACTGACCAAACATAACAGCTTTGGACATTTTGTTTACTGATTTTTTGTTCAAGCGCTAATATTAACTTGAAAAAATATTTCGAGTTCAAATAGTAAACAGTTGTAAAAACTTACTCATGAGAAGTTGTTAAACTATGAACTAATAATACTAACAATTATGTTAACTCCAAGTTAAAACGCCTACTTTGACATCTGAATCAAACTATTGAAGCACGTTTAGTAAGCCCAGACTATCATGAATAGAAGCATATGCACTTATGTTTGCAAATTATTCTACACTAAGGCTATTATTCGAGAATGAACAAACTCAATCCAACTTCAGCAATCTAGTACAGTTCAGAGTTCATCTTATTACAAATCGAGTCTAAACTATATCAAACAAACATACATTAGCTAGGGGAAATCAATACCTTAGTCTTTCTCTTCATTCTTTACACAACATTCAATTCTTTCTTTCAAGTCGTTAATTTCTTGCAAAAGTTAGTTAGTAGAAAACATTCCACAAAAATATATTCAAAAGTTTGGGAAGTTGCTTCAGGAGTATTCTTGGGTTGTGGAAGTTGCAGTTGATAGGTTAATTCCCTGTGGGATCGACTCTGGACTTAATTGACCAGATTATATCGACTACGACCGTTGTTTGGGCGTGAATCAGTTTTGGCGCCGTTGCCGGGGAATTAACGGAATTATCAATTGCCATTGACAGAACTACAAGATTCTTGTGTAGTCAAGTTCTTTCTACACACTTCACATTGAAATTTTTTGACGTTTGTTGAATTGGTTACTCAGGTGCATGCCTAGGAAATCTGCAAGGACTAAAGAACTAATTGAAGGACTCTCAGACCCAGAGAAAACTTTCCGGGCATGTAACAGGGCAATCAAACAACTTCAGCAATCTCAGCAACCAAATAAACTAGATTTCGACATGGGAGACGTGAACGAGCCAAACCAGCAAGCTGGGTTGAACGTACAAGAGGCGCAGGAGGAACATGAAGGTGCATTATTTGACTGGGTACAACCAATTGCGGATAATTTGGTAACTGGCATTATTATGCCAGCCATTCAAGCTGAGTCATTCCAGATTACCAATAACATGCTACACTTGTTGCAAAACAAGGGATTATTCTCTGGGACTCAGGTTGAAGATCCACAATAGCACCTGAAGAACTTTCTCTCTATATGCAAGACGTAGAGGCAACCAAATATGATACCGGAAGCCATTAGATTATTACTATTTCCGTTCTCAGTTATAGGGGCTGCGCAGATATGGCTAAACTCACTCCCCATAAACTATATTTCAACATAGGATGAGTTATTCAAGCAATTCCACAACAAGTTTCATCCACCTAACAAGACAACTCAGCAAATTGATGGGATTGTGAGCTTCAAGCAGAAACCAATGGAGACATTACATGAAACTTGGGGCAGATGCAAAGATATGCTGGTTATGTGGCCTCACCATGGGGTTCCTGAACAGATGTTGGGTTAAAAGTTCTACATGGGGCTTTCAAAAAGTATGACGAATATAGTAGATGGCTCAGCAGGTGGGGCTTTTCTGAGCAAGACCTAGAGAGAAGGCCATAATTTGCTTGACAAGATGGCTCAAAACTCCGGGTGGATGACCAGGAAGGCTCCTATCACTCCAGTGGTACACTCTGTACCTCTGAATCATTCCAACACTATGGAGGAAAACATGGAATCTTTATTGACACAAATGAGCATCCTCACAAAGAAGGTGGAAGAATCTGGGGTCAAGCTGCAGGTTCACATTGTAGATATTACCAATAGTCGTTTATGCACATCTTGCATTAGCCAACCCATAGGTAATCCATGGGCTGCAGACCAAGAACATCCTCACCAGCACGAATATATGAACTATGTGGCTAATTACAGAGGGCAGCGATAGGGTAACCAGAGTTGGGGTCGGCAGGGTCCACAACAGTACAGGCCTCCATAACCACAATATAATGCAGCAGGTATGAGGCCACCAAACAACATGGCTCCATATCCTAGACCTCAAAATTTGAACAATCAGCAGCAGGGATATAATCCACCTCCACCACAGCATGGGGGTCGACATGACGATGGGTTCGCAAGGTTGGAAGCTATGATACAATAGGTAATTGGGTCATTTGCCAAAACCAATAGGAGGATAGATGCACATGACGCAGCTATCAAGAATATTGAAGTACGGGTGGGCCAGATTGCTATGTCACTTAACAATCGTCCTCAAGGGACATTGCCTGCAGATACACAAACAAACCCAAAAGATCAAATCCCAAAGTAATTGATGGCAGTCAATCTAAGAAACGGAAGAGATCTTGATGCTGAGCAGGAAAGAGATAGAGGTAATTTGCAGGTTGAGACACTCACTCCAGTACCCATTGAACTGGATGAGTGCACCGGGTTGACAGAAGTTACTGTGCAGCCAGTAGCTGAAAGTAATGATGTGCAGCAAGGAACGAAGAAAGTAGCTGAACCGATAGGGTAGCCGGTTGTGGAACAGGTTATAGAGAAAGAGAAATCCCAAGTGATTGGGAAGAAGAGGCCTCTAGCCCCATTTCCCTAAAGGTTGGCCAAGCACCAGAAAAAGGAGCAATACAAGAGATTCTTCGAGATGCTCAAGCAAATCGAGGTAAACATTCCCTTAATTGAAGCTTTGAAAAAAATGCCTGGGTATGCTAAGATGATGAAAGATTTGATGTCACGGAAATTTGATTTCCAAGACTTGGCCACCGTAACTCTTACACAGACATCTAGTGCAGTGGTCTTTAGACCCATAGCTGAGAAGCTATCTGACCCAGGTAGCTTCACCATTCCATGTACTATAGGAAACTTCGCCTTTGCTAAGGCATTGTGTGATTTGGGGGCAAGCATAAATCTTATGCCCTTGGTAATCTATAAGAGGTTGTGCATCGAGAGAGCCTGGCCTACTTTTATGTTATTATAGCTTGCTGACAGGACTGTTAAGCGTCCATTTGGTATATTGGATGATGTGATCATCTAGGTGGGGAAGTTTGTGTTTCCCGCCGATTTTCTTATTCTTGACTACAAGGTGGATGAGGAAATACCTATAATATTAGGAAGACCATTCCTAGCCACAGGGAGAGCATTGATTTATTGTGAGACTGGGGAACCCAAGATGAGGTTGAACGATGAGGAGAACATATTCAATGTGCAAAAATCCATGAGGCGCCCTAGTGAGTTCGCAAAGCTCTCTCATTGATGCAGTAGATGTGATAGTGGAGACACATGATGTAGAATTGACAGCTAAAGATCCACTTTAGGCATGTCTGATGAACTTAGAAGAGGTAAACGGTGAAATCCTGGCAGAGTGGGTGCTATCTCTGGAAGGTAAGGGGTTTTGGGATAGAGAGTTGGAGTTTGAACCTCTACACTTAGAAAAGAGAGAGACCTCTCCAGCAAAACCATCCATTGAAGAGCCACTAAATCTGGAGCTTAAGCCACTACCAGCTCATCTCAGGTATGAATTTCTAGGCCCTAACTCCACTTTACCTATTATTATCTCATCTGGTTTGCTAGATGTGCAGGCTCTAAAGCTTATACAGGTACTTAAAGAATGCAAAACTGCCATTGGTTGGACCATGGCAGACATAAAGGGGATCAGCCCCATATTCTGCATGCACAATATTCTCTTCGAAGAGGGGCACAAACCTTCCAGGGAACACCAAAGAAGGATGAACCCAAACATGAAGGAAGCGGTGAAAAAAGAAGTAATAAAGTGGCTAGACGTGGGAATTATTTTCCCAATCTCTGATAGTAGCTGGGTTAGCCGAGCTCAATGTGTGCCAAAGAAAGGTGGCATGACGGTGGTGCAACACAAGAACAACGAATTGATCTCAACAAGAACTGTCACCGGGTGGAGAATATGCATTGACTACAGGAAACTAAATCTAGCCACCTGCAAGGACCACTTCCCACTTCCCTTCATTGATCAGATGCTTGACAGGTTGGGAGGGAGGTCACACTTTTGCTTCCTAGATGGGTATTTGGGGTACAATAAAATTTCAATAGCCCCCGAGGATAGAGAGAAGACCTCCTTCACATGCCCATATGGAATTTTTGCCTTCAGGAGGATGCCATTCGGATTATGCAATGCACATGCAATATTCCAAAGGTGCATAATGGACATATTCACCGACATGGCGGAAGATATCATGGAGGTGTTCATGGATGATTTCTCGGTGGTAGGGAATTCATTCGATAAATGCCTTGTCAATCTGACAAGAGTGCTGAAATGGTGTATGGAGACAAACTTGGTTCTAAACTGGGAGAAGTGCCATTTCATGGTACAAGAAGGTATAGTTTTGGGGCACCGGGAATGAGAAAGGGTATTGAGGTAGACAGAGCCAAGGTTGATGTCACTGCAAAGTTGCCTCTACCAACGTCCGTCAAGGCCATTAGAAGCTTTCTTGGACATACCTATTTTTAGCGGAGATTCATTAAAGACTTCTCCAAAATCTCAAACCCTCTCTGTAAGTTGATTGAAAATGATCACCCCTTTTTATTTTCTAATGAGTGCTGGATAGCATTTGAGGAGTTGAAGAAAAGGCTGGTCATAGCACCAATCATCATTGCCCCCAACTGGGAGCAACTATTTGAGCTTATGTGCGATGCAAGTGACTATGCACTGTGGGCAGTGCTTGGCCAGAGGAAAGACAAGCTGAGGCATCCAATCTACTCTGCTAGTAGAACATTGAGTGGAGCACAACTAAATTACACAGTGACAAAAAAGGAGATGCTGGCGGTAGTGTTCACGTTCGACAAGTTCAGGTCCTATCTCATAGGATCCAAGGTAATAGTATAAACTGACCATGCAACACTATGGTACTTAATTGACAAGAAGGATTCTAAGGCGCGCCTAATTCGTTAGGTGCTGCTTATGCAAGAGTTCGATCTTGAAATCCGTGAGCGGAAGGGCAACAAAAATCAGGTCGCTGATCACTTATCATGACTTGAAGGAGCTAAAATTGTTAAAGAGAGTGGAGAAATTCTGGAAAGCTTTCCAGACAAGCAGCTGCTCATTACCACTCTTCTTGAAGCTCCATGGTATGCAGATTATGCAAATTACATGGCTAGTGGTATTGTTCCTCATGAACTATCATCGTTCCAGAGGAAAATATTTTTTTGTGAAAGCCAGCTTTATTATTAGGATGAACCCTATCTGTTTAGGATATGCCTTGATAACATGATCCGGAGATGCATCCCCGAGATCGAACAATCTTTTGTTTTGTAGGCGTGTCATGCTTCCACATATGGTGGCCACTTTGAAGGAGTTCGAACAGCTGCCAAGATACTTGAGGCTGGTTCTTACTGGCCAATGGTATTTAAAGATGCACACTTGTTGGTGAAAGGTTGCAACGAATGCAAATGCACCGGGAACATCTCCCGGCATCATGAGATGCCTATGAACCCAATCCAACAAGTGGAAGTGTTTGACGTCTAGGGAATATACTTCGTGGGTCCCTTCGTCAGCTCCTATGGCAATAAGTACATTCTTGTTGTTGTAGACTATGTGTCCAAATGGGTGGAAACGGCAGCATTACCCACCAACGAAGCTAAGGTGGTGGTTGGGTTTCTTGAAGAAGAACATTTTTACCCGTTTTGGGAATCCAAGGGCAATTATTAGTGACGGAGGCACTCATTTCTGCAATCGGGCATTCGAGAAATTGTTGGCCAAGTATGATGTGAAGCACCGGGTGGCTATTCCATATCACCCACAGACCAGTGGGAAAGTTGAAGTCTCCAACAGAGAGATAAAGTGTGTATTGACACAGACAGTGAATGCCACAAGGACCGACTAGTCCAGGAAGCTCGATGATGCATTATGGGCATATAGTACAGTTTGTAAGACACCAATCGACATGTCACCATACAAATTGGTGTTTGGGAAAGCTTGTCATCTACCTGTGGAACTAGAGCACAAAGCATGGTGGGCACACAAGCAATTAAATCTCAGCTGGGATGAAGCGGGTAAATCAAGAGTCACCGGGTTACATGAGATGGAAGAATTCCCGTATCTGGCCTTTAAAAGCACAAGATTATACGAAGAGAGGATGAAGAGGATACATGACCAGATAATCATAGAGCGTAACTTCAAAACCGAGGACAAGGTACTTCTATATAACTCAAGGTTTTGGTTGTTCCCGGGCAAACTGAAATCAAGATGGTCTGGCCCATTCCGGGTGATAGAAACATTACAGTCTGGCGCTGTGGAAATACAAACTATAGATGGCTCTCGCACTTTCAGAGTCAATGGACAGCGGTTGAAACTATATGTTGGCATGGATGACGTCAATGAGAAGGTGGAATTACGGTTAGATGAACCTCAAAGGTCTAGCGAGCCTTGAAATGCGCTAAGTTGAGTCGTGCCGCGACGTTAAATCGGGCACTACGTGGGAGGCAACCCACGAAATTGTTGCAAGTGTAAATCAATATAGTTAGTCTATACAAAAACAATGCTGCTGCGAGGCGAAAGATTCAGAGGCACTGTTTCACCGCGATGGAAAGGCCTCTCTGAATCTTCTGCTTTGCGATTCCACTACGAACGCGGTTCGACCGCGATGGACCACGGACAACACAGTCAGCAGCGACAAAAAATTTTGAAAATCTTAAATTCGTCTCCCCCACCCCCCCTTATGACCCTAACATACTAATATCCCTTCCCCCCAACATAACAGCCACCACCCCTACTCTCCCTCTCTCTCAAAATTTTTATTTCCTCCACTTTCTCTCAACTTAATCTCCCCCAATCTCTCCCTTCTTCTTCCACCACCTTCCTCCACCACTTCCCCAACTCCTTCAACTTCATCTTCCCCTTCTTCCTTCCTTCTACAAGTAAGTTTCTTTTTTTTTTTAGTTTCTCTCTTTAATTTTTTCTAGATTAATTATTTTAATAAACTTTAGTTTAACACACTTTAATTTTAGTAGTTGTGTAATACCATTCTAGGCTTAGTTTGAATTACGTTTATATGCCCTTTTAATTTAGTGTTAATGTTGTATAATTGAGTTTTGGGATTTTGGTGTAATTGAAATTGTTGGGTCTCCATTGTGTTGAATTGTGTTGTTTATGGTGGTTTGGAGACCCAATTTGGTGGTTGAATTAATTGGTGTTGGTTTGGGCCAATGTTGGCCAAATATGTTGTAGTATATGATTGTTGTATTGTTAGGGGAGATAAAGTTTAGGTTTTGGTTGAATGTTGTTATATAAATTGGAGACGGTGTACGTATAATTGGGTGATGTTTGAATACCAAAAGAAGTAAGTGTGGGGTGCACTAGGTAACTTGGTGAAATTGTTGGAAATATTGTCAAAAAGTAGGAGTTATGGTATGATAGCACTAAAGGAAGTATATTTGTAGTCCACGGATGGTGAAGTCTGAGTAACCAACCGATGTACTAACGTAATGGAAATTTTTGGTTGTTTCTTTTGTGCCAGATTATGGCTCCTAAAAGATCTAGGAATGCGGCAAGCTCATCTAGGTGGTCGACCTATGATGAGTCTTGGTTCGCGGGCGAGGAAACTGAAGTGGACTTTCATGCCAAGGCTACTCAAGCTTGGCTATAGGAGATCATAGTTTACAGGATGGCTCTTCGGGCTAAAAAGCCCGACATGTACAAGGAGATTAGACGCAGGGAGATGGAATTCCTGTTTCATGAACTGAACCTCGTCAACAAGATGCTAGTGAGGGAGTTCTATGCGAACGCACCTTACGGAATGTCCATAGAAGTCTTCGTCAAAGGTAAGTATGTTTTGGCCAAAGAGCCTACTATTAGGAAGGCTCTGAGACTGCCAGCTTTTCTGGTAACGTGGACTTTTACCATGACAGGACCGGTGTCACTTGGGACACCATGATTGAGGCCTTGTGTGTCAATGGTCATCCTATCTATATTAATGACCAAAGTACTCTAAATTCTAGCAGTTTCACTCATATTGCCAAGTGCTGGTTTACGGTTGTTTATAACCATTTTCTACCCTCCAACAGTATAACAGATGTTAATTTTAATAGGGCGTTGCTGACATGGTGTTTTGTTACCCATTCGGATGTTGACGTTTCCCGCTTGATAGTTGACGAGATGGTGCTGAGGGGACCCCTTAAATCTAAGGGATTTTACTTCCCGTCTCTAGTCACTTCTCTATGCCACTTCCACCGGATTCCCATACTACCTACGGATGGTGAGCTTCCTCAAAAAGCTCTATTCAAGGCTTATTACATCCGAGTGGGTAGAGGCACCGACCGTATTTGTATAGATGATGAGGATGACGTTGTGCCGGTTGTCTAGTCCCGGAGATCCACTGACTCCGCCGGACCTTCTAGGCACGCTCATTATGGAGCTGGCCTATTTAGGTCCCAATCCACTAGACCTATGCTTAGGTCTTTGGAGGAGGAGGTTGCGGATCTACGCACCTCAATGGACGGCCTACACACGCGCATGGACGCGATGTCTCAAAGGCAAGCTAGGACTGAGAATAGGTTCATGGCATGGTTTCGAGCTTTGGGTCAAGCTTGCAATATCGACCCCACCACCGTCTCCGACTTTGAGTGAGTCACAGCTAAGTTTTCTCACCCTTTTGTGCTATACATGTATTATTATGCCATGAGGACATGACATGATCTTAAGTGTGGGGTGGGAGACTTGTATTACATGTTGTACATAATAGTTGTAGTTGTGAATTATATTAGCTGGCTTGGCCCGATGATGGACACTTGGTGACGAGTTTCTTAAGGGTCTAAGTCGGAATAAAAACACAAAAAAATAAAAAATTTAAAAAATCCAAAAATATGAGTAGAGGACTCATCCCGATCACGTACTATTTGGACAGGTACTCTTGAGGGAAGTAGTCCATGTACGAATTTTTCTTTCTTTTCTTTTCTTTTTGTTGGTAGTATATCACCTCCCCCTTGGCTTTTCTTTTGACCACGATTCTTTTCAAGGGTTTTTATTGAACCGGGTTAGGTAGATTTTTCTTTTTTTAGGATTAAAGGGTAAAGGTTAACTTGTAACCCCAAGTATGCATATTAGAAAAACTATAATGAACCTGAGAATGTATTATCTTGCTTGACTGTCGATTCTAGGATATGCCTTAAATTGCACAATACAGCTTGCTTGAACATTGATAAGACTCTGTAGATGAACTTGATTCTAAATGAGTTGCATGCTAAGTGTGTGTGAGCTTTTACCTACATTATATATTTTTACATGATACCTAGAACTTGCCCTATGTGTGTGCAAAACAAAATAGTAGTTCTTTGGTTATAGAGATGATAGAGGCATTTCTTTGTGTAACCCCATAAATCAATAAACTGTGAATTCACCTGTACATAGTATCTTAGTTAACCCCTTTGAGCCTAAAGCCTATGCTTTGATAACCCTTCAATGTTTATAAAAATCAAAATCGTATATTGTTCTACTTTACCTCCTAGAAGAACTTGTGTTGTAACGAATATGCAAAAGTCTAAGTGTGGGGTGAAGGGAAGTTGAAAAAGGGAAAATCAAGAATGAATGGTAGAAAAATGGTGAACTGGCAAAATACTGTAAATACTACAAAGAAAAGAAAAAAATCAATGTATATATGTAAAATAGAAAGGCCAGTTACACCAAAAGAAAAATAGAAAGGCCAGTTACACCACAGAAAATTGGGGATTAAAAGTAAATAAATGTGAAGGAATGTTTAGGGGAGGCATAATGAAAAAGCCTAAAGGGAAGTTGTGAAAAAGAAAGAAAGTGATTAAGGAGGTTAGCCACTATAACCAAAAGTATCCTACCCGTCCCATAGCCAAAAATACAACCCTTAAAGACCTCTTGATCTGTGATTGAATAACTCGATTAGTGGAGTATTACACTAGGGGCAAGCCTATGGTGTATCTGTATGCATATGATGTTCTTTGTTGAGAGTGAGTGAAATTCTTCCTATATCTATAAGTTCCATGTTCTAAATTGTTTATGTGTGGGAACTTCTCTCAATAAATTGTGCGAGCGCATGTAACTCAGGAAGAAAAAGGTAAGTTTGCAAGTCTGTGATAATAATTAGAGTAAGCAATAATGTTATGGCATTTGAGTTTACAGTTGTGTAAGGATTGCGCATGTCTTAGGTTAATCATGAAAGATAGCTTTTGTGACATATTTTGGGGGAGGCATTAATAAAATTGGCTTAAAAAGTGATTAAGGTTGCTCGAGAATGAGCAAAGGTTTAAGTGTGTGG
Organism: Nicotiana noctiflora; assembly: GCA_032618575.1. NCBI lineage: Eukaryota > Viridiplantae > Streptophyta > Magnoliopsida > Solanales > Solanaceae > Nicotiana > Nicotiana noctiflora. Next base: position 278,687 of record JASVEL010004914.1, read on the forward strand.
TATTGATAATAGGTGAATTTGACTAAATTTATGCCCTAAATAATCACATTTTATTATTGTTTGAATATTGTTTATGATGACAAAAAATGCTTTTATTAGTGTTTTTAGTGTGTTATAGAGCAGTTTTGGAGTCATAAGATGGTGACAAGGCCAAGTGTGGAACAAATTGGAAGTTTGTGCTGAAAAATGAATGGAAGAATCCGCAGCACTGTTCTACCGCGGTCCAACCGCGACCATGGAAGAACCACGATAGAGAGGGCTCACCGAACTTTGAAGAATCAGAGAGTTTGATCCATCGCGATCTAACCGCGATCGCGGTGGAAGCTGAAATTTTGAGAGATAAAATTGTCAAGACAGAAATTATGTAACCTAAACCATATATTTAATATTAGGATTCGCCCAAGAGAGGCAAGTATTGTATTATTCACTACTTTTGCAAGAAAACTAGGAAGAGAGAACTCTCTCAACATCTTTCTTTCTTTTACATTGAATCTTTGATTATGAATTCAATTATCTATCTTGTTTCTTTGATTATGAGTAGCTAATTATTTATCTAAGGTTTTGATGGAACCTATTGAGTGATGAACTTCTGGGTTATGTGATTACAAATTGTTATTTAGATTTCTATTTGTTCAACGCCGTTCTTGTTGTAGTTAATTGATAGAGCTCTCAATTAGTTGTGCCTAATTAGTGTGCATAACTTGGAAAAGAGTGCATATTCAGGTAATTGTTGAACAACACCACACCTAGATTATTGGAGGAATCTATAATTGTAGGCGTAAAGGTGGGGATAGGAATAACAAAACCTTGGGTGCAATCTAAAGTGAACCGTTCAAATTAAAGCTAGATAGGGTAGCTCGGGAGAGTACACTAGTAAATTATTATAATTGCTCGGGAGAGAATTACAGTAGAAATAGCGTTCATGATTTATAGAATAATATTGGCAATTTGTATGAGCATAAACATAAGGGATTCCATCAATAGGGGAAATCAATACCTTAGTCTTTCTCTTCATTCTTTACACAACATTCAATTGTTTCTTTCAAGTCTTTAATTTCTTGCAAAAGTTAGTTAGTAGAAAACATTCCACAAAAATATATTCAAAAGTTTGGGAAGCTGCTTAAGAAGTGTTATTGGGTTTTGGAAGTTGCAGTTGATAGGTTAATTCCCTGTGGGATCGACACTGGACTTAATTGATTGGATTATATTGACTACGACCGTTGTTTGGGCATGAATCAGTAAACTATTTGGTCGACCGATTTCTTCTTTGTTTTCGAGGTACAAGTTGGAATGTGGACGGGTGGCTTTGGGGAGAGGATTTATATTTATGTGCTTATCCTTTGGAAAGGATAGACAAAAACCTATTCTTTATTTCTATTTAGGGGATTTTTTAAGATATTTTTACATTCCTATATAGTATATGAAACTATATTATCCTCCCTACTCAAATTTTATTATATATATATATTTTATATATCGAATTACCATTTATTTATATTTAAGGGAATTGATGATTATAATTAGTATCCTAAAATTACTATAACGTATCTTCCACATCCCACGTTTCTCTCGTCATATCTCTTCCCCACGTATCACTTTAAATCTTTCTTCAATTATAATGTTAGTCAGGATTTGATATTTACATATTTTATATCTTGCTTATAATTTATTAGCTATTTTCCATTTTCAGTAGTATATTTTTACATCCTCAGAATCATTTTTATTTCCAAGAATTAGTTGTACTACGCGACATCAAGTGTGACATTATTTAGAGAAGGAAAACCTAAGAGAGATCTAATGTATTAAATGGTTAAAATAGGCAAAGAAAGTGGCCTTTAACAATGACAACACGTGTCCAAGTCTCCAAGCAGAAGATGTCAACTAAATTACAGCTAAGTTTGTATGCATCAAATCCACTCAAAGAACATGGAACGCTAGAAAAGTCTTCATGCCAGGCAGGCATGTTGGTGAAACGGGCACTTCAAGAAATTCAATTGTTGCTTATTATATTGGAGAATATCAAACAATTGATATACAGTGTTCACATGAGTGCAAATCACGAAACTGGGAAGGTGAGACATACTTTATTTTATTTCCAATTTTTGGCAGCTACATTGAAACCCTGTGAGACGTGTACCTGGAAATTGCAATACAATGAGAAAGGAGTAGATCAGCTGTGATGACCCGGCCTGTCGTCAAGGGAATTACCACCCCGTTGTGTTGTAATTACATAATTCATGCTTTTATATCAGTGTTAGAGTCTATCGGGGGAGTTAGGAGTGAATTGGATTGGAAATGAGGCATATAGCCTTTTTGGAGGAAACTTGAATAAGGAAAGTCAACCCGGAGTTGACTTTTTAGTTAGAGAGTTCGGAATCGAATTCTGATGATTCGGTTAGTTCCGGGAGGTGAATTGTGACTTAGGGGAGCGATCGGAATTGAATTTGGAGGCCCGGTGTAGAAATAGGCTTGAATTGGCTAAGGTTGCATTTTGGCGAAATCCGATCGATAGGTGAGATTTTGATCCGGGAGTCGGAATGGAATTCCGACAGTTGCAGTAGCTCCGTTAGGTGATTTTGGATGTGCTTGCAAAATTTCAGGTCATTCGGAGGTCGTTTGATCGGGTTTTGGATTGGATGTTAGTTTCAGAAGTTTGAATGAAAACTTAGGCTTGAATTTGCTTGGATTCAACGTTTTCCGTGTTTGAATGCGTGTTTTTATGATTGGAACAAGTTTGAATCGTGTTGTGGAGTATGTTGGTGGTTTTCGTTGGGGTCCCGGGGGCCTCGGGATGAATTCGGGGGTCCAAACGGACCATTTTTGGCCTAAGACAGCAGCTGAATTGCTGCTGTATCTGCAGAGGAAATTCCTTCATCGCGTTCGCGATGAAGGGCACGCATCCGCGAAGGGTATCAAAGTTGTTCATCGCGTTCGCGATGGGCTGGACGCGAACGCGTAAGTCCAGGACCGGAGGCATCACGTTCGCGGGAGGTGTGCACGCGTCCGCGTAGGGTCAGGCTTGGGAAGCATCGCGATCGCGAAGGAGTGCACGCGTTCGCGTAGGTCTGAGCGGTTGGTCATCGCGAACGCGGATGGAAGCCACGCGTTCGCGTAGACTAAATTCGGAGGCTGCTAATTTTGTTCATCGCGAACGCGTGGGTAGTGTCGCGTTCGTGAAGGGTTAAATGACTGGGCAGGTCCTTAAATTGCAGAACATTTCATTTACGGGTTTCACTCCTAGAAACCCCCATTGTTGAGCTCTAGAGTGAGAAAGTGACGGGAATTGCTCTGGGAGATCATCGGGATATTATCGGAGGTAAGTTTTGTGGTTTAAATACGCGCTTTTATCATGAAATCATTGATTATTTCTATGAAAATGGAAGATTAAAGGTGGGTTTGAGCCCTAGGCCTAAATTAAAGAATAACACTGATTTGAGTGGGCAAATGGAGTCCGATTTTGGTAAATTTATATGCCTAGACTCGTATCGAGATGAGGATTCTGAATATGTGATTTTTGTAATTTTTCGACAAGTGTACCAAAAGTCGGGTTTTGACAACTTGTGGGTTTGGATGTAATTTGGGTTATTTCGAATGAATTACATGAAATTAGCATATATTGATGCATTCTCTATGATTTTGAGCAGATTTGGCACCCGAGGAGATTGATTTGCGAGGCAAGCGCAAGGCGAATTGAAGCTTCTACCGGTTCGAGGTGAGTGGTGGTAGTAAACAATATACTGAGGGTTTGAAACACCGTACTAGCACTTCACAGTGCTATATTGAGATGAGACACACGTCTTGAGACGACTGTGGTGACATTGTGAATGGGGACTTGGACTTGGTCCTTCCCGGCTAATAGAATACTTGTGTTGTATGACTGCTAATGAGATTATAACTGTACAATTGGGCTAATAGCCATGTTTGGGGCCTTGTACCGATCTGTAGAGCATTAGGGAACCTATAGAGCTAGGTGACCCGTACATCGTGTTGGAAACATTCACTCAGCCGTAGCTCTAGCTGTATAGCATAATATGAGCCAGTACTAGATGTGTACATTGAGAGAGATTATCTAGGGTGGGATTCCTTGTTCTAGCTGAGTGGGCCTGAAAGGCCAATCTATATTGACCGAGACAGGGTCCAGGACCCATTGTGATATATTATATTGGGCCTGAGAGGCCAAGTACATACTGGCTGGGATAGGGTCGAGGACCCATTATGAGGTATTATATATATATACCTATATTGGATCGGGCTGCACGCCGCAGCAGTATATATATTGGATCGGACTGCACGCCGCAGTAATATACATGTAAAATACATGTAATATACATGTGGGACGGACTGCACGCCGTAGTATTATTGCGCTTGGGCTGTAGGAGCCCCTTCGGAGTCTGAGTCTGCACACATTCTCATTGAGCACTGGTGTATATTATGGGATCGGGCTGCACGCCGCAGCAGTATAGAGATATATACATATATATATATTGGATCGGACTGCACGTCGCAGTAATATTTGTGTGGGTCGTGCTGCACACCGCAGTATTATAGTGCTTGGGCCTAGGGAGCCCATCCGAAGTCTGTATACACCCCAAGTGAGCGACGTTAAATGGAGCGGGCTGCGCACCGCAGCGGTATATGTATTGGAGCGGGCTGCACGCCGCAACATTATACTTAATCATATCCTACTATCTACTTAAATACTTATACATTATAGACATAAGTATGTGTCGTTATATGTTGAGATGGCCGTACACCGTAGGGGTACGAGTGAGGGTTGGTTCAATGTAGAATCTTGTAGAGATAAACGTAGAATGGAGGTTAGAGTACTACTATAGTGATGACGTACCTGTGAGGGTTGCCTTAGAACTGCTAAGTGATAGCACAGGAGTTCTTACCTTCGGTTATTATTTATTATTGTTACTCACTGAGTTGAAATATACTCACCCCACTCCCCTGCACTTTCTGTGCAGATCCACAGGTGCCCGAGAGCAGTTGAGACATTGTAGCTGCTGATCCTTGTCTACTTTTGCGGAGATTACGAGGTAGCTGCCAGCGTCCGCAGAGCTTGTTTTCTCCTTCTTTATCATCTTGTTGATTTCCTAATTGCCTAGACTTGGTTGTAGTAGAATGCTATTCTGTAGAGGCTCAGTCTCGTGACTCCACGATATGGTTGAGACCGCATTTTATATGTTTTACATTTTGTTTATCACCTGATATGATCATTTACTGTTTAAGTTTAATTTGATTAATAACTTGCTGGTTTAAGGGATAATATGGTCGGGCTTGCCTAGCATTGTGTTGGGCGCCATCACGACCAGGGTTTGGGTCATGACAAGTTGGTATCAGAGCCTAGGTTAACAGGTCTCGCGAGTCATGAGCCGGTTGGTAGAGTCTCGTGGATCGGTGCGGGGACGCCTGTACTTATCCTCGGGATGCTGCAAACCTATTTAGGAAAAGTTTCAATTCTTGGAATTCTTGTCGTGCGATTACTTTTGACTTGATCTGAACTTTGACATTCTATTCTATCGCAGATGGCGAGAACTTGATCATCCGGACGTGGAGGACGACCACCACTACCACCTGCTAGAGGTCGTGGACGCGGCCGTGGTCGCGGCGGAGTTAGGGCAGCTGAGGCAGTGCCAGCTGACCCACAGCCTCCAGTTGCAGAGGTGCCAGCAGCACCAGATCAGGCACCAGCTATGCCCATTGTTATTCCGGGTCTACAGGAGACCCTGGCTCAGATACTAGCAGTCTGCACTGGCCTAGCACAGGCGGTTTCAGTTACTACTACAGCAGCTGCATCGGGGATCGGGGGTGGTCATCAGACCCCCGCAGTACGCACTCCAGAGCCAGGAGTGCAGGGCTTACAGACACCAGAGGCTCCTCCAGTTCAGCCTGTGGTACCGGTTCAGCCAGCGGATCAGATTCAGGGGGACAGGGTCCCAGCTATGACAGACGATGAGCAGCGTCGTCTCGAGAGGTTCACCAGGTTATCTCCTCCAGTGTTCACTGGTGCTCCGGGCGAGGACGCCCAAGGTTTTCTGGATAAGTGCCGTCGGATGCTTCGTACGGCAGGGATCTTGGAGTCCAGTGGGGTATCATTCACTACCTTTCAGTTTCAGGGGCCAGCCTTCGCTTGGTGGGAGGCTTATGAGCGCCGCAGGCCGGCAGGGGTAGCACCACTATCATGGCCGGAGTTCTCCACTATGTTCTTGGAGAAATGGGTGCCTCGCTCTCAGAGAGAGGAGATGCGTAGGCAGTTTGAGGGTCTCCGTCAGGGGGACATGTCAGTGTCAGAGTATGAGATCGGGTTTACAGAGTTGTCCAGATATGCATCGTGGTTGGTTCATTCCGACAGAGAGAGGATTGGGCGCTTCGTGGACGACCTCATTTATCCCATTTGTATTCTCATGACTCGGGATAGTGTTTTGAGTCGTACATTTGAGGATGCTGTGGATATTGCTCGTGACATAGAGACAGATCGTCGCAGGGAGCGGGATGAGAGGGAGGCCAAGAGGCCTCGAGGAGCAGCTAGTTCCAGTGGCACTCAGACCAGGAGGCCAGAGTCAGCAGAGCCGAGGTAGCTCTTTCGGGTCTTCGCAGTCGGGTCGCTCAGATCGTCGCAGATGGTCTCCTAGACAGGGTTATCAGGGTTCGCACCAGAGCCAGCCATCTCTCAGTGCCATGCCAGCACAGAGTTCTTCACAGGCCCCATCCGCTCAGGGTTCGTCTCGCCCTAGTTCATCAGCTGGCAACTCCAGCGCCAGAGGTCCTTATCAGTCTCAGTCCCCAGCACCGGGGAGTTGCTACGAGTGCGGAGAGTTTGGGCACCACCGTAGGGAGTGTCCCCGTCTTGTTTCCAGATCTTATCAGCAGAAGGGGCAGCCCTCGTCATCTGGTCCTTCTACTTCAGCCCCCCCCCCGCCAGCTAGGGGTGAGGGTCAGATAGCTAGGGGTCGCTCTCGAGGGGAGGCCGATCAGGCGGACAGGCTAGATGCTATGCTTTTCAGGGCCGATCTGAGGCCGTTGCTTTTGATGCTGTCATTACAGGTATTATTTCAGTCTGCCACAGAGATGCCTCAGTATTGTTTGATCCCGGTTCTACTTATTCTTATGTGTCTACATATTTTGCTCCTCGTTTGGGCACGACCCGAGGGAGTCTTGAGCTGCCAGTGCATGTATCTACCCCGGTAGGGGATACTATTGTTGTGGACCACGTATACCGGTCCTGTTTGGTCACTATTGGAGGTCCGGAGACCCGAGTAGACCTGTTGCTTCTCAGCATGATTGATTTTGATGTTATATTGGGCATGGACTGGCTATCTCCATGTCATGCTATTCTGGACTGTCATGCTAAGACAGTCACCTTGGCTATGCCGGGCATTCAGCGGATCCAGTGGCGAGGCATGACTCAGTATGTACCTAGCAAGGTAATATCTTTCCTCGAGGCCCAACGAATGGTTGGGAAGGGATGTCTCTCTTATTTAGCATTTGTGCGGGAGGTTGAAGCCCAGACTCCCAGTATTGATTCTGTTCCCATTGTGCGAGACTTTCCTGATGTGTTTCCCTCGGACCTGCCGGGCATGCCGCCGGACAGGGATATTGATTTTGGTATCGATTTGGTGCCGGGCACTCAGCCTATTTCTATTCCTCCATATCGGATGGCACCAGCTGAGTTGAAGGAATTGAAGGAGCAGCTCCGGGAACTCCTAGATAAGGGGTTCATTCGGCCGAGTGTGTCGCCGTGGGGTGCACCAGTCCTGTTTGTTAAGAAGAAGGACGGATCCATGAGGATGTGTATTGACTACAGGAAGTTAAACAAAGTAACAGTGAAGAATAAGTATCCTCTGCCTCGTATTGATAATTTATTTGATCACCTCCAGGGAGCTAGGGTGTTCTCGAAGATTGATCTTCGTTCAGGCTACCATCAGCTTGTGACGACCCAAAGGGTCATCACTTATTTTATTAATCATTTCGAGCTTCTGAGGCCTTGAAAACCTCATTCCATGTTTCCTCAATTTACGTGCACAATCCGAGCATGTAGCCGGAAAGATTTTGTGATAGAAAATATGAATTCTATGAGAAATTTGGATAAAAATGATATTAATATTGATATGGTTGACTTCGGTCAACATTTTTGGTAAACGGACCCGGACCCGAGATTGGATGGTCCCGAGAGGTCCGTAGGAAAATATGGGACTTGGACATGCGTCCGGAGTCGAATTCCGAGGCCTAGAGCCCAAGTTATGAATTTTTATGTGAAATTGTTTTTGATGTAATTGTTAAAGGAAAATGAATTAATTGACCTTGGTATCGGGCTCGTATTTTGGTTCCGATGCCCGGTACAAGTCTTAAATATTATATATGTGATTTCTGTAAAGTTTGGTGACATTCGGATGTCGTTTGAGATGTTTTGGACCTTGAGTTCCAAGTTAAGAAGTTTTGAAAATCAAAAGTATGAAAATCATGAGTTTGAGGCTTGATTTGATTAAAACGAAGTGATATTGGCGAAGTCATCGCACGAACAAGTTCATAATGTGTTTTTGAGGTTATGTACATGTTTGGTTTGGAGCCCGGGGGGCTCGGGTAAAGATTTGATAGGCCGTTGGATGAAATTCTGAATTTTTGAACTGCTGGTTTTTCACCCAGCTGTTGGCTTCGCAATTGCGAAGTATTTCTCGCAATTGCGAAGGGGACGGTGTAAGGCAAGGCTCGCAAATGCGAACATTGATCGCAAATGCGAAGCCCCATTGACCCAAGCCTTGTTCGCAAATGCGAACAATTGTTCGCATTTGCGAAAGTCCCAGAACCTGCCTATGTTTGCAAATGCGAACAAATGTTCGCAATTGCGAACATTCCCCATAGTGCCTTGGTTCGCAAATGCGAACCATTGTTCGCAAATGCGAACACTGCGTTATACAGACTGTGTTCTCAAATGCGAACATTAGTTCGCAAATGCGAACACCCCTTTGTCTGCCAGTGATCGCAAATGCGAACAAATGTTCGCAAATGCGAACTTCCCAGCCTTAGCTTATTTTCAAACTCCAGAAATTGGTCGGGGTTCGCAATTGCGAACCCATGTTCGCAAATGCGAACACAGAGACCTGTAAAACACGATTTTTTCAGTCATTTCTTCACTTTTTACAAAACAAAAACACCCATTTGCGATTCTTCACGGATTTCTTCTTCATCAAAACGATTGTAAGTCACTTTTTACTTAATTCTTTCAATTCCTAACATCATTAAACATGTTTTTCATAAGAAATCAATGATTTTCATGGTAGAATTCTTATTTTTGTTAGAAAATAGGGTTTTTCATAAATTGGGGAATTGGACCTCGAATTGAGGTCCGATTTTGAAACAAATCATATACATGAACTCGTGGGGGGATGGGTAACCGGATTTTGGTCCTAACCCCGAACTCCGACCATGTGGGCCCGGGGTTGAAATTCACTATTCCGGGCAGAATGTTGTAAAAGTTGTATTTAGTCTTAAGAATTAGTTTGTTGAGTAGTATTGATGATATTAAATCAATTGTGTATAGATACGTTTGGATTGGAGCCAAATTTGAAAGAAAAAGACATTTCCACGGATTGAATTGTTCATAGACATTCGAGGTAAGTGTTTGTTCTATCCTAGCTTGAGGGAATAGGATTATGTGTTATGTGTTATGTGATCAAGTGTGGTGTATGGGCTGTGGTGACGAGCATCCATATACTGGCGTCTAGTATGACCGTGAGTCGTTGGAAAATGATTATTTTGAGATATATTACGGATGAATTGTTATTGTTCTCCCTTGTTGGGACTTGTTGTGAAGATAATTATTGATTGCCCTTGATGGGACGGTTTATGAATTGCTGTTTCTTTCTTTGCCCTTAACTGTGATTGTTATTTGGGTGAGGAAGAGTGATAATGCACGAAGGGTGATGTCGTGCCATGTTTATTTATTTATGCACGAAGGTTAATGCCGTGCCATGTTTATTTATTGATTATGCATGAAGGATCATGCCGTGCCCTGTTATTGAACCATGTACGAAGGATCATGCCGTACTATTGATGTGAGAATGAGAGTAAAAGCACGAAGGGTGATGCCGTGTACTTTATTTGATTATTTGGTGAGGATGAGAGTAAAAGCACGAAGGGTGATGTCGTGTACTTTATTTGATTATTTGGTGAGGATGAGAGTAAAAGCACGAAGGGTGATGCCGTGCAACTACTTGCTATTCCTTGACTTGATATTACTTGTGTTTACATTATACTTTGTTTTTCCTTGTGAATTTATTAACTGTTGTTAATTGTTGAATTCTTGGAGATATTCCTTATTGTGTTATTACCTGGTTATTTTTTTTACTCTTTGGTATATATATATATTTATTTCTTGTTATTCTGTGGTATACATATATATTGAATTGCACAGGTTTATGTGGGTGTCTGGTCCTAGGCTTGTCACTACTTCGCCGGGATAGGCCGGGCACTTACCAGCACATGGGGTCGGTTGTGCTGATACTACACTTCTGTGCATTTTTGCACAGGTCCAAGTTACGATTAGGAGCAGCAGTAGCATCAAATCGATTGCGTGGGAGTTGATCATATTTGAGACCGAGGTAGCTTGCAGACGTCCGCAGGCCCGGCGTCTCTCTCTTTAATTATGTTATTATCTGTAGTCTCTTTGTTCCGAGACAAAGAGAATTATGTTATATTTCCTTCAGACTTTTATGTGTAGTATTCCATAGTAGTTCGTGAGTTGGTGACTCCACGTCTTGGGTAGAGGATTTCGGTATGATTTTCATCATGAAGTTAGTTATTTCTATTTTGATAAAGTATTCCGCATTTATTTAATTAATTTGTGTTAAAAATAGGATAGTATGAATACGGTGGCTTGCCTAGCTACCACGAGTAGGCGCCATCACGATCCCGATATTGGGGGAAAATCCGGGTCGTGACAAGTTGGTATCAAAGCTCTAGGTTACATAGGTCTCACCACTCACGAACAAGCTTAGTAGAGTTTGAGAGGTAGGTACGGGGACGTCTGTACTTGTCCTCCAGAGTCTATTGAGTTAGGAAAGAGTCTCTCATTTGTTCTTTCTTGTCGTGCGACTTGTTCCTCAATTACTGATTGGATTTCCATTCTGTCCTTTCGCAGATGGTGAGGACACGCGCTTCTTCGTCCGCCCAACAGCCCGAGCCCCAGGCAGCTCCCGTGAGGGGCAGGGGCCAAGGCCGTATCAGAGGCCGTGGTAGGGGTAGAGCTCAGCCCCAGTCAGCTACTCCAGAGGTGGAGCCTCATATTGAGATTGACGAGGAGGTTCCGGTTCCAGCAGCTCCAGTGGGCCCAGCTCAGGTCCCAGGAGAGGCTTTATTTACACCGGATCTCCGGGATGCTTTGGTCAGAATAGCGGGATTCATGGACAGCATTGCCAGAGCGGGTTTATTATCAGTTGCCCCAGCCACTTCTCAGGCTGGAGGAGGGGCCCAGACTCCTATTGCTCATACTCCGGAGCCAGTAGCTCCTCAGCCTCAGGCACCAGTGGTTCAGCCAACTGTGGCCACTCAGTCAGGTACCACAGCTCATGCCGGTGATGGAGCGGCCATGACTTCTGATTCGTTATGGGGACTTGATCGGTTCTCCAAGCTATTTACCACTACATTCAGCGGAGCCACATCAGAGGATCCTCAGGACTTCTTATTCAGTTGCCATGAGATTCTCAAGACTATGGGGATCGTGGAGTCAAATGGAGTTGACTTCTGTACATTCAGACTTGCAGGATCCGCCAAGACTTGGTGGAGAGATTATTGCTTGACTCGACCGGTAGGGTCCCCAGCTTTATCATGGGATCAATTTGCGGAACTATTTATGGAGAAGTTTCTTCCCCTGCTACTCAGCGGGATGTACTTCGGAGGCAGTTTGAGCGCCTCCATCAGGGCACTATGACAGTTACACGGTATGAGACGAGATTTATCGACTTGGCTCGTCATGCGGTGGTGATACTTCCCACGGAGCGGGAGAGGGTCCGCGGATTTATAGATGGGCTTAATCAGCCGATTAGACTCTAGATGGCTATGGGCGTGGGGAGTGACATATCATTTCGGGAGGCGGCCAATGTAGCACGCGAGTTGAGATGGCTCTTGCTAGGGGAGGCGGTTATTCTTCGGATAAAAGGCCTCGTCATTCGAGCATGTTTGGTGGTTCTTCCTGCTGGTGGTAGAGAATCCTTTGATAGAGACCGGTCTTCCGGGCCTTTTCATTCCGCCGTTTCAGGCTTCACGGGGTGGACCGGGTGATCGTGGTGTTCGGGGGCATTATTCGGACCGGCCTACTATTAATGCTCGGCCTCTTCGGAGTGTTCGCGGAGGCCATTCGGGGCGTCGGGGCCAGCAGCCCTATCGGTCTAAGGGTTGCTACGGTTGTGGTGACACATGACATTTTATCGGGTATTGCCCTCGAGCAGCGGGCAACTCTCGGCGGCGAGGTCCTCGTCCTATGATTCGAGCCCCAGCCGACCCTCGGCCTGCCCAGCCAGCCAGAGGCGGGGGTAGAGATTATGGAGGTGGAGGTCGAGACCGTAGAGGTGGAGACTGTCCAGCGAGAGGTAGAGGTCAGCCAGTTGATGGTCGTCCTAGAGACGCAACTCAGAGGGGAGGTGCAGATCCCCGATTCTATGCTTTACCAGCCAGGCCAGAGGCAGAGGCATCAGATGCCGTGATTACAGGTACTATTCTTGTGTGTGGCAGAGGTGCTTCAGTATTATTTGACCCGGGATCTACATATTCCTATGTGTCTTCCTACTTCGCACCGTATTTGGTCGTGCCCGCCTATGCTCTGGATATTCCAGTTTATGTGGCTACACCAGTGGGTGACTCCATTGTAGTCGATCGGGTGCATTGTTCGTGCGTAGTTATATTTGGGGGTCTTGAGACCCGTGTTGATCTATTACTTTTGGATATGGTAGATTTCGATGTCATATTGGGGATGGACTGGTTGTCCCCATACCATGCTATTCTTGATTGCCATGCTAAGACGGTGACCTTAGCCTTGCCGGAATCACCCCGACTAGAGTGGAAAGGTACCTCAAGCCACTCCGTTCGCACTGTTATTTCCTATTTTAAGGCTCGACGTATGGTCGAGAAGGGGTGTCTAGCTTATTTGGTTTATGTTCGTGATTCCAGCGCAGAAGTTCCTTCCATTGAGTCGGTCCCTATTGCACGGGAGTTTCCGGAGTTTTTTCCTTCAGACCTGTCGGGCATGCCACCCGACAGGGATATTGATTTCTGTATTGATCTGGCACCGGGCACTCAGCCCATCTCTATTCCACCCTATCGTATGGCCCCGCCGGAGTTAAAAGAGTTGAAGGATCAGTTGCAGGACCTTCTTGATAAAGAAGAAGGATGGCTCGATGCGGATGTGTATTGATTACCGGCAGTTAAACAAAGTGACTATCAAAAATAAATATCCACTGCCGAGGATTGATGATTTGTTTGACCAGCTCCGGGGAGCGAGGGTATTCTCTAAGATAGACTTGAGGTCCAGGCTACCATCAGCTGAAGATCAGGGCGGCTGACATTCCTAAGACGACCTTTCGCTCTAGATATGGGCATTATGAGTTCTTGGTCATGTCCTTCGAGTTGACCAATGCCCCAGCAGCATTCATGGAGTTGATGAATCGGGTATTCGGGCCTTACTTAGATCCGTTCGTGATAGTCTTCATAGATGACATCCTGGTGTACTCCGCAGCCAGGAAGAGCACGAGCCAGCACCTCAGAGTGGTTCTTCAGACTCTGAAAGATAATCGGCTATATGCCAAATTTTCTAAATGTGAGTTCTGGCTGAGTTCGGTAGCATTTCTTGGTCACATTGTATCGGTGGAAGGTATTCGGGTAGACCCAAAGAAGATTGAGGCGAGTCCGGAATTGGCCTCGACCGGCTTCGGTGATCGAGATCCGGAGTTTCTTGGGATTAGCGAGGTTACTACCGTCAATTTGTAGAGGGGTTTTCTTCTATTCCAGCCCGATGACCGGGTTGACCCGAAGGGTGTCCGGTTTCGGTGGTCGAGAGGAGTGTGAGGCGAGCTTTCGAAAGCTCAAGACGGTTTTGACCACCGCACCGGTGTTGGTACTACCTACGAGTGCGGGGCCTTATACGGTTTATTGTGATGTATCTCGTACGGGGCTTGGAGCGGTATTGATGCGGGATGGTAAGGTTATCGCTTATGCTTCGAGGCGATTAAAGATACATGAGAAGAATTATCCGGTTCATGATCTTGAGTTAGCAGCAGTGGTTCTTGTTTGATCAAGCGGAGGCATTATCTATATGGTGTGACATGTGAGGTGTACACCGATCACAAAAGCCTACGGTACTTGTTCAAACAGAAGGAGTTGAATCTACGACAGCGGAGATGGTTAGAGTTGCTAAAAGACTATGATGTTACTATCTTATATCACCCAGGTAAGGCCAATGTGGTGGCCGATGCATTGAGTAGAAAGTATGCCGGCATGGGTAGTCTTGCATACATTCCGGTCAGTCAGAGACCGTTAGCTCTAGATGTCTAGGCCTTAGCCAAGCGGTTCGTGAGATTAGACATTTCTAAGCCTAGCAAGGTGTTAGCCTGCACGGTCGATCGTTCTTCTTTATTAGAGCTTTTCCGTGAGAGGCAATTTGATGATCCTCATTTGCGTGAGTTGAGAGATACAGTACAGCGGGGAGGTGCCACACAGGTAAATCTAGATGATGATGGGGTATTGAAATTGCGGGGTCGAGTTTGTGTACCCAATGTCGAAGGGATTCGAGAGTTGATCTTAGCAGAGGCCCACAGTTCGCGGTATTCTATTCACCCGGGCGCCGCGAAGATGTACCAGGACTTACGTCAGCACTATTGGTGGCGCAGAATGAAGAAAGATATCGTTGCGTATGTCGCTCGGTGTCTAAATTGTCAGCAGGTGAAATATGAGCACCAGAGACCTGGTGGTGTATTCCAGAGGATTGAAATTCCCGAGTGGAAATGGGAGCGGATCACTATGGACTTCGTTACTGGACTTCCTTTGACTCGGAGGAAATTTGATGCTATTTGGGTCATTGTTGATAGGCTGACCAAATCAGCACACTTTATTCCAGTGTCTGTCTCCTATTCGTCGGAGAGGTTAGCGGAGGTTTACATTAGGGAGATTGTTCGTCTCCATGGAGTGCATGTATCTATTATCTCTGATCGGGGTACACAGTTTACCTCGCGGTTCTGGAGAGCGGTCCAGCAGGAGTTAGGCACCCAGGTTCAGTTGAGTACAACTTTTCATCCTCAGACGGACGGCCAGTCCGAGAGGACTATTCAGATTCTAGAAGACATGCTTCGAGCCTGTGTAATTGATTTTGGAGGCTCGTGGGACCAGTTTCTACCATTAGCAGAGTTCGCCTGCAATAACAACTACCAGTCTAGCATTCAGATGGCCCCGTCTGAGGCATTGTATGGTAGGCAATGTCGATCTCCAGTTGGATGTTTTGAGCCGGGAGAGGCTCGGTTGTTGGGTACGGACTTAGTTCGGGAGGCCTTGGACAAGGTCAAGACTATCCAAGAGAGATTGCGTTCAGCTCAGTCTAGGCAAAAGACTTATGCGGATCGCAAGGTTCGAGATGTAGATTTCATGGTTGGTGAACGAGTATTGCTTCGGGTGTCGCCTATGAAGGGCGTGATGAGGTTCGGAAAGAAGGGCAAGCTCAACCCTAGGTATATTGGTCCATTTGAGATTTTAGACAGAGTGGGAGGGGTGGCTTACATATTAGCTTTGCTGCCTAGCTTATCAGTCGTGCATCCAGGTTTTCAACGTATCTATGCTTCGGAGATACCACGGCGATCCCACACATGTGTTAGACTTTAGTACTATCCAATTGGACAATGATCTATCTTACGAGGAGGAGCCGGTGGCCATTCTAGACCGGCAGGTTCGACAGTTGAGGTCGAAGAGTTGTCCTTCTGTGCGTGTTCAGTGGAGAGGTCAGCCTCCTGAGGCATCGACCTGGGAGTCCGAGTCTGATATGCGGAGCCGCTACCCACACTTGTTTCCTGACTCAGGTACTTCTTTCTTTTGTCCTTTCGAGGACGAACGGTTGTTTTAGAGGTGGAGATTGTGACGACCCAAAGGGTCATCACTTATTTAATTAATCATTTCGAGCTTCTGAGGCCTTGAAAACCTCATTCCATGTTGCCTCGATTTACGTGCACAATCCGAGCATGTAGCCGGAAAGATTTTGTGATAGAAAATATGAATTCTATGAGAAATTTGGATAAAAATGATATTAATATTGATATGGTTGACTTCGGTCAACATTTTTGGTAAACGGACCGGACCCGAGATGGATGGTCCCGAAAGGTCCGTAGGAAAATATGGGACTTGGACATGCGTCCGGAGTCGAATTCTGAGGCCTAGAGCCCAAGTTATGAATTTTTCTATGAAATTATTTTTGATGTAATTGTTAAAGGAAATAAATTAATTGACCTTGGTATCGGGCTCGTATTTTGGTTCCGACGCCCGGTACAAGTCTTAAATATTATATATGTGTTTTCTGTAAAGTTTGGTGACATTCGGATGTCGTTTGAGATGTTTTGGACCTTGAGTTCCAAGTTAAGAAGTTTTGAAAATCAAAAGTATGAAAATCATGAGTTTGAGGCTTGATTTGATTAAAACGAAGTGATATTGGCGATGTGATCGCACGAACAAGTTCATAATGTGTTTTTGAGGTTATGTACATGTTTGGTTTGGAGCCCGGGGGGCTCGGGTAAAGATTTGATAGGCCGTTGGATGAAATTCTGAATTTTTGCACTGCTGGTTTTTCACCCAGCTGTTGGCTTCGCAATTGCGAAGTATTTCTCGCAATTGCAAAGGGGACAGTGTAAGGCAAGGCTCGCAAATGCGAACCTTGATCGCAAATGCGAAGCCCCATTGACCCAGCCTTGTTCGCAAATGCGAACAATTGTTCGCATTTGCGAAAGTCCCCAGAACCTGCCTATGTTCGCAAATGCGAACAAATGTTCGCAATTGCGAACATTCCCCATACTGCCTTGGTTCGCAAATGCGAACCATTTTTCGCAAATGCGAACACTGCCTTATACAGCCTGTGTTCGCAAATGCGAACATTAGTTCGCAAATGCGAACACCCCTTTGTCTGCCAGTGATCGCAAATGCGAACAAATGTTCGCAAATGTGAACTTCCCAGCCTTAGCTTATTTTTCAAACTCCAGAAATTGGTCGGGGTTCGCAATTGCGAACCCATGTTCGCAAATGCGAACACAGAGACCTGTAAAACACGATTTTCAGTCATTTCTTCACTTTTTACAAAACAAAAACACCCATTTGCGATTCTTCACGGATTTCTTCTTCATCAAAACGATTGTAAGTCACTTTTTACTTAATTCTTTCAATTCCTAACATCATTAAACATGTTTTTCATAAGAAATCAATGATTTTCATGGTAGAATTCTTGTTTTTGTTAGAAAATAGGGTTTTTCATAAATTGGGGAATTGGACCTTGAATTGAGGTCCGATTTTGAAACAAATCATATACATGAACTCGTGGGGGGATGGGTAACCGGATTTTGGTCCTAACCCCGAATTCCGACCATGTGGGCTCGGGGTTGAAATTTACTGTTCCGGGCAGAATGTTGTAAAAGTTGTATTTAGTCTTAAGAATTAGTTTGTCGAGTAGTATTGATGATATTAAATCAATTGTGTATAGATACGATTGGATTGGAGCCAAATTTGAAAGAAAAAGACATTTCCACGGATTGATTTGTTCATAGACATTCGAGGTAAGTGTTTGTTCTATCCTAGCTTGAGGGAATAGGATTATGTGTTATGTGTTATGTGATCGAGTGCGGTGTATGGGCTGTGGTGACGAGCATCCATACACTGGCGTCTAGTATGACCGTGAGTCGTTGGAAAATGATTATTTTGAGATATATTACGGATGAATTGTTATTGTTCTCCCTTGTTGGGACTTGTTGTGAAGATAATTATTGATTGCCCTTGATGGGACGGTTTATGAATTACTGTTTTCTTTCTTTGCCCTTAACTGTGATTGTTATTTGGGTGAGGAAGAGTGATAATGCACGAAGAGTGATGCCGTGCCATGTTTATTATTTATGCACGAAGGTTAATGCCGTGCCACGTTTATTTATTGATTATGCATGAAGGATCATGCCGTGCCCTGTTATTGAACCATGTACGAAGGATCATGCCGTACTATGGATGTGAGAATGAGAGTAAAAGCACGAAGGGTGATGCCGTGTACTTTATTTGATTATTTGGTGAGGATGAGAGTAAAAGCACGAAGGGTGATGCCGTGTACTTTATTTGATTATTTGGTGAGGATGAGAGTAAAAGCACGAAGGGTGATGCCGTGCAACTACTTTCTATTCCTTGACTTGATATTACTTGTGTTTACATTATACTTTGTTTTTCCTTGTGAATTTATTAACTGTTGTTAATTGTTGAACTGTTGAGTTCTTCTGTGATATTCCTTATTGCGTTGTTACTTGATTATTTCTCGTTATCTTGTGGTATACATATATATATATATAGAACTGCACAGGTTTATGGGGGTGTACGGTCCTAGGCTTGTCACTACTTCGCCGGGATAGGCCAGGCACTTACCAGCACATGGGGTCGGTTGTGCTAATACTACACTTCTGTGCGTTTTTGCACAGGTCCAGGTTACGATCAGGAGCAGCAGTAGCAGCAAATCGATTGCGTGGGAGTTGATCATATTTGAGACCGAGGTAGCTTGCAGACGTCCGCAGGCCCGGCGTCTCTCTCTTTATTTATGTTATTAGCTGTAGTCTCTTTGTTCCGAGACAAACAGAATTATGTTATATTTCCTTCAGACTTTTATGTGTAGTATTCCATAGTAGTTCGTGAGTTGGTGACTCCACGTCTTGGGTAGAGGATTTCGGTATGATTTTCATCATGAAGTTAGTTATTTCTATTTTGATAAAGTATTCCGCATTTATTTAATTAAATTGTGTTAAAAACGGGATAGTATGAATACAGTGGCTTGCCTAGCTACCACGAGTAGGCGCCATCACGATCCCGATATTGGGGGACCATCAGCTGAAGATTAGAGAGTCTGACATTATGAAGACTGCATTTCGGACCAAATATGGTCACTATGAGTTCCTTGTGATGTCTTTTGGGCTGACCAACGCCCCAGCAGCATTTATGCATCTGATGAACAGTGTATTCGGGCCGTATCTTGATTCATTTGTGATCGTATTCATTGATGACATACTAGTCTACTCTCGTAGCCAGGAGGAGCATGCTCGGCACTTGAGTATTGTATTGCAGAGGTTGAGAGAGGAGAAGCTGTATGCCAAGTTCTCCAAATGTGAGTTCTGGCTTGAGTCCGTTGCATCCTTAGGGCACGTGGTGTCCTGTGATGGTATTCAGGTAGATCCGAGGAAGGTCGAGGCAGTGCAGAGTTGGCCCAGACCGACCTCAGTTACTGAGATCCGTAGCTTTCTGGGATTGGCAGGGTATTATCGCCGATTCGTTCGGGGGTTCTCTTCTATTGCTTCACCCTTGACTAGATTGACTCAGAAGGGTGTTCCTTTCTTATGGTCCGAGGAGTGCGAGGAGAGCTTTCGGAAGCTCAAGACAGCACTGACCACAGCACCAGTCTTGATTCTACCGACAGCTTCAGGTTCTTATACTGTATATTGTGATGCCTCAGGAGTGGGCATTGGTTGTGTGTTGATGCAGGAGGGTAGGGTCCACTACTAGAAATTAGGTCTATGGGAACCCTTCCAAAACCGTAGCAATAGATGCTCAGACCGTCCCTATAGGGCTATCGGAACAGATTCAGAGCCGTTCTGGGATTCAGTGTTACAATAGGTCTATTGGAACGGTTATTGGTAACGGTTTAAAAACCGTCTCCATAGGGGGGGTATCGTAACGGTTATGGTTTTGTGCCATTTCTCTATATGGGAACGGTTGTATTTTCTATTAGGAGGGTTATTAACCGTTGCTGTATAATTATTCCCGCATTTTTTTAAGTCTATTGCAACGTTTTTGATGATATATTGCAACGGGTTTTTATGATATTGGAACAATTTTCAGTACCCTATTGCAACGGATATTGTTACATATTGCAACAGGGATCCTGTTACTATTTGCCTTGTCTACTTCCTGTTACTATTTGCCTTGTCTACTGGAACGGTTATATGCTCTATTGCAACAATTCACAATTGAATTTCTAATACTTATGTAAGCAAAATGAGGAATATTTTCCTAGCAACTCATATACAAAAACAAAATGTGAATACATTGTTTGATCAATAATTTAAAGGTCAAAATAGATGAGTTTGCATACAAAAATTAAAGTTCTAAACCAAAATATCTTTGAACATAATGATAGAAAGTTTAACAACGATCAACAACACTCAGGTAAGGTCTTCGTCACTGCTTTCTTCCGCAATCGCTGCACCTACAAAAGAAAACCAGAAATAATTAAATAAATATTTTAAAAGATAATTGAATCACAAAGTAATTAAATGACCAATTTGATAACTCCAAAATTTTAAAACGCTCTAAATTCTTAAAATTTTGGCAGAGTTTCCTTCGTAAATAGGACCATCCCAAAATTTTCAAACTGCTCAAAACATCATTATCCTTGTTGAGGTGCATATCCAAATCAGATGACAGCAAAAAAACAACAGTACAACAGTATCCAAACATCATTAGGCCATACATATCCAAACATCATTAGCCCACACTAACAACAAAAAGATGAACTTAATACCGGAACAATAGTATCAACTACTCTAAAGGAGACAAAGCAGCAAAAAGGTCAAAGTAACAGTCACTATATATATATACCACAGCCTACTAATTTCTCAACTTGCTGTGGGAAACAGAGGATCTCATCTAATTTACCTCAATAGTAGAGGCCACTCTCAAATCGGGAGGGGCACGCGAATGTTATCTGAGTTACAATATGCTTAGATAAACATTTTCTTGGACCTACAGTACAGGGTTTGCATTTTTGGTCTAAATTTTTTTGATCTTTAGGAAGGACTTATAACCATCTATTGATGATTAACCATGTGCTTTCATAGGAATACCCTGACTGTAAATTTGCACAGAATAAGTGCATTTTCATTGTGGTCAGAACTTTTGTATGAAGCACAGAACATTGAAATATGAATGGAATAGAAAATTGGTTACATTCTATTTTTTTGGCAGTTAGTTAGATGGCTATCACCAATGACATTGTTCTATTATTTATGTCATGCTTCCCATCTATCAAAGCCTTAGTTGACAAAGTTAATGAGTACCTAAAGCACTATGGTCTGGTGCATATAGCTCGATACATATAGCTGACTGCAGTCAGCTATTTACTTGTTTTAGAAGAGTTACTTGTTGCAGTTTGAGTTTCAGTATATTAGCACCATAACCGAGGATAAACTTCTTTAGCCCACACATATCCAAACATCATTAGCCCACAGAATGCGCACATGATTTGACGGGGTAGAGAAGGATTTTGTACACTAGAGGAATACAACAGAATGCACCCATGAAGTACCAAACTAAGACAGTAGATCTTACAAAAATTATTAAATTTTCAATGAGTTAATTAATACCTGGAAAAAGTTGGCCTTCTTTGTCGATACCAGTAGATGGACGATAGATTGGTTGCAATGCTGTTTGCTGAGCAGATGAAGCTTCTCCCAATGAATTATCACCCAATGCCGCCAGAATAATGTTAGCATCAATATCAATTCCTGAACGTTGAAGTCGTGCAAGGACATCGGCAACAACTTCTTGACGAATAGTTGCTTTTTGTTCTTCAATTTTTTCCTCCATTCTTTGTAACTTCTCCTCCAATTTTTGTATAGAATTTGAAGTATTCGAGGAGGGTTCAAAACATCTTACTTTCCCTCCCAAAGAAGTTCTTGTGACCCCCCGTCCATACAATCTCAGACGTCCCGGATGTTCAGGTCCCATGACAATTGCAAATGCCTTTACGGACTCATTGCCATTTAAGTTTTGTTGTGCTTCAACTTCCTCCATTTCAGCCTACAAAGCAAATTCATATTAATTTAATTCAAGTAAATAATAAGTAACCAAATAGAAACAAATAATTGATCTCGATATAACATTAATTAAATATAATCGTACAATTTTACTAGTTGTATCTTCATCCGAGGACTTGTATGATCGCCCAAATTTTCTTTTCCTTGTAGCAACAAAGACTTCCTTTGCTGATAAAGGATCCGAAGTTTCTCTGTCTTTTTCCTAGTTACATGAAAGTGAGTTAGCATTCTTAGTGATCTGGCATGAACTAAACAAAAGCTAAAATTGAAATTTTTATGCCACGATTTACTGTTAAAATTGAACTATTTTCTGTTAACTAAACTATTTTCTGTTAACTAAACAAATGCCTTTACAGTAAGCTCCAATGCCATTAAGATAAACTTAATTTGTGGTTGGATTTCAGTTCTTGGAACTTATAATTTTGAGTTTATGCTCTATGCGAGTCTAATTCGGTCTGCCACAGAAGAGATCTCATAGTAGAATAAGAAGGAAGTTCAGTTCAAGACTCAAAAAATCGAAAACTCAAAACCTTTCAAAACAGAACTTTCAACTTTCTTTCAACTGAATCCCAAGTAAGCCAATGAATTTTCAATTGTTATCTAACAATTTCAGTCGATTCGACAAGTTTTGGACTCAATTCCGATAGAGAAAACAAAACACATTATTCCCAGAAAGAAAAAAAGAATGGTAGCAACAACAACTACAGCAGATCAACAACAACATGCATCTCTCGAAGCTAGATTTACAGAAAGAACTAAGCACTGTTAATGGCTTCCAGCAAGAAATCAGGGGCTAAATTCGTGGAAATTAGGCAAATGCAACAGGGAAAACAGTAACAACACATAATACTAACAAATAAAGTATAATCGATAACACGAAGGTCAAGTAGCAACAAATAATAAGAAAGCCCTTAATGTAAATCAAAAAATTTCTAGATTTAGATGTAACCAAAAACTGGAAATCATATAATACAAACAAAGGACATAGTAACTTAATGGGTTTAGATGAAGTCTTACCAGAGAAAGAAAGCAGAAGAAGCGGCGAAACAATTTTCTGGCGAAATACTTTTCCGGCGAAACAGTAGCGAAAGCGAACAACCACGAACAAGGAGAAATATCGATAATCTACATCTGCAATTCGCTTCTACTAGCTGAAAGGGCTGTCTTTCGTCGGAATTCCTTCATCGGAGTGAGAAGTTGGTCGAGATTTGGAGTGAAGTTCATCGAGATTTGGAGATTTGGAGTGACGTTCGTCGCTTCTAAGGTTGAAGGCGGATGACTCTAAGCACTGGAATGAGTACGAAGGTTTTGTGACTTTTAACCTATAGTATAATTTAATTATTTTGGTGGGGTCACAAATTATTTTTACTTTATTTTGATAAATATGGTGGAGGGAAATCGGGGAGGGAAAAATACACCGTTCCCATAAATATTTTATTTCAGACAACCGTTCCTATAAATACCCCTATAGTATCGCTCCATTAAACCGTCCTCATAGATTAATTTATGGTGACGGTTACTAACCTATTAGGACGGTTTTTCTTCAGAAGTGTACCAAAAGCCTTTTCACTCTATTGAAACGGTTAAAACCGTTCCAAAATATAAGCTATTGTAACAGTTCTGCAACCGTTACAAAATAACTGTTCCAATAGAACCATTTTTTAGTAGTGGTCATTGCTTATGCTTCTCGTCAGTTGAAGCCCCATGAGAAGAACTACCCTGTTCATGATTTGGAGCTAGCAGCCATAGTTCATGCTTTGAAGATTTGGAGGCATTACCTGTATGGTGTCTCCTGTGAGGTGTTCACGGATCATCGCAGCCTTCAGCACTTATTCAGACAGAAGGACCTTAATTTGAGACAGCGGAGGTGGTTGGAGTTGCTTAAGGATTATGACATCACTATTTTGTATCATCCGGGGAAGGCCAATGTGGTGGCCGATGCCTTGAGTCGGAAGGCGGTTAGCATGGGCAGCCTAGCTTTCATCCCAGTTGGGGAGAGGCCATTTGCTTATGATGTTCAGGCACTAGCCAATCGGCTAGTGAGATTAGATATTTCGGAGCCGAGTCGGGTGTTGGCTTGTGTTGTTTCTCGATCTTCCTTATATGATCGCATCAGGGAGCGACAGTATGATGACCCACATTTGCTTGTCCTTAAGGACAGAGTGCAGCATAATGATGTTAGAGATGTGACTATCGACAGTGATGGTGTTCTGAGGATGCAGGGCCGTATATGCGTGCCCAATGTTGATGGTTTGCAGGAGTTGATACTTGAGGAGGCACACAGTTCGCGGTACTCTATTCACCCAGGTGCCGCAAAGATGTACCAAGACTTGAGACAACACTACTGGTGGAGGAGAATAAAGATGGATATTGTTAGGCATGTAGCTAAGTGCCTCAATTGCCAGCAGGTCAAGTATGAGCATCAGAGACCGGGCGGTGTTCTTCAGCGTATGGTTATTCCCGAGTGGAAATGGGAGAGGATCACCATGGATTTTGTTACTAGGCTTCCTCGTACAGCGAGGAAGTTTGATTCTGTATGGGTGATTGTTGATCAGCTGACTAAGTCCGCACATTTCATCCCAGTTAGTACTACTTACTCATCGGAGCGGTTGGCATCGATCTTTATTCGGGAGATTGTCAGGTTGCATGGGGTCCTAGTGTCTATTATATCTGACAGAGGCACTCAGTTCACTTCTCAGTTTTGGAGAGCATTTCAGCTAGAGATGGGTACGCGGGTTGAGTTGAGCATCGCATTTCACCCCCAGACAGACGGACTGTCTGAGAGCACTATTCAGATCCTGGAGGATATGTTGCGGGCATGTGTGATTGACTTTGGTGGTTCATGGGATGAGTTTTTGCCACTTGCTGAGTTTTCCTACAACAACAACTAGCAGTCGAGTATTCAGATGACCCCGTACGAGGCATTGTATGGCAGACGGTGTAGATCTCCCGTCGGATGGTTTGAGCCTGGTGAGGATAGATTGATAGGGACCGAGTTAGTTCAGGATGCTCTGGATAGAGCAAAGTTGATCCAGGAGAGGCTTCGCACAGCACAGTCTCGCCAGAAGAGTTATGCGGACCGTAGGGTTCGAGAGTTGTCTTTCATGGTTGGTGATAGAGTATTGCTGAAGGTTTCACCCATGAAGGGTGTCATGAGGTTCGGGAGGAAAGGGAAGTTGAGTCCCAGGTACATTGGTCCTTTTGAGATACTCAGGAGAGTTGGAGAGGTGGCATATGAGTTAGCCTTGCCACCCCGCTTATCCAGCGTTCATCTAGTATTCCATGTGTCTATGCTCCGGAAATACATCGGAGATCCGTCCCATGTATTAGACTTCAGTACCATTCAGCTTGATGGTGATCTATCCTATGATGTGGAGCCTATTGCTATTTTGGGTCGCCAAGTAAGGAAGTTGAGGTCGAAGGAGATTGCATCGGTTAAGGTTCAGTGGAGAGGTCGACCCGTGGAGGAGGCTACTTGGGAGGTTGAGCAGGAGATGCGGAGCAGATACCCTCAGCTATTTGAGACTTCGGGTATGTTTCTTGACCCGCTCGAGGACGAGCGTTTGCTTAAGAGGGGGAGAATGTGACGACCCGGCCCGTCGTCACGGGAATTACCACCCCGTTGTGTTGTAATTACATAATTCATGCTTTTATATCAGTGTTAGAGTCTATCGGGGGAGTTAAGAGTGAATTGGATTGGAAATGAGGCATATAGCCTTTTTGGAGGAAACTTGAATAAGGAAAGTCAACTCGGAGTTGACTTTTTAGTTAGAGAGCTCAGAATCAAATTCTGATGATTTTGTTAGTTCCGGGAGGTGAATTGTGACTTAGGGGAGCGATCGGAATTGAATTTGGAGGCCCGGTGTAGAAATAGGCTTGAATTGGCTAAGGTTGCATTTTGGCGAAATCCGATTGATAGGTGAGATTTTGATCCGGGAGTCGGAATGGAATTCCGACAGTTGCAGTAGCTCCGTTAGGTAATTTTGGATGTGCTTGCAAAATTTCAGGTCATTCGGAGGTCGTTTGATCGGGTTTTGGATTGGATGTTAGTTTCGGAAGTTTGAATGAAAACTTAGGCTTGAATTTGCTTGGATTCGACGTTTTCCGTGTTTGAGTGCGTGTTTTTATGATTGGAACAAGTTTGAATCGTGTTGTGGAGTATGTTGGTGGTGTTCGTTGGGGTCCCGGGAGCCTCGGGATGAATTCGGGGGTCCAAACGGACCATTTTTGGCCTAAGACAGCAGCTGAATTGCTGCTGTATCTGCAGAGGAAATTCCTTCATCGCGTTCGCGATGAAGGGCACGCGTCCGCGAAGGGTATCAAAGTTGTTCAACGCGTTCGCGATGGGCTGGACGCGAACGCATAAGTCCAGGACCGGAGGCATCGCGTTCGCGGGAGGTTTGCACGCGTCCGCGTAGTGTCAGGCTTGGGAAGCATCGCGATTGCGAAGGAGTGCACGCGTTCGCGTAGGTCTGAGCGGTTGGTCATCGCGAACGCGGCTGGAAGCCATGCGTTCGCGTAGAGTCAATTCGGAGGCTGCTAATTTTGTTCATCGCGAACGCGTGGGTAGTGTCGCGTTCGCGAAGGGTTAAATGACTGGGCAGGTCCTTAAATTTGAGAACATTTCATTTACGGGTTTCACTCCTAGAAACCTCTATTTTTGAGTTCCAAGAGTGAGAAAGTGACGGAAATTGCTGGGAGATCATCGGGATATTACCGGAGGTAAGTTTTGTGGTTTAATTACGCGCTTTTATAATGAAATCATTGATTATTTCTATGAAAATGGAAGATTAAAGGTGGGTTTGAGCCCTAGGCCTAAATTAAAGAAAAACACTGATTTGAGTGGGCAAATGGAGTCCGATATTGGTAAATTTTATATGCCTAGACTCGTATCGAGATGAGGATTCCGAATATGTGATTTTTGTAATTTTTCGACAAGTGTACCAAAAGTCGGATTTTGACAACTTGTGGGTTTGGATGTAATTTGGGTTATTTCGAATGAATTACGTGAAATTAGCATATATTGATGCATTCTCTATGATTTTGAGAAGATTTGGCACCCGAGGAGATTGATTTGCGAGGCAAGCGCAAGGCGGATTGAAGCTTCTACCGGTTCGAGGCGAGTGGTGGTAGTAAACAATGTACTGAGGGTTTGAAACCCCGTACTAGCACTTCACAGTGCTATATTGAGATGAGACACACGTCTTGAGACGAGTGTGGTGACATTGTCAGTGGGGACTTGGACTTGGTCCTTCCAGGCTAATAGAATACTATGTTGTATGACAGCTAACGAGATTATAACTGTACAATTGGGGTAATAGCCATGTTTGGGGCCTTGTGCCGATCTGTAGAGCATTAGGGAACCTATAGAGCTAGGTGACCCGTACACTATGTTGGAAACATTCACTCAGTCGTAGCTCTAGCTTTATAGCATAATATGAGCCAGTACTAGATGTGTACATTGAGAGAGATTATCTAGGGTGGGATTCCCTGTTCTAGCTGAGTGGGCCTGCAAGGCCAAGTCTATATTGACCGAGACAGGGTCCAGGACCCATTGTGATATATTTGAGTGGGCCTGGAAGGCCAATCCTATACTAATTGGGACAGGGTCGAGAACCCGTTATGAGGTATTATATATGTATATACCCATGTTGGATCGAGCTACACGCCGCAGCAGTATATATATTAGATCGGGCTGCACACCGCAGCAATATATGTGGGATCGGACTGCACGTCACAGTATTATTGCGCTTGGGCTGTAGGAGCCCTTTCGGAGTCCGAGTCCGCACACATTCACGGTGAGCACTGGTGTATATTATGGGATCGGGCTGCACGCCGCAGCAGTATAGTTATATATGTATATGTATATATATTGGATCGGACTGCACGCCGCAGTAATATTTGTGTGGATCGTGCTGCACGCCGCAGTATTATAGTGCTTGGGCCTAGGGAGCCCCTCCGAAGTCCGTATACACCCCCAGTGAGCGCCGTCGACGTTAAATGGAGCGGGCTGCGCGCCGCAGCGGTATATGTATTGGAGCGGGCTGCACGCCGCAGCATTATACTTAATCATATCCTACTATCTACTTAAATACTTATACATTATAGACATAAGTATGTGTCTTTATATGTTGAGATGGCCGTACACCGTAGGGGTACGAGTGAGGGTTGGTTCAATGTAAAATCTTGTAGAGATAAACGTAGATTGGAGGTTAGAGTACTACTATAGTGATGACGTACCTGTGAGGGTTGCCTTAGAACTGCTAAGTGATAGCACAGGAGTTCTTACCTTCAGTTATTATTTATTATTGTTACTCACTGAGTTGAAATATACTCACCCCACTTCCCTGCACTTTCTGTGCAGATCCACAGGTGCCCGAGAGCAGTTGAGACATTGTAGCTGCTGATCCTTGTCTACTTTTAAGGAGATTACGAGGTAGCTGCCAGCGTCCGCAGAGCTTGTTTTCTCCTTCTTTATCATCTTGTTGATTTCCTAATTGCCTAGACTTGGTTGTAGTAGAATGCTATTCTGTAGAGGCTCAGTCTCGTGACACCACGATATGGTTGGGACCGTATTATGTTTTACATTTCGTTTATCACCTGATATGATCATTTACTGTTTAAGTTTAGTTTGATTAATAACTGGCTGGTTTAAGGGATAATATGGTCGGGCTTGCCTAGCATTGTGTTGGGCGCCATCACAACCAGGGTTTGGGTCGTGACATCAGCAGTAGCAAACGCCAGTCACAACCAATTCCAATCCAGAAGCAATCTCAAATGAAATCAACAGATGATAGGGCACTAAATTAAACTTGAAGTTGACCCAAATAACTTGAATAATACCACACTGACTCGAAAATGAAACAATATACCAACACTTAACCAAAATCAGCTTATCCGAACCCAAACTCACTCGAAATCAACCCAGTAAACAATCTGAATCTCCAACAACCAAGTATTAGGCTAGAAAATGAGAATCACTAACTAAGTGTTGAAATAAGCCTTAAATATCTGATGGAACAGTATTTTTGTTTAGGATTTTTGAAGTTTTTTTATGGTTTTGGATTTTGAATTTTGAATTTTAATTTTCAGATCTAAAGAAAACTAGAGAACACTGTTTTTTGGGAGGGAATTTGAATTTTAATTTTCAGATCTAAACTTGTGAGTGATGACAAAGAGGATCGCCTTTTATAGGCAAGGATGAGGGTAGCCCTAAAATTTCTTATTTTCCTTTTTGTCTTTATTTTATTTTTAGATTAATCCCCAACTTATTAACTTGTTACTCAAGTTATCCCACTACAATTACTGAAATTACACAAAAGTCCTACCTTGGAAAGACCTAGAAGATTCAAGTTTCATCTACCATGTGTTACCCAATCCTAAATATCTAAACTACCCTTGAATTTAACCTAAAATTACTAACCCAATCCCAACCCTTTTAACTCACCTACATCTCCTAACTAACCTTAGTGAGATAACTATGGTTAAGTGCTTAACAGAGGCTAAAGGCTCATCTTAATCGTTCGTACCAATTAATCAGAACTGGGAGATTAAATCCAACCAAATTCAGCAATTCATACACGAAATTGTATTGAACAATAATCAAGTATCAAATGAATCTATTTGCATCATGAACGATACTAATCACACTGCCATGAAAGCAATTTTCAAAAACAAAAGCATAAGATAAATTAATTCAAAATTAGGAAGCAACTCACTGCCAAACAACTAACAAAAATGACTTAATGTGAAAACAAAAATCACTTGAGTTCAAATAACAAAGAAACTCACCTATGTATGACCAGACTCAAAAAATTGAGCAAAGATCGAGGAAAATGACCTTCTAGGGTTCCGCTGGCTCTATGATTTAAGATTCGAGCTATTCTGGTGACGTTTGAAGAAATACAGTTGGGTATTAGGAATAAGGAAGGTTAGGGGGTGCAGTAGTGTTATTTTAGAGGTGTTTCGAGCCGACACCGTCGTGTACAGCGGAGATAGAGGTTAGGGTTCTGCAAATTTGGGTCGCTTGGTTGGGATTTGGAGCAAGACAAAGAGGGATATGGGACGGGAAGATGTCGTAGATGACATGGTAAAAATTTGGGATTATTTGAACATTAGCCGCCAACGTGGGCGATTTCCGGCGGCGGCGTTAGGGCAGAATTGGCGGAGGCGGATGAGTACGAGGAAGAAAGAAATATTTTTTAGGGTTTGTAGATTTTCGGACAAGTTTATGTAAACAACGAAAATCAATTGTGGTTGTTGGATTAAGGAAAATAGACGGCCAGGATGTGTGACTCCAAAACGGCGTCGTTTTACTAAGAAGGGGGTGCACCGAATAATTGGGCTAATTTGGCCCGGTTTTGCATGGGATTGGGGAAATTGTTTGGACTGGGAAAGTAATTGGCCTAAATTTCCTTTTCTCTTATTTTTTTCTTTTAAAATTTTTTTCTCTTTTCTTTTTTTATTTTTTTATTTTTGAATTACTAAATCAAAACTCAAAAACCAAATTACCCTAATTTCTAATTTAACATAAATTATGACAAACAAAAACATGCAAATAGCCTATTTTTGTTATTCTCTATATTTTTCCCCTTACCTACTAATTAATCCTAAAATATAATAAATCCTAAACAAATTGCAAGTGTATTTTAATATTTTCATATGAATTAAAATGCATAAATAAAATCAAACAATTAACATAAAATGTCAGAAAAATCCACAAGTTTATAAAATAATGAAAGAAATCAGTTCGTTTTGATTTTTTGGGGAAGTGGCTGAATCTAGTAAAATAAGAAAGAAAAAGAAAGGGAAACTTTTATCTATTTGTGGTAGTGGAGAAGAGGGAGGCATGAAGCCAGGGGAAGTGGGTCAGGTGAAGCTGCTGACGGACTGATAAATTTGAGTGAATAACCAGATGAACCTGGTTCATCTGTGTAGGAGACTTTGGTAGTGTCACGACCTGGATTTCCCACCATCGGGACCGTGATGGCACCTACTCGTGGTAGCTAGGAAAGCTGATTTACTCATCGTTTTCCCATTATGAAACCTTCCTGTTGTCAATTTAATAACATGAATAATAATAACATTAACTGCGGAAGTCTTCTCTCATAAATTTGAAATAAATGTAAAATACTCAACATAAATCCTCTACCCAAGATCTAGTATCACAAGCTCACAAACCACTATGAGTAAACTACGTATAATGGTCTGAAAGAAATATAACAACTGTATGTCTCGAAACAATGAGACTACAGTAGAAATGAAAAGTATAAGAAAAGACGCCGAGCCTAGATGCGTGCAATCTACCTTAGTCTCGTAGTACTGAAATTCTTCTATCGAACTACTGCTGCTGATGCTCAAAACCTGGACCTGTGCAAAAATGCACAAATATGTAGTATCAGCACAACTTACCCCCTGTACTGTTAAGTGCCTGGCCTATCCCGGCGAAGTAGTGACAAGGTGAGGACCAGACACTTAGATAAACATGTGCAGTTCTATATACATATGTACTACAAAACAACAGAAGTACTGAACTAAACAAATAAAAGGGAGGGAACATGCTATGGGGAGCACAACTATAATATATATATATATATATATATATATATATATATATATATATATATATATATATATATATATATATATATACATAGCATTCATCAATGTAATAGAAACAGAGCGCAACAATAATTATCACAAAATAAGAAATTTAATAGTTGTACGGCATCACCCTTCATGCTCTTACTCTCATTCTCACCCAAACAATCATACAAAAATGCACGGCATCACCCTTCGTTCTTTTCCTCACATAACTCTCATTTCATGGCACGGAATGACCCTTCGTACAAATATAACTATATCAGAGCATGGAATGTACCATTGTGCCTAAATAGTCACAACATAGCACGGAATGACCCTTCGTGCATAGTAGTTTAAACATGGAACAGAATGACCCTTTATGCAATATCACTCTTCCTCACCCAAATAGCAGTCACAACCAAACGGGTAAGAAGAATAAATAAATAACAAGTACCATTCTGGCAGGGAGTAATAACAACAAAAATAAGGTCCCGGCAAGGAAACAATAACAATAACTTTCACAACCTGGCAAAGGGTTTTGTAATTTAACCATCCAGGCAAGGAATTAATTATAATTCCTTTCAATAATGTCAACTTTGAGAACACCATCAAGATGGACCTCAAGTCTATCTTTGAGAACACCCTTTCTCCCTGGAGCTGGTCAAACAAATCATCAATCCTCGACAGAGGATACTTATTCTTTATCATCACTTTGTTTAATAGCCAGTAATCAATACACATCAGCATCGAACCATCCTTCTTCTTCACAAATAAGACAGTCGCACCCCAAGGGGAGATATTAGGCCAGATAAAGCCCTTCTCTAGCAAGTCTTGCAACTGATCTTTTAACTCCTTTAACTCTGGAGGGGCCATGCGATACAGCGAAATAGAAATAGGCTGAGTGCCCGGTGCCAGATCAATACAGTAGTCCATATCCCTATCGGGTGGCATACCCGATAGGTCGCAGGAAAAACCTCGGGGAACTCCCGTACAATAGGAACATAGTCGATAGAAGGAACCTCGGTGCTGGAGTCGCGAACATAGGCTAGATAAACAAAACACCCTTTCTCGATCATGCGTCGAGCCTTAACATATGAAATAACATTGTGAGTGGCGTGAGCTGGGGTCCCTTTCTACTCTAGTTGGGGTAATTCGGGTATAGCCAAGGTCACGATCTATGCGTGATAATCTAGGATAGGATGATATGGGGACAACCAATCCATCCTAAATTTAACATCAAATTCCACAATATCTAACAATAATAAATCAACACGGGTCTCAAGACCCTCAATCACAACCACGCACGAACGATGCACCCTGTCGACAGCTATAGAGTCACCCACCGGCATAGACACATAGACACGAATGTCCAATGCATAATTAGACATGTCCAGGCATGGTGCAAAGTAGGAAGACACATATGAATGTGTAGAATCGGGGTCAACTAGTACTGAGGAATATCTATTGCAAACCATAATGGTACCTATAATCACAACATATGACGCCTCTGCCTCTGGCCTAGCTGGCAAAGCATAAAATCGGGGATCAACACCACCTCCCTAAGCTATGTCGCTAGGACGGTCATCTGCTGGCTGACCACTACCCCAGGCAGGACGGTCTTGACCTCCACCTCTATGATCCCAACCCCTGCCCTTGGCTGGATGGGCGGGCTGTAGGTTACCTAGGGTCTGAATCATGGGGCAAGGACACTACTACTGAGAACCGCCCGATGCTTAAGGGCAAAACCTGACAATGTGATCGGGGTAACCACAACCACAATAAGACCTCGACTATTGTGACCGTTGGCTCTGACAGCCCGATTGACCTCCACGAACACTCTGAAGAGGCTAAGCACTGATCGGCTACTGATCCGAATACTGCTCATGAA
This sequence comes from Nicotiana noctiflora, assembly GCA_032618575.1. Lineage (NCBI taxonomy): Eukaryota > Viridiplantae > Streptophyta > Magnoliopsida > Solanales > Solanaceae > Nicotiana > Nicotiana noctiflora. The sequence goes on from JASVEL010004914.1 coordinate 312,230, forward strand.
AACCACGTTCACATGAACCACCCTATGAAACCTGGAGAGCTGACTGGAAAGGCTTGGAAGACTGGCCCAAATCATAAGAATCCCTGCCTCTAGATGAGGCACCACTGAATCTGCCAGAATGACGAGGCCTCTTGTCTGACGCATGACCACCTCCCCGGGTAAGGGCCATCTCAACTCTGTTGGCCGCATTAGACGCCTCCTGAAAGGATATGTCACTACCAACTCCCATATCCATATGAAGTCGGATCGGCTGAATCAAGCTATCAATGAACCTGTGGACCCTCTCTCGCTCTGAAGGGAGTATCACAACCACATGCCATTCCAAATCCACAAATCTAGTCTCATATTGAGTAATGGTCATGGAGCCCTGCTGGAGGCGCTCAAACTACCTCCGTAGTGCATCCCGCTGAGTGACGAGAATAATTCTGCAAACTGATCCGAGGTCAAAATGGTGGACCTCGCTAGTCGAGATAAGTAGAAATCTCTCCACCAAGTCTCGGCGGATCCCGCAAGCCTGAAAGTGCAAAAATCAACCCTTTTGGATTCCACTATTCCCATAGTCATGAGAATATCGTGGCAACTGAATAGAAAGTCCTGAAGATCCTCCGATGAAGCACCGCTGAAGCAACAACAACAACAACAACTACCCAGTATGTTCCCACAAAGTGGGGTCCTGGGGAGGGTAATACGTACACAGGCCTTACCCCTACCCGAAAGGGTAGAGAGGCTGTTTCCGGCCGAAGCACCGCTGAAGGTGGTGATACAAATCTTGGAGAACCGATAAAGTCTCCACAAAGAATCAGAAGACATGGCCGCTCCATCTCTGGCCTGAGCTATAGTGCCTGTTTGAGCTGCCACTACGGGCTGAACCACTGGGGCCTAAGCCTGGGGAGGTACTGGCTCAAGAGTACACGTAACAGGAGTCTGAACCCCTCCTCTAGCCTGAGAAGTGGCTAGTGCAACTGGAAGCAAACCTACTCTAGCGACAATGTCCATAAAGCCCTCTATACAGACCAGAGCATCCTGAAGATCCAGGGTGAACATAACCCCTCCCGGGACCTGACCTGGGGCCACTGGAGCTGCTGGGGCTGGAACGACTTCACCATTTTCAACATGAGGCTCCACCTCTGGAACTGCTGCCTGGGACTGAGCTCTGCCCCTACCACGGCCTCTAGCATGACCTCGGCCTCTGCCCTTCGCGGGAGTTGCTTGAGGCTCGAACTGCTGATCAGTGGATGAGGAAGCGTGTGTTCTTTCCATCTGCAAAAGAACAAAGTAGAAATTTAATCAGCATTTAAGGACACAAATCGCACGACAAGAAAGAATAAATGAGAGATTTTTCCTAACTCAATAGACTCTAGAGAACAAGTACAGACGTCTCTATACCTACCCCTCAGACTCTACCAAGGTTGTTCGTGAATAGTGAGACCTATGTAACCTAGTGCTCTGATACCAGCTTGTCGCGACCCGAATTTCCCACCATCGGGACCGTGATGACACCTACTCATGGTACCTAGGCAAGCCGATTCACTCACCATTTTTCCATTAATGAAACAATCTTGTTGTCAATTAAATAACATAAATAATAATAATAACATTAACTGCAAAAGTTTGCTTTCATAAATTTGAAATAAATGTGAAATACTCAACATTAATCCTCTACCCAAGCAAGCTCACGAACCACTAAGAGTAAACTACATATAATGGTATGAAAGAATCATAACAACCGTCTGTCTCAAAAAATGAGACTACATTATAAATAAAAAGTATAGAAATAGACGCTGGGCCTGCGGGATGCCTGCAAGCTATCTTAGCCTCGTAGTAATGAAATAATGCTATCGAACTACGGATGCTACCCAAAACCTGGACATGTGCAAAAATGCACAGAAGTGTAGTATCGGCACAACCAACCCCATGTGCTGGTAAGTGGCTGGCCTATCCCGGCAAAGTAGTTACAAGGCTAGGACCGGACACTCACATAAACCTGTGCAGTTCTGTATACATGTGTACCACAAAACAATAGAAGTACTGAACTAAACAAATAAAAGGGAAGGAACATGCTAGGGGGAGCACAATTGGATATATATATATATATATATATATATATATATATATATATATATCATTCGTCAATGTAATAGAAATAGAGCGCAAGAATAATTATCACAAAATAAGAAATTTAATAGTTGCACGACATCACCCTTCGTACTTTTCCTCATACAACTCTCATTTCATGGCACAAAATGACCCTTCGTGCAAATATTATTAAATCAGAAGCACAGAATGTACCTTCGTGCGTAAATAGTCACAACATATCACAGAATGACACTTCGTGCATAATAGTTCAAACATGGCACGGAATGACCCTCCGTGCAATATCACTCTTCCTCACCCAAACAATAGTCACAACTAAATAGGCAAGAAGAATAAATAAATAACAAGTACCATCCCGGCAAGGGAGTAACAACAAGAATAATAAGGTCTCGGGAAGGAACAATAACAATAACTTTCAAAATTCGGCAAGGGTTTGGTAATTTAGCCATTCCGACAAGGGATTAAACATAATTCCTTTCAATACTTTCGACTTTACTTTAATAATGATTATCATTCGAGCCAACGCTAAAAAATATCAATATTTCACAATTTATTCTCGAACTCTTCACAATTTAGCTTAGGAGAGTTCCACATTAGTTCAGAACATGTACAAACAATGACTCATGGTCCTGCTACATTGTGGTGTATAGACCCTCAAAACCACGTATATACACCGCAATCGATCATTTAGAAAATGGCAATTTATTATACTCTAATCCTATTCCCTCAAGCTAGGACAGATCAAACACTTAACTCGAAGGTTTATTGTCAACTCAGTCCTCGAGCAAAGCTTTTCCTTTCAAATTTAGCTCCAATTCAATTGTATCGATCCACAATGTATTTATATCATCAATTCTACTCAACAAACCAACCCAATTGCCTAATTTAAGTCCTTCTAACATGTTGTCCAAAAATCAGAAAACCAACCCCGGGTTGGCTTGGTCAAAACATGAAGTTCAACCCATAATAAATTCACCCATAACCCCACGAATCCAAATATATAATTGTTTTAAGATTCGACCCCAAATTGGGGTTGAAATTCCCAAAATTCTAAAAAACCTAACTTTGCTCAAAACCCATGATTTCTACCTTGATTTCATGGTTTAGGCTTAGAAACTAGTTAATTAATGAAAGAAAAGTGAAGAAAATAAGCGGGTAATCCTAGGGTTTGGGAGAGAAGAGGATTCGTGATAATAGAGTGAAAAATCCGAGTACAGTGGTTCTGTCCCATTTTTAAAAATTTAACTGGGCAAATTACACTACGCGTTCGCGACAGTAGTGTCGCGTTCGTGATGAGGAAATGCTGGGAGGCATCGCGTCGTGATAAGGCTTATGCGAACGCCAAGAAGGAAGGCAGGTGCGTCCTAGGTTGTTCTATGTGAACGCGTGAAGGCCCACGCGTATGAGATGAGGAAGGTTGCAGGGCTGATCATTCGCGATTGTGTAGATGCGAACGCGAAGAGGAAAATACTAGGGTCCCAAATTTAGCTTACGCGAACGTGATGAAGGAACTTCTGGTGCTTCTCAAACATGGGGGGAGAGTGTGTTTGCGAAGAAAGAAATGTCTGGGCACCTGTTTCAGGCTTTTCTACAATATTTCTAAGGGAAAAATCACCCCGACACACCTCCAAAACACCACCGCGCCCTCGGGGTTCCTAACCAATCACACACACTAACTCAAAAACCTCATACGAACTTGCTCGAGCAATCAAATTGCTAAAATAACATCAAATTCAACGAATCAGACCTCAAAACTCATAAATTTCATTTCAAAGTTCATAACTTCCAAATTTACTATTTTTAGTCCGATGCACGTCAAATGACGTCCGTTTTCAACCAAACTTTACAGGAATCGCTTAAACATTATATAAGACTTGTACCGGATGTCGCAACCAAAATAAGAGGCAGATTTGGACTCCGGGTACATGCCTAAGTCCTATATTTTCCTACGGACGTCCGAGACAGTCCGATCTTGGGTGCGGGTCTGTTTACCAAAAATGTTAACCAAAGTCAACTATAATCAAATTAATATCAAAATTCTTCAAATTTTTCATATAATTTATTTTATCATAAAGATTTTCTGGCTACGTGCTCGGACTACCTACGAAAATTGAGGAATGTGGTTTTGAAGGCCTTGGAAGCATGGAACAGATGACAAAAATAGGTCATGACCCTTTGTGTCATCACATCCAGATATGCTAAAAAAGGTTGAATCCAGTTATGATCCAAAGAAATGCAAGGCCTCCTCACAAAGGACCTCTGTTGCATCCAAACTAACCAAGAAGAGCAAAGTTTCATCACCTAAGTCTGCTACACATGGGTTAGAGCCACTAGAAGTAGGGTGAGGCAAAGTGAATCGGAACTGCAAAAGGCACTAGAGGAGAGTAAGAAAAAGAAAAAAAAGGGAAAAGCAAAAATGGTTGAAAGTTCTGAGGCTGTTGTAGAAGAAGAAGCGGTAGAGATGGAACCGGTCCATCAAGTGAGAGGTACAACTGTAGAATTTCCCACTACCAAATCAAAGAGAACCAGGTCTTCTACAAAGAAACCTTCCAAATCTGTACCTACTGAATCCTCTCAAGCTAGAAGAACTAGGTCAGCTGCAAACGGAAAAAAAGTACAAGTTGAAGAAGAAGAAGATGAAGAGTGGAATGAATAAGAAGGAGAAGAATAGTCAGAATAAGAATAAGATAGGTTTGTCAATTTTGCAAAAGAAAAATTCTGAAGGACAGATTGCTTAAAGACCTAGAGGAGCCAGGCATGGTAAAATTGTAGACTTCACTAGAGGCACAAGGATAGAAGGACATGATCCTTCAGATGGATGGAAGATTGACCAGAAAAGAACTTGTTGAATTCGTAGCTAATGGGACTATGAAGAATGGGCGGGTAACCAGTATACTGAAGGGGGTGAAGGTGATATTTATTGCACATAAGTTTGGCAGAATCCTGAACATTCCAAGTGTGGGCTATGATGATTACACAATGCAAAAGAGGCCTTGTTTGGATGGTCTCCCTAGTAAACTTCAAATCACTAGGAACTTCTGTGACACTACAGATGCTTAGGAGGTGCCTGAATCAAGGGCTATTCAAAAGAGTGAGATGAGGCCAGAGCACAAATTGCTCTTTGAATTTGTAAACAAATGCTTACTACCTAGACAGGAAATGAGGCACACAGCAAACTGCATGGACATGGTCCACATGTAGTGCTTGGTGGAAGGAAAGCAAATTAACTGGTTTGCTTTCATTGTTAAGCTGCTAGATCGGGTGCTAAATGGTTCAAAGTCTCATGCCATCCCTTATGGGTTTATTCTGACAGTTGTGCTGGACAAGCTGAACGTTTCCTTGAAGAAATGGGAAATGGCTACCAACAAAGAGAACTTTGGCATCATGACTCTTCAGGCCTGTGATTATATCCTCAGTGTAGGCCCTATTGAACCTGGTTCATCAGCGAAGACTCCAATAATAGCAAGGTTAGAGCCTCGGTTCAGGAGGTAGGGACAAATGATGTTGAGATTGCAACTCAAGCTCGAGTTGTTGAACTAGATGAAGAGAGGAGTGTGTTAAGAGTTGAACTTGCAAAGGAAAAAGAAAAGAGTCCAGGAATGCTCCAAACCATGCTTAATCTGCACAAACCCAATCCTCTAGCTCCTCAAAGCCTTAGGTTTTCTTGTCCTGTTTTAAACCAGTCTAAAAAAACCCCGGTGACCCAGATTCGAGACTTTCTTTTGTTTTTGCTCATGCTTGGTAGTTTTTGTTCTCTCTTTTTGTGGAGTATTATGTAGAAGCACTGCTTATCAATGACAATGTGCATTTCTCTTGCTTTATGTTAATTTTTATCTTTATAGGTATTTTTGTTATGATGATTTTTGATTAACTAAAGCACGCTTTCACTTGAAGTTGCCCTAGTGGCCATGAGTACTAATTAATATTTTTGGATTCATATTATTTATGAAACTTTTCGATGATGTCAAAAGGGGGAAAATATTGTGCTTAAACTCTATTATCTGAACAATGGTTTTTATGATCTAATTAAATCTAGCCTTTAATGAGAAGTTGAAATTTTAAGTGCTGATATTTATGTTGAGTTCCGCAGGTTCTCTGTTTGGTAAAAGCACAGAGTTTGCATCATCAAAAAGGGGAAATTTGTTGGCCCAAGCTCACTTGATGTTTTGAAGATTGACAAATGAACTCAGTGATGGACCTGGTCAATCTTGTGAAACACAATGTTTATCAACCATTTCATATGAAATGCACGTGAAGAAGATATACCGTTGAGATCCAGCAACAACTAAATCATAAATATTGCAGTTAGGATAAGGAGAACAGTCTCCTTATGAGGATAGAACACAATCCTAATCAAGGATAAGGATTGGAGTTTGTATTGGTCAAGGACTCAAAATCGTCTAAGGATAAGCAATAGAGTCTCAATCAAACTCTAATTACTAACACAATAAGTAACTGAGTTTGTCCTTTTTTATAAGTATTGCACATACACAGAAATAAAACATAATTGAGAGCAAAAGAGAAAGTCTATTTGAAGCCACCATAAGTCTTCCGGAATATGCCTTCACTTAACGAGATATAACAGCAGAATGCTTCTGAATAACATCAATTATGGCAACCAACAATCCTCACATGCACCGCTACAAATCTTACATACAACATGATCACGCTGAATGAACTGATCACAGATCCCAACATGCCAAATTCAACTATGGCTAATCAATCCCATTACTTCAAATTTCAATCATTGATTGCCTTAGAAAATAACACTAACTCCATCCAACACATAACATACTCTGTCTATGCTTACCCCGAGTGACGTTGAATCGCGAGCCCATGTTGTCTCACATCTCACGAACCATTTAATACCTCCCAATTGCTACATCACAAGCTAACCATCACGAAACATTTTGTGCCTCTTCTCATAAGCTATTATCCAAGCTTGATCCTTAATTTTATCTATAAGCTCGACGTCATTAGACACCACACTTTACCTCTTATTAACTAGGATTGTTATTGAGAGACACCAACTCTTGCTTGGACCCGAATTTGATAAACTACATAAATCTTATAACACATGAATACCCTCTCAACGAGGCACCCGGCAAAATCACCTCCTCCGAAACCTATATCTACACAAGGCGTAAATCATGAACCTTCCTCCAAGTCCAAACATGATCCCATAAGGCCGACCATAGCATGCCTCCAACAATTCATTCGCTCAAATTAACCCTTATGGTCTTTTTCTGTTGCTGAGATAACCCATCAAGATATTAATAACTGGAAACCTCGCAAGTAGCTAATCACGTAAACCAAATCATAAGCGGTGGGACTCTCCCATTTAGCTTAAAGTCATCATTACAAAACTCTGGAATTCACCATTATTCTTAATCTCTTAGTGACATAACCTTGTGCAATCAATCTCTAGCCATCTTGATATCTTACCGTAGAAACCCAATTTGATATTCTAAATTGTGGACACAATTCACACAAGAATTCCCCTTGCTACATATCCAGTAGAACTCTTTGCAAGAGCTTTGCCAACCATGCGACTGCTAACCTGCTCACAAGAATACCTCACCTGAGTTTAAGCTTTCTCCCAAGCTGTACCAGTCCATTTACTAGCTGTACTGGTCCATTTACCCCTCATGGACATCTATTAATTGTGCGACAACATCCTTCCACTTCAAAGTCATGCCACATCTCCCTTTATTTAAGCGGCTCCTTTCAGTTATATTAAATACACGGCCGCACCATAATCCTTACTCCAAATTAGATTCGAAAGCGCCAATAACCAAGCACCAATATTCTCAAGTTGTTCCAGAGTCCCTTAATATGTATAATTTCTCATTACCAAGCCCCTTCGAAGCTCCGCTGCTCTCCACTTTGGGCAAACTCACTTATTCAATCAACTGCTCGGCCTATGCTCCCCAAGCCTGACCTTTTAGAAGTTTAGAACTCCGTCTGATACTTCCCACATGCCTTTCTCAACTTTTGCTGCTCAATTGTTGCCTTGATAAATTTTATCTTCACAGGATTTAAATCCACAATTGGCTACTAACCCCAAACTTTTCCGATGGTCATCTTCCTTGAACAGTCAACATTTGAAACACTGATTAAATCCTAAACAACCACATCCCGCGATATCTACCGGTTGAATCTTCAATAGTATTTTGCAATATCCTGCCATAAGGCGATTTGTAGCAGATCATAAAACCGACAAAATTGAAGCGTTCAATTAGGACAATAACACCCCCATGTAGAGAGGAACTCCGCCACATTTGCAATTACCACGTTTTATTTACTTCCACTAGTCCACATGTGACCATCCTTTGTCCAACTGACTTTCCCCTACCGGGAATGAATTATTGAATCCTTTGATCATACACTGAGTAAGCTTCCCTTCGATTCATTCACTGTCCCGACACTTGGGCAAACCCCTTACCATCAAAACAACATTGTGGAATAATCGTTCATAAGCATCATGGGAACCGGTGCCTAGCCTCAAATCTCTTAGAAGTTCCATTATTGAGCTAAAATAATATAAATTGCCTCCAAATGTGGCTATAATAGTCCAATTAACTTTACCGGGAAAACCGTGCCGCACTAAATTTGTTGTGCCATTACCTATTCATAACAAGCGTTCACATAAGATTAAATAGGAAGAAATGAAAGGCATAGTCCTTAAAGGAATCGAATCGCATGATAAGGAAATCAATAAGGGAAGCACTCCTAACAGACCTATAGCCTCCCGAGGTTAAGTACAGACGTCTCCGTACCGTTCCGCGAGACTCTACTAGGCTAGCTCATGACTCGTGAGACCGATAGGAAGCTAGTGATTTCATACCATGTTGTCACGACACAAACCCACTACGGGTCGTGATGGCGCCAGACAGAGCTGTCAGGCTAGCCATTTGAATTACCAATTTATTTCCTCTTTTAATACTTTTGAAAATCTAAGGATTTTCCTTCCATTCTACATAAATATAAGATCACTTCATGGATTCAAATTTAAATAATATCAATTAGCACAAAGCATCCCAGAAATCCGGTGTCACAAGTGCCTGAGCAACTACTGATAAGGATATAAATACAACACAACATGTGTCCAGAATACAATGGACATAAAGGAAATACAATTACTAGGAAGGAACTTTGAAAGATATGGGCCGCTTTGCATACTGCAACTCACCTACTCCCCGAATCGTCCGTGCTGCTGCGCCCACTAGGCCGTTAAAGTATCATGTACATGTGCAACAAAAATGCACACAAGTGTAATATGAGTACGTAATCAATATGTACAGAGTGCATATCCAGCCTAATCCCAAAGGGATTGAGACGAGATGGCCAACTTCGACACTCACTAAAGGTCAATTATCAATATTCCATAAGTGCGTGAACAATAATGGATTTATATAGAAGTCCTAATGTGAAGTAAAATAAAAATGTAAACACCTTCAATAATAAATCGAGGGCTTCCAAAGTATATTTTTTTATTATCTTATCAGCTTATATCAAGCCACATAGGGCCGATTCCATATTTACATTTTTTAAGTAACAGATAAACATGCGCAAATCACACCGAGGCGATGGCCCACTCCAACCATGGATGTAATAGAAACAGAGTCGAGCGGTATGAACCATAGATGCATATATTTTCACCGAGGCGTTCGGCTCGTTCCATAAATATACAGATATCATGCTCGCGAATCATCCATGCGACACAGACACACATAAAATACTTGCTCAAGTAGGAAATTAAGAGTTTATCGAGGCTAGTTTGTCAAATAAAAACCAAATCCTCTTTTAACAATTCAAGAAACGAAGTTTAATCCCTTTGAAATTCATTTACTAGTTCAACTTGATTTTTTTAAGAATTCAAATGTCAATAAGGTTTCAAATGTCCAAAGTATAGCATGCTTTCGGGTCCTAGATTACCCGAACAATAGCATAATAGTAGCTACGAACGGACTCTTGTCACATCGTGTGCACGTAGCCCCCACAATTAGGAGCACATAATCAATTTAACTCACCTATGGGTAAATTCCCCCTCACAAGATTAGAAAGGAGACTCACCTCGCTCCGAAGACTCACAACCAGCATACGTTCTTCCGAAGGCTTGAACCAACGCACAATGCACCAAAACTAGCCATTTAACGACAAACTAATGAGAATATACTCAAATACTTGTAAACAATTCAGATTATATAAATTCCCAAATCTACTTAGTGAAATGACAAAAATGCCCTCGGGCCCATGTGCTTGAAGATAAAGTTTACACATTAACTCATGAACTCAAATATATGATTTTCACTTAATGTCATACTCAAAATCATAGTCAAAATCCAAGAATACTAATTTTCTAGGTTTTCCCTCAAATTCCAAGTTTTCTACCATTTCCATTGTCTAAATCCGAATATAAACCTTATATTTAATTCAATACTAGCATAAATTACTTGCGTCATGATAAATAACGGAACCCCCTCTTCAAAAGCTCCAAGAATCACCCTAAATCGCTGAATAACCGAACTCCAAAAATTACAAAAAGAAATGGCAAGTGACTGATCCTTGTGATTAAATGCTTCTGTCCATCCGTTAATAAAGGCCATTTTAGTCACAACAAGTCGTCACTAAAAGTCCACTAGAAACAGCTTTACCAACCCTAATTCCATTGATCATAACATTTTGTGCAAATGTCAAAATGATGAACGGTTAACTATTCTGATAACTCAAATGCAAGGACTACAACTTTCATGATTTGCACATTTTCAGATTCCTTATAGATTTCGAGATACAAGCTTCCAAAGTAGGCTCCTCGCATAAGAAATTTCTGGGGAAATCATAGAAACAACTTTACCAGTCTTCATTCAATCTATCATAACTTTTTGTACAAATATCCAAATGATGAATGATTAGCTTTTTGGAAACAAGAATTCAAGAGCTACAACTTTCTTGTTCCAAATATTTTCATATGCTTTACGGATTGTAAGATATGAGATTCCAAAATTGCCTCCTCACCTCATATTTTTTTTCTATTGAACATCTACTGCAATTTCAGCAGCTTTTCTTTGTACGAATCCATTCCGTTAACCTTCTAAAATCAACTCGAGGCCCTCGGGACATTAACCAATTATACCAACATGTCCCAAAACATAATATGAACTCGCATGAGGCCTCAAATATCATAAAAAATGTCGAAATCATGAATCACACTCCAATTCATGCTTAATGATCTTTAAAACTTCAAACTTCTACATTCGATGTTGAAACCTACCAAATCATGTCCGATCGATCTCAAAGTTTTCACACAATTCATATTTGATATTATGGACCTACTCCAACTTTCAGAATTGGATTTCGACCCCAATATCAAAAAGTCAACCTCACGTCAAGCATCCTAAAAACCTTCAAATTTCTATTTTTAGCCAAATTGCTTCAAAATGGTCTACGGACCTCTAAATTCACTTCCAATCGCGCTCCCTACTCCACAATCACCATATAGAGCTAGTCTCGGTCTCCTAATTCTAAATGGCCATTGATAACACTGAAATGCAGTTCAAACAAAACTTATGAAATTCCTTCTAAAATGCTAACTTTCACAACATGTGCCAAAATGCTCCCTGGTTATCCAAAACCTAGTCTTGGTATATGCCTAAGTTTGAAATCATCATACAAACCAGTTGGAACCTTCAGATCCCGATTCCGAGGCCATTTACTCAAAATCTAAATCTTAGTTCATTCTTTCAACATTAAGCTTCCGAGATAAGAATTCTCTTCCCAAATCAACTCCAAAATTCCCAAAACTAAATTCCGACTATGCATATAAGTCGTAATACCTGTAATAAAGCTTTTCATGGACACTGACTACTTAACGGAGCGCTATTACACAAAATGATTGATCGAGTCATTACAATACACCTACCACATGATATTACAAAATGGGATCGTGGTACGCCTACCACATGATATTATGAAATGTGATCGAGTGGTACGCCTACCACGTGATATAAGGAAATTGGATCATGTTGCATGCCTACAATGAGAGGAATTGAAACGAGTAAGAGTCGTTTGTTTTTACTTATTCCGTGTTAGAAGAAATCATATGTAGTTTCTTTTGTTATTCTTGATATACTATTTTATCTACTATCCCATAAACATGTTCCCCCTCCTAGATTTAATTGTTTACTTTCCACTATTATTTCATTACACTTGTATATATATATATATATATATATATATATATATATATATATATATATATACATGCACCAAATGCTTGTTTGGTAGTCTGGTCTAGACTCGCCACTACTTCACCGGGGTTAGGCCAAGCACTTACCAACACATGGGGTCAGTTTAGCTAATGCTACATTCTGTGTATCTTTTTGCACAGATCACAGTGCCAGAGAACCAACTTTAGTGCAATAGTAGTTCGATTGGGACCTGACTTCAGTGCAGAGACATTCGATGTAGACTTGCTGACGTCCGTAGGCTCGGAGTCCCTCTCTATTTTATATAATTTGTTATCATTTGTACCGAAGTAGACAATTTATTGTTTCATCAAACCTTGTATTTAGTATTCTCTAGACATTCGTGAGTATTGTGATACCAGTCTTGCATAGAGGATTTTATTAAACTTCTGCATTTCTTTCAGTTAATTATATTTGAGACTTTTGCTCGATTATTAGATGCTTTATTATTTCTAATATTGTCAATGTTCGCTAAAGAGGTAATTGATAATTGGCTTTCGTAGCTCCTATTAGTAGGCGCCACCACGACTCTCGGATGTGGGAACTCTTGGTCCTTACAAGTTGGTATAAGAGCATTAGGTCACATATGTCTCACAGCTTACGGACAAACTCGCTAGAGTCTAAGGGATCAGTACGGTGACATCTATTTTTATCCCCTAGAGGCTACATAGTTAGGATAACTTCACTTTTAATCTTTCTTGTTGTGCAATTTTATTACTCAAATACTGGTTGTCTTTTAACTCTATTCTTTCACAGATGGAGAGAACGTGTGCTTCCTCTTTTACCGCGTATCAACCCGAGCCCCTAGAAGCAGCTCTTACAAGGGGCAAAGGGCAAGGCCGAGGCTATGCTAGAGGCCGAGGTAGGGGCAGAGCTTATCCCCGAGTAGCAGTCCTAGAGGTGGAGACTCATGTTGATTATGACAAGGAGGTTCTAGCCCAGCAGCTCTGATAGGCCCAACTCAGGTCCTAGAGGGGTTTATAACCAGCGTAGTTCTTCAAGATGCTTTGGTCAATTTGGTAGGCTTTATGGAGAGCATCTCTCGAGTGGGTTTTCTTCTAGTAGAACGAGTTACTTCCAGGCTGGAGGAGTTCAGACTCTTGCTACACGTACGGAGAAGTATGTAGCTCACCAGGCTTAGGTTCCAGTAGTTCTGCTAATTTTGGCGGTTGAGCCGGGTATTGTGACTAAGATCAGTGATGGAGCGGCTATGTCCGCATATTCTTTGTGGAGGCTGGATAGGTTCACCAAGCTCTTCGCTACCACATTCAGTGGTGCTTCTATAGAGGACCCCCAGGATTTCTTATATAGCTGTCATGAGGTTCTTCAGACTATGGGTATTGTGGAGACCGATGGGGTAGACTTCACCACCTTTCATCTATCTGCATCTACTAAGACATAGTAGAAGGACTATTGTTTAGCCAGGCCAGCAAAGTTGCCATCTCTGACTTGGGACCAATTTGCAGAGTTGTTTTTGGAGAAGATTCTCCTAGTTACTCAGCGAGAGGCTCTTCATAGGCAGTTGAGCGCCTCCAACTAGGCTCTATGATAGTCACTAAGCATGAGACTCGATTAATTGATCTAGCACATCACGCTATTGTTATACTCCCTACCAAGAGAGAAAGAGAGGGTATAGAGTCTTATTGATGAATTAATTAAGTTGATCTGTCTATTGATGGCTGTGGGAGCCGTGAGTGAGATTTATTTTCAGGCACCGGCCAATACGGGCCGTCGAGTTGAGATGGCTCTGTCACATGGAGGTAGTGAAGGTTTAGACAATATTTCATGTCACTCAATCAAATTCAGTGGTACCTCATCTAATGGTTGAGATTCTTGTAGTAGAGGCCATCCTCCTAGGCCCTTTCAGTCAGCTCTTCAGGTTTCTCATGGTACTTTTGGTGGTAGTAGTTGTCAGCTACATTCTCCTGATCAGCAGTCTCTCAGTGCACCATCAGCACCTATCAGTGCACTACCACTTTATTATTCCCAACGGCCGAGGGCTTGTTTCACGTGTGGCAACACAAGGCACATTGACCTATATTGCCCTCGACCTTCTAACAGCTCTCAACATCAGAGTTCTCGTGCTATGATTGAGGCACTAGAGGTTCCACAGACTCGCCAGCTAGCTATAGGCAGGGGTAGAGGCCATAGAGGTGGAGGTTGTGATCATAGAGGTGGAGCTCGGACTGCTAGGAGTAGAGGCGAACCAGCAACCGATCATCCTAGAGATATATTTTAGGGAGATGGGGCTCAACCCTGGTGATATGCTCTTCCAGCCAGGCTAGAGGCTGAGTCTTTAGATGAAGTTATTACAAGTAGTATTCTAGTTTGCGATATGGATGTTTTATTTCTATTTCACCCATGTCTATGTATTCTTATGTGTCATCCTATTTCGCACCATACTTGGTCTTACCTATTGATGTTTTGGGTATTTCTGTTTATGTTTCTACACTGGTGGGTGATTCTATAGTGGTCGATCGAGTGCATCGTTCCTGTGTGGTAGTGTTTGATCGTCTTAAGACCCATATTGATTTATTTCTCATAGACATGGTGGATTTCGACGTTATATTAGTGATGGATTGGTTGTCTCAATATCATTATATTGGATTGCCACACCAAGATCGTGACCTGGCTTTTCCAGATTTTGCCCATTTGGAGTGGAGAAGGACACTAGGGCATACTACCCACAGGGTTATATCATATGTGAAGGCTCGACACATGGTCGAGAAGGAGTGTTTTGCTTATTTGGCCTATGTTTGCGACTCAAGCATAGAGGTCCCTTCTATTGATTATGTTTCTATTGTTCGGGAGTTCATCGAGGTTTTCCTTTCAGACCTGCCGAGTATGCCGCCCGACATAGATATTGATTTCTGTATTGTTCTTGCTCCGGGCATGCAGCCTATTTCTATAATTCTGTATCACATGGCCATGTTAGATTTGAAGAAGTTGAACGACCAGTTACATGATTTGCTAGGGAACTGTTTTATCAGACCTAGTGTTTTTCTTTAGGGTGAGCCAGTATTATTTGTGAAGAAAAATGATGGTTCGATGAGGATGTGCATTGAATACCTTCAATTGAACAAAGTGACGATTAAGAAAAAATATCCACTACCGAGGATTAATAATTTGTTTGACTAGCTTTATGGTGCAAAGGTGTTTTCAAACCTAGACATGAGATATGGCTACCATTAGCTGAGGATCAGTGCATCTAACGTCCCTAAGACAGCATTCCACACTCGGTATAGGCCTTATAAGTGTTTGGTCATGTCATTTGGGTTTACTAGTGCCCTAGTAGCATTTATGAAATTGTTGAACCGAATATTCAGGCCTTATTTGAACTTCTTCGTAATAGTCTTTATTGATGATATTATGGCGTACTCCCACAATCAGGGGGGAGCTCGAGCAGCATCTTAGAGTTGTTCTTCAAACTCTAAAGGACAGTCAGTTATATGCTACATTCTCGAAGTGTGAATTTTGGTTGAGTTTGGTTGCATTATTGGGTCACGTCGTACCAGCAAAAGATATTCAAGTAGACCCAAAGAAGATTGAGGCAGTCAAGAACTGGCCTCGACCAGTATTAGTATAACGACTCGACCGATCGTTATGAGCCCTAGCACGTTATTCAGTAGTTTGAGGCAATGAGAAGCTTCGTTTTAGGTATTGTGACTTGTATGTGTGGTCGGAGTTGAATTTCGGGAAGTCCAAAGTTAAATTTTAAGGAGAATTCTTATTTTTAAGCTTAAAGTTGAAAGAATGAACTAGGATCTGAATTTTGGTTAAACGACCTTAGAATCAATATCTGAAGATTCCAGCAGGTTTGTATGATAATTTCGGATTTGGGATGTGCTTGGATGTGTTTTGGCGCTTATTGTGGGAGTTAGCATTTGGAAAGAAATTTCATGAAATTCATTTGAAGTGCACTTCAGCATTATTATATCCTTGTGGGATTCCAAGACTGTGAATATTTCTATATGGTGATTATGGAGTTAAGAGCGCGATCAGAAGTGAATTCGGAGGCCCGTAGGTCATTTTGGAGCCATTTGTCTGAAGATACAAAGTTGAAGGTTTTTTTGAAGTATGACTGGAACTGGACTTTTTGATATCGGTGTCGGAATCTGATTTTGGAAGTTGGAATTGGTTTGTAATGTCAAATATGATTTATGCGCAAACTTTGAGGTCAATCATACATAAATTGATAGGTCTAAACACTTGAAATAAAAATTTGATGTTTTAATGTTCATAAAGCTTGAATCGGGGTGTAATTTATGATTTTAGCGTTGTTTAGTGTGATTTGAGGCCTCGAGCAAGTCCGTAACTTGTTTTGAGATTGGTTGGTAAGTTTGGTTTGAGCTCCCGCGGGCCTCGGGTGGATTATGTATGGTTAACGGATCGAGTCTGGAGTTTGAAGAAGGGGCTGGGGCTGCTGATTCTGGTATTTCCGCTTCTGCAAATTTGGGACCGTAAAAGCTACCCTGCAGAAGCGACGAAAAAGTCGCAGAAATGGCTGGAGGTGGAGTAGCACAAGATCGCAGAAGCGGCCCAAGATCCGCAAAAGCGGAATCGGAAAAGCAGAACATCATATGCGATGGGCTATCCACAAAAGCAAAAATTGGGCTGGAGCCCAGGACCGCAGAAGCGGCATTTTTTACCGCAAAAGCAGAACCGCATAGGCGGAAATGACTCCGGAAGTGAGGTTTTTTAAATTCGGGATTGAGTTCATTTTAACACCATTTTTCTTCCATTAGAGTAGATGTGGAGCAGCTTTCAGGCACCAATTTCATCACTTGTCATGAGGTAAGTAATTTATGCTAGCTTTGGGTTAAATAAAAGGTTTATACATGGATTTGGGGATGAGAATTGTAGAAAAACTTGGGGTTTGAGGGAAAACCTAGAAAATTAGTGTTCTTGAATTTTGACTAGGATTTTGAGTATGGAAGTAAGAAAAATATAATATATTCGAGTTTGTTAGATCATGGGTAAACTTTATCTTCTAGAACTTTCTAGTTTCGGGCATGTGGGCCCAAGGGCATTTTTGTTAACTTTTCGTTTGGGGTTAGGAATTGTTACAAATTGGGTTGTAATGTTTAATCGAGCTTATATTAATTTATTTGTATAGTAATTGCCGAGTTTTGGAGCATTATACATTGGTGCAAGTCTTCGGAGGAATGAAGAATGCGAGGTGAGTTTACTTTCTAACCTCGTAAGAGAGAATTGTCCCCATAGGTGAAATATTTGATTATGTGCCCTTATTTGTGGGGGCTATGCACGTACGAGGTGACGAGAGTCTATGCGTAGCTACTATTATGCTATTTTCCGGGCAGTTAGGACCCAAAAACATGTTATACTTGGATTAATTATGAACCCATTGATAGCTTGAATTGCTTAAACCACATTGAATTAGTAAGTGAATTTCTAAAATTATCAAACTTTATTTCTTAAAGATTGTTAAAGGAGAATCGGTATTAATTTGATTATTTCTCCACGATGAATTCTTCATTAACTACTTGAGCATGTATTTATGTGTATCTGTGTCGCATGGCTTATTTGCGAGCATGGTATGTATTTACTTATGGAATGGGTTGAATTCCTCTATAGATTAAATAGATGTATCTATGGTTCAGGATGTTCGACCCTCGGCAGTGTAAAGTTTACATTCATGTTGGATTGGGCCGTCGCCTCGGTCTGATTTGCGCTTGTTATTTGTCGCTTGAGGATTTTTAAATGTGAAATTTACCTTTTGTGGCTTGAAATAAACTGATAAGATAATAAAGAATAAACCTTGAAAGTCGTTGATTATTTGTTGAATGTGTTTACCTGTTTTGTGGTTTTGCATATTAAAACTACCATATATATCCATGATTTCATCCACATTTCTTTAATATTTTTAATTGGCTCTAGTGAGTGATAAAGTTGGTCATCTAGTCTATACTTATTCGAGACTAGGCATGATCCTCATTGAGTACATGTTGATTGCGTACTCATACTACACTCATGTGCATTTTTTTTGCACATGTATATATGATGAGTGGTGATTTTACCACTCATTATAGCCTCTTTTCCTTATCTTTTATGTCCTTTCAATTATAAAATGAGGTTGTTTATGGTGGTTATTGTCAGATTTTCAGGTACATGATTTTACAAGGTGATTTGAGTTTAATTGAAGCGGAATTGAGCTAAAAAGAGTGAAATAGTGCAAAACTTCCATTGATTCCGCTTATGCATAAGTTTTGTCGCAGAAGCGACCCCGCTTCTGCGTAAATGTGAACACTTCTGCGTTTTAGGCATGGATGGAGTTATTTTGCTCTGTGGAGGAAAAGGCGCAAAAGTAATCACGCATTTGCAAAGAGAGAACCGTTTTTGCAAAAATGGCTGAGACTGGATAAATTGCTTCTATGATTATTGTATCACTTCATCGATGTCGCCTTTGCGACTTTGTCATTGCTTTTACGGAGCTTCGCATAATTTACCTTTTCGCTTCTGCGATGTGATCTCCGCTGATGCGCAGTCGCACTTGTGATGGTTCTTTCACAGGTGCGGAGATCTAGCATCAAACCTGGGCAAAATAGACATTTTATAATTTCTTATCCCAAATCATTTTTATACTCGTCCAAGTAGACATTTTAGAGATCTTTGGCATATCTTTGGCTTCTTTTCTGTTCATAGACTAGAGAGAACATTTATTGAAGCTAGGGTTTTGCACACACACTTGTGTCTTGAAGATTGGAGCTTGTGGTTAAGATTTTCTTAACCATTTATGTTTATTTCTTGATTTTCTTGCTTTGTATTGTATATTTAAGTGTGTAGTATTTATTTCCTACCTTGTTGTACTTATGTATTGAATGATTTTTATTCTTTTGATAATGTGAGTTATTGTTACTTTAATTATTTTTGTTATTTAAGGTCTCCAAAGGGATTACCTAACCCTAGGACTTACCCATTAACTCCAAACTAATATTGGGAAAGATAATTTGGGGTTGGGAAAGATTAATTAACAAGAACTTGAGGCGTTAACCCTCATTTTATAGATTCTACCTAGGGATAAGATTGAACTACTTGTAGACATTCCGGGTGTGCTTAATCTTCTAATTGTTGTAGGGATAATTCAATTAGGTAGTGTTTTTAGTCTTCGGAAGAAGCTAATTAAGAATTATTATCCATGGCTAATTAACATAACCTCGCTCATATTTGTAAAATCATGAAATACATTGGATCAGTACTTCAGTGTAATTCCCGATGTATCCGTACTTGTATCCATTGATCATTTTACTTGCTTTCTAGATTAGTTATATTTCCGCATTTATATATAAAACACTTTTCAAACCAAAATTATTAGTGTTTGGCTTTGCGCGTTAAGCGATAATTTTCTTAAATGCCTAATCGCCTACACATTGTTCTTTATGGGATTCGACCCTGACTCATAGTTGGAGAAATTATATTATTGTGACCGTGTCTATTTCATGTTAGTAGTGGATTTGGACGTCATCAAAATTGGTGCTATTTCCGGGGAATAATTTGGAGTAATTTAGGTTGTTAGGGAAGTAAGCGAAAGTGTTTTGGTCCAAACTTGTGAAAATTTGTGTAATTATTTTTCTAACCTTGGTCAAAATTTTCTTGTTAGTTTCTTGTTTATTTTCTTATACCTAAAAAATGGCATCATATAATGAAAATTGGTCAGATGGTAGTTGTTCATACATTGATGATCCTTGTCCTTATTGTGGAGGACTACACTCATGGAAAAATTATTTAAATTCTCCCGGGGGTGGATTGTGCACAAAATCTAAACCCCATGGTTGGAGTATTTGTGATAAGTGTGGTGTCCAAAATGGTCATTGAGATTATTGTGCATATTTTTAATTCCTTCCCCAAGCCCCTACTATGATGAGTCTACTTTTGTGATGAGAATTATACGGCGATGGAACTGGAAGAAGTTGAGTATGGCCAAAATGGAGAGTTCAAGCATGTGTTGGAGTGTTTACTTGAGAAAGGCAATTAGGAGCAAAATGCCTTGGAGGAGCTTTTGGAGAGTAGTCTTCAAAATTACTTGGCGCTTGATAGATTGCACTCCAAAATGGATGAAATGATAGAAGCCTTAATGGTTCAAAAAGCCTCAGAAGTGAATGAAAGCCAAGGACCTTCCTTGGAGATTGAAGTTGAAAATACTTCCTTGGTACATGATCAAAACCAAGAAGAAATCTCAAATCCTCGAAAAGAGCGAATGATGCTCGTGTTGGAGACCATTCTAGAAAATAAGGAGTAGCACAACTTTGAACTCGCGAACTTGAAACAAAGTTTGGCACACAATGATGAAGACATCCGCACTTTGGAAGATCAAATGAAAATATTAGTTGAGGCTCACGATGCCCACCAACTTGAGAGTGTGGAAGAAATCCAAGAAGAGTCCAATTCCAAGGAAGAAAGTGAGCTTTACTTTTATGAGTAAAGAATTGAACATCCGCCAACCGACTCCATGAGTACTAATGATGCCAAGAAAAATATGGAATTTTTGTCAACCGGTGTAAAGGCAAATGTGGTTGAGATTTACTCTAGTCCGGTGGAAGAATAGGATGTCAGAATACAAAAATTACAAAGTAAAGGCCTGAAGTCACATTCCAAGCATTTTTCAATGTTGCAATTGTGTGGTGACATGGAAATTGAACTGCACGAGTCAATGACGAATTGCGAAGAGGAAAAGCTCATGCCATATATTTTAAAGTTTGAAGAAACAAGAAAACAAAATGACATTCCTCACTTGAGAGTCAAGAAGTGAAAAATGAAGGATGTAAGGCTTGGCTCGATCATCAACTTACCACCCCCAATTGCTCGTGGTCACAAGCTTGACGCCAAGCTACATTCCCAGTTCAAATCATCCAAATGGTGATAAAAGTGATAGTGTTGTTTGCGTCATGCCACGATGTTATATGCAGAGCTTGGTTGTAGGCAACCCATCGTTTATCAAATATTTTCGTCATTTTTGAAATATTCTTTTTTAGAATCGCTTAGAATAATATTTTTGGCTAATCTGCCAATTTTTATATTTTCTGGAGTTGATTTGAGCAGGTCGCGGTGGTCCGGAGGGCAAAGACCAGTAGGTACAGAAACTATGCAAAATCTTTTTGCTATAACCGCTTATGTGACTTTTTTACCGCATATGCGGTCATGCAGAAGCGGATGAGCAACTGCACATGCAAAAAGTTCCGCAAAAGCGATCTCTTAGCCGCTTAGGCAACTCCGCAGAAGCGGTAAAATTCCGTAGAAGTGGAAGTCGCTTAGGTTTTGAATGTTAAAAATTTTTGAAACGGTTCGTTTGCTCAAAAACAATCCCATGCTATATCCCCCTGCCCTAACTCCCTAAAAATGAAAAAAATCTCCAAAAATTCAGAGAAGGCTTGCTCGTAATTTCTTTCTCTTGCACAACTCATGTAATGCCCTCTAATCGTCATCTCTTGCATTACATTCTATCTATTTCTTCTAATACAACAATTTCTTTTCTTTTTTTGTTTGATTTTTATCATTTTCTTTCTTTTTGTTTGAATTATTTTTGTTAGATTTAAAAAGTGAGGGTATATGGTTGAGTGTAGTCATGTGTGTGCTGTTCGATTGAGCAAAATCATGGGAAGTCCGAGTACCCGATTTGTGCAAAATGGAATGCATTTTAACTTGCTCGCAATGTGTTCGATATAATTCTTGAATGCAATTTTCTTACTAAACATCGCAAAATTAGTCTAATCATGTTATCATGTATTGCATCAATTTTGAATTTAGATACAAAAATGTGGGTGGAAAATAAAAAAAATAATAAAAAAAACTCCGTTCAGTGAATTCCTGAAGAAGACGACAGAAATTGCAAAAGCGGGAAAAGTTTCGCAGAAGCAACATCGCTTCTACGGTTGAAATTCGGCAGAAGTGGAAACTGAAGAAAAAAAATCAATCACATAAGCGATCAATCAGCCGCAAAAGCGGAACCACTTCTGCGGATTATTTCCGCAGAAGTAAAACCTGAGCAATTTCACAAATTCCAATAGATTTGCATCAGAGGCTTCTCAGGGCCATTCAACCCTACATTTTGGCTCAATTGCAGTGTTACTGATCTTGTGTTTATTTTTTGTAGGTGTTTCATGTTAAAATGAACCCAAGCACGAGCAGAACACAATGGGAAATTCAAGAAGATATTGATGAGCCTTTTGATGAATCACGCTTCATGTCTGCTGCATATGAGCATCGATACTTGGACAATCTCATCACGAAGAAGTTAATTCTAGGATAGGGCATATATGAGGAGAAGTTGGCCGAAAAACATCGAGATATCTACGCCCGACTCACCTCATCAGGATGGTCTTGCTTCATACCCACTCCTTGAAAAACCAATGAGGTTCATGAGTTATGACAACCTCAAGCATGCAAATTTTGACCGCCCACAATTAGTCATGAGAGGGAAACTGTTACTTTTCAGGATCAAGCAAATAAGTGACACCCTTGACATTTTGAACTATCCGATAGAGATAGTGCAGGAAAAAGATTATTGTGAAAATGGAGCATGGCTTGTATTAAAACTTTTCCCTCTAAACTTGAGAGATAAATGGGGAAACAAGAGGAAAAAACTCAAATCAACTGACTTCATCGTTGAGGCAAAGATGTGGCTACACATCCTGTGCAACATAGTCTCTCCGTGCGTAAAGGTTAGAGGTGTGTCCTACTCTCGAGCATTGATTATTGCATGTCTATTGGATGACATTCGTATGAATGTTGGATATTACTATTTGTGAGAGATGAAGGAGTACTTGAGAGATAAGGATTCATGGACTATGTTCCCTTAATTGATTACTCAGCTATGCACTAGAGAAGAAGTTGAGGCACGTGACACCGATTGGTGGCTACATGCTGACAAACCTTTTCATCCTTAGAGAGTTACAGGAGAGGGGAGCGTTGTTAAGAGCAAAAAGAGAAAAGTCACCACCACCATTACTGCTTGAGAGTCGTCACAGGCAGCTGCACAAGGACCATTCGGGATACTAAACTCCGAGGGTGCATCTATTTGGGAGTTAGTATCACAGCATCCGAGTGGGCCCTCATACTCTGATCCAGGACCTTCATACTTCTCTAGGGATGACATACAGGGATGCTTGGATGCACAGAAGAGTCAAAAAGAACATATTGTGAAGATGGTTGGATCCGTTACTAGGTTGGAGGGGCCATACAACACATTGAACAAGGCCCATACCACACTTCAAGCAAACTTTGAGAAGGAGAAGAAGAAGAACAAGAAGAAGAGCAAACTAATAATCAGAATGTGGAGAGGCATCAAGGCCTTCTTCAAATAGGGAAACCCGGACAAAAAGATACCTGTAGTAGCCCAAGATGATAGCGAGGAGTATTCCTTCATGTCCGAGACTGCTAGTGATGTTGGTGATGATGTGGATGAGGGGGAGGAGGAGACAGAGGATGATTGGGCCACGAGCACAACCACATTGATTAGTCGTCCTCCCACAGTGTGCTAGTCTAATGTAGACCTCAGGGAAACCCTCAAACTATCTATGCTCTTTATTTGATAATGTGTAGTGAGGACACTACAATGTTTTAGTTGGGGGTGGTATTGTACTGTATTGATGTTATGAGATTATGTGCCCTTGCCGAGCTTACATTTATGCTATGGATACTCTATGCCCTTACTGGGCTTGTGATTATGTTGTTTTGTATATTGTGTGCCTTTGTCGGGCTTGGTGTTGATTAGTTGTTTTTGTTTTTTTATTTTTCTTTCGTTATTTATTTTCTTCTTATAGCCTATATTATTTTAGTAGTATTAGCTTATTTTATTTTAGTATCCTTTACTGTAGTTTTCTTTTCTTTTATTACTATGTCACGACCCGGATTTTCCCCCGACATCGGGATCGTGATGACGCCTACTCGTGGTAGCTAGGCAAGCTACTACATTCAACATTATCATGTTCGTATCATTATGGTATACTCATATTTATCAACAAGGGAAATAATATTCAATTTAATATATGCGGAAGACTTTCGAAATAGAGATAAATAATACCAAGGTAAAACACTAATGAAAACCTCTGCCCAAGACATGGAGTCACCAACTCACGAACTACTAATGAATACTACACATAATGGTCTGAAGGAAAATAACAAATATCTCTCTGTCTCGGAACAATGAGACCACATCAAATAACATATGTAAAATAGAAGAGACGTCGGGCCTGCGGACGCCTACAAGCTACCTTAGTCTCTAAATGCTCAACTCCCACGAATACTCTACTCCTGCTGCTGCTCTTGCTCAAAACCTGGACCTGTGCAAAAACGCATAGAAGTGCAGTATCAGCACAATCTGACCCCATGTGCTGGTAAGTGCCTGGCCTATCCCGGCGAAGTAGTGACAAGCCTAGGACTAGACACCCACGTAAACCTGTGCAGTTCTATATATATTTATACCACAAGATAACAAGAAATATCAAGTAACAAATTCGACAAGAAGTATCATAAAAGGGGAAACACAACGATTAGCAACAACTATTAAATCATTAATGAAAATCAGAATATGACGGAAAACAGTTGGTGACGTCCAAATCGACTGCTAAAAAGCAATAGATACGGTCGCAGCAATATAATTTACCCAACTAAGAGTCGGGGTCGAATCCCACAGAGAATAATATATAGGCGATTAGGTATATAAGAAAATTATTGCTAATTATGCAACGCCAAACACTAAGAATGGTGGTTGAAAAAGTATTTAAACTTAAATACGAAAATATAAACTAAACTAGAAAGCAAGTAAAATGATCAATGGCTACACGTATGATTTGCTTCAGGAATTACACTCAAGTGGTCATGAAATTGCTAGTAATCATGCTTCTTTTCATACTCATAATTGATTTATTGAACTATTTGGATTGTTGATTATAAGGTTAATAATATTCATAAGAAACTTTCGAGTTCTTATGAATCTATCCAAGTTAAATCAATACCTATATGTCTGTGGTATTAATATTAACAAGAATGCATTTACCACTCTTATGATTCAACCAAACAAGGCAACCAAGTATATGTCTATCTTAATTGCAAACTCTCCACCCGATGCCCGGGATTCAAATCATGTTCTATTTGATTTTATATGCAACCAAGAATTTCCTCTGTCAAGTTTAATTCAAGGTTCGTAAATAATATTTCACTGTTGGCTGAGCAGTAAAATAATTAAGATCAAAATCAAATAAACAACCCACAACAATAATTTCAATATATTCAATCTAAGATTCAAATAACAAGATCATCTAACAAATACATAAGCACAACAAGTTATTTAATCCACACTTTAAACATGAATATTCTCATAAACAAGATTCAAGTGTTGGAAATAAATACTACACACTTCAATATTCAATACAAAGCAAGGAAATGAAGAAATAAACATAAATGGGTAAGAAATTCTTAACCAAAAGCTTCAATCTTCAGGACCCAAGTGTGTGTGCAAAACCCTAGCTTCCAAAAATGTTCTCTCTACTGAAAATAAGCCAAAGATCCTAAAAGATGAAGCAAAATCCGAGATATCTGTTTTGGGCGAGTATATAATTGATTTGGGGTGGAAAATGTAAAATTATAGAACTGCCCAGTCTTCTCGCCAGATTTGATCATCGCGTCCGCGTGCCTACCTTCGCATTCGCGATGAATAAGAGATTTTGGTCAATGCGTTCGCGTACATGCCTTCGCGTTCGTGAAGGTTCCTGAAGTTGAACATCACGTTCGCGCGTAACTCAGTCGCGTTCGCGAAGATCATTTTTATCCTTCATCGCGTTCGCGCCATTAAACATCGCGTTCGTGAAGAGTATTTCACCTGGGCAGATTATTTGTCCATTTTAGCTCATTTTTGTCTTGTTTTCACTTGGTTTCTTCACCATTACTTCTAAATCACATTCAATCATGTGGAATAGAAGTAAATAACATTAAATACATGATTTTATCACTTCAAACCTAGCAAATGTCGCCATTTAAAGGCAGGATAAGTTGGTATTTTACCAACTTATCACACCCCCAAACTTGAACTATTGCTTGTCCTCAAGCAATGGATACGATAAAATCTCCTCACAAGTGACTAAATCAACCTCATATCCTCAACACACCAAGCCAATTAAAAAGAAAGTCTACTTTAATTACAGAAACATGACTTCGATTGGTACCAACAATTACTCCACAGCATATGAATTATTGAGCACTTCACATAAACTTCATGATACTTCAAGTGCTCAAACACTAATGCAAATCAAAGTAACAACCAAGTCATGACATTAATGCTTCAAAATTTTCCTCTATATCACAATCAACTTTCTTTGATCATTCTTATCAATTGAAAATGATATTAGATTCACAACTAAATTTTCATGTGCCCTTACCTTCAAGAGAGGATCCCACACTCATAAATCTCAATTTAAATCAAAATTGGGATATCAAATGGAAAGAATTAACTCACTCTCAAAAAGATGTTCAAATGCATACAAGTAGTACTATAGGCTTGCCGTTTATGTATTCCTCCACTAATGTAGACAACTTGATTCAAAACCAATTAGGACTTAAAAGGTTGTAGTTTAGGTATTTGGTTAAGGTAAGACAAAATTTTGGTTAAATTGACTTAGAACCTCCCAAAGCACTACAATATCAAAATTAAAGCCACTTCCTTCAAAGATATTTTCCACCCTTGTTTTACTTTTCAATCCACATCTAGTCCTTTATTTACAATTTTTATCAACACACACACACACACACACACATATATATATATATATATATATATATATATATATATATATATATATATATATATATATATATATATATATATACATATATATACATTTTTCTTTTCACAATCCAATTAACCAATTCTTTTACATACCTTTCACCTTCTCAAATCAATTCCAAATCACAACTTTCCCAACTTTCACCCCCAAACTTAGGCTTTTAGCCTACATAAACACTTTCAAGGTGCTTTAGGGAAGTAGGGTGCCAAAAGATATATCATTTATGAACAAATGGTTTAAGCATGTAACATGGTTGCCAAAGAATAAGGTTAAAGGCTCAAAATTGGTTGACTAGGGAAAATATTTAAGGGTAGGAAATATAAAATATACTAGCGATCCAAGGAAAGCCTAATATAATTTTTTTTAAATTAAGTTAGTCTATAATTTCGCCTCAAACACATTCCGGGCAAGTTCTAGACCATAAGTACTACAAAAGAACCTACAAATAAATCTCACCACACCGGCACATGAAAACTCAAATGGAATACAAATCCACAATCCAATAAACACAAATGATTTAAGAAGGTTATACATCATACAAGAAGCTATTTAGTAA
The DNA here is from genome assembly GCA_032618575.1 of Nicotiana noctiflora. Taxonomy (NCBI): domain Eukaryota; kingdom Viridiplantae; phylum Streptophyta; class Magnoliopsida; order Solanales; family Solanaceae; genus Nicotiana; species Nicotiana noctiflora. The sequence continues at coordinate 339,922 of JASVEL010004914.1, forward strand.
ATTAAAGAGCCAAAAATTGAATCTAAAAGGTCATGACATTTTCTTACTACAATTGTTATCTTTTTCACCAACCAAATATTCATATGCCAAGGTTTAAAATATATTGGTACCAAGCAAGTCACATTTTTATAAATGGGCACAAATCCCAAATCAACCCATTTATTTACTCAAATTAACAAAAACTAAATCTAACCACAAAACTAACTCCCTATACTTTATTTCTATAATTACACGGTTCAAGAAAAGAAAAAAAAATTAGCATCCTTGGAAAAAGAACCGTGGTATAAAGAAAACCAAGGATATCGCCACTAATATCAAATATAACAATAAAATAAAATAAATAAAGAAAATAAACAACAAAAACATGAAGAAGCTAATGAAAACCACGTACTAAACATAATACTTTCATTATACTAATACCACACATGAAAAAATAAAAAAAAAATATAGTACTAATCTGTCAAATATCCATAAAAAATAACTATAGCAGTTCTACAAGAAGCTACCCCCAACCATAGATATTACATTGTCCCCAATGCAACTAAACATGATATAGTAAAAGATGGTGGAAAGTGCTCCCTGAATACTGCATCAATGAGAATTAGATGTGGTAGGAAATTTAAGATCCATGTCTGCATGATCATCATCATCATCCGAGTCCTGTGAACCACAAATTGTGCTCAGCTTCTGCATTATCTTATAAAGCAGCTTGCTCTTCTTCTTCTCATGCTCCTTGAATTTCCTTTGCCGCTTTTCTATCTTTCCCTGCTTGCGGCTCATGTTTTCCAGCCTGGTGTTCATGGCCTCCATCTGGGTTGTCATATCTTTTTTATTCTTGGCCATATCTTCCAGGGTTGGTAGGGCTTTAGCTCCTGCAGAGGTGCTGGTCCCAGATGTGCTTGCCCCAGATGGGCCAGTGGGAAGGCCAGCTATCAGCCGCCTAACATGTGCATCAACCCCATAGATCTGGCTAGACAGATGTCTCATAGTGTGTGGTGCAGACTGGAGGAGTCCCACAGGGTAAAGGATCCAGCAGGGTCAGTGGTGATCTCCGTGAACTGCCCGAATGAAGGGGAGGCTATATCAATGCGCCTCTTTTTCTGTTTGTCGCTTGGCCCCCGTTTTAGTAAAGTATGGATCATTGGCTTGCCGGGGCCCTGTGACGACCTGGCCCGTCGTCACGGGAATTACCACCCCGTTATGTTGTAAATACATGTTTTATGCTTTTGTATCAGTGTTAGAGTCTATCGGGTAAGTTAGGAGTGAATTGGATTGAAAATGAGGCATAAAGCCTTTTCGAAGAAAACTTGAATAAGGAAAGTCAACCCGGAGTTGACTATTTGGTTAGAGGGCTCAGAATTGGATTCTGATGATTCGGTTAGTTCCAGGAGGTGATTTGTGACTTAGAGGAGCAATCAGAATTGATTTTGGAGGCCCGATGTAGAAATAGGCTTGAATTGGCTAAGGTTGAATTTTGGCGAAATCCATACGGTAGGTGCGATTTTGATCCGGGGGTCGGAATGGAATTCCGACAGTTGCAGCAGCTCCGTTAGGTGATTTTGGATGTGCCTGCAAAATTTCAGGTCATTCGGACGTTGTTTAGTCGGGTTTTTGATTGATTGTGCAATTCGGAAGTTTTGAAGGAATTTAGGCTTGAATCCGTGTGTAATTGGTGATTTTAATGTTTAGGATGGTGTTTTTATGATTGTAACAAGTTCGTATCGTGTTTTGGGGTATGTTGGTGGTTTTCGTTGGGGTCCCGGGGCCTCGGGGTGTTTTCGGATGGCTAAATGGGAGAAAATGTGTGAAATTGCAGGTTTTGACTCTAGTTCTGTTGTTTTCGCTCCTGCGAAAATAGGGGCACAGGAGCGAGTCCGCAGGAGCGGACGAGGGGGGCGCAGGCGCAGAAGAGACCGCTGAAGCGGAGCTTGGCTCGCAGGGGAGGTATCACTGGTGCGAGTGGGATATCGCAGAAGCGGTCTGGAGGAGTGATGGAGAAGATCGCATAAGCGGATTGTGGATCGCATAGGCGAGTCCGTAAGAGCGGACTCTTGATCGCAGAGGCGGAAAGGACCGCAGGGGCGGAAGAAATTCCGCAGAAGCGGACGCGCAGGGGCGGTCCATGGATCGCAGGAGCGGGATTTGCCCAATTAGGCCTGGGTTCGCAGAAGCGACCAATTGGTCGCAGAAGCGGTTCCGCAGGGGCGGAAAATGGATCGCAGAAGCGAAAATCGCAGTGAGTTAAGTGTATCAGAAGTTAGAAAATTTCAGAAACATTTCACACATTTGGGTCTCGGCTTTAGAGGCGATTTGGGCGATTTTGAAGAGAAACTCAAGGGAAATCATCAGGTAATCAACTATGGACTTAAACTATGATTCGTATTGGTAAGATTATGCAATTATATCATGAAAATGGAGGAATTTGGGGTAATTTATGGAGGATTTAGCCCTAGGCTTGAACTTTAGAAAATCAAGGTTTTGAATGGGCAAATGGAGTCCGAATTTGGTAAAATTGATATGCTTAGACTCGTATCGAGATGAGGGTTAAGAATATGTGACTTTTGTAATTTTTCGACAAGCGTACCGAAAGTCGGGTTTTGACAACTTTGGGAATTTTGATGTAAATTGAGTTGTATTGATTGGGTGTCGTCCCATTGGCCTAATTTGTTGTATTTCTATTGTATTTGATCAGATTCTACGCGTGCGGAGCTTGATTCTCGTGGCAAGGGCATTGCGGAGTAGTCGTCGCGCCGTATTCAGGTGAGTAATAGATGTGGGTGATGACCAGCGTGTTCGAAACCCCGGTATACCACTTTGTGACGCTGTATAGCAGCGAGACACATACTCTCATGTGAGTGCGGGGTCGATTGTGATTGGGGACTATGGCTTAGTCCGACTTGCTGATACTTTGTTATGATATTAGGCTATTCATGAGCCGTCGAACCTCCTTCTCGGATGGTTGCATATTATACTGTGATATTGGCTACTCTTGAGCCGTTGAACCCCCTTCTTGGGTGGTTGAGTACACTTGTGGGCCGTGAGCCAGTTATTGGATCCCGCGAGGATCGTTATCATTATCTTATCATATTGACATGTTAGTTACTACCAGTCCGTAGCTATTTCTGTTATCATGCTATTTCCAATCTCTGGAACTTGGTATTACTGTTTTCCAACCGAAAAATGATAAAAAGGGTTTTCAAAACTACTTTTGAGCCTGCGAGGCTGTATTTGCATATTAGCTGACTGGTAGTGGATCGGGTTGCGCGCCGCAGCAGTATATATGTTGGATCGGACTGCACGCCGCAGTGATATTGTGCTTGGGCTGTAGGAGCCCCTCCGGAGTCTGAACCCCCACAGTGAGCACGGGTACCCAAATTGGATCGGGCTACGCGCCGTAGCGGTCATATCATACATTGCATTGCATTTTAGCTACATCCGCTAGCTGTTATACTGTTTTGCTGGTACTTGTTGGTACATGTACAGTTGATATTGATTCTGTGACAGGGTAGATGATTATAGTTTTACATAGTGCTTTATTGCGGATTTCTTATCTGCGCTGTCTTACCCTTGTTTATTACCACTAAGTCCGGCAGTACTCATTTTACTCCCTGCACCTTGTGTGCAGATCCAGGTACCTCTCAGCAGTGATCCAGTAGCCGTGCGAGGCGACATTTGTGGATATTCGAGGTAGCTGCAGAGTCCGCAGGACCCGATATTCCTTCTCACTGTCTCTTGATTTTGTATTAACTTTTCTTTCCGCACTTGGTATCTTGTAAACCTTATACACTCATGTTCAGTAGAGGCTCATGACTCTTGACCCTTGGTCTATGGGAGTTGATGTATTATGGGACTTGGTTCCCCGTTTTCGTTATATGTATCGCTGTTATTTCGTGAATTAATATGCTTAAATGGGCTAAAGAGAGTTTCTAGCTCCGTGGTTGATATTGATGGGTCAGGCTGGCTTAGCAATGTGCTGGGTGCCATCACGACCGGATTTGGGGTCGTGACAAGTTGGTATCAGAGCCTAGGTTTACTAGGCCTCATAAGTCTTGAGCCGGTTAATAGAGTCTTGTGGATCGGTACGGGGACGCCTGTACTTATCCTCGGGAGGCTGCGAACCTTTAGGAAACACTTCACTTTTCTTGAACTCGGTCGTGCGATCTTGTTGTTCCGAGAACTGAACTTGTATATTCCATTCTCTCTCAGATGGCGAGAACGCGAGCATCGGGACGAGGTGGACGACCTCCATTGCCACCTGTTAGAGGCCGTGGGCGCGGTCGTGCTAGAGGTAGAGGTAGGGCGGCCGAGGCGGTGCCACTCGACCCGCCTCGTTGTACCAGTTCAGGAGCAGGCCCCAGTGGTTGATGCTCCAGCAGCCCCAGTTCAGGGCCAGACTGTATCTATTGCTATTCCTGGTCTTCAGGAGACTCTTGCTCAGATATTATCAGTGTGTTCCGGTTTGGCTCAAGTAGTTTCAGCTACCGCTACTGTAGCGACATCTCAGTCAGGGGGTGGTCAGCAGACCCCTGCAGCTCGCACACCTGACCCGGTTGTTCAGGGACTTCAGACGCTAGAGGCGGTCCCCGCTCAGGTGGTTGCACCGGTTATTCCTCCAGCTGCACCAGCTCCAGCTCCAGAGCATATGGTTCAGGTTATGCCCGATGACGAGCAGCGTCGACTTGAGAGATTTGGTAGACTTCAGCCACCCCATTTCAGTGGCGTTGAGGGCGAGGATGCCCAGGGTTTCTTGGACAAGTGTCGGAGGATGTTGCGGACGGCTGGTATTCTTGAGTCCAGCGGAGTTTCATTTACTACCTTTCAGTTCACCGGTCCCGCATTTGATTGGTGGGAAGAGTTTGAGAGGCGTAGGCCTGCAGGAGCAGCACCTCTCACATGGCAGCAGTTCTCTACTCTCTTTCTAGAGAAATATGTACCTCGGTCTCGTCGCGAGGAGCTACGTCGCCAGTTCGAGTGGTTGGTTCAGGGCGACATGTTTGTGACCCAGTATGAGCTCAGATTCACACAGTTGGCTAGGCATGCCACATGGATGATCCCTAATGATAGGGAGAGGATCAGGAGGTTCATTGATGGCCTCAACTACTTTATTCGCATTCTTATGACCAGAGAGAGAGTTTTGTCATCATCATTTGAGCAGGTTGTTGATATGGCACGCTCCATTAAGGCGGATCATCGCCGAGAGAGAGAGGAGCGGGAGGCCAAGAGGCCTCGTAGTTCCGGCAGTTTCAGTGGTGCTCCATCTAGGAGGGCATTCCCAGCAGAGGAGAGGTCGCTCATCTAGACCTTCTCATTCAGGCCGCCCGGAGCGGAGCGGAGGTTCTTATGGTCGTGGTCGACGGGGGTTTCCAGCAGGGTCGGTCATCGCTTAGTGCCCTTCCGGCCCATGGTGCAGCACCTACTTCATCGGCCCAGGGTGGTTCATCGCGGCGAGGGGTTCCCTTCGGTCCCCTTCCCCAGCACTAGGTGCATGTTATGAGTGTGGTGAGTTTGGCCACATGAGGAGACGAGTGCCCTCGACTCCGTAGGGACGAGACTCAGGCAGAGGGATCGGCCCTCATCTTCGGCACCATCCGGCCAGTAGAGGTGGAGGTCGGTCTTCTCGTGGTCGCCCTGGGGGTGAGGAGAGATCCGGTGGAGGCCAGGCACGGTTCTATGCACTTCTTGATAGGCGTGATGCAGTCGCCTCCGATGTAGTGATTACATGTATCATTTCTGTCTGTCACCGAGATGCCTCTGTTCTATTTGATCCAGGGTCCACATATTCTTACGTGTCCTCTTATTTTGCACATCATTTGGGTGCGACTCGTGGTAGTCTTGATTTACCTGTTCATGTATCCACCCCCGTGGGTGATACGATCATTGTGGATCATGTCTATAGATCCTGTGTTATATCTATTGGGGGTCTGGAGACCCAAGCAGATTTGTTATTGTTGGGGATGGTGGACTTTGATGTTATATTGGGTATGGACTGGTTGTCTCCGTACCATGCTATATTGGACCGTCATGCTAAGACAGTTACGTTGGCCATTCCTGGTATTTCTCAGATCGAGTGGCGGGGTTCGACCGATTTCGTCCCTAGCCGTGTTATTTCGTTCTTAAAAGCTCAGAAGATAGGTTGAAAAAGGGTGTTTATCGTACTTAGCTTTTGTGAGAGATGTGGGAGCTGAGTCTCCTAGCATTGATTCTGTACCTGTTGTGAGGGACTTCCCGGATGTATTCCCCTCAGACCTGCCGGGCATGCCGCCGGACAGGGATATTGATTTTGGCATTGACTTGGTGCCGGGCACTCAGCCTATATCCATTCCTCCTTATCGGATGGCACCAACTGAGTTGAAAGAACTGAAAGAGCAACTTCAAGAGCTTCTGGATAAGGGTTTCATCCGCCCTAGTGTGTCTCCGTGGGGTGCGCCGGTTATTATTTGTTAAAAAGAAAGATGGTTCCATGCGAATGTGTATTGATTATAGGCAATTGAACAAAGTGACAGTGAAGAACAAGTACCCTCTACCGCGCATAGATGATTTGTTTGATCGGTTACAGGGTGCGAGGGTGTTTTCTAAGATCGATCTTCGTTCAGGCTATCATCAGCTGAAGATCAGGGACTCGGATATTATGAAGACTGCATTCAGGACCCGATATGGTCATTATGAGTTTCTTGTGATGTCGTTTGGGCTGACCAATGCCCCAGCAGCATTTATGCATCTGATGAACAGTGTGTTCAGGCCTTATTTGGATTCATTTGAGATTGTGTTCATTGATGACATTCTAGTCTACTCCCGTAGTTAGGGGGAGCATGCTCAGCATTTGAGTATTGTGTTGCAGAGATTGAGGGAGGAGAAGCTATATGCTAAATTCTCCAAGTGCGAGTTTTGGCTCGAGTCCGTAGCATTTCCGGGACATGTGGTGTCTCGTGATGGTATTCAGGTTGATCCGAAGAAGATAGAGGCGGTGCAGAGTTGGCCTAGACCGTCCTCAGCTACAGAGATCGGGAGTTTTCTTGGCTTGGCGGGATATTATCGCCGGTTTGTTCAGGGATTTTCATCCATTGCTTCTTCATTGACTAAATTGACCTAGAAGGGTGCACCATTCGTATGGTCGGATGAGTGCGAAGAGAGCTTTCAAAGCTCAAGACAGCTTTGACCACAGCTCGAGTGTTAGTATTGCCATCAGCTTCAGGTTCATATACTGTTTACTGTAATGCCTCGAGAGTCGGGATAGGTTGTGTGTTGATGCAGGAAGGTAAGGTGATTGCTTATGCTTCTCGGCAGTTGAAGCCACATGAGAAGAACTATCCTGTTCATGATTTGGAGCTAGCCGCCATTGTTCATGCATTGAAGATTTGGAGGCACTATTTGTACGGTGTGTCTTGTGAGGTGTATACCGAACATCATAGTCTCCAACACCTGTTCAAACAGAAAGATCTTAATTTGAGACAGCGGAGATGGCTTGAGTTGCTGAAGGATTATGACATTACTATATTATATCATCCGGGGAAGGCCAATGTGGTGGCCGATGCTTTGAGCCGGAATGCGGTCAGTATGGAGAGCTTGGCATATATTCCACCTGAGGAGAGACCATTTACTTATGATGTTCAGGTGCTAGCCAATCGGCTAGTGAGGTTAGATATTTCGGAGCCCAGCAGGGTATTGGCTTGTGTTGTATCTCGGTCATCTCTATATGATCGCATTCGTGAGCGCCAGTATGATGATCCATATTTGGCTGTCCTTAGGGACGGAGTTCAGCATGATGATGCTAGAGATGTCACCATTGATAGTGACGGCGTATTGAGGATGCAGGGCCGGATATGTGTGCCCAATGTTGATGGCCTTCGTGAGTTGATTTCTGGAGGAGGTCCATCGCTCGCGGTATTCTATCCATCCAGGAGCCGCGAAGATGTACCAAGATTTGAAACAGCACTATTGGTGGAGAAAGATGAAGATGGACATTGTTAGACATGTAGCACGGTGCCTCAACTGTCAGCAGGTTAAGTACGAGCATCAGAGGCCCGATGGTGTATTTCAGCGCATTGATATCCCTGAGTGGAAATGGGAGAGGATCACAATGGACTTTGTTACTGGACTCCCTCGAACGGCGAAGAAGTTTGATTCTGTATGGGTGATTGTTGATAGACTGACCAAGTCAGCTCACTTCATTCCAGTTAGTACTACCTACTCATCGGAGCGATTGGCGGCGATCTTTATTCGAGAGATTGTTCGGTTGCATGGGGTCCCAGTGTCTATCATATCCGACAGGGGTACTCGGTTCACTTCTCGGTTTTGGAGAGCATTTCAGCGAGAGATGGGTACACGGGTTGAGTTGAGTACAGCATTTCACCCCGAGACAGACGGACAGTCTGAGCGCACTATTCAGATCTTGGAGGATATGTTGCGAGCATGTGTGATTGACTTTGGTGGTTCGTGGGAAGAGTTCCTACCACTTGTTGAGTTTGCCTACAACAACAGTTATCAGTCGAGTATTCAGATGGCCACGTATGAGGCATTGTATGGCAGACGGTGTAGATCTCCCGTCGGATGGTTTGAGCCTGGTGAGGTTAGATTGATAGGGACCGATTTAGTTCAGGATGCTCTGGATAGAGCAAAGTTGATCCAGGAGAGGCTTCGCACAGCACAGTCTCGTCAGAAGAGTTATGCGGACCGTAGAGTTCGAGAGTTGTCTTTCATGGTTGGTGACACAGTATTGTTGAAGGTTTCACCTATGAAGGGTGTCATGAGGTTTGGGAAGAAAGGAAAGTTGAGTCCCAGATACATTGGTCCTTTTGAGATACTTAGGAGAGTTGGAGAGGTGGCATATGAGTTGGCCTTGCCACCCAGCTTATCCAGCGTCCATCCAGTATTCCATGTGTCTATGCTCCGGAAGTACATTAGAGATCCGTCTCATGTATTAGACTTCAGTACCATTCAACTTGATGGTGATCTATCCTATGATGTGGAGCCTATTGCCATTTTGGGACGTCAGGTGAGAAAATTGAGGTTTAAGGAGATTGCATCAGTTAAGGTTCAGTGGAGAGGTCGACCCGTGGAGGAGGCCACTTGGGAGATCGAGCGAGAGATGTGGAGCAAATATCCTCACTTGTTTGAGACCTCAGGTATGTTTCTTGACCCGCTCGAGGACGAGCGTTTGCTTAAGAGGGGGAGAATGTGACCACCCGGCCCATCGTCACGGGAATTACCACCTCGTTATGTTGTAAATACATGTTTTATGCTTTTATATCGGTGTTAGAGTCTATCGGGTAAGTTAGGAGTGAATTGGATTGAAAATGAGGCATATAGCCTTTTCGAAGGAAACTTGAATAAGGAAAGTCAACCCGGAGTTGACTATTTGGTTAGAGGGCTCAGAATCGGGTTCTGATGATTCGGTTAGTGCCGGGAGGTGATTTGTGACTTAGAGGAGCGATCGGAATTGAATTTGGAGGCCCGGTGTAAAAATAGGCTTGAATTGGCTAAGGTTGAATTTTGGCGAAATCCGAACGGTAGGTGAGATTTTGATCCGGGTGTCGGAATGGAATTCCGACAGTTGCAGTAGCTCCGTTAGGTGATTTTGGATGTGCCTGCAAAATTTCGGGTCATTCGGACGTTGTTTAGTCGGGTTTTTGATTGATTGTGCAATTCGGAAGTTTTGAAGGAATTTAGGCTTGAATCCATGTGTAATTGGTGATTTTAATGTTTAGGATGGTGTTTTTATGATTGGAACAAGTTTGTATCGTGTTTTGGGGTATGTTGGTGGTTTTCGGTGGGGTCCCGGGGGCCTCGGGGTGTTTTCGGATGGCTAAACGGGAGAAAATGTGGGAAATTGCAGGTTTTGACTCTGGTTCTGTTGTTTTCGCTCCTGCGGAAATGGGGGCACAGGAGCGAGTCCGCATGAGCGGATGAGGGGGCGCAGGAGCGCTTGGCATCGCAGAAGCGGAATCTTTTCCGCTGAAGCGGCGTCGCTGGTGCGAGTGGGTGACCGCAGAAGCGGACTTGATGAGTAAGGGGAAAGTCCGCAGAAGCGGATTCTTGACCGCATAGGCGAGTCCGCAGGAGCGGACTCTGGAGCGCAGAGGCGGAAAGGACCGCAGGGGCGGAAGAAATTCCGCAGAAGCGGACGCGCAGGGGCGGTCCATGGATCGCAGGAGCGGGATTTGCCCAATTAGGCCTGGGTTCGCAGAAGCGACCAAAAGGTCGCAGAAGCGGTTCCGTAGGGGCGGAATTTTATCCGCAGAAGCGGAAATTGCTGTGAGTTAAGTGTATAAGAAGTTAGAAAAATTTCAGAACATTTCACACATTTGGGTCTCGGCTTTAGAGGCGATTTGGGCGATTTTGAAGAGAAACTCAAGGGAAATCATCGGGTAATCAACTATGGACTTAAACTATGATTAGTATTGGTAATATTATGCAATTATATCATGAAAATGGAGGAATTTGGGGTAATTTATGGAGGATTTAGCCCTAGGCTTGAACTTTAGAAAATCAAGGTTTTGAATGGGCAAATGGAGTCCGAATTTGGGAAAATTGATATGCTTAGACTCGTATCGAGATGAGGGTTCCGAATATGTGACTTTTGTAATTTTTCGACAAGCGTACCGAAAGTTGGGTTTTGACAACTTTGGGAATTTTGATGTAAATTGAGTTGTATTGATTGGGTGTCGTCCCATTGGCCTAATTTGTTGTATTTCTATTGTATTTGATCAGATTCTACGCGTGCGGATCTTGATTCTCATGGCAAGGGCATTGCGGAGTAGTCGTCGTGCCGTATTGAGGTGAGTAATAGATGTGGGTGATGACCAGCGGGTTCGAAACCCCGGTATACCACTTTGTGACGCTGTATAGCAGCGAGACACGTACTCTCATGTGAGTGCGGGGTCGATTGTGATTGGGGACTATGGCTTAGTCCGACTTGCTGATACTCTGTTATGATATTAGGCTATTCATGAGCCGTCGAACCTCCTTCTCGGATGGTTGCATATTATACTGTGATATTGGCTACTCTTGAGCCGTTGAACCCCCTTCTTGGGTGGTTGAGTATACTTGTGGGCCGTGAGCCAGTTATTGGATCCCGCGAGGATCGTTATCATTGTCTTATCATATTGACATGTTAGTTACTACCGATCCGTAGCTATTTCTGTTATCATGCTATTTCCAATCTCTGGAACTTGGTATTACTGTTTTCCAACCGAAAAATGATAAAAAGGGTTTTCAAAACTACTTTTGAGCCTGCGAGGCTGTATTTTCATATTAGCTGACTGGTAGTGGATCGGGCTGTGCGCCGCAACAGTATATATGTTGGATCGGACTGCACGCCGCAGTGATATTGTGATTGGGCTGTAGGAGCCCCTCCGGAGTCTGAACCCCCACAGTGAGCACGGGTGCCCAAATTGGATCAGGCTACGCGCCGTAGCGGTCATATCATACATTGTATTGCATTTTAGCTACATCTGCTAGCTGTTATACTGTTTTGCTGGAACTTGATGGTACAGGTACAGTTGATATTAATTCTGTGACAGGGTATTTGACTACAGCTTTACATAGTGCTTTATTGCGGATTTCTTATCTCGCTGTCTTACCCTTGTTTATTACCACTGAGTCTGGCAGTACTCATTTTACTCCCTCTGCACCTTGTGTGCAGATCCAGGTACCTCTCAGCAGTGATCCAGTAGCCGTGCGAGGTGACATTTGTGGATATTCGAGGTAGCTGCAGAGTCCGCAGGACCCGATATTCCTTCTTACTGTCTCTTGATTTGTATTGACTTTTCTTTCCGCATTTGGTATCTTGTAAACCTTTATACACTCATGTTCAGTAGAGGCTCGTGACTCTTGACCCTTAGTCTATGGGAGTTGATGTATTATGGGACTTGGTTCCCCGTTTTCGTTATATGTATCGTTGTTATTTCGTGAATTAATATGCTTAAATGGGCTAAAGAGAGTTTCTAGCTCCGTGGTTGATATTGATTGGTCAGAGGCTGGCTTAGCAATGTGCTGGGCGCCATCACGACCGAATTTGGGGTCGTGACAGGCCCTTCTCGACATCATTGGGGCGTTTAAGTACCCCTACATCATAACACAACCTGGTGATCAAAGAGGGAAAGAATAGACTCATAGACCTACCATTAGGAGCTTCTTCAATTTCTCGAACAATATGCTCCCCCACATTCACAGGCAATCACTCGATGAGAGCAGCAATCATGAGAGCTCTATCCATTGTTACATCAGTGTCTTTTGTGGAAGGTGACACTCTAGAACAAATGATGGAAAGCCATGTTTTTGCTTCCGCTGTAAAATCATGAGAGTCCACCCTCTTCTGCAATGTCAGCCACTTTGGAGTGACTCCGCCATGCAGCCTGTCTATTAGCCACTGGTTGCCCCCTGCTCTTGCTCTCTCTTTGTAAACCTCATTGTCAACATTGGGGAGGTTATAAACAGCATTGATCACTTGAGAGTTGAAAGGAACTTGCACACCCCGCACAGTAGTTACCAACACACCCTGGAAATCAGTTCGTGTGACATTTGCATAGAATTCCAAAACAACCGTGTGGTTGGCGTTGATAGGCGGCTCAGCAAAACACATCCAGCCACTCTCCATGAAGCGTGCATAGAACTCGGGCATTTTCTCCTCTACCATTTCCAAATTTATTCCTCTTTCCCGAACAATTGTTTTGGACAGCAGTTCATCGTATTTTCGCTCGCATGCTGCAGATAGAAACCTATCATGGTCATAAGCTTCCTCCTGTCCCGGTCCGAACACATGTTCATGTGCCATTTCTTGATGTTCTGATTCCATTTTAAGTCCAAAATGCCTACAAAATCGACCAACAATGTTAAACGCTCATATGAACACTTAAAAATGTATTAGGAAGTATTTAAGCTAAAGAAATGGGCGGCAAAGGTCCCGGATAGAGCTGTGCAAAGCTACTGTTTTTGCCAGTTTTGGGACTGCCACTTATTTGCTCTTCACGTTTGCGATCACCCAGACGCGTTCGTGAAGAGTAAAAAAATTTCAGAACTTGCAGACCTTCGCGTTCGCGAAGGTACGACCGCGTTCTGGATGGGTTAATTTCACCTGCTCACGCGTTCGTGTTGGGAGCTTCGCGTACGCGAAAGCTTCTTCTTCGCCCAAAAATTTTCATTTTCATTGAGGCATTTTTTTCAAGCACACTATGTGCCTTAGTTGTTTGTGCACATTTAACAGCTTTGGGTGCTAATGTTTACCCAAAATTTTCACACAATTAAACACTCACACTCAACCAACCTCACCCTGCAAGCAACATAAGTTTTCAAGCACCAATTTGCAACTTAAGCTTGAAAAACATGAACCCAAAATAAATAACACTACAATGGCTATTCTCATATTTTATACCAAAAAAACAGAGGGAAAGAATAAAAATTTAGTTTAGAGGAGAGTGAAGAGTACATACCTTAGCAATGGAGATGATTTCAAGAAGAATCTAGCTAATTTGCACTTCAAGTTAATTTTGGCCGAAAAGGAGTTAGGGTTAGGAGTTGTTATTTTTGGGCAAACATTTGGGGAACAATCAATTCCAGTAGCGTAGGTTTCTTTTTACCAACCTGACCCTACGCATTCGCGAGGTGGCTACATGTACGCGAAGAGTATTTTTCTACACGTGTCGTGAATGCGACAGAGACTCACGCGAACACGTTGAATAATTTTCTTCTGGCCACGCGAACGTGACATGGTGACATGCGAACGTGATGAGTTAAAAACTCTGAAGCTTCGCGAATGCGAAGGTATCCCGCGAACGCGCTGAAGAAAAGTTTTCTGCACTTGCACAGTGCTGGCAGCTACTGGTTTTTGCTCTCCGGAACAACCCGACCCACTCAAATCAACTCCAAAAAATCTAAAACTTGGCAGATTAGTAACAAATAATATTCTAAGCTATTCTAAAAAACAAAATTCAAAAAATGATGGAAATCTTTGAAAAATGATGGGTTGCCTCCCACCAATCACCGCATTTAACGTCGTGGCACGACGCAAACAACATTACCACTTTTCTCGCCACTTGGATGATATAAATTGGGCACCTAGCTTGGAATCAAGCTTGTGACCACGAGCAACGGGGGTGGTAATTTGATGCTCAAGCCAATGCTTAAAATCTTCATTTTGCACTTCTTGGCTTTCAAGAAAGGAATGTCATTTTGGTTTCTTGTCTCTTCAAATTATAAAATGTAAGGCATGAATATTTCTTCCTCGCAATCCTCCATTGACTCGTGTATTTCAACTCCGGTATCACCACATAATTCCAACATTGAAAAATGCCGGGAATGTGATTTCAAACCTTCACTTTGCAATTGCACTTTGACCTTGACATCCTCATTTTCCCCCGAACTAGAGTCAATCTCAACCACATTCACATTTACACCGATTGACTCTAATACCATATTTTTGTCAAGCATCGTTAACAATATTTTGGTCAAATAGCTGAAATTCCTCTTTCTCCTCCACAAGCTGGCTAGTATCCACACAAATTGGTTGTAGGGCATCAAACGCCTCAACCTTTTTATTCATTTGTGCATACAAGTCATGGATATCTGAGACAAATTGGTTTAGCTCAGTTTTTGCTTCTATTAGTTGCTCTATAATATTTGAAAGACCACCACGTAAAAAGTCATGAAATTATATCAATTGAGCTTGTTCCTCCAGCCAAGATAGGCTCACTATTTCTGCTTCTTCCAAATTATCTTCTGATGAGAACTCGCTCTCTTTAGTCACCTCCTCCGCTTCGGCTTTCATTATCATGATTGTTGCACTAATTCTTTGTATAGCCTGTCGAATTTCATCTTGTTGCTCAACTGTTTGCCTTATCATATCCATAATAAGAGCTTTACTTTCCATATCATCTACTTCCTTGGCCCTATAATTTTCGTCAAAACAAGTAGATTCATCATAGTAGGGGCTTGGGGAAAGGGAAAAACAAATAAGCACAATAATCTCACTGACCATTTTGGCAACCACACTTATCACAAATACTCCACTCATGAGTTTGAAATTGTGTGCACAATCCATCCCCGGGAGAACTTAAACAATTTTGCCACGAATGAGGTCCTCCACAATAAGGACAAGGATCATCAAAGTATGAACAACTACCATCTGACCAATTGTTGTTATATGATGCCATTTTTCAAAATTAAGAAAATAAGAAAGAAAAATTAATTACACAAATATTCACAAGTTTGGATCAAAGCATTTTAGCTTACTTTTCAAACAACCTAAATTACACCAAATTGTTCCCCGGCAACGGCGCAATTTTTGATGACGTCCAAATCGACTGCTAAAAAGTAATAGATACGGTCGCAGCAATATAATTTACCCAACTAAGAGTCGGGGTCGAATCCCACAGAGAACATTGTATAGGCGATTAGGTATATAAGAAAATTATTGCTAATTATGCAACGTCAAACACTAAGAATGGTGGTTGAAAAAGTATTTAAACTTAAATGCGAAAATATAAACTAAACTAGAAAGCAAGTAAAATGATCAATGGCTACACGTATGATTTGCTTCGGGAATTACACTGAAGTGGTCATGAAATTGCTAGTAATCATGCTTCTTTTCATACTCATAATTGATTTATTGAACTATTCGGATTGTTGATTATAAGGTTAATAATATTCATAAGAATCTTTCGAGTTCTTATGAATCTATCCAAGTTAAATCAATACCTATATGTCTATGGTATTAAAATTAACAAGAATGCATTTACCACTCTTATGATTCAACCAAACAAGGCAACTAAGTATATGTCTATCTTAATTGCAAACTCTCCACCTGATGCCCGGGATACAAAATCTTGTTCTATTTGATTTTATATGCAACCAAGAATTTCCTCTGTCAAGTTTAATTCAAGGTTCGTAAATAACATTTCACTGTTGGCCTAGCAGTAAAATAATTAAGATCAAAATCAAATAAACAACCCACAACAATAATTTCAATATATTCAATCTAAAATTCAAATAACAAGATCATCTTACAAATACATAAGCACAACAAGTTATTTAATCCACACTTTAAACATGAATATTCTCATAAACAAGATTCAAGTGTTGGAAATAAATACTACACACTTCAATATTCAATTCAAAGCAAGGAAATGAAGAAATAAACATAAATGTGTAGGGAATTCTTAACCAAAAGCTTCAATCTTCAAGACCCAAGTGTGTGTGCAAAATCCTTGCTTCCAAAAATGTTCTCTCTATTGAAAATAAGCCAAAGATCCTAAAAGATGAAGAAGAATCCGAGATATCTGTTTTGGGTGAGTATATAATTGATTTGGGGTGAAAAATGTAAAATTCCAGAACTGCCCAGTCTTCACGCCAGATTTGTTCATCGCGTCCGCGTGCCTACCTTCGCGTTCGCGATGAATAGGAGATTTTGGTCAACGCGTTTGCGTACATGCTTTCGCGTTCGCGAAGGTTCCTGAAGTTGAACATCGCGTTCGCGTGTAACTCAGTCGAGTTTGCGAAGATCATTTTTATCCTTCATCGCGTTCGCGCCATTGAACATCGCGTTCGCGAAGAGTATTTGACCTGGGTAGATTATTTTTCCATTTTAGCTCATTTTTGTCTTGTTTTCACTTGGTTTCTTCACCATTACTTCTAAATCACATTCAATCCTGTAGAATAGAAGTAAATAACATTAAATACATGATTTTATCACTTCAAACATAGCAAATGTCGCCATTTAAAGACAAGATAATTACAAACTTATCAACAGTTAATATCAAAACAAGGAATAGCAAATAGTTGGACGACATCACCCTTCGTTCTTTTGCTCTCATCCTCACATCCATGGCACGGCATGATCCTTCGTGCATAATCAATGTCACAAGGCACGACATGATCCTTCGTGCATAATCAATAACAAGGCACGGCATTACCTTTCGTGCATAATCAATAATATAAGGCACGACATTAACCTTTGTGAAATATCAGTAAATAAGGCACGGCATCACCCTTCGTGCATTACCACTCTTCCTTACCCAAATGACAATCACAGTTAAGGGCAAAAGAATAAAAACAATAATCATGAACCATCCCGGCAAAGGACACAACAATCATCACAACAAGGTCCCAGCAAGGGAAAACAATAATCCACTTTACAACAAGTCCCGACAAGGGAAAACAGTGTTCAATTTCACAACCCGGCAAGGGTTCAAGATTTCATCTTTAAAACATCTCACAATAAATATCAACAATGACTCACGGTCATGCTAGACGCCAGTGTATGGATGCTCGTCACCACAGCCCATACACCGCACTCGATCACATAGCAAATAGAACATAAATACTATTACCTCAAGCTAGGATAGATCAAACACTTACCTCTAGCCTTGAAGTCCAAATTATCCTTCAATTATAGCTTTACCTCGAATTTCCGCTTTCAACTTGCTCGAATCTAATCACAATTGATTCCATTACATTAATAAATACTATATAACTTAGTTTGGATGCTTAAAAATGGTTTTCTCAAAGTTTACCCAAAAATTTCCCAAAATGACCCTGGCCCCACGTGGTCAGAACTCGGGTTCGGACCAATATCCGGTTACCCATTCCCTCACGAGTTCAAATATATGATTTCTTTCAAAATCAGACCGCAATAAGAGCTCCAATTGCCCAATTCATGAAAACCCTAGGTTCTACCCAAAAACAAGAATTTCTACCATGAAAACCTTTGATTTCTCTTGAATAACATGTTTAATTATGTTAGGAATTGAAAGAATTAAGCAAAAAATAACTTACAAGTGTTTTGGAGTGATTTTGCTCTTTGGGGATCATGTGTGGTGTGTTGGGTTTTGAAAGAATGAGGAAGAGAGGTCAAAAATTCGTTTAAGTATAAATTTGCACAGCTGCGGATATCGCAATTGCGAATATAGCAGGTTTTGGTCTGTGGTTCTCGCATTGCGAGAAAAGGTTCGCATTTGCGAACTTGGCCCAAGGTCTGTCATCCTCGCATTTGCGAGACATGGTTCGCATTTGCGAACTAGAAGTGTTTCCTGAGTTCCTCGCATTTGCGAGTCTTTCCTCGCATTTGCGATCTTGGGCATTATCCTGCCATCTTCGCATTTGCGAGGATTGGTTCGTAATTTCGAACCAAGGCTAATATGGGTCCTTTCGCAATTGCGATAAAATCTTCGCATTTGCGAAGGTACCAGCTGGGTGAAAAACCAACTGTGAAATTTTTCAGAATTTGCTCCAACGACCTATCAAATCTTTATCCGAGCCCCCCGGGCTCCAAACCAAACATTCACCCAACTTCAAAAACATATTACAAACTTGCTCATGTGATCACATCGCCAATATAACATCGTTTTCATCAAATCAAGCCTCAAGTTCATGATTATCTTTCTTTTAGTTTCATAACTTTCAAATTAGGAACTCAAGGTTGAAAACACATCAAACGACATCCAAATGTCACCAAACATTGCAGAAAGTACATATAAAATGCAACCAAACTTTTGCAGAAAGCACATATATAATATTTAAGACTTGTACCGGGCGTCGTAACAAAAATACGAACTCGATACCAAGGTCATTTAATTCATTTTCCTTTAATAATTTCAGCAAAATAGTTTAACAGAAAAATTCATTTCTTAGGCTCTAGGCCTCAGAATTCCACTCCGGACACATGCCCGAGTCCCATATATTCCTACGGACCTTCCGGGGCCGTCCGATCTCTGGTGCGGGTCCGTTTACCAAAAACATTGACTGAAGTCAACTATATCAATATTAATATCATTTTCCTTCAAATTTCTCATAGAATTCACATATTCTATCACAAAATATTTTCGGCTACATGCCCGGATTATGCACGTACATCGAGGCAACATAAAATAAGGTTTTCAAGGCCTCGGAAGTGCGGAACAAGTGAGGAAAATAGGTGATGACCCTTTGGGTCGTCAGATATTATTTACTAAAATAAAAATTCCTTGGGTTTTCTTCGTGTTACGGTTCTTTCCAAAGGAACACTTTTGAAGTGAATTCGGTGACTTTTCCCGATGATGGATAGATTGACAACTTTCTTAAGGGAATTAGTCATGTTTTTCTAGAATGAAGCTTTTGGATTATTTGGTACCAATAAATTTTGTGTCTTGTATGTAAATGGAAAATTAAGAATGCCCCTCCGAAATAATTCATGTGATAATTTTTTGGCTCTTTTAGTGAATCTTTTGCCCACAAGTTTGAATATTGCTCTTGATGCAATTATTAGAAAATAAAATTGATCTGTCTTGATTAATTCATGTTCCATGTGTGTTAGTGTTTGTTGAAATAAATCTTGTGTTTACTTCTACGATCTAGAACATGCCCGGTTTGTCTTTCGATGCTAATGATAGCATGTTTGGTTGGACGAATGATCTTAGGCATTCTATGTTTTATTTAAGAAATCCTCTTTAGCCTTCAAAGACTACCCTTGCTTAAATAATAACACTAGTACCCTATTTGAGCCTTGAAACCTTTTTATTTGGCCAACTCATTACAAACTTTTGACCTTCTTGAAAAATAATTTCCTCTTTTGAACTTGTCCCTCCTTGAACATTCAGAATGAGGCTAAATGCCTAAGTTGGGGATGTGGTGCTAAAGTAAAAATTTGCAAGGTTGTATATTGACTGGAGGATCATATGCCTCAAAGTGTTTGTATTAATTCAATCAAGCTCAAAAAGAAAAATGTGTATATAAAAAAAAAAGAATTGTTTTTGTGTGTGTGTGTGTATATATATATATATACACACACACACACACATTATAAAGCCTTGAAGAAAAGCAAAGAGGTATGTGAGGTGATTCTATATTGGGAACTAGTTGCCAATGAGGCTATGTCAGTTGAAGAGAATCAAAGTGCAAATAGAAGGAAACTTGTGAGTAGTGTTTAAGGAGACTAAAGTGATTTGTACCCAAATGTATATCCAAACCTTTCCTAAACCTACATTACAAGCATAAAAAGTCCTTATGGGACCTCCAACCAAACATTCTTGAATAAGCGATGAATTAAAATAAGGGCAAGTGTATGGTATGAAATATTGTAACACTTGAAGTCTTTTGTGAGAATGTGTTCTTGAAAAAAATTTACCTTATGTTGTATTGTAAACATAGTGATTTTGGGACTTTCTTTCTCGTGAGGGCAGATGAATTAGGAAAGATTGGTGAAATTGAGTAAAGTGAGCATTTGTAGTGAATTAGTGCTTTTGAGTCACTTCTTGGGGCTTGTTGTTATCACTTGATTATTTTGAAACTCCCGTGCACGTTCTTGTAGTTCTTTATCTTTATGAGGGAGTCATTTGGGAAAGATGTGGATACTTGAGCCTAATTGTTAGCATCAACCAAATTCATTAGTATGGTGTTTAACATGGAGAATGTGATATGTAAATAATAGCAATATCACTTGCGTTGTAAATGGTGAATCCTTAATGAAGTTTTGGTTTGGATTTGCTTGAGCACAAGCAAAAGCTTTAAGTTGGGGGTGTTGATGAGTGGTGATTTTACAACTCATTCTAGCCTCTTTTCCTTAGCTTTTATGTCCCTTTATTTATAAAATAAGGTTGTTCATAGTGGTTATTGTTATATTTTCAGGTACATGATGCTACGAGGTAATTTGAGTTGAATTGAAGCGAAATTGAGTAAAAAAGAGTGAAACAATGCAAGACTTCCAATGATTCAGCTTCTGCGGAAGTTTAGTCGTAGAAGCAACCCCGCTGCTTCGTAAATGTCAACGCTTCTGTGGTTCAGGTATGGATAGGGCTATTCCTCTTCTATGTAGGAAAAGGCACAAAACGATCACGCGTCTGCAAAGAGAGAACCGCTTTTACTAAAATGGCTGAGAATGGAGAAACTGCTTCTGCGATTATTATATCGCTTCAGGGATGTCACCTCTACGACTGTATCATCGCTTCTGCGGATCTTTGCATAATTTCACTTTTTGCTTTTGCGATATGATCTCCGCTGATACGGAGCCATACCTGCGATGGTTCTTCCGCAGGTGCGGAGATCGAGCATCAGACCTGGGGCAGAATAGACATTTCGTAATTTCTCATCCCAAATCATTTTTATACTCGTCCAAACAGAAATTTTAGAGATCTTTGGCATATCTTTGGCTTATATTAATTTCATAGACTAGAGAGAACATTTACTGAAGCTAGGGGTTTTCACACAGACTTGGGACTTGAAGATTGAAACTTGTGGTTACGATTTTCTTACCTATTTATGTTTATTTCTTCATTTTCTCGCTTTGTATTGAATATTGAAGTGTGTAGTATTTATTTCCAACAGTTGAAATTTGTTTATGAAAATATTAATATTTAGAGTGTGGGTTAAATACTTTGTTGTGCTTATGTATTTAATGCTTTTTATTCTTGTATGAAGTGAGTTAATGCTACTTTAATTATTCTTGTTTTTAATGTTTCCAAAGGGATTAGCTAAACCTAAGACTCTCCTATTATGTCCGAATTAATTTTGGGAAAGATAATTTGGGGTTGGGAAATATTAATTAACAAGAACTTGAGGCGTTAACCGTATACGGTTGAACTACTTGAAGCCATTCCGAGTGTGCTTAATCTGCAAATTGATTTTGGGGTAATTCAATTAGGAAGGCTTGTTAGTCTCTGGAAGAAACTAATTAAAAATTATTATTCGTGGCTAATTAACATAAACTCCCTCATATTTGTAAAGTCGTGAAATACATTGGATCATTACTTTTGTGTAATTCCCGATGCAACCATACTTGTAGTCATTGATCATTTTACTTGCTTTCTAGGTTAGTTTATATTTCCGCATTTAGGTATAAATACTTTATCAACCAAAATTCTTAGTGTTTTGATCTTCGCAACTAGCGATAATTTTCTTACATGCCTAATCGCCTACACATTGTTCTCTGTGGGATTCGACCCCGACTTTATAGTTGGGTAAATTATATTGCTGCGACCGTGTCTATTTCTTTTTAGAGGCAGATTTGGACATCATCAATATATATATCTCTAGCTCCCTACTGGTCGTAGCAGTGCGGATGATTCTAAAACTAGGTGAGCTGCATTGTTCGAGGCAACCTGCAACTAGTGTAGTTCTTTTCAACATTTTTATGTTTATTCCATGTCCACTATAATTCGGACAGATGTTGTATTTTATTTTCCTTATCAATAAATGCTTATGCACCTGTGACAACGGGTTCTGGGATTATTTTTGAAAGTTGTGTACTAATAGTTATTACTTAATTTAATTGATGTAGAGATTATTTTAATTATGAAAAATGGAAGAAATAAATCCTAGATTTTCAAAGGTATTAAAAGTGAAATTAATTGATAATTTAGTTGGCTTGCCCGACAGAGGAGTCTGGCGCCACCCCGACCCTTAGTGGATTTTGCATCGTGACAACATGGTATCAGAGTATTAGGTTCCCATCGGTCTCGCGAGTCATGAGAAAGTATAGTAGAGTCTCGCAGATCGGTACGGGGACGTCTGTACTTATTCTCGAGATGCTACAGGGCTGTTAGGAGTACTTCCCGTATTGTTTTCGTTATCGTGCAGTTCAATTACTTTGAGGCTTATTCCTTTTATTTCTTCCTACTAAATCTTACATGAGCCTTTGTTATAAATCAGAAACTGAAGGACTGTAATGGCAATACAAATGTGGTGCGCGATGATTCTCCTGGTATAGTTGATTGGACTAATATAGTCGCTTTATGGAAGGATATTCTAGTGTTCAACTTATTGAAAGAACTTCTAAGAGCCTTGAGGCTAGGCACAGGTTGTCGCGATGCTTATGAAAAATTATTCCGCAGTATTAGTGTGATGGTAGGATGTTTGCTTGCGCGTCGGGGAAGTGAAATACTTGAAAAGAGGCTTACTTAGTGTGTAATCAAGGGTTTCAGTCTTCAATGGTCAGATGTGGGCTGCTGGAAGTAATGAGACTTGGTAATTACAAGCGTGGTGGAGCTTTCTTCTATGACGGGGTGTAGTGGCCCTAATGTAATGTAGTGAGTTCGTCCATGTTATAATATGCTACAATTCGCCTGTATGGCAGGATATTGTGAAATACTACTGGAGATAAAACTATCATATATCGCATGGTGCGGTGGTTTAGGATCGAATTCGAATTTCTAATATTGATGGTTC
Organism: Nicotiana noctiflora; assembly: GCA_032618575.1. Classification (NCBI taxonomy): domain Eukaryota; kingdom Viridiplantae; phylum Streptophyta; class Magnoliopsida; order Solanales; family Solanaceae; genus Nicotiana; species Nicotiana noctiflora. Next base: position 363,049 of record JASVEL010004914.1, read on the forward strand.
GGATGACCATCAGAAAATTTTGGTGTCTGTAGCAAATTGTGGATTCAAATTCTATGAGGATAAATTTTATTAAGACAACTACTGAGCAGTATAAGATGAAAAGGATATATAGGAAGGGTCAGGCTGAGTTTTAAACTTCTAAAAGGACAGGCTTTGGGAGCGTAGGCTGATCAGGCTATTAAAGAAGTGAGTTTTCCCAAAGTGGGAGAGCTACGGAGCTGCGTAGGGGCTTGGTAGTAAGGTGACTATGTGCCTAAAGGAGAGTCGAGAACAATTGGAGAATATTGGTGCTTTGTTATTGGGTCAACGGATCCAATTTGAAGTAGGGATTATTGTGCAGCTGGAAATTTAATTTAACGAAAATGAGCCGCTTAAATGAAGAAGGATGTAGCATGACTTTGAAATGAAAGAATATTGTCTCACACTTAAATGATGTCCACAGAGGGTAACTGGACGTGTGTAGTTGAAAAGTGAGCTCAGACCCAGTATAGGTTATAGATATCGAAGTGATTGTTCCTCGTAAAACATCGTTGGAAGAGACCGAGGAGAGCTTCTTTAGGTAGGTTACCCAACAGAGTAGGTTAGCGGTAGCATGGTTGGCAACACTTCTACAAACAAATTTATCGGTTATATAGCAAGAGAATAAGTTGTGCAATATGTTGATGAGTTACAATATAAGAAGGGGTTTTACAGAAATATTTCGAGAGCTTTGGCGGTTGATTGCGCGAGGTTTTGTCAATAAGAGATAAAGAGGATTGGTGAATTCTAGATTTGTGGCACGTCAGGTGCAGTGAGTAGCAAGGAAATTCTAAGTGCGGATCAAGATTACAGTTTGCTGTTGGTAAGGATGTCACGAGCTCAGATGAGCAAGAAAATGGTGGAATGTTTAAAGTAAATTGGTATGGTATTTCGCGTCACCGGAGATCGATGTACTGTGAAAGAGGCTTTGTATTTCATGTAAGGGTTCTTGATCGCTTTTCAGCGTTAGTGCGACCGATGGTTTAGATGTGCGAATGCGTTATTTATTTGGAAGATTGTAGGAACATGTTCCACGGGAAGATTGTACCAGTGTGCCATGCAGCCACTTGTTTGACTAAATATTTAACCAAGTATGAGGAATTCGGGTAATATTATTACTTTGAGAATTTATGCCTAGAAGGCACTTTGCTTAATGGGTTATGAACCGAGGAGGTTTGCTTCGGTTATGACGGTTGTTCTTGCGTATTATGAGAAGAGGGAAATTAGTATGGACCTTTGAAAGTTTATTGGCTTAAATGTGAATATGGGCTCTATGACAGGCCAGTTGGGTTCATTTCAGTAACGCACTTCTTATGGAGCAGTGAGGGTGTCATCTTGTTGTCAGATATTTCATTAAGTATTACATTGCGCGTGTGAGTTGTGAGATTACCAGAGAATTTGTGTATGTTTTAAGGACCCGCATGGGAATGTCTTATTATAAGAAAAATGGCTCTTGAGATTCATATTATATATCGCACCCCAGTTGTGCTTGAGTTTCATAGCTTATGTCTCTATATGTCCCCTAGGGATGGTGTAATGCATTTAGCGTGCTTGTGACCAAATTCGATATCTTGTTCTAATGGGCAATTTAGCTCGAAGTATATCACCTTATGTGAGTTCTATGTGTGGATCAATTGGCACACCGCCACAGGTACGTTTTTTGGATCGGGTTGCATGCCGTAATAGTGTGATGCTCACTACAGTTCCCCTATTTGCCTTTATGTGTTCTATTTCCCATTTTACGGGGAAAGCTAATTCTAGCTTTGAGCCTGCATAGCATGTATGATTTGCAAGTGGGGTGTCCGTTTAGCATGTTACCCGCATTGTATGTATGATTCACGAGTGGGGTAATTAGATATCCTTTTTAGAGTTCATTTACTTTTGTATCACATTCTAATTGGTAGCCTATTGGTACATGGCAGTGTCATATGGGACTTTTGATTGTGTCCGCGGTGGCCTATTGCCTGAGCAGTTCGTACTGGGTGAGACGAGATTATTGGATTTTAGACCAGTGCAATAGGATTGTATGAAAGGCGTGAAAGAGCTAAGACCATTAGATGGTTCGGGAAGAGGCAATGACTCTTGTGAGGGGTATATACCTAATGATTTGTTGATTCATTAGTTAGTTATGAATTTAAGCATATCTCTTCCATCGTCTCATTATTGTAAAAGTTAGAGCAAGACCCACGTAAGTCATGAGGTGCAATGGGAGCATCAGATCCGTGGAATTTAGATTAGTTCGATCAGAAGAGTTATCTGGGTCTTCTGAGTAAGTGATGCAAAGTGTGAATTCAACAAAGTTTGGCAATCAAGTTTGAGTACAGCGTGTAGTGATTGATATAGTGATTGTATGCTGGAAACAGATCTGGGCATAAAAATTCCGGATGTTGGAATTGGTCTGTAAGGCTTATTTGTTGAATAAAAGGGAATATCTTAAGAATTTATCAAGCTAATGTGCTCAACTAAGTTGTGGTAGCATGGGAAGGTTAATGAGAAGTTAAACAGTGATTTCAGACTACATCAGTGTACTTCACAGCACATTCAAGGATGAACGTATGTTTTAGTGGGAGAGAATGTAACGAGCCGACCGGTCCTTTAGAGCCCTAGCGCATCATTCAGTAGTCTGAGGCCATGAGCAGTTTCATTTCAGGTATTGTTACTTCAACGTGTGGTCGAAATTGAATTTCAGGATGTCCTAAGTTAAATTGGAATGAGAATTCTTATTTTGGAAGCTTGAAGTTTAAAGAATGAACTAGAATTGGACTTTTGAGTAAACGACCCCGAAATTGTGATCTCAAGGTTCTGGCAGGTTCGTATAATAATTTTGAAGTTGGGTGTATCCCCGGATTAGGTTTTGGATAACCCGGGAGTGTTTTGGTGCCTATTGTGGAAGTTGGCATATTGGAAGAAATTTCATCAGTTTGGTTTGAAGTGTATTTCAGTGTTATCAATGTCCGTTTGGGATTACGATACTGTAAATAATTCTGTATTGTGATTATAGAGTTGGGGGCGCGATCGGAAGTGAATTCGGAGGCCCGTTGGTCAATTTGGAGCCATCTGGATAAATATAGAAATTTGAAGGTTTTGAGAAGTGTGACTGGAAGTGGCCTTTTTGACATCGAGGTCGGAATCTGATTCTGAAAATGGAAATAACTTCATAATGTCCAATATGACTTGTGCGCAAAATTTGAGGTGGACATGATTTGATAGGTCTAAACATTGAAAATAGAAGTTTGAAGTTCGGCAGTTCATAAAGCTTGAATCATGGTGTAATTCATGATTTTAGATTGTTTGATGTGATTTGAGGCCTCGAGAAAGTCCATAACGTGTTTTGGGATCTGTTGGTTGGTTTGGTTGAGGTCGTGGGGGCCTGGGGTGGATTCCGGATGGTTAACGGATTGAGTATAGAGTTTCAAGAAGGGGCTGGGGCTGTTGCTTCTGGTGTTTCTGCTTCTGCGGATTTGGGACCGTAGAAGCGGCCCCGCAGAAGCGAAGAAGAAGTCGCATAAGTGGCTGGATGTGGAGCAGCCTAGCACCGCAAAGGCGGCCCAAGTTCCGCAAAAGCTGAACTACATATGCAGTGGGCCATCAGAAGAAGTGGAAACTAGGCTGGAGCCCAGCACCGCAGAAGCGGAATTTTTTACCGCAAAAACATAACCGCATCGGCGGAAAAATTTCCGCAGCAGCAGAAATGACTATGGCAGTGAGGTTACAAAATTTCAAGGTTGTGTTCATTTCAGTCCCATTTTTCATCCATTAGAGTCTATGGGGAGCAACTTTTGAGTGCCATTTTCGTCACTTGTCATGAGGTAAGTAATTTATGCTAGCTTTCGGTTAAATACAAGGTTTATACATGGATTTCGGGATTAGAATTCTAGAAAAACTTGGGGTTTAAGGGAAAACCTAAAAAATTAGTGTTCTTGAATTTTGACCACGATTTTGAGTATGGAAGTAAGAGAAAATCATATATTTGAGTTCATGAGTTCATAGGTAAACTTTTATCTTTGAGAAATTTTGGATTTCGGGCAGGTGGACACAAGGTCATTTTTGTCAACTTTTCATTCGGGGTTAGGAATTGCTTCAAATTGGGTTTTAAAGTTTAATCCAGCCTATATTAATGGATTTGTATAATCATTGGCTAGTTTTGGAGGATTGTAAGTTGGTGCAAGTCTTTGGAGGAATGAAGAATGCCGGTTATTAGTCTTCGTGGCGAGGTGAGACTTCCTTCTAACCTTGTAAGAGGGAATTTTCCACATAGGTGAAATAATTGATTATGTGCTCTGATTTGTGGTAGCTATATACGCACGAGGTGACAAGAGCCCGTGCGTAGATACTATTATGCTATTGTCCGGGAAGTTAGGACCCAAAAGCATGCTATACTTGGATTAATTATGAACCCATTGATAGCTTGAATTGCTTAAATCACATTGAATTAGTAAGTAAATTTCTGAAAGGATCAAACTTCATTTCTTAAAGATTATGAAAGGAGAATCGTTATTAATTGGATAATTTCTCCCCGATGAATTCTTCATTAACTACTTGAGCATGTATTTTACGTGTACCTGCATCGCATGGCTGATTTGCGAGCATCGTATGTCTTTATTTATGGAACGGGCTGAACGCATCGATAGAATAAATAGATGCATCTACTGTTCAAGCCGTTCAACCCTCGGCAATGCACATTTTACATTCTTGTTGGATCGGGTCGCCATCTCGGTCTGATTTCGCATGTTATATATCGCTTGAGGATTTTTGAACGTGAAATTTATCTTTTGTTGCTTGATATAAACTGAAAAGATAATAAAGAATAAACCTTGAAAGCCCGTGATTATTTATTGAAGGTGTTTACTTATTTTCTGGCTTCACGAATTAAAACTACCATATAAATCCATGATTTCACTCACATTTCTTGAATATTGTTAATTGAGCTCCAGTGAGTGTCGAAGTTCTCCGTCTCGTCTCTACTTCTTCAAGATTAGGAGGATACTCATTGAGTACATGTTGATTACGTACTCATGCTACACTTCTGTGCATTTTTGTTGCACGGGTATATACATACTTCTAGCGGCCTACTGGTCGTACCAGCGCGGATGATTCTGGGACTAGGTAAGCTGCATTTTTCAAGGCGACCATCAGCTAGTGTAGTTCCATTCAGCATTTTTATATTTATTCCCTATCCAATGTATTTCAAACTGAGGTTGTATTTTATTTTCCTTATCAATAGATGCTCATGCACTTGTGACACCGGGTTCTGGGATGGTTTTTTAAAGATGTGTACTAATAGTTATTACTTAATTAAAATTGAAGTAGAGATTGTTTAAATTATGACAGTTGGAAGGAAAAAATCATAGATTTTCAAATGTATTAAAAGAGAAATTAATTGATAATTTATCTGGCTTTCCTGACAGAGGTGTCCGACGCCACCCCGACCCTTAGTGGATTTTGCGTCGAGATAACATGGTATCATATCACTAGGTTCGCGTCGGTCTCACGATTGATGAGCAAGTCTTGTGGAGTCTCACGGATCGGTACTAAGACGTCTATAATTACCCTCGGGAGGCTACAGGGCTGTTAGGAGTACCTTCCTTATTGATTTCCTTATAGTTCAATTCATTTGAGGCTTATGCCTTTGATTTCTTCCTACTAAATCTTACGTGGGCCTTTGTTATAAATCAAATATTGAATGATTGTAATGGCAATACAAATTTGGTGCGCGATGATTCTCCGGTATAGTTGATTGGACTAATATAGTCGCCTTATTGAAGGATGTTCTAGTGTTCAACTTAGTCATAAAACTTCTAAGAGCCTTGAGGCTAGGCACAGGTTGTCGCGATGCTTATCATCGATTCTTCTATAGTATTGTTGTGATTGTAGAATGTTTTCCCGTGCATCGCGAAAGTGAATGACATGAAGGGAGGCTTACTCAGTGTGTAATAAAGGGGTTCAGTCTTTAATTCCTAGTAAGCGAAAGGAAGTTAGATTAAGGATGGTCATATGTGGGCTGGTGGAAGTAATGAGACTTGGTAACTAGAAGTGTGGTGGAGAGTTCTTCTATGATGTGCTGTAGTAGCCCCAATGGAACGTAGTGAGTTCGTCGATGTTATTATCTGCTACAATTTGCCTTTATGGAAGGATATTGTGAAATAGTATTGGAGATACAATTGTCAAATATCATATGGTGTGGTGGTTTAGGATCGAATCAGAATTATTAATGTCGACGGTTCGAGAAAGATTACTTTCGTAAAAGTTCGGTGTTAGTACCAAATTGTGGATTCTAGTTCAATGAAGATAAATTTTATTATGACATGATTGAGCAGCAAAAGATGAGAAGGACATATGGGAAGGGTCAGGCAGAGTTTTAAACTTCTAAAAGGCCAGGCTTAGGGATCGCAGGCCGAGCTGTTTATTGAAGAAGTGAGTTTTCCCAAAATGGTAGAGTAGTGGAGCCGCGTAGGGGCTTGGTAATAAGGTGACTATGCGCTTTAAGGAGAGTCGGGAATGATTGGAGATTATTACGATCGGAGATTTAACATAACAGAAATGAGTCACTTAAATAAAGATGAATGTAGCATGACTTTGAATTCAAGTGATGTTGTCTCACACTTAAATGATGTCCACGAGGGGTAAATTGACCCGTGTAGTTAGAATGTGAGCTTAGACCTAGTATATGTTATTGATATCGAAGTGATTGTACCCCGTGCAGTAGCGTTGGAAGAGACTAGGGAGAGCTTATATAGGTGGGTTACCCAAGGGAGCAGGTTAGTGGTCGTGTGGTTGGCAAAGCTTCTGTGAAGAATCCTGTCGGTTATATAGCAAGGGAATGATTCGCACAAATATTTTGATAAGTTAGAATATAAGATGGGGGTTTACAAAAAGGTTTAGAGAGCTTTGGTGGCTGATTGCGGGAGGTTATGCTAATAGAGATAAAGAGGATGGGTTTTCAAGATTTGTAGTATGATGGCTTCAAGCTAAGTGGGAGAGTCCCACTGCTTATGATAGGTTGCAGAGTTAACTACTCGTGAGGTTTCTGGTTATTAGCATATTAATGGGTTATTCCAACTATAGGAAAAGACCATAAGTGGTCAAATGAGTTGATGAATTGTTGGGGGCGTGTTATAGTAGGTGTTATTGGATCATGTTCAGATTTGGGGGAAGGATTTAGGATTTATGCATTGTATAGAAGGGGGTTTAATGGGGAGTAATTCTTCTAGGCGCTTCGTTGAGAGGGTATTAATGTGCTAGACTATTCATGCAGTTGATTATATTCGGGATCCCTTCAGACTGTATGTCTCTCAACAACGATCCTAGTAGATCCCAAGGGATAAGTGTGGTGCCCAATGATTTCAAGCCTATGAATACGGTTGAGGATCAAGATTTGTAATAGCTTATGAAAGGTGCCCATAATGTTCTATGATATTTTGACTTATGGTGCAGCATTAGTGAGATATTTCGTGGGATTTGAGATACCACGGTCTCATGATTCAAGGCCACTCGGGGTCAGTGTAGATGGAGTATGATATATGTTGAATGGGGTTAGTATCATTTCCAGGGCAATCAAGGATAAACTGGAATGATGTAGATTGATTAGCCATAGTTGAATGGGCATGTTGGGGTTACTGTTCAGTTCCTTTAGCGCGATCAGGATATGTGTATAATTTGTGGCATTAAGTGTGAGGCTTATCGGCCGCTGTAATTGATGTTATTTATAAGCATTCTTCTGTTAGGCTTATTAAGTGGAAGTGGATTCCGGAAGGGCTATAATGGCTTGGACCACTACTTAGCGATTTTCATATCCTGCGGCTATGGTTATTTACCTGTGTGTTGCTATGATTCCCCTGAAGTGAGTTAATTGAATACTTCTTATATGATGAAGTGTTAAAATTACTGATTTCGGAGTTACGATAAAAATAGTATTATATCGTATGTTTGAACGATTGGTGTTGTGGGTAGCATGGAAATTCAAAGTGCAGATGAAGGTTGCAGTTTGTTGTTGGTAAGCATGTGATGAGCTCGGATAAGCAAGAAAAGGGTGGAATGCTTAAAGTAAATTGGTATGGTATTTTGTGTCACCAGAGATCGGTCTGTTATGAAAGAGGCTTTGCATTCTGGTTAAGGGTTGTTGATTGCTTCTTAGTGTTAGTGCAGCTGATGGTTTAGATGTGCGTCCCCTATCTTTATTTTGGAAGATTGTGGGAATATTTTCCATTGGAAGATTGTACCAGTGTGGCATGTAGCCACTTGTTTGACTAAAGATTTAAACCAAGTATGAGGAATTTGGGTAATATCATTACTTTGAGAATTTATGCCTGGAGGACACTTTGTTTATTGGGTTATGAACCGAGGAGATTTGCTTCGGTTATGACGGTTGTTCTTGTGTATTATTAGAAGAGGGAAATTAGTATGGACCTTTGAAAGATCATTGGTTTTGTTTGACGTGATTAGGATCGACTTGAGGTTGGTGTATGGGTTTAAATGTGAATATGGGATCAATGACATGCCAGTTAGGTTCATTTCAGTAACGCACTTCTTATGGAGTAGTTAAGGTGCCATCTTGTTGACAGATATTTCATGAAGTGATATATTGCACCACGTGAGTTGTGAGACAACCTGAGAAATTATGTATGTGTTGAGAACCCACGTTGGAAAGTCGTATTATGAGCAAAATGGCTCTTGAGACTCAGATTATATATCCCACCTCAGTTGTACCTGAGTATCGTATCTTATGGTGTTATATGTCCCCCATGATGGTATTATGCACTTGGCGTGCTTGTGACCAAATTCGATATCACGTTGTAATGGGCAATTAAGCTCTATGTATACCTCCTTATGTGAGTTCTATGTTAGGATCGGTTGGCACGCCGCCACAGGTACATTATTTGGATCGGGTTGCATGCCACAACAGTGTGATGTTCAGTATAGTTCCCTTATTTGCCTTTATGTGTTCTATTTCCCATTTTCTGAGGAGAGCTCGTTCTAGCTGTGAGACTGTGTCGCATGTAAGACTTGCAACCAGGGTGTCCGTTCAGCATGTTACATGCATCGCATGTATGATTCGTGAGCGGGGTAATTAGATCTCCTTTATAGAGTTTCTTTCCTTTTGTATGACATACTAATTGGTAGCCTATTGGCACATGGTAACGTCATATGAGACTTTTGATTATGTCTGAGGTGGATTATTTCATGAGCAGTTCGTACTAGGTGAGACGAGATTATTGGATTTAGGACATGTGCAATTGGATTATATGAAGGAGGTGAAGGAGATAAAACCATTAGATGGTTTAGAAAGAGGAATGTATCTGGTCAGGAGTATAGACCCAATGATTTGTTGATTCAACAGTTGGTTATGAATTTTGGCACATCTCTTCTGTTGTGTCGGTGTTGTAAGAGTTAGAGCAAGACCCATGTAGGTCTTGAGGTGTAATGGGAGCATCGGATCCATGGAATTTCGATTAATTTGTTCAGAAGGGTTATTGTGGTCATATGAGTAAGTGATGCAAAGTGTGAATTCAACAAAGTTAGGTAGTCGTGTTTAAAGTATAGCATGCAGTGAGTGATATGGTGATTATATGATGGAAATAGGGCTGGCATAGAAATTCCAGGTGTTGGAATTGGGCTCTAAGGCTTATTTTTTTAATAAAAGGGAATATCTTAGGAATTTATCGAGCTAATGTGCTCAACTAAGTTGTGGTAGCACGGTAAGGTGCATGAGAAGTTAAACAGTGATTTCAGACTACATCAGTGTAATTCTCAGTAAGTTAAAGGACGAACGTATGTTTAAGTGAGAGGAAATGTAATGACCCAACTAGTCAATATAAGCCCTAGCGCGTCATTCACCAGTATGAGGCCATGAGCAGCTCCATTTCAGGTATTGTGCCTTGTACGTGTGGTCGGAATTGAATTTCCGAAAGTCCAGAGTTAAATTGGAATGAGAATTCTTATTTTGGGAGCTTAAAGTTGAAAGAAACAACTAGGATTAGAATTTTTAGTAAACGACCTCGAAATCAAGATTTGAAGGTTCCAGCAGATTCGTATGATGATTGCGGACTTGAGGATATGGCCGGATTGGGTTTTGGATAACCCGAGAGTATTTTGGCACATATTATGGAAGTTGGCATTTTGGAAGAAATTTCATGAGTTTGGTTTGAAGTTCACTTCAGTTTTATCAATGTCTATTTGGGATTCTGATACTGTGAATAGTTCTGTATGGTGATTGTGGAGTTGGGGGCACGATCGAAATTGAATTCAGAGGCCCATAAGTCATTTTTGAACAATATGGCTAAATATAGAAATTTGAAGGTTTTTTAGAAGTTTGACCGGAAGTGGCCTTTTTTATATGGGGGTCGGAATCCATTTTTAAAATTGGGAATAGGTTCATAGTGTCAAATATGACTTGTCCGCATAATTTGAGGTCAATCAGACATGGTTTGATAGGTCTAAACACCAGAAATAGAAGTTTGAATTTCTAAAGTTCATAAAGCATGAATCAGGTTATACATAGTGAATTTAGCGTTAGTTGATGTGAGTTAAGGCCTCGAGAAAGTCTGGAATTTGTTTTGGGATTGGTTGGTAGGTTTGGTTGAGGTCCCGGGGGCCTCAAGTTGATTCCGGATGGTTAACGGATCGAATCCGGAGTTTGATCAATGGGTTGGGGCTGTTGCTACTGGTATTTCCGCTTCTGCGGATTTGGAACTGCAGAAGCGAAGAAGAAGCCGCAGAAACAACTACATGTGGAGCAGCCTAGGACCGCAGAAGCGGCCTAAGATTCGCAAAAGAATAACTGCATATGCGGTTGGCCGACCGCAGAAGCGGATATTGTGTTGTAGCCCAAGACCGCAGAAGCAGAATTTTTTACCGCAAATGCGGAACCGCATAGGTAGAAATAACTCCCCGGAAGCGGAAATGACTAGCGCAGTGAGATTTCTAAAATTCTGGGTTGAGATCATTTCAACCCCATTTTTCTTCCATTAGAGTTGAAGGGGAGCAACTTTAAGGCGCCATTTTCGTCACTTGTCATGAGGTAAATAATTTATGCAAGCTTTGGGTTAAATACAAGGTTTATACATGGATTTGGGGATGAGAATTGTACAAAAACTTGGGGTTTAAGGGAAAACCTATAAAATTAGTGTTCTTGAATTTTGACCACGATTTTGAGTTTGGAAGTAAGAGCAAAACACATATTTGAGTTCGCGAGTCCAAGGGTAAACCTTATCTTCCAGAAATTTTTGATTTCGGGCACGTGGGCCCAAGGGTATTTTTGTCAACTTTTCGTTCGGGGTGGGAATTGTTACAAATTGGGTTTTAAAGTTTAATCGAGATTATTTTAATGGCTTTGTCTAATCATTGGCTAGTCTTGGATCATTGTACGTTGGTGCAAGTCTTTGGAGAAATGAAGAATGCCGGTTATGAGTCTCGGCGTGATTTGAGTCTTGTTTCTAACCTTGTAAGAGGGAATTGTCCCCATAGGTGAAATAATTTATTATGTGCTCCTATTTGTGGGGGCTGTTAATGCACGAGGTGACAAGAGTCCATACATAGCTACTATTATGCTATTATTCCGAGTAGTTAGGACCGAAAAGCATGTTATACTTGGATTAATTATGAATCTATTGATAGCTTGAATTGCTTAAATCACATTGAATTAGTAAGTAAGCTTCTAAGAGGATCAAACATCATTTCTTAAGGATTGTTAAAGGAGAATCGATATTAATTGAATAATTTCTCCTCGATAAATTCTTAATTAACTACTTGAGCATGTATTTTATGTGTACCTACGTCGCATGACTGATTCACAAGAAAGGTATGTGTTTATTTACGGAATGGGTCGAACGCCTTGACAGGTTAAATAGATGCATATATGGTTCAGGCCGTTCGACCCTCGGTAGTGCACAGTTTACACTCCTATTTGATCGGGCCATAACCTCGTTGTGATTCGTGCATGTTACTTGCCTGACGGAAGTGTTCGGCACCACCCCGACTCTTAGTATCAGAGCACTAGGGTCCCGTCGGTCTCACGAGTCATGAGCAAGTCTCGTAGAGTCTCACGGATTGGTACAGAGATGTCTGTACTTATCCTCGAGAGGCTACAGGGCTGTTACAAGTACGTCAATTATTGATTTCCTTATCGTGCAGTTCAATTCCTTTGAGGCTTGTGCCTTTTGTTTCTTCCTACTAAATCTTACGCGAGCGGTTGATAAGGATTGTAATGGCAGTGCAAATATGGTGCGGGATGATTCTCCCGGTATAGTTGTTTCGACTAATATAGTCTCCTTATGAAGTGAAATTTTAGTGTTCAACTCAGTGATAGAACTTCTAAGAGCCTTGAGTCTAGGCGCAGGTTTTCGCGATGCTTATGAGCGACTATTCCGCAGTATTGTTGTAATGGTAGGATGTTTGCCCACGCATTGGGGCAGTGAATGACTTGAAGGGAGGCTTACTCTTTGTGTAATCAAGGGGTTCTGTCTTTAATTCCCAGCGAAGGAAAGGTAGTCGAATTAAGGATGGTCAGATCTGGGCTGGTGTGAGTGATAAGACTTGGTAATTGAAACTGTGGTGGAGCTTTCTTCTATGATGGGGTATATTGGCCCTAACGAAACGAACTGAGTTCGTCGATGTTATAATCTACTATAATTTGCTTCTGCAAGATATTGTAAAATACTATTGGAGATACAACAGTTAGATATCGCATGGTGCGATGGTTTAGGATCAAATCAGAATTTCTAATGATGACGGTTCGAGAAAGATGACCTACAAAAACGTTTGGAGGCAGTAGAAAATTGTGGATTCAAGTTCTATGAAGATAAATTTTATTAAGACAACGACTGAGCAACAAAAGATGAGAAGGACAAGTGGGAAGGGTTAGGCGAAGTTCTAAACTTCTAAAAGGCTAGGCTTAGAGAACGCATGTCGGGAAATTGATTATAGAAGTGAGTTTGCCCAAAGAGGGAGAGTAGCGAAGCTGCATAGGGGCTTGGTAATAGGGTGACTATACGTCTTAAGGAGAGTCTGGAACGATTAGAGAATATTGGTGCTTTGTTATTGGGGTCTACGGATCTAATTTGAAGTAGGGATTCTTGTGCGGCCGGATATTTAATGTAACGGAAAGGAGCAGCATAAATGAAGAAGGATGTAGCATGACTTTGAATTAAAAGGATGTTGTCGCACACTTAAATGATTTCCATGAGGGGTAAATGGAACTGTGTAGTTGGAAAGTCAGCTCAGACCCAGTATAGGTTATTGATATCAAAGTGATTGTGCCCCGTGCAGCGGTATTGGAAGAGACCGGGGAGAGCTTCTATAGGTGGGTTACCCAAGGGAGCAGGTTAGAAGTCGCATGGTTTGCAAGGCTTCTACAAAGAATCCTATCGATTATATAGCAACGGAATTGATTGTGAAAATATGTTGATGAGTTATAATATAAGAATGGGTTTTATAGAAAGATTTCGAAAGCTTTGTCAGTTCATTGCGTGAGGTTATGTGTATAAGAGATAAAAAGGACAGGTGAATTCCAGATTTGTGGTATGATGGCTTCAAGCTAAGTGGGAGCGTCCCACCGCTTATGATGGGATGCAGAGATAACTACTCATGATGTTTCTGGTTATTAGCATATTGATGGGTTATTAAAGCTACGGGAAAAGACCGTGAGTGGTAAAATGAGTAGATGAATTATTGGGGTCGTGTTATGGTCGGCCTTATTAGCGCATGCTCGGATTTTAGGGAAGGTTTCAGGATTTATGTCTTTTATAGAAATGGGATTAAAGGGGAGAGAATCTGCCAAGTGCTTCATTGAGAGGGTATTAATGTGCTAGAAGATTCATGGATTTTATTATATTCGGGATCAAGTCAGAGCGAATGGCTCTCAACAACGATCCTAGTAGATCCCAAGGGCTAAACTATGGTGCCCAATGATCTCAAGAATATGAGTATAATTAAGGATCAAGATTTGTAACAGCTTATGAAAAGGTGCCTAGAATGTTCATTAATATTTTAACTTGTGGTGTAGCATTTGTGAGATATGAAATAGTTTGTGGGATTTAAGACAGTACGGTCTCTTTACTCAAGACCACACGAGGTGAGTGTTGAGGGTGTATGTTATGTGTTGAATAAAGTTAGTATTATTTCCACGGTAATCAAGGATAAACTGGAAGGAGGCAAATTGATTAGCCATAGTTGAATTGGAATGTTGGGGTTAGTGATCAGTTCCTTCAGCACGATCAATATATGCATATGATTTGTGGTGATACGTGTGTGTGACGACCCAAAGGGTCATCACTTATTTTATTAATCATTTTGAGCTTCTGAGGTCTTGAAAACCTCATTTATAGTTGCCTCGATTTGCGTACACAATTCAGACGCGAAGCTGGAAAATGTTTATGTTGAAATATGTGAAATATGTGAAAAATTTGAAGAATTTTGATATTAATATTAATATGGTTGACTTTGGTCAACATTTTTTGTAAACGGACCTGGACCCGTAATTTGACGGTCTCAGAAAATCCGTAGAAAAATATGGAACTTGGGCGTATGCCCGGAATTGAAATCCGAGGTCTAGAACCCCAGTAAATCAATTTATCTGTTAAATTGTTTTCTGAAAATTTTTTAGTAATATGAAACTGAAATTTTATTAAAAAGTAGCGATATCGGGCTCGTATTTTGGTTCCGACGCCCGGTACAGGTCATATATGTTGGTTAAGCGCTTCCTGTAAAGTTTGGTTGAAAACGGACGTCGTTTGACGTGTTTTGGCTTTAAATTGGAAATTTTGGAAGTTATGAAATTTTGAAAGAATTCTTGAGTTTTAAGGCTCAATTCCTTGATTTTGATGCTATTTTGGCGATTTGATCGCGCGAGCAAGTTCGTATAATGTTTTTGAGTCAGTGTACATATTTGGTTTGAATCCCCGAGTGTTCGGGTGAGTTTCGGATAGGTAACGGGATGGTTTTGGACTTGGAAATGCAGCAGAAATTCTGCAATTTTTGCACAGAGATTTTCTTCTATGCGATCGCATAGGTGTAGCTGCGATCGCGTAGAGCAAAGTTTAGGAGTCCTGAAAATCCTTCTATGCGATCGCATTATTGTTCCTGCGATCGCATAGCTTGCCATTTTTCCTTTACGCGATCGCATACCATGTAATGCGATCGCATTGTGTAAAAAGCCAGCCCCTTATTTCTCCTCTATGCGATCGCCTAGTGTGTCCTGCGATTGCATAAGGTAGCATGTCCATTCTATGCGATCGCAGAGTACAAATGACCTTACTCTATACGATCGCATCAGTAGCTCCGCGATCGCATAGAACAAATTTATGCCTAGTGAATTAAATCCCAACATAGAACAGAAACAGGATAAAAATCCCATTTCTGTTCAACTCTTTTCTCCACAGCTCCTTGGGCGATTTTTGAGCGATTCTTCATCAAAGTTCTTGGGTAAGTGATTCTTAACTCGTTTTCGTCATTTTCCATCAATATTATTTGAATTCCTAAGCCTAAATAGGTGTAAATGGGTAGAAAATAGAGAATTGAGTATAGTAAGGGTTTTCAAAGAATTTGCGATCTAGACTTCATTTTGCAGTCGAACTTAAGAACAAATTGTATATTTGAACTCATGGATGATTGGGTGAACTTATTTTGGTTCGAAACTTGAGTTTCGATTATGTGGGCTCGGGGTCGATTTTTACTATTCCGGGCGCAGAATGTTGCAAAAATCATATTTAGCAATATGAACTAGTCTGTTAAGTAGAATTAATGATATTAAATCAATTGTTTATAGATACGATTGGATTGGAGCCAAATTAAAAAGGAAAAGGCATTGCTACGGATTGAATAGTTCGTAAACTTTCGAGGTAAGTGTTTGTTCTATCCTAGTTTGAAGGAATAGGAATTTAGTTGTGCATGAATTGTTGATTAAGAGTTATTGGTGTCACACCGGTAACGGAGATAAATTATTGAATCATTAGCAATTATTTGTTTAAAACCGGTAATTATAAATATTGTTGATGCAGAAATTATTGGTTAAATGCCGGTATATATATATATATATATATATATATATATATATATATATATATATATATATATATATATATATATATATGAATTGGGATCGTGTGGCACGCCGACCACAAAGTGATTTAAAAATCTTGGCATTGGCCATAGTTGCGGTAGCCTATGGATATATTTGGGAGCGGGTGGTACGCCTACCACAAGGTATAATTTATTGATACAATTGGGATCGGGTGGTACACCTACCACAAGGTATAATTTATTGATACAATTGGGATCGGGTGGTACGCCTACCACATGATATAACTTATTGATACAATTGGGAGCGGGTGGTACGCCTACCACAAGATATAATTTACTGTTACAGTTGGGAGCGGGTGGTACGCCTACCACGCGATATGAAATGAAAAAGGAATTGAGACATGAAAGTAAGATTTATTATGTTGACTAGATTACTCTGGATATTATGAGTTATTGATTGTTATTTCAGAGCAGAGTCTTTCCTTATAAATGTTTTGTATATGTATATATATTGCAACTGTACAGGTTTATGTGGGTGACTGGCCTTAGTCTCGTCACTATTTTGCTGGGATAGGCCAGACACTTACCAGCACATGTGGTCGCTTGCGCTGATACTACACTATGCGCTCTTTTTTTTGCGCAGATACAGGTTACGGACAGCAGCAGCGGTAGTAGCGATTGTGGATATTCCGACTACTGAGACTACAAGGTAGCCTTGCAGGCGTCCGCAGGACCCGTTGTCTCTTTTATCTATGTATTTCATTCTGTTATCTCATGTATTCGAGATAAACGGCTTATATTTCTTTCAGATAATTGTGTGTATTATTCTTAGAAGTTCGTGAGTATTGTGACACCAGTCTTGTGTAGTGTATCATGTTTGGGTTTCTTTATCCTATTTGATAAGATTGACTAAGTCTTCCGCTAAGTTTAATTATTCCACTAAAATTATATGTTTTTAATTTTAAAGTCTTAATAAGAGTTTGGTAACTAATGGAAATGTAAGTAATATTTGGCTTGCCTAGCTTCCACTAGTAGCGCCATCATGACTCCCGATGGTGGGAAATCCGGGTCGTGACAAGTTGGTATCAGAGCACTAAGTTGCATAGGTCTCACAACTCACGAACAACCTTAGTAGAGTCTGAAGGATCGGTACGGAGACGTATGTACTTATCCTCCAGAGGGTACAGAGTTAGGAAAATTTTCCCTTTATTCTTTCCGGTCGTGCGACTTGATCTTTCAAATGTTAATTGAATTTCTACTCTATTCTTCCGCAGATGGTAAGAACACGTGCATCCTCATTTACTGACCAGCAGCCCGAGGTCCCAGCAGCGGCAGCTCCTGCTAGGGGTAGAGGCCGAGGTCGAGGTCGTCCTAGAGGCCAAGGTAGGGGTAGAGCTCATCCCCGAGCAGCAGCACAAGTGGCAGAACCTCAGGCTCATATCGAGGAAGGAGGTTCCAGTCCCAACAGCTCCAGTAGGCCCAGCTCAGGTCCCAGGAGGGGTTATGTTTTCACCGGATCTTCAGGATGCTTTGGTCCGGATAGCAGGTTTTATGGACAATATCACCAGAGCAGGTTTATTACCAGTAGCACCAGCCACTTCTCAAGCTGGAGGAGGTAATCAGACTCCTGCTATGCGGACTCCGGAGCTAGTAATTCCCCAAGCTCAGGTTCTTGTGATTCAGCCAGTTAAGGTAGCTCAGCCTGTTATTGTGAATCCGTCTAATGATGGTGCAGCTATGTTCGCTGACGCGTTATGGAGATTGGACAAGTTTACCAAGTTGTTCACTACCACATTCAGTGGCACTCCTTCAGAGGATCCAGAGGATTTCCTATATAGCTGCCACGAGGTTCTCCTTACTATGGGCATTGTGGAGACTAATGGTGTGGACTTTACTACTTTTTGATTATCTGGTTCTGCCAAGACTTGGTGGAGGGATTATTGTCTATCCAGGCCAGCGGGATCATCTTCTTTGACTTGGGGGCAATTTGCAGAACTGTTCTTGGAAAAGTTCCTTCCAACAACTCAGCGGGAGGCTCTGCGCAGGCAATTTGATCGTCTTCATCAGGGTTCTATTTCTGTCACACAGTACTAGACTAGGTTCGTGGACCTGGCTCGTCATGCTATTATCATACTTCCTACAGATCGGGAAAGGGTGAGAAGGTTTATTGAAGGCTTGAATCAACCAATTCGACTACAAATGGCTTTGGGGGCAGGAACCGAATTCACTTTTCAGGAGGCGGCTAATGCAGCCCGCCGGATCGAGATGGCTCTGTCACAGGGAGCAAGACATGGATCGGATAAGAGATCTCGTAATTCGGGTAGATTCAGTGGTACCTCGTCTGGAGATAGAGATTTTTATGATAGAGGCCATCCTCCTAGGCCTTATCAGTCAGCTCTTCAGGTTTCTCACGATCCTTCTGGTGATCGTAATTCTCAGCCACGCTACTCTGATCAGTAGCCTATCAGTGCACCACCACTTCGCTATTTTCAGCAGCCGAGGGCTTGTTTTACGTGCGGTGATCTTGGGCACATTGCAAAGTATTGCCCTCGAGCTTCTGACAGATCTCAGCAGCAGGGTTCTCGTGCCATGATTCAGGCCCCAGTTCCCCCACAGCCTGCCCAGCCAGCTAGAGGCGGAGGTAGAGGATATAGAGGTGGAGGTAGAGGTCATAGAGGTGGAGCTCAGACCGATAGAGGTAGAGACCAGCCAGCAGCTGATCGTCCTATAGATGCTGCTCAGGGTAGTGGGGCACAGCCCCGATGTTGTGCACTTCCCACCAGACCAGAGGCTGATTCTTTTGATGTCGTCATTACAGGTATTATTATGGTTTGTGATAGAAAGGCATCAGCATTATTTGACACTAGGTCTACATATTCGTACGTGTCTTCCTATTTTGCACCGTACTTGATTCAGCCTAGTGATGCACTGGGTGTTCCTGTTCATGTGTCTACACCAGTAGGCGATTCTATTATGGTTGATCGAGTTCATAGGTCATGTATTATAGTAATTGAGGGTCTCGAGACCCGTGCTGATTTATTGCTCCTAAATATGGTGGAATTTGATATTATATTAGGCATGGATTGGCTATCTCCATATTATGCTATTTTAGATTTCCATGCCAAGACTGTGACTTTAGCTCTGCCGAATTTGCCTCATATAGAGTGGAAAGGAATTTCAGGTCATACTAGTCGCAATGTTATTTCTTATGTTAAGGCTCAGCGTATGGTTGGGAAGGGATGCTTGGCTTATTTGGCCTATGTCCGCGATTCCAGTGCTGAGGTTCCTTCTATTGACTGTGCCGGTGGTTCGCGAATTTCTGGAAGTATTTCCTTCAGACTTGCCAGGTATGCCGCCCGATAGGGACATTGATTTTTGCATTGACTTGGCTCCAGGCACTCAGCCCATTTTCATTCCCCCATATCGTATAGCTCCGCCAGAGTTAAAAGAATTGAAGGAGCAGTTGCAGGATTTACTTGAAAAGGGTTTCATTAGACCCAGTGTTTCGCCGTGGGGTGCACCAGCATTATTTGTAAAGAAGAAAGATGGTTTGATGAGAATGTGCATTGACTATCGACAGCTAAACAAGGTGACTATCAAAAATAAATATCCACTTCCGTGAATTGATGATCTATTTGACCAGCTTTAGGGTGCCAAGGTATTTTCAAAGATAGATTTGAGATCTGGCTATCATCAGCTGAAGATTAGGGCATCTGATGTCCCTAAGACAGCGTTCCGCACTCGGTATGGACATTATGAATTTCTGGTCATGTCTTTTGGGTTGACAAATGCTCCAGCGGCTTTTATGGAATTAATGAATCGGGTGTTCCGGCCTTATTTAGACTTGTTTGTAATAGTCTTCATTGATGACATATTAATATATTCCCGCAGTCAGGAGGAGTATGCGCAACATCTCAGAATGGCCTTGCAGACTCTGAGAGATAGCCAACTATATGCAAAGTTTTCAAAGTGTGAATTTTGGCTAAATTCAGTTGCATTCATGGGTCATATTATGACGGCAACAGGTATTCAGGTTGATCCGAAGAAGATTGAGGCAGTCAAGAACTGGCCTAGACCGACATCAGCCACAGATATTCGGAGTTTCTTGGGATTAGCGGGTTATTATCGTCGATTCGTAGAGGGATTTTCATCTATTGCAACCCCACTGACCAGATTGACCCGGAAAGGTGTTCAATTTGAATGGTCCGATGAATGTGAGGCGAGCTTTCAAAAGCTCAAGACAGCCTTGACCACATCACCGGTATTGGTTTTACCCACAGGTACGGGACCTTATACTGTTTATTGTGATGCTTCCCGTATTGGGCTTGGTGCAGTGTTAATGCAGGATAGCGAGGTTATTGCCTATGCTTCGAGACAGTTGAAGATTCATGAAAAGAACTATCCAATGCATGACCTAGAATTGGCAGCGATTATTCACGCATTGAAGATCTGGAGGCATTATTTGTATGGCGTAGAATGTGAAGTATACACCGATCATAAGAGTCTTCTTTATTTGTTTAAGTAGAAAGAGTTGATTTTGAGGCAGAGAAGGTGGCTAGAATTGCTAAAAGATTATGATGTCGCCATTTTATATCATCCGGGAAAAGCAAACGTGGTGGCCGACGCTTTGAGTAGGAAGTCAGCCAGTATGGGCAGTCTTGCTTATATTCCAGTCAATCACAGATCACTTGCTTTGGATGTTCAGTCCTTGGCCAACCGATTTGTGAGGTTGGATATTTCTGAGCCTAGTCGAGTTCTAGCTTGCACGATCGCTCGCTCTTCATTATTGGAGCGTATCCGCGATCAGAAATATTATGATTCTTATTTATGTGACCTTAGAGATACGGTGCAGCGAGGAGGTGCTAAACAGGTCACCTTAGATGCTGATGGGATCATAAGGATGCAAGGGCGCATTTGTGTGCCAAATGTTGATGGGCTTAGAGAATTGATTCTAGAAGAAGCTCACGGTTCGCGGTATTCTATTCATCCAGGTGCAGCAAAAATGTATCAGGATTTGTGGCAGCATTATTGGTGGCGTAGAATGAAAAAGGATATTGTGGCATATGTGGCACGGTGTCTGAATTGTCATCACGATAAAATTGAGCATCAGAGACATGTCGGTTTACTTCAGAGGATTGATCTTCCTGAATGGAAGTGGGAGCGAATCACGATGGATTTCGTTTCGGGACTTCCGAAGACTCGGAAGAAGTTTGATGCTATTTGGGTGATTGTTGATAGGCTGACCAAGTCAGCTCATTTTGTTCCGATTGCCACTACCTATTCATCCGAGAGGTTAGCTGGGGTTTATATCAGGGAGATCGTTCGCCTTCATGGCGTGCCAATCTCTATTATTTTAGACCGAGGTGCACAGTTTACCTCACATTTCTGGAATGCGGTTCAGCGAGAGTTGGGCACGCAAGTTCAGCTGAGTACAACCTTTCATCCCCAAACGGATGGTCAGTCCGAGAGGACTATTCAGATACTGGAAAATATGCTACGGGCGTGTGTTATTTATTTTGGTGGTTCGTGGGATCAATTCCTGCCTTTGGCAGAGTTTGCTTATAATAATAGTTATCAATTGAGCATCCAGATGGCTCCTTATGAAGCATTGTATGGTAGGCGGTGTCGTTCTCCGGTTGGATGGTTTGAAGCGGGAGAAGCTCGGTTATTGGGCACGGATTTAGTTCAGGACGCCTTAGATAAAGTCAAGATTATTCAAGAAAAGCTTCGCACAGCTCAGTCCAGGCAAAAGAGCTATGTAGATCGCAAGGTTAGAGATATAGCTTTCATGGTAGGGGAGCGAGTATTACTCCGAGTGTCGCCTATGAAGGGCGTGATGAGATTTGGAAAGAATGGCAAACTTAGCCCTAGGTTTATTGGACTATTCGAGATTCTTGATCGTGTGGGAGAGGTGGCATATAAACTTGCCTTGCCACCTAGATTATCAGCTATACATCCAGTGTTTCATGTGTCCATGCTTCGAAAATATCACGGCGATCCATCGCACGTGTTAGATTTCAGAATTATCCAATTGGACAAAGATCTGTCCTATGAGGAGGAGCCGGTAGCCATTCTAGACCGGCAGGTTCGACAGTTGAGGTCGAAGAGTTTTCCTTCCGTGCGAGTTCAGTGGAGGGGTCAGCCTCCTGAGGCATCGACCTGGGAGTCCGAGTCTGACATGCAGAGCCGATATCCTCATCTATTCCTCGACTCAGGTACTTCTTTCTTTTGTCCGTTCGAGGACGAACATTTGTTTTAGAGGTGGAGAATGTGACGACCCAAAGGGTCATCACTTGTTTTATTAATCATTTCGAGCTTCTGAGGTCTTGAATTCCTCATTTATAGTTGTCTCGATTTGCGTGCACAGTTCGGACGCGAAGCTGGAAAATATTTATGTTGAAATATGTGAAATATGTGAAAAATTTGAAGAATTTTGATATTAATAATGATATGGTTGACTTTGGTCAACATTTTTGGTAAACGGACCCGGACCCGTGATTTGACGGTCTCAGAAAATCCGTAGAAAAATATGGAACTTGGGCGTATGCCCGGAATTTAAATCCGAGGTCTAGAACCCCGGTAAAAGAATTTTTCTGTTAAATTGTTTTTTGAAAATGTTTTAGTAAAATGAAACTGAAATTTTATTAAAAAGTAGCGATATCGGGCTCGTAGGTTCCGATGCCCGGTACAGGTCATATATGTTGGTTAAGCGCTTCCTGTAAAGTTTGGTTGAAAACAGACGTCGTTTGACGTGTTTTGACTTTAAATTGGAAATTTTGGAAGTTATGAAATTTTGAAAGAATTCTTGAGTTTTAAGGCTCAATTCCTTGATTTTGATGTTATTTTGGCGATTTGATCGCGCGAGCAAGTTCGTATGATGTTTTTGAGTCAGTGTACATATTTGGTTTGAATCCCCGAGGGCTCGGGTGAGTTTCGGATAGGTAACGGGATGGTTTTGGACTTGGAAATGCAGCAGAAATTCTGCAATTTTTGCACAGAGATTTTCTTCTATGCGATCGCATAGGTGTAGTTGCGATCGCGTAGAGCAAAGTTTAGGAGTCCTAAAAATCCTTCTATGCGATCGCATTATTGTTCCTGCGATCGCATAGCTTTCCATTTTTCCTTTACGCGATCGCATACCATGTAATGCGATCGCATTGTGTAAAAAGCCAGCCCCTTATTTCTCCTCTATGCGATCGCATAGTGTGTCCTGCGATCGCATAAGGTAGCCTGCCCATTCTATGCGATCGCAGCTTCTTCAATGCGATCACAGAGTACAAATGACCTTACTCTATGCGATCGCATCAGTAGCTCCGCGATCGCATAGAACAAATTTATGCCCGGTGAATTTAATCCCAAAACACAATAGAAACGGGATAAAAATCCCATTTCTGTTCAACTCTTTTCTCCACAGCTCCTTGGGCGATTTTTGAGCGATTCTTCATCAAACTTCTTGGGTAAGTGATTCTTAACTCGTTTTCTTCATTTTCCATCAATATTATTTGAATTACTAAGCCTAAATAGGTGTAAATGGGTAGAAAAATAGAGAATTGAGTATAGTAAGGGTTTTCAAAGAATTTGCGATCTAGACTTCGTTTTGGAGTCGAACTTAAGAATAAATTGTATATTTGAACTCATGGATGATTCGGTGAACTTATTTTGGTTCGAAACTTGAGTTTCGATTATGTGGGCCCGGGGTCGATTTTTACTATTCCGGGCAGAATGTTCTAAAAATCATATTTAGCAATATGAACTAGTCTGTTAAGTAGAATTGATGATATTAAATCAATTGTGTATAGATACGATTGGATTGGAGCCAAATTCGAAAGGAAAAGGCATTACTACGGATTGAATCGTTCGTAAACTTCGAGGTAAGTGTTTGTTCTATCCTAGTTTGAAGGAATAGGAATTTAGTTGTGCATGAATTGTTGATTAAGAGTTATTAGTGTCACACCGGTAACGGAGATAAATTGTTGAATCATTAGCAATTATTGGTTCAAAACCGGTAATTATAAATATTGTTGATGTAGAAATTATTGGTTAAATACCGGTAATATATATATATATATATATATATATATATATATATATATATATATATATATATATATTTATGAATTGGGATCGTGTGGCGCGCCGACCACAAAGTGATTTAAAAATCTTGGCATTGGCCATAGTTGCCGGTAGCCTATGGATATATTTGGGAGCGGGTGGTATGCCTACCACAAGGTATAATTTATTGATACAATTGGGATCGGGTGGTACGCCTACCACAAGGTATAATTTATTGATACAATTGGGATCGGGTGGTACGCCTACCACATGATATAACTTATTGATACAATTGGGATCGGGTGGTACGCCTACCACAAGATATAATTTACTGTTACAGTTGGAAGCGGGTGGTACGTCTACCACGCGATATTAAATGAAAAAGGAATTGAGACATGAAAGTAAGATTTATTAAGTTGACTAGATTACTCTGGATATTATGAGTTATTGACTGTTATTTCAGAGCAGAGTCTTTCCTTATAAATGTTTTGTATATGTATATATATATTGCAACTGTACATGTTTATGTGGGTGACTGGCCTTAGTCTCGTCACTATTTCGCTGGAATAGGCCAGACACTTACCAGCACATGGGGTCGGTTGTGCTGATACTACACTCTGCGCTCTTTTTTTTGCGCAGATACAGGTTATGAACAGCAGCAGCGGTTAGAGATTGTGGATATTCCAACTACTGAGACTACGAGGTAGCCTTGCACGCGTCCGCATGACCCGTTGTCTCTTCTATCTATGTATTTCATTCTGTTATCTCATGTATTCGAGATAAATAGCTTATATTTCTTTCGAACAATTGTGCATATTATTCTTATAAGTTCGTGAGTATTGTGACACCGGTCTTGGGTAGTGTATCATGTTTGGGTTTCTTTATCATATTTGATAAGATTGACTAAGTCTTCCGCTAAGTTTAATTATTCCGCTGTAATTTATATGTTTTTAAATTTAAAGTCTTAATAAGAGTTTGGTAACTAATGGAAATGTGAGTAATATTTGTCTTGCCTAGCTTCCACTAGTAGGCGCCATCATGACTCCCGATGATGGGAAATCCGGGTCGTGACAGTGTGAGCCTTGTCGGCTGGCATAATTGATGTTATTTAGAAGCATTCTTCTGTTATGGCTGATTAAGTGGAAGCGGATTCTGAAAGGGCCATAGTGGCTTAGACCACTACTTAGAGATTTGTATATCCTGCGGCTATGGGAATTCACTTGTGTGTTGCTATGATTCTCCTGAAGTGAGTTAAGTGAAAAGTTCTTATATGATAAAGTGTTCAAATATTACTAATTTTGAAGTTATAATAAAATAGTGTTCTATCTTATGTTGGCACGTTGGGTGCAGTGAGTTGCATGGAAATTCAAAGTGCGGATCGAGGTTGTAGTTTGCTGTTGGTAAGGATGTCACGAGCTCGGATGAGCAAGAAAATGGTGGAATATTTAAATTGGTATGGTATTTAGTGTCACTGGAGATTGATGTGTTGTGAACGATGCATTGTATTCTGGTTAAGGATCCATGATCGCTTCTCAACGTTAGTGCGACCTATGGTTTAGATGTGCAGACCCATTATTTATTTTAGAAGATTGTGGTGACGTGTTCCACAGGAAGATTGCACCAGTGTGGCATGTAGCGACTTGTTTGACTAAAGATTTAAACCAAGTATGAGGAATTTGGGTAATATCATTACTTTGAGAATTTACGCCTGGAGGGCACTTTGTTTAGTGGGTTATAAACCGAGGAGGTTTGCTCTGGTTATGACAGTTTTCTTGTGTGTTAAGAGAAGAGGGAAATTAGTATGGACCTTTGAAAGGATATTGTCTTAATTTGACGTGATCAAGATCGACTTGAGGGTGGTGGATGGGTTTAAATGTTAATATGGGATCTATGATAGGCCAGCTAGGTTCATTTCTGTAACGCACTTCTTATGGAGTAGTCAGAGTGTCATCTCGTTGTCAGGTATTTTGTGAAGTGATACATTATTCCATGTTAGTTGTGAGATAGCTTGAGAAATTGTGTATGTGTTGAGGAACTGCGAGGGAAGTCATATTATGAGTACAGTGGCTATTGAGATTCAGATTAATATCGTACCTCAATTGTGCTTGAGTTTCGTAGCTTATGGAGCTATATTTCCCCCCAGTGATGGAATTATGCACTTAACGTGCTTGTGACCAAATTCGATGTCTTGTTGTAATGGGCAATTTAGCTTGATGTATATCTCTTTATGTGATTTCTATGTATGGACCAGTTGGCACGCCGCCACAAGTTCGTTATTTGGATCGGGTTGCACGCCGCAATAGTGTGATATTCAATACAGTTCCCCTATTTGCCTTATGTGTTATGTTTCCATTTTTTTAGGAGAGCTCGTTCTAGTTGTGAGCCCGCGTTGCATGTATGATTTGTGAGCGGGGTGTCCGTTTAGCATGTCACCCACGTCGCATGTATGATTCACGAACGGGGTAACTAGATATCATTTTCAAGGTTTTTTTCCTTTTGTATCACATTCTAATTGGTAGACTATTGCCACATGGTAGCGTCATATGGGACTTTTGATTGGGTCTGAGGTGCCTTAACTACAATTGGATTATATGAAGGGCATGAAAAACCTAAGACCATTAGATGGTTCGGGAAGAGGCAATGACTCTTGTCAGGGGTATAGACCCAATGATTTGTTGATTCAGCAGTTGATTATAAATTTCGGCACATCTCTTCTGTCGTGTCGGTGTTGTGATAGTTAGAGAAAGACCCATGTAGTTCATGAGGTGCAATGGGAGCATCGAATTCGTGGAATTTTGATTAATCCGATCAGAAATATTATTGTTGTCCTATGAGTAAGTGATGCAAAGTGTGAATTTAACAAAGTTACGCAGTCGTGTATGAATACAACGTGTAGTGATTGATATGTTGATCAGTTGTTCGAAACGGGAAATTGAGCTCTGAGGCTTATTTGTTGAATAAAAGGGAATATCTTTAGAATTTATCGAGCTAATGTGCTCAACGTAGTTGTGGTAGAACGGGAAGGTGCATGAGAGTTAAGTAGTGATTTCAGACTACATCAATGTAATTCTCAGCACGTTTGAGGATGTACGTATGTATAAGATGGAGAGAATATAACAACCCGAACGGTCGTTTTGAGCCCTATCATATCAGTCAGCGGTCTGAGGCCATGAGAAGCTTCATTTCAGGTATTGTGACATGTACATGTGGTCGGAATTGAATTTCGGGAAGACAATAGTTAAATTGAACGGGAGAATTCTTATTTTGGAAGCTTAAAGTTGAGTGAATGAACTAGGATTTGAATTTTGAGTAAACAACCTTAGAATCGAGATCTAAAGGTTCCAACAGGTTCGTATGATAATTTCGGACTTGGGCGTATGCCTGGATTGGGTTTTGGATAACCGGGGAATGTTTTGGCACCTACTATGGAAGTTGGCATTTATTGTAGAAATTTAATAAGTTTGGTTAGAAGTTCACTTTAGTGTTATCAATGTCCGTTTGGGATTCTGAGACTGTGCATACTTCTATATGGTGATTATGCAGTTGGGGGCACAATCTGAAGTGAATTCGGAGGCACGTATGTTATTTTGGAGCCATTTGGCTAAAGATAGAAAATTGATGGTTTTTGAGAAGTTTGACCGGAAGTATACTTTTTTATATTGGGATCAGAATCTAATTTTTGAAGTGGGAATAGGTTTGAAATGTGAAATATGACTTGTGCACAAAATTTGAGGTCAATCGGACATGATTTTATTGGTCCAATCACCGGAAAGAGAAGTTTGAAGTTCTAAAGTTCACAAAGCTTGAATTAGGATGTAATTCATTATTGTAGCATTGTTTGATGTGATTTGAGGCCTCGAGCAAGTCTGTAACATGTTTTAGGATTGGTTGGAAGGTTTGGTTGAGGTACCGGTGGCCTCAGATGGATTCCGGATGGTTAAGGGATCGAGTCCAAAGTTTGAAGAAGGGGTTGGGCTGCTGCTTCTGGTATTTACGCTTTTGCGGATTTGCGACCGCAGAAGCAAAGAAGAAGCCGCATAAGCAGCTGGAGGTGGAGTAGCCGACGACTGCAGAAGCGACCCAAAATCTGCAACAGTGGAACCGCATATGCGGTGGGCCGTCCGCAGAAGCAGAAATTGGGCTGGAGCACGAGACCATAGAAGCGGCATTTTTTACCGCAAAAGTGGAACCGCATAGGCGGAAAAAATTCTTCAAAAGTGGAAATGACTTGGGTGAGGTTTTTATAATTCAGGGTTTAGTTCCTTTCAACCCCATTTTTCATCCATTAGTGTCGATGTGGAGAAGCTTTGAGGTGCCATCTTCGTCACTTATCATGAGTGAAGTAATTTATTCAAGCTTTGGGATAAATACAAGGTTTATACATGTATTTGGGGATGAGAATTGTAATTTGGGGTTTGAGGGAAAACCTAGAAAATTAGTGTTCTTGAATTTTGACACCGATTTTGAGTATGGATGTAAGAGGAAATCATATATTTGAGTTCGTTAGTTCATGGATAAATTTTATCTTCGAGAAATTTTAGATTTTGGGCACGTGGGCCCAAGGGCATTTTTGTCAACTGTTCATTCGGGGTTAGGAATTGTTACAAATTGGGTTGTAAAGTTTAACTGAGCCTATATTAATGGATCTGTATAATCATTGGCTAGTTTTGGAGAATTGTACATTGGTGCAAGTTTTCAGAGGAATGAAGAGCCGGTAATGAGTCTTCGGGGCGAGGTGAGTCTCCTTTCTAACATTGTAAGAGCGAATTGTCCCCATAGGTGAAATAAATAAATATGTGCTCCTATTTGAGGGGGCTATGTACGCACGAGGTGAGGAAAGTCTGTGCATATCTACTATTATCCTATTTTCCGGGTAGTTACGACCCAAAATCACGTTATACTTTGATTAATTATGAACATATTGATAGCTTGAATTGCTTAAATCACATTGAATTCGTAAGTAAATTTCTAAAAGGATCAAACTTTATTTCTTAAAGATTGTTAAAGGAGAATCGGTATTAATTGGATAATTTCTCCCCGATGAATTCTTAGTTGACTACTTGAGAATGTATTTTATGTGTACCTACATCACATGCCTCATTAGAGAGCAGAGTATATGTTTATTTATGTAACAGGTTGAATGCTTCGGTAGATTAAATAGATGCATCTATGGTTCAGGCCGTTCGACCCTCGGTAGTGCACAGTTTACATTCATGTTGGATCAGGTCGTCGCCTCGGTGTGATTTGCAAATGTTATTTGTCGCTTGAGAATTTTTAAACGTGAAATTTACCCCTTGTCGCTTGATAAAAACTGATAAGATAATTAAGAATAAACCTTGAAAGCCCTTGATTATTTCTTGAAGGTGTTTACCAGTTTCTGGCTTCAAAAATTAAAACTACCATATAAATCCATGATTTACTCACATTTCTCGAATATTGTCAATTGACCTCTAGTGAGTGTCAAAATTGGCCATCTCGTCTCTACTTCTTCGAGATTAGGCGGGAGACTCACTGAGTACACGTTTATTACATACTCATACTACACTTCTGTGCATTTTTGTTGCACAGGTATGTATATACGTCTAGCGGCCTACTGGACATAGCACGGATGATTCTGGGACTAGATGAGCCGCATTGTTCGTGGTGACCCACAGCTAGTGTAGTTTCTTGCAATATTTTTATACTTATTCCATGTCCATTATATTTCGGACAGATGTTGTATTTTATTTTCCTTATCAATAGATTCTCATGCACTTGTGATACCGGGTTCTAGGATGGTTTTGAAAGATGTGTACTAATAGTTGTCACTTAATTTGAATTGAAGTAGAGATTGTTTTAAATTGAAGGAAAAAATTATAGGTTTTCAAAGGTATTATAAGAGAATTTAATTGATAATTTAGCTAGCTTCCATGATAGAGGTGCCTGGCGACACCCAAACCCTTAGTGGATTTTGGTTCGTGACAATCAGCTAAAATGATTCAGAATTTCTCGGGGTTAGCAGGCTACTACCGTCGATTCGTAGAAGAGTTTTCATCTATTGCAGCCCCGATGACCAGATTGACCCAGAAAGGTGCCCAAATCTGATGGTCAAATGAGTGTGAGGCGAGCTTTTAGAAGCTCAAGACAGCTCTGACTACGACATCGGTGTTGGTTTTACCCACAGGTTCAGAGCCTTATACAGTCTATTATGATGGTTCATGTATTGGGCTTGGTGCAGTGTTGATGGAGGGTGGCAGAGTCATTGCTTATGCTTTGAGGTAGTTGAAGATCCACGAGAAGAATAATCCGCTTCATGATCTAGAGTTCTCAGCCATTGTTCATGCTTTGAAGAGAAGGTGTACACTGACCATAAGAGTCTCTAGTATTTGTTCAAGCGGAAGGAGTTAAACTTGAGCCGGAGAAGGTGGTTGGAGTTGTTGAAAGACTATGATGTGACTATCTTGTACCACCCGGGGAAGGCCAATGTGGTGGCCGACACATTGAGTAGGAAGTCCTCCAGCATGGGTTTTCTTGCTTACATTCTGGTCAGCCAGAGACCGATTGCTTTGGATGTTTAGGCCTTAGCCAATCGATTGGTGAGATTAGATATTTCTGAGCCTAGCCGAGTGTTAGCTTGCAGGGTCACTCGTTATTCATTATTGGAGCGTATTCATGATCGGTAGTGTTATGATCCCCATTTGTGTGTTCTGAGAGACATGATGCATTATGGAGGTGCGAAGAAAGTGACCTTAGGTGATGATGGTGTTTTTTGATTTCAGGGTCGAGTTTGTGTGCCCAATGTAGATGGGATTCGAGAGTTGATCTTAGCAAAGGACCATAGTTCCCGGTATTCTATTCACCCGGGCGCGCGAATATGTATCAGGATCTGAGGCAGCACTATTGGCAGCGCAGGATGAAGAAAGCAATTGTTGCATATATGGCTCGATGTTTGAACTGTCAGCAGGTTAAGTATAAGCATCAAAGGCGTGGTGGTTCTTTTCAGAGGATTAAGCTCCCCAAGTGGAAGTGGAAGAGGATTACCATGGATTTTGTTGTTGAATTTCCGCTGACTCGGATGAAGTTTGATGAAGTTTTGGTCATTGTTGATAGGCTGACAAAGTCAGCACATTTTGTTCATGTTATAGCCACTTATTCATCCGAGAGGTTAGCTAAGATCTACATTAGGGAGATTGTTCGCCTTCATTGAATGCCAATATCTATCGTCTCGGACTGAGGTATGCAGTTTACCTCGTGCTTCTGGACAGCAGTTCAGTGAGAGTTGGGCACCAAGGTTAAGCATAGCATTTCATCCTTAGATGGACGAACAGTCTGAGCGAACTATTATTGGAGGATATGATCCGAGCATGTGTCATTGATATGGGAGGCACGTGGGACCAGTGTTTGCCTTTAGTATAGTTCGCCTACAACAACAGCTACCAGTCCAGCATTCAGACGACTCCATACGAGAAGTTGTATGGTAGGCAATGTCGATCTCCAGTACGATGGTTTGTGCCGGGAGAGTCTCGATTATTTGGCAGAGATCTAGTTCAGGAGCCCTTGATTGAGGTCAAGATTATTCAGGATATGCTTTGTACAGCCCAATCTAGGCAGAAGAGTTTTGCTGACCGCAAAGTTCGAGATGTGGCTTTCATGGTTGGTGAGTGGGTATTGCTCCGAGTGTCTCCTATGAAGGGCGTGATGAGATTTGGGAAGAAAGACAACCTTAGCCCTAGGTTCATTGGTCCATTTGAGATCCTTAATCGAGTGGGAGAGGTGGCTTATAGACTTTCCTTGCCACCTATCTTATTAGTCGTGCATCCATTGTTTCATGTGTCCATGTTTCGGAGGTATCACAACGATCCAACACACGTGTTAGATTTCAGCACTGTCTAGTTGGACAAGGATCTGTCTTATGAGGAAGAGCCAGTAGCTATTCTAGTCTGACAAGTTCGACAATTGAGGTCGAAGAGTTTTCTGTTAGTGCATGTTTAGTGGATAGGTCAGCCTCAAAAGGCATCGACCTGGGAGTTTAAGTCTGATATGTGGAGCCGTTATCCTCATCTTTTTCTCGACTCATGTACTTCTTTCTTTTGTGCTTTTGAGGACGAACAATTATTTTGGAAGTGGAGAATGTGACGATCCAATGAGCCATCACCTATTTTCTCATTCATTCTGTGCTTTTGAGGCATTAAAAAACTCATTTTAGTTGCCTCTATTTGTGTGTGACGTCCGGGCGCATAGCCAGAAAGCTTAAATACGAATTATATGAGAAAATTGATGAATTTTGTTATTAATATGATTAAAGTTGACTTTGGAAAAACATTTGGGTAAATGGAGCCAAACCCATGATTGGACGGTCGCGGAGGATCTGTAGAAAAATATGGGATTCGAGCATATTTTCGGAATCGAAATCCGAGGTCCCGAGCCCGAGAAATGAATTTTTAAGGGGAATTGTTTTTCTAAAAATTTTGAGGAAATTGGAAATGAAATTTGATTAGAAGACTATGGTATCGGGCTCGTATATTTATTTCGACTCCCGATACAAGTCTTATATTTGGTTTAAGCACTTTCTGTGAAATTTTCTTAAAATCACACCTCATTTGACGTGTTCCGGACTGTAAGTTCCAAATTTTAAAGTTTATGAAACATGAAGGACAATTTGTAATTTTGAGGTTTGATTCCTTGTTTATTATGTTACTTTGGAGATTTGATTGCAGGGATAAGTCTGTAGGATATTTTTAATGATGTGTGCATGTTTGGTTTGGAGCCCCGAGGGCTCAGGTGAGTTTTTGATAGGTGTCGAGTTGCATTTTGAACCTTTGAAAAATCTGGTATGGTTCAGTTCTGCATGCTTCGCATTTGCAAAGCCAGCATTCGCAAATGCGAACTCACAATTGCGATCTTCTCATCGCAAATGTGATTCTACACCTGGGCAGCAATCTACGCAAATGCGAACAATTGTCCACAAATGCGATATTGGGACTTCGCAAATGCGACATAATTTTTCGTAAATGCAAACTTACCAGTATTCTTTAAAGTTTGCAAATGCGAATTAGTCCTCGCATTTCCCTGATCTGCAAGGTTCGCAATAGCGAACACAAGTTTGCATTTACTATATCAAATACCTGCATTTTTCTTACGTAGACAGTTTTAAGCTTTATTTTTCACATTCTTTCAAACCCAAACAGCCGGAGGCGATTTTCCAAGAAATTTTTCTTCTCCAAACCATTGATAAGTCAATTTTTACTTAATACCTTCCATCTTTAACATCATTAAACATGAAGGATTTCCATGGGTGAAAGTGGAAATTTTGGGTTGAACTTAGGTTTTGTTCAAATTATGGAGTTGGAGCTCAATTTAATGTTGGATTTCAAAACAAAACATAGATATCAACTCGTGGGGGAATGGGTAATCGGGTTTTCGTCGAACCTTTATTTTGACCAGGTGGGCCTAGGGGTGTTTTGGGAATTTTTGTGTAAAACTTTTGAAAATTCATTTTCATGCATTCAAATGGATTCAATTAGCATATTTTGATACATTCAAGTAATTGGTGACTAGATTCGAGTGGTTTGGTGGTGAATTCGAGGGGTAAAGCTATACTATAGGCTTAAGTTGAGTTTGGAGCATTCGAGGTAAGTGTTTGGTCTAACTTTGGCTTGAGGGAATAGGAGTAGAGTCTTATTTACTAATTTCTATTTGCCGAGCATGGTGTATAGTCATGCTGAGGAATATCTATACAATGGTGTCAAGCATGATTGTAAGTCCTAAATTGCTAAATTATCGAATTCTCAAATTGTTGTTTATGAGGACTTGGATGGAAATCTTTAACACTGAGCCAGAAATTGATGAGACTTAGTATTGATTTAATTGTGTTAAGTAGAAAATTAATTAGTTTGGTTATAGCTGGACCTTCTTTGCCGGGATAGTTTAATATCGCAGCTTTCTCCTTTGTTAGGATTATATTGTCTGTTGTGTTGAACGAAATGAGACAGAATGATATACCTACCACTTGATATTATAAAATGGGATCGAGTGGTACGTCTACCACGTGATATTATAAAATGGGATCAAGTGGTACGCCTACCATGTGATATCATAAAATGGGATCGAGTAGTACGCCTACCACGTGATATTATGAAATGGGATCGAGTGGTACGTCTACGACATGATATTATCAAATGGGATCAAGTGGTACGCCTACCACATTATATGAGGAAATGGGATCGTGTTGCATGCTTGTAACGAGAGGAAATTGATACAAGTGAAAGTGGTTTGTTTCCCTTATTCTGTGTTAGAAGAAATCATATGTAGTTTCTTTTGTTATTCCTGATATATTATTTTATCTGCTACCCCATAACCATATTCCCCCTCCCAACTTTAAGTGTTTACTATCCGCTATTATTTCATTGTACTTGTGTATATATAGTTGCACAGGCATATTTAGTAGTCTGGTCTAGCCTCGTCACTACTTCGTCGGGGTTAGGCCATGCGCTTACTAGCATATGGGGTCGGTTGTGCTGATGTTACACTCTGTGCATCTTTTTGCACAGATCATAGTGCCAGAGCAGCAGCTTTTAGACAGCAGTAGTTGATTGGGAGCTGACTTCAGTTCAGGGACATTTGAGGTAGCCTTGCTGACATCCGCAGGCCCGTAATCCCTTTTTATTTTATACAATTTGTTATTATTTGTACCGAAGTAGATAGTTTATTGTTTCATTCAAACCTTGTATTTGGTATTCTCTAGACATTCGTGAGTATTGTGATACCAGTCTTGGGTAGAGGATTTTGTTAAACATCCACATTTCTTTCAGCTAATTATATTTGAGACTTCCGTTTTATTATTAAATGCTTCATTATTTCTAATATTGTCGATGTTCACTAAAAGAGGTAATTGATAATTGTCTTGCCTAGCTCCTATTAGTATGCGCCACCATAACTCCCGAAGGTGGGAAATCCGGGTCGTGACAGTGGCGACTCTTCAATTCCAAAAACCTAATTTCCAAACAGGAATAGAGTTGTCTTCCCCAATATCGTAAACTTGATTTCGTGAGAAAAAGGGTGCGTCGACACTGGGTACTTAATATTGTCCATAATGAATGGACATTTGATTCCCCTAGGGAGTTGATGGAAAGATAAATATATGTTACTATCAGAAGTGGTTGAAGCCAATTAAGCTAAAAAGTCCATCACTTGGTTAGCCTCCCTATAGCAATTATTAAGGGGGACATTAACTTGATTTATTAACTGTGTTGCCCTATCAATGATCCTTTTCATTCTGTAGTTATTTGTACGCTCCTCTTTCGACATATTTTCCTCCAGGAGAGAATATAGTTAAACAATAAAGTGAGAGTAACCATGTTGAAAACACAATTTGATTCCAAATAGTGTTGCTTATGCTTCTGCATCATTGTTGCTATTGCATTTGGCAGAGATATAAAAGGCTATTATGAGTTCGCCCTAGTAATTCCTTGTAGTTCCTCCCAATACCGCGTTACCATTTCCACCTTAATAACTTCCATCGTTGTTAAGCTTAAATGATCATTGGAGAGGTTTCATCAAGGCTAAAATGATGGCTTCAGGAACAAGTTGTAATCTCAGCATGGTTTCACAATATTGGTGCCAAGGTAAAGTCAGTTGCATCCTTGGAAGGATTTAAGAATTGCAGGTTGAATGTTATAGATAATCTGTCACCTCATCTTGTAGAAGTTAAATCTTTTCCGACCTTCATATTTATAAGAGCATCTACTATTAAGATTTTCCAGCAAATGAAAATAAGAGTGATCTGCAAGATTTGTTTATGTATGACATTGTTGCTTTTTTTCTACTGCTAGTGATTAAGCCATTCTGTAATGGAAATTTGCTTATATACTATCCCTATGGGCATCTACGGCTTTTTAAATGTACTCTAGTTGCATCAATCTCCGTCAAAACATGTTGTATAGACTCGTTCAAATGGTTAGTACAACAGAAACAAATAGAGATAATTTATTTTCAAAAACTAAGTATGACCGTATCAAACGGAAACTTGTCTATCACAATCTCCAAGATTAAAAAAAAAAGATCTTAAAAGGGATTCTAGAATGCAATAACTTGCTAAGTAGACGATCGTTAGGTTAAGTGCTTCTAAACAAATTCAAAATTTTTTTTTTTTAGCCTTTATTATTTTATATGAGTCTCATATAGCCTGTTCTGGAATGTCTTGATTCCCAATATCGATATTCACAATACATTGAACAATCTCCTCTGGAAAGGCATCTCCTAGCATTACAAGAAAATAGAGATATGACGAGATTTATTAAATGTCATTTTAAGATGTTTAAATGTCGCAAATTCGTTTAGCGACATTATTTTACATTTGTATCAAATGACGTAAATTTTAATATCGTTAACTTTCCGACATTTAGGTAAATGTTGGTATGAATTTTTTAAGACATGTATTTTATGACATTTACGTAAATGTCAATAAGAAATTTACGACATTTAATTTATGATATTTATAAAAATTTTACGACATTTAGATTAAGACATCTATGAAACGTCCCTTAAAATTACTGACATTTTTCTTTAATGCCGGTAAGTAATTTTATGACGTTTATAAAAATGTCTGTATCCACATTTACATTAATGTCAAAACCCAATTAGTGACATTTTTTACAACTGTTTCATATGTCATATTAAAAATTTTGACATTTAGATTAAAGTCGGTACCAAAATTTTAAATATTAATAATAAGCCTCGATTTAGTAAGATCATAATACTTTACATTCAATTTGTACATTAACAAATGTTAACCTTTATAACTAAGTTGAAATGTATGTAATTAAATGCCATTTAATACTATAACTAAAGAAAAAAGTCGTGGTATAAAAAGTACTCTGAAAAGCTCATCTGCCCAACTGTGAAGCCTATTTATCCCGGCGAATACCCTCTTCTCGTTCACTACCCCCTACTGCCACGTGCCTTTCTCTCTCTTTTTTCTTCAATATATATCGATAAATATGGCCCCCATGCCATATCATTTGCTTTTGACGGGGTTTTCCTCTTCTTTTTTTTGGGGGGAGGTGGGTATTATAAGCGATACGTGTACATAAGGGGTAAAGACGACATACTATAGGTTAAGAGATTGCATGCGTGCCACTTGTTTCCATTTTGTCTTTAAAAGTTACAATTTGGGTTCGAACAAACCAGAAATGATATATCACCAAAGCATATGCAAAACCACTATGAATCTATTCAAGGATATATAACAGACATATTGTAGGAATAGATATCAGAAATTCTCCTTTTTCTGTATATTGAAGAATATTACTGTACAATGTATTTATACAATAAGAGAGAATCTATTGAGTAACAGAAATGCCAAGTGGCAGCCTATTATTTGCTCACCTATAACTGATGGGCCAAAGCTGTAAAGCCAGCTTGGCAGACTACTTTGCCTTGGCCCAAATACAAAAATTCAGCCCACTTCACTTTTGGCCCAAACTTGTGTAATGGTTGTGTAATAGCGGAGACTTCAAAGACTTCAAAGAATTGTCTTCTTTACCAAATCATTTCATACACCAACACCCCCCCTCAAGTTGGTGGGGAGGTACGAACCCCCAGCTTGCCCAGAAGGTTCCTGTGAGAGGGTCCTGTGAGAGGTTTGGTGAAGAGATCGGCAAGGTGAGCATCAGATCGAACGAAAGAGAGAGAAATGAGGCCAGCGAGGAATTGCTGTCGCACAAAGTGACAGTCAATTTATACATGCTTGGTTCTCTCATGGAAAACGGGGTTTTTTGCGATGTGAAGAGAAGCTTGACTGTCGGAATGAAGAGGCACAGGCAAGGAGATTGGAATGGACAGATCTTCAAAGATGCGTACTAACTAAGTGAGTTCTGCAACAACTTTACGCATGGATCTATATTCAGCTTCTGCTGAGCTGAGAGAAATAGAGGTTTGCTTCTTCGATTTCCAAGAAATAGGAGAAGAACCCAATGAAATGTAAAATCCACTGACTGATCGACGAGACTCAAGGCAAGTTCCCCAATCAGAATCACAAAAGGCAAGGAGTTGAAATGAAGGTGAAAAAGACATAAAGAGACCAAGTCCTGGATCTTTCAAAAGATAACGAAAAACTCGGCGAGCAGCATCAAGATGTGGTTGACGAGGATCTTGCATGTATTGGCTAAGGTGTTGTACTGTGAATGAGAGGTCAGGCCTTGTGTGAGTGAGGTAATTCAGTTTACCTAGAAGATGCCGGTACAAAGTTGGGTCTTTTAAAGGTTCTCCTGTCTTGGCAAGTAATTTAATGGAAGAATCAAGTGGAGAAGGTGCTGGAGATGAATTCAAGCAGTCAAATTCTCGTAGTAGATCCAAGGTGAATTTGCGCTGAGAGAGAATAAGCCCATTTGGTTCTCGAATGACCTCCATACCAAGAAAAAAATATAAGAACCCAAGATCCTTTATTTTGAATTCTTGATGTAGAAAATCTTTCAAAGTATGTAACTCTGCATCATCATTTCCTGTTAACAAAATATCATCCACATATACGGCCACTATAGATATGGAAGACCCTGTTCTCTTGAAAAATAAGGAATAGTCATTTAGGGAGTGAATATTGAAAAATAAAAGGGGGTGTTGGGTGTGAGGAGATGGAAAAAGTGGAGAATTTCCAGCAGATGATTGAGGTGAGTGATCTATTGAAAAATGAGGAGAAGGAGAAGTATTAGTGGTAGGAGATGAAGGAGGTGAGTCATTGTGAAAAGGAGAATCTGGTGTGATGTTGTCACCTGTCAAATTTGGGACTGGTAGGATATCTGGACAAGGGGCATGAGGAGAAAGGACAGTAGGGTTAGAACAGGCAACAGGTAAACTAGGTCCATTAGATGAATTAGAACTTAGGGAAGCAAAAGGGAAGAATTCCTCATGAAAAATGACATTCCTAGAAATGAAAGTCTTCATTGACTTCAGATTTAGCAACTTATAGCCCTTCTTACCATGTGGATACCCTAGAAAGACACAAGCAACTGCTCTGGGAGAAAACTTTGTTCTATAGTGTGAAGGTGTAGAAGCAAAACACAAACAACCAAAACACCTTAGGATAGAGTAATTTGGTGCACTTTTGAATAGCTTCTCATAGGGTGTTTTTGAGTTCAGAATCCTGGAAGGGAATCTGTTGATCAAAAATGTTGCAGTTAGTAGACAATCTCCCCAAAATGCTATAGGCAAGTGTGACTGGAACAGCAAGGCTCTGGATGTCTCTAACAGATGCTTATGTTTTCTCTCCACAATTCCATTTTATTGTTTGTGCACACAAGTGGTTTGATGTAGGATTCCTTGGGAAAGAAAGAATTCTGTTTGTGTTTTACCACTGCCTAACTCAAATGCATTGTCTGTTCTCACTTTTTGAACTTTAGTATGGAATTGCCTTTCTACCATTGCCAAATAAGATTTCAAAACTGTGAAGGCATTAGATTTTGTACTTAATAGATAAGTCCAAGTCCCTCTGGTAAAGTCATCCACAATAGTGAGGAAGTAACTGAAGCCATCATAAGTTGGTGTGTTATAAGGTCCCCAAGTATCCACATGTATTAATTCAAAAGCATGCTTGATAGAGATAGAACTTGTGGGAAATGGAAACCTAGACTGTCTTGCCATGGGACAAATAGTACATGGGCTAGAAAAACTGGAACAAAAGGAAACACAATCTGAAGAAATCTTTTTCATATTGCTTAATGGAAAATGCCCAAGTCTGTAATGCCACAACTTTTCTTTTACATTAGGATAAAAGAAAGTAAAATTAGGACAAAAAGCTGCATTGGAATGAGTATTCCTTTTTGAAAGAGAGAAACTAGCTTTTGAAAGAGTAGAACTATTAGCTATGGTGATAGTCTTGGAGGCTGCTGATGTAGGGCTAGATCTCAGGATGTAGAGCCCACCCTCTTCTCTGCCAATCTCCATAGGGCTCTTCCGTGAAGGGCCCTGCAGAAGAAAACAAGAATTAGGAGTGAAAAGAACAAATTTCTGAAGTTGTCTGCACAACTTATGGACAGACAACAGATTATACTTGAAACTTGGAACATAAAGTACATTCTGAAGAATCATGTTAGGGAAAAGTGAGATTGAACCTGAGTGAGTGACTTTAACTTTATATGAGTTAGGAAGTTTGACAATGATTGGTTTAGTTAAGGCTTTAAAATCAATGAAGAATGCTTTGTTATAACACATATGCTCTGTTGCACCACTGTCTAATATCCATGAATCCCTGTCAATTTTAATCAAACAGGCATAAGAATCAAAAAACTTCATCATACCAG
Source organism: Nicotiana noctiflora (assembly GCA_032618575.1). Lineage (NCBI taxonomy): Eukaryota > Viridiplantae > Streptophyta > Magnoliopsida > Solanales > Solanaceae > Nicotiana > Nicotiana noctiflora. The sequence continues at coordinate 403,407 of JASVEL010004914.1, forward strand.
CACAGTTTACATTGGCTGAAAGATCAGAACCATCTGCTCCTTGCTGTCCCATCTTCATTTGCTGAAGGAGTTGCAACAGTTCATTCACATTCTCTTGGGTAAGAGACTGCACCTTCTCTGTTGAATTGTTTAATTCTGTTCCTTCTTCACTTGAGTTGAAGACATTGTTTGCCTGCACTTGCCCTTCCCCTTTGAAGTTCCTTTGATTTGTGAACTTGAAATCACTTGGAAAACCATGAATCCTATAACATTGATCAATAGTGTGCCCTGGTTTCTTGCAGTAGGAACAAATACTGGCAGTCTTCTTAGAATTAGAAAAGTTCTTGTCCCCTTTGTCCTTAAACCTATTGAAGTTAGTTGTGTGGTTGTTGACATTGAAAGAGGCGGACTCTCCAGGATAAGCTGGAGTAGCATGGATCTCCCTCTGCTTCTCATCCTGTATGACAAGTGAATAAGCTTGGCCAATGGATGGTAAAGGAGAAGACAGTAGTATGTTACTTCTTACTCCAATGAAGCTGTCATTTAGACCCATTAGAAATTGTAGAAGCCTTTCATCTTGATGTGCTTTGTGTGATTTAGACTTAGCACCACATAGACAGTCACATACACAAGCAGAAAAGGTGTTTAAAGCATCAAGTTCATCCCAGAAACTTTTCATCTTTGTATAGTAAGTAAAGACACTTGTGTTACCTTGTACAATGGCATTGAGTTCATTTTGTAATTGAAACAATTTAGCACCATTTGTCTGACCAAATCTGTCCTCTAAATCACTCCATAGGTCTTTTGCAGTTTGAGAATAAAGAACACTCTCAGCTATCTCTTTTGACAAGGAGTTTAATAGCCATGAGAGCACCATATCATTGCATCTAACCCAAGCTTTCTGCAACACAAGGTCTGTTTCAGGAACAGCTAGGGTTCCATCAATGAAACCTAGCTTGTTCTTAGCAGAGAGAGCAATTATAACTGCTCTTCTCCATCCTCCATATCCTCTCTCATCGAATACTGAAGAAACCAGGTTCATTCCTGGATAATCTGAAGGGTGGAGATAGTAAGGATGAGAAGAATCAACTGCTGTGAGTTGAGCTGCAGGTGCAGTGACCTGAGCAGAGGCAGAATTTTCTCCAGCTTTTGTGGATCCCATTGTTGATTAGGAGAAAAAAGGAGATGATGATGAAGAAAAGGAGAAGAGAATCGATGGAAGAATCAGTAGCAGAGTTGTACCTGCTCTGATACCATGTAGGAATAGATATCAGAAATTCTCCTTTTTCTGTATATTGAAGAATATCACTGTACAATGTATTTATACAATAAGAGAGAATCTATTGTGTAACAGAAATGCCAAGTGGCAGCCTATTATTTGCTAACCTATAACTGTTGTACAAAATAAAAAATTAACATTATTCTTGTTCTATGTTGTTGTATGTGTGAGAGTGTGGACGGATGGGCCAAAGCTGTAAAGCCAGCTTGGCAGACTACTTTGCCTTGGCCCAAATACAAAAATTCAGCCCACTTCACTTTTGGCCCAAACTTGTGTAATGGTTGTGTAATAGCGGAGACTTCAAAGACTTCAAAGAATTGTCTTCTTTACCAAATCATTTCATACACCAACACATATAGGGATATCAAGAAAGTTCTAAAAATTTGAAAAATCAATCCTACTCATTAAAGTACGTAGAGATGATATCGATGGGGATTATTAAGAAAAGCCTCACCGTGCACGAAGAAGACAATACAAGAAACGGAGAGAAGGCCTCCATTTCACCAGAGTGTATCTACATTTTCTTGAATCTGTTGACTAGTACTTAATAGAGCTAAAGAAGATAATGAAAAACACATATAGGAAGAGAAATGCGGCGTGCAGTAATGAAAAACACATATAGGAAGAGAAATAATTACATACATGTCCCCTCATATATATATATATATATATATATATATATAGCTCCACTCTCTTTTTAACCGTAAAAAGATAAAGGGTTTGTGCGCAAGAAAATTAGAAAGTTGAGACTTGAAAGGAAACAAGAAATCCTATAAACGTTTTGAACTCCTCCTTGGGACCATTAGAATAAAAGTCGAGCTTTGATAGAGTAATTAAATAATTAAAGAAAAAACAACACCATTGTATTGTATATATATATATATGGTGTGAAGAGTACGTACCAGGGGTTGGTTGAGGGAATCTGCGGTAGCCATGGAATCCTCCATTACCATTTCCTCCCCCAAGATTATCCATCTCCCTAGCTATTTAGGTATAGACAGTGCTGTCTCTCTCCAACAAAATGATGAAGCAAATGATATGGCATGGGGGCCATATTTATCGATATATATTGAAGAAAAAAGATAGAGAAAGGCACGTGGCAGTAGGGCGTAGTGAACGAGAAGAGGGTATTCGCCGGGATAAATAGGCTTCACAGTTGGGCAGATGAGCATTGATACCAGACCAAATGATTTGTTCTCAATGTAAAGCTCAAATTCAACTAAAATATGGTTATGTCCATATGTAACTATGTTAAGATCACTCCTAACGAATGAATTCCCTTCGCTTCTAGACTGAATCCTTTAACAAAGCATGTTGAAACTATCACTCCACAAGTCAAGATTTTCATTGCCTTGACTTCACTTCCTTCAAAAATGTTGCACGAGTCATGCAAAAAAAGAAAATAATTATAACTATAATAAAAGAAATTCTTTCCTCTTTGACTATAACAAATTGGGATACCAAAAAAATAACAGATTGGCATTCTTAAAAAACATACATATTGAATAATGAGTATAATAGCAGCAACTGAAGAGAGAAAAGAAACACGGAAAATAAGTCAAAAAAAAAAAAGGAAACAGTATTTTATAGTATTATCCAACTTACACATTTTTTCTTTGTGCGTACATTACGAATTCTAGTCTTCTTGATTGTTTAAGGGATAATTTCACATAAATACAACTCACACACCTGACTTGCAACATAATAGCCTAGATATCATTTTGCAAATCTATAGCACAAAAAATAATAGGCTAATTCCTGAAAGACAGCTTATTTTGCTCCCTCGCAAATCTACTGTCTCACAAATCAATCCTGAAGCTGTCATCAAACTGCCTAAGCAATATAAAATTAAGGTTCCTTGTGGATGTTAAAGGCTTAAGTCTTGAATTTAATTAAAAGGCATATATTTTGACATGACTTGTTTCAATTCCTAGTGAAGTTGACATACTCCATGGTTGTTTACATTTATATTCCGTCGAATTTGAATAAACTTTCTTTCCAATTATTGTTACATTTTAGAATCTGCTGCCTCGCAAATCAGCCACAAACACAACTCAAAAATCCTGAATAAATTATATTATCTAAAGGTAAGAAATTCAAACACTTCCAACAAGATAAAAGAAAAATAAAAACTTGGTAAATAAATTGTGGAATCCCTCCAAACGAAAAAGAAGAAGAGAAGGAAGTGTCAAATTTCTGTAGAGACCTTTGACACACTTACAATAGATATATATCCTTATAAACTGAAAAATATATATTTATATAATATTATACACAAATATACACATATATACACAATTATATAATACTGTATAACTTGTATAAATATGTATAATAGTGTATAAGAGGTGTCTGTATATCCATATACACTATTATACATTGTCGATACAACCTGCTACATATATAATTTTCCAGAACATCAAACTTCAAAACCTTCCAAAATTACCAGAACTTCAAACTTCAAAATCCTCCAAAATTAGTGGTTGTTTGTTGGTGCAAATCCTTCAAAATCAAGTTTGAGAGCTATTTGGGTTAGAGGATGAATTATGTATATCCATATACACAATTATTTGACTTTTCCAACCACTAAATCCAATTCCAAAACCAGTTCCAACATCAGCAGGAATCTTCAAGCTTTTGTTCTTTAATCCATCTATTACTAAAGCAACATTTTCACTGTATAACAATTCAAACAATAGGGAGTTTTGGATCAAACAAGAGATATAGAATGTCACCAACAACAATTAATAAGAGAATTAAGAAAATTAAGATGAAGAAGAAGTAAAAACAACAACAACAGAAACTCCTTCCACACGAATTATTTTTTTCTGGGTAGAATGGTGATTGTGGCGGCCTTTGATTGGGTAGAGGATGAGGGATCTATGTGGGTTAGAGAGAAAGATGAGAGGTGGTGAGAGAGAGAGAAGGGAATGAAGAAAGAAGAAAATAATAAAAACCCTAAAAGTATGTGTTTAATAGTGGGCTAAAAGATGAAAAATTTCTTTCAAGTTATGTACAACATGGACTATATAGGGTAAGAGCTTCAAATGTGGGTCATTTTTTGTTGGGCTATTAAGCCAAGTGACATGGGCTGTAATTTTTTCTTAGTTTAACCTGAGAAGAATATTAAATTGGTTACATTGATAGTGTACAATATTCAAAACTTTGCAAATTATAAAATATTATATACAAAAAGAAAAGAAGATAAAGCCACGTAATATATTTCATCTTATGAAAGATACTTCAGTAAGTATAAGAAGATAATAACAGTACATGACAACTTTTACCAATATGATCAAACAACATTGATGTAAATTCTTTTACCTAGTTCAAGTAAAAGCAAAGTTTCAAATGCCAAAGATGTTTCCTACTCTTCGAATATAAGTGTAAAAATATATTGTTTAGACAAGTGTGCGAACTAACCTTATATATCTGAACAACTCAAATATAGGTGAGAGTGATTGTTGGCGATTATCAATTGAGTTATGAGAAATCTATCACAAAAGAGGAGAATTATTATGACTAAAAGAAAACTAAATTATAATATCACATTATATATAATAATTTCTTATGAATAAGAAATTACATGCTCATTATCTGATGATTTTCAATTTGATACAATGTATTTCCCAGCTTTACTTTATCGTCTATTTTTTCCTTCATATCCTCTGTTGCTTCAGGAAACTTATTTCCATCATTTTTATTTCTTTTTTTTCTTGCTTCAGATAACTTTTTCTCTGTCTCTTCCATTTCTTCTTTAGCTTCCGACAACTTCTCCCTCATCTCAATTCTTATAGTTGGTAGCTTTTTGAACTTCTACCTCAAAAGTTTTATCAAAATTCCTTTGCTTAGTCTGAAATTGTTTATATACTAGGTTGTAAACAAAATTCCACGAGTGCCTGATCCCATAACTTGTCCATACATTCCAATATATCATGAGCAAATTCTTTTAAAAAATAACAACATCTGAACAACCTAAATAATAAATAAAACTATTATCTAAACTTGGTACATGCGAATATTCTAATTTGCACTATTTTATGGAGATTAACAGCATTGAAAGCAATTAGAAGAAAACAGATAAAACCCTTCACAAGCCTTAACACCAAAACCTTCTCCTTCTCAAAGTAACTGCAATAGCACAACAGAACGCAAAAAATTAGGTATTTTGAAGAATTATAACTAATTAAGGAAATTATATTTTTTTAAATTTGGAGGAGGGAAGCCAAAATCTTTTAATTTGACTAAAATTGGAGTGAATTTGATACACGACCAAAATCCACTAAGGGTCATGGTGGCGCCGGACATCTCTATCAGGCAAGCCAACTAAATTATCAATTAAATCCTATCTTATTACTTTTGAAAATTCTAAGCATTTCCCATCCATCTCTCGTAAATAAAATATCACTACTTGAATTGAAGTCTAAGTAATAAGTATTAGTACAATCCTTCGAAAACCATCAAAAAAATTCGGTGTCACAAGTGCATGAACAACTATCGATAAAGAAAATAAAATACAATATCTATCAGAAATACAGTGGACAAGGAATAAATAATAAAAGTGCAAAAAGGAAATACACTGACTGCGAGTCGCCTCGCAAATTGCAGCTCACCAAGTCCCAAAATTATCTGTGCTGCTACGCCAAGTAGGCTGCTAGAAGTATATATATATGTGCAACAAAAATGCACAAAAGTATAGTATGAGTACGTACTCAACGTGTAATAAGTAACTATCCCACCTAATCCCGAAGGGGTAGAGACGAGATGGCCGACTTTGATACTTTCTAATGGTCCAATAATGATTCATCTTTAATATATATATATATATATATATATATATATATATATATATATATATATATTAATTAGTGGATTTATTTTATAAACATGATTTTTGTCCAAATAGAAAGAATGAAATAAATAATTAATTTCCTTTATAGAAATTTTTTAGATTTTTTTTAAATATAATCCAAATATTTTTAAGCCATAAAGAGGCAACAATAACTTAATTAAGTTCCAGACAGCAATACAAGCATGCGCAAATCACACCAAAGCGACAGCCCGATTCAGCAAAAATAATTGTGCAATTATCGAGGGTCGACGACGTGCCTATAGATGCATCGATTAATCTGCCGCGGTGTTCGACCCGTTCAAAAATAAACACACACACAGAGTCAGTCAAGAAGTCAACATGGAGAAATTATCCAAGGAAGGCCATATCTCTTTAATAATTTGAGAAAACGAAATTTAAGTCTATTTTAGAAATTCAGTTATTAATTTAATATGATTTAAGCAATTCAAGCCACCAATGGGTTTATAATTAATCCAAATATAACATGCTTTTGGGTTCTAGACTACATGGACAATAGCATAATAGTTGCTACGCACGGACTCAAGTGACCTCGTGCGTGCGTAGCCCCCACAAATAGAAGCACATAACAAATTTAACTCACCTATGGGGTGAATTTTCCCTCACAAGATTAGAAAGGAGACTTACGTAGCTCCGAAGACTCATAAACGACATTCTACATTCATTCGAATACATGCACCAACATAAAATGCTCCAAAACTAGCCAATATTACAAATTCATTAATATATATATCCTATTAAACTTTGCAGCCCAATTTGTAATAATTCTTAACCCCAAACGAAATGTTGACCGAAATTCCCTCAGGCCCACGTGCACGGATTCTGAAATTTCACGAAGATATACTCTACCCATAGCTTCACTAGCTCAAATATATAATTTACTTCTAATTTCATGCTCAAATTCGTGATAAAATCTAATTTATCAAGTTTCTAGGTATTCTTCCAAAAATCCTAATTTTTTCACAATTTTCATGTCTAATTCCATGATATAATCTTGTATTTAACTTGGAAGTGAGTAGGAGTAACTTACCTTAACATAGATGACTAAATCCCTTCTTGATGCTCTCCAAAAAAACCATCCATGCTTTGAATAAAGGAAGAAAAATGAGATAAACCAGCAAAAATTCCTTTCTTCCCAGTTATTTACTCATCGCGATCATGAAAAAGGCTCCTCGATCGCGGAGAACAATTTTTCCAGCCAAAATTTACTCTTCGCGATCGCGGAGAATAATTTACCGGCCATCTTGACATCCTCTAGTAGAATAGTCATAACGCTTTGCACACAACTTGAAATAACAAATGGTTTAATGTTGTGAAAACTAGACTCAAATATTTACATCTTTCATGTGTTGGTCATTTCCCAATTCCTTATAAATTTCTAGTTATAATCTGTTAAATTCATCCCATGTGTAACACAACTATCTTCATCATCTTCCCGGACACCCTGTAGTGTAACAGACATAACGTTTTCCACACAAATCCAAATGATGAATGGTTTACTTTTCTAGAAACTAGAAACAAAGGACTACAACTTTGAGCTTTACATCATCTCAATATTCCTTATGGATTGTGAGATATGAGCCTCCAGTCGAGTCAGTGCAACAGAATATTTACTCTATGTCGCGAAAAACTTTCTGCGATCGCGATTCACTGGACCTTTTCTCACATTTTACTCACCGTGATTGCCACCAATTCTCCTTGATAACATATGCCACTGCTGTAGCCAAAAAACAACAGTTAGAAATGGCCTAGAAATGGTCCGAAACCACCCAAACTCACCCGAACCACTCGGGACCCCGTCCGAACGTACCAATAGGTCTGGAAGCATACCATGGACTTTGTCGAGGCTTCAAATCACATCAAGCAAAGTCGAAATCACGAGACGTGCCAAAATTCTTCTTTATAAACTTTGAAATTTCTAACGTTCACATCCGATGCCGAAACCTATTAAATCACGTCCGGTTGATCTCAAATTTTGCACGCAAGTCACATTTGACATTACAAACCTACTCCAACTTCGGGAATCGTATTCCGACCCCGATATCAAAAAGTCAACCTATGGTCAAACTTCTCAAAAACCTTCAAATTTCTATCTTTAGCCATATGACTCCAAAATGACCTACGGGCCTCTTGATTCACTTTCGATCGTGCCCCCAACTTCAGAATCACCATACAGAGCTATTCACAGTCTCGGAATCCCAAACAGACATTCATAACACAGAAATTCTCTTCAAGCCAAAGTTATGACATTTCTTCTAAAATGCTAACTTCCTCAATATTCTCCAAAATGCTCGCAGGTTATCCAAAACCCAAACAACGCATACGCCCATGTTCAAGATCATTGTACGAACCTGCTGGAACCTATAGACTCTGATTTTGAGGCTGTTTACTCAAAATTCCAATCTTAACCATTTTCTCCAACTTAAGGCTTGTGAACTAAGAATTTCCATTTAAATTTAACTCCGATCTTCCTGAATTTCAATTCCGACCATGCGAACACGTCACAATACCTGAAATGAAGCTGCTCATGGCCTCAAACTGCTGAACGACACGCAAGGGCTCAAAATGACCTGTTGCATCGTTACATTCTATCTCACTAAAACATACATTCATCCTCGAACGTGTTGAGGACAACACAGAAGTTGTCTGAAATCACTGTTTAGCACCTCATGCACATTCCCGTGCTACCACAACTTAGCTGAGCATATTAGCTCGATAAATTCTGAAGATATTCCATTTTATTCAGGCTATTAAGCCTTAGAGACCGATTCCAACATCTGTAATCCTATGACTTGCCTGTTTCCATCATGAGATTACCACATCAATCACTACATGTTGTACTCAAATATGACTGCATAACTTTGTTGGATTCTTACTTTGCAACACTTAATCCACAGGACCACAATAATATTTTATGATCAACTTAGCCAAAATTGAACGAATCAGATGTTCCTGTTGCGCCTCATGACACACGTAAATCTTATTCTAACTCTTACAATACCGCCACAACGGGTAAGATGTGCTGCAATTCATAATCAACTGTCGGGTCAATCAATCATTGAGTCTATACTTCTGACAAGAAACATTACCATATTCTGGACCAAATGATGACCTTTGCTCCTTAATATACTCCATATAATCAGATTCCACTGATCTTAAATCCCATAATCTCGTCTCACCCAGTAGGAACTGCTCATGCAATAAGCCACTCTGAATGCGATCAAAAGTCTAATATGATGCAACAATGTGCCTATAGGACACCAATCCAAACACAACACCAACAGGAAATTAAACTCTAGAAGGAATTACCTGACCTCCGCACTAATACGGACTTTTCTGAGATGATAGGAAGCGAAACACACAAAACTATCATATAAAAAACCAGACTCGACATCACACTGTTGCGGTGCACAACCCGATCCAAATAACATACCCATTGTGGCGTGCTAACCGATCCACACATAGAAGTCACATAAAAAGATATACATCGAGCTGAATTGCTCATTACAACAGAATACCAAATATCGGTAATAAACACACTAAGTGTAAAATACCATTCCTTGGGGAGACATAGAGCGTCATAAGCTACAAAACCCAAGAATAACTGAGGTACGATATTGTCACGACCCAGATTTCCCACCATTGGGGGGCGTGATGGCTCCTACTGTTGGAGCTAGGCAAGACAAACATTTAACCCTTTTTGGATAACAACACATAGTAATAATAATAATAAACCTTTAAATAAATGAGGAAGTCTTGTATAACACAAATAACTGAAAACCCAAAACACAGAAGTGTAATATTTCACTACCCAATACTGGATTTTCTATCTCACGAACTACTTATGAATTATACAAACAAATCTGAATAGAAAAATACATAGTATTCATCTCGATACAATGAAAACAAATAAAAGTTATAGAAAGGGACACCAGCTTGCGAACGCCAGCTAGGGTACCTTGTAGTCCCTGGACTAAAGTCATCTCCCACTCAATATGATAGTGTTGTGGTCCAAAAACTTCTCCGGTAGAATGATCTGTGCAAAAATCACAAAAGTGTAGCATCAGCACAACCGACCCATGTGCTGGTAAGTGCCTGGCCTAACCCCAACAAAGTAGTGATGAGGCTAGACAGGACTACCTATATATATGCAATAAAAGGAAAGAAATACTGAAACTAAACAGCTAATAGGGAAGGGAAGCATGCTATGAGGGAGAACAAACCGGAAATAAAAGTCATCAACTTAAATAAGAAACAGGGCACAACAATAATTAACGAAAACAGGAATCCAACAGTTGCACGGCATTAACCTTCGTGCTTTTACTCTCATCCTCGCCCAAAGAAATCAAATAAAATGCACGGCATCACCCTTCGTGCTTTCCCTCACATAACTCTCATTTTAAGGCACGGAATGATCCTTCATGTGAGTATAATAAAATCGGAGCACAAAATATTCCTTCGTGCATAATTAATCCAAACATGGCACGTAATGACCCTTCGTGCAAATATAATCAACAATGGCACGGAATGACCCTTCGTGCACTATCACTCTTCCTCACCCAAAGAAACAATCACAACCAAACGAGTGGGGGAAATAAGCAATAATAAGAAATGTCATTGCAAGGGAAAATCACAAATAAACAACTAAATCCCGGTAGGGGAGCAATAACAACAACTTTCATATCCCGTCAAGGGAGATAATCAATATACTCAAGTCATCCCGACAAGGTCTTCAATCATATCTCTTACCAATTATTTCATTTCTTACTCACTAGTATTCTTCTCGTCGATCCATCGCTACGAAGAATTTCACAAATTCATAATTTAACCTCAACTCTTCACATTATGTAGAAATCATTAATTAGCTTGGAAGAGTCCCAAAATATACCAAAAACAAGTACCAACAAAGACCCACGTTCATGCTAGATACCGGTGTATAGATACTTGTAATCGTGCTTATACACCGTACTCGATCATTTAGCAATTATCAATTAATAACACTCTAATCCTATTCCATCAAGCCAAAATTAGATCAAAAACTTACCTCGGTCCAAAGAATAACAATCAACTCTCCAATACCGCATTTCCTCTATAATCTGACTCTGAAACAATGGTATCTAGGCATAATTAATTTAGTTATATCAATTAGGGCTCAACAACATAATCCCATAGCCTAGAAATGAGTTTTCTAGCATTCTTCCAAAAATACCAAAATTCGACACCGGGCCCACATGGTCTAGAGACGAGGCTCGGACCAAAACCTAGTCTCTCATAACCCCACAAGTTCAAATATATAATTTATTTTAAGATTCAACCCCAAATTGAGGTTGAATCATCTAAAATTCCCAAAACCCTAACTCTACCCAAAACACTTAATTTCTACTTTGAATTCATGATTTAGGTCAAGGAATTAGATGAATGATGGTAGAAAATGTAGAAAACCAGTTAAGATTTACTAACCCAAAAAGTCTTGGTGAAAATGAGCTTCAATGGACGCCTATGTGCTTGGAGAAGAAAGGAGTTCGTGTATTTTTGTGAAAAGGTCTGTAACTACTGTTCTAGAAATTAAATATAACTGGGCAAAAATTGCCCTTCGCGTTCGCGGAAAGAGGTCGCGATCGCGAAGGGTAATCTTGGTAATGCATCGCAAACGCGTGAAACGGGAAGGGAACACATAGAAGAAAAATTTTGTGGGGACAGGGGATGTTATACACGAATGCAATAAGAGGGTTGCAAACGTGGTGAAAATGAAGGCTCAACTACGCAAATGCGAGAGTTTATCACGGACGCGAAGGAGGAAATCACTTAGCACCTGTTACAGATTTTTCTGTAATTTTCCGAAGTGCAAAACGACCCCGAACCACCTCTAATTCATTCCCGAGCCCTCGGGCTCATTGCCAATCACCCACACAAACTCAATAACATCCTACAAACTTACTCAAGCGATCAAATCGCCAAAACAAGATCAAAATCAATGAATCAATACTCAAAATCATCATTTTCATTTCAAACTTCCATCTTTAGATAATTAGGTCCGAAACATGCCAAACGACATCCGATTTCGACCAAACTTCACAGGAAGCGCTTAATACATATTTAAGACCTATACCGGGCATCAGAACCAAAATACGAGCCTGATACCATGCTCTTTTAATAAATTTCTATTTCATTTTTTCCTTAATAATTTTATAAAAACAATTTAACAGAAAAAGTCTTTTACTCGGGTTCTAGACCTTGGTTTCGACTTCAGGCACATGCCGAGTCCCATATTTTTCTACAGACCCTCCGGAACCATCAAAGGTCTGTGTCTGTTCACCAATAATGTTGACCGAAGTCAACTTTAATCATATTAATATAAAAAATCCTTCATATTTTTCACAGAATTCACATAAATGTTTTCCGGCTATGCGCACGTAAAAAAAAAGGCAACTATAAGTGAGGTTTCCAAGACTTCAGAAGTGTGGAAAAAGAAAGAAATGTGATGATGACCCTTTGGGTCGTCACAGATATATAATCTGAATCTCAAGAGCCATTCTACTGACATTCCCACATGGTTCCTTAACACATACACATTTCATTAGGCCGTCTCACAATTCACACGGCGCAACGCATCACTACATGATATAACTGAAAATGATATAACACCCTGACTACTCCATAAGGAGCACGTTACTGAAATGAACACAACTGTCCTGACATAAGCCTTGTTCACGTATAAATCAATCCACTGATCTCAAGCCTATTCCTGACTGCACCAACTTGGCTAATAACCTTTCAAATGTCCATAGTAACCCTTTTTGCTCATAACACATCAGAACAACCATCATAACTGGAGCAACCTCCTTAGTTCATAACCCAATAACAAAGTGCCCTCCAAGCAAAATTTCTCAAATTTGGTGTCATTACCACAATCCTCATACTTGGTTTAAATCTTTAATCAATCGAGTGACCACATGTCACACATATGTAATCTTCCCGTATGACACACTCCCACAATCTCTCGAAATATATAACTGGTTTGCACACCTGAACCACCGGCCGCACTAACACCGAAAAGTGATCAAGAATACTTACTAGGATGCAAGGCCTTTTTCACAAAACATCGATATCAAGTGACACTGAAGACAATACCGACTTACTTTAATTGTTTAACACTTTCCTTGCTCATCCGAGCCCATGACATCCTAGTTAACACCATACTGCAACCTCGATCTTCACTTTGTATTTCCATGCTACTCGCTGCACCCAAGGTGCCAACATACGATAGAACACGATTTACATCGTAACTCTGAAATCAGTAATATTTTAACACTTCCTCACATAAGAACTTGTCACTTAACTCACTTTAAGAGAATCATAGCAACGCATAGGTAACTTCCCATAGTCGTAGGATATGCAAATCTCTAAGTAGTTGTCTAAGCCACCATAGCCCTTCCATAATATGCTCCCACTAAATAAGCCATAACAGAATAATGCTTCTTAATACTATCAATTACGGCGGCCGACAAGCCTCACATGTACCGCCACAAATCACGCATAACTTGATCACGCAGAATAAACTGATCACTAGCCCCAATATACCAATTAAACTATGGCTAATCAATTTGCCTTCTTCCAATTTATCCTTGCTTGCCTTATAAATAATACTAACTCCATGAAACATATAACATACTCCATGTACACTCACCCCGAGTTACCTTGAATCACGATACCATGCTTTCTCAAATCTCTCGAACCATTTTATACCTCCCAATTGTTACATCACCAGCCGACCATCACGGAACATTTTGTGCCTCTTCTCATAAGCTGCTTTCCAATCTTGATTCTTAGTTGTACCTATCAGCTCGAATTCGTTAGGCATCATATCTTAACTTCTGAATTTACTAGGACCATTATTGAGAGCAACCCGCTCGAACTGAATCTCGAACATAATCTACTCCATAAATATTATAACATACAAATACCCTCTCGATGAAGTACCCAATGTAATCACTTCCTCTGAAATCTACATCTATACGAGGCATAAATGCTGACTCTTTTCCCACGTTTGAACATGAGCCAACAAGGGCAACCATAGCATGCATTCCACAATTCATCTACTCAATTCACCACTTATGGTCTTTCCCGAAGTTGAGATAACCTATCAGAATATTAATAAGTGGAAACTTCGCAAGTATCTAACCATGCAACCCAAATCATGAGGGCGGTACTCTTCCACTTTACTTGAAGCCATTATTACAAAACTCTGGAGTTCACCAAGATTTCTAATCTCTTATTGACATAAACGCGCACAATCAATCGCCATCATCCTCGATATCTTACCACAGAAACTCAATTTGATATTCTAAATCATTAACAATATTCACACAACAACTCCATTGGTCGTATAACACGTAGAATTCTTTGTAGAAGCCCTGCCAACCACGCGACCGCTAAACTGCTCACAAGAAATAACCCGCTTGTGTAAATCACTTCCCGATACCTTTCAAATACTGCAGCACGGGATACAATCACTATGACGTCAACAACCAAATCCTGAGTCTGATCTCACTCTCCAGCTGCACCAGTCCATTCGCCACACATGGACATCCATTAAATGAGTGACAACATCCTTTAACTTCAAGTCATGATACATCTTTCTTAATTTCAAGTAGCCCTTTTCCGTCATACCAAATCTCTCGCCGCATAACAACCCCATGCTTTGAATTGAATCTACAGGCTTCCATTTCTCATTGCTAAAATCCCACATCCTTCTATACTATTCTTAGGCGCGTAGTCATACTACTACTAGGCCCTATATAGCTCTGCCACTCTCCCACTTTGGGAAAACACACTCCTTAAATCAACTGCCCGTCTTGTGCTTCCTAAGCATGGCCTTTTAGAAGTTTAAAACTCTATCTGACACTTCCCACATATCCTTCTCATTTTTTGCTGCTCAGTCATTGTCTTAATGTAATTTATCTTCATAGAATTTGGATCCACAATTTGCTACTAGCCCTAACTTTTCCGAAGGTCGTCTTTATCGAACCATCAACATTTGCAATACGGATTCAATCTAGAACCACTGCACCCTACAATATCTGATAGTTGTATCTCCAACACCATTTCACAATAGCTTGCCTTAAAAGTGAATTGTAGCAGATTATAACATCGAAAAACTTAGTAAGTCCAATTAGGACAACAACACTCAGTGTAGAGGAGAACTCCACCACGCTTGCAAATACCACGTTTCATTACTTCCACCAGTCTATGTCTGACAATCCTCAGTCCAACTGCCTTTCCCCTGTCGGGAATAAGATACTGAATCCCTTGACTACACACTAAATAAACCTCTCTTCAATTCATTCACTACCTCGGCAACTAGGGAAACATCCAACCATCACAAAAACACTGCGGCGTAATCACTCGCAAGCATCATGTTAACTTGTGCCTAGCCTCAACGCTCTTATAAGTTCTGTTATTGAGCTAAACAATATAATATCCTTCCGTAAGGCGACTATAATAGTCCAATTAACTATACCAACAGAATCATCCCTTACAACATTATCGGAGCCATTACAATCCTTCAATTTTTGATTTACAACAAGCGCTCGAGTCACATAATATTGAGTGAGAAGGAATCAAAGGCATACGCCTCAAAAGAATCGAACCGCACGATAAGGAAATCAAGAAGGGAAGTACTCCTAAAAGTCCTGCAGCCTCCCGAGGATAAGTACAGACATCTCCGTACCGATCCGGAAGACTCTACTAGACTTGATAATGACTCATGAGACTGACGGGAACGTAGTGCTTTGATACCATGTTGTCACGACCCAAAATCCACTAAAGGTCTGTCACGACCCCAATCCCGGTCGTGATGGCGCCCAACACAACTGCTAGGAAAGCCCGACCATTTACCCTCTCATCCCGAGCATGAAGCTCAAATCAATTACTTGGATATTATTATCAATAATAAAGCTATACTAGATAACCACCCAAAGATCTAGGGTCACAAGTTTAGAGCCTCTAAACAAGATTGGATAACAATATCTAAACCAAATACTAAAGTCTAAATAATTTATACACAAAGGAAAAATGGAATAAGAAGAGAAGCCAGGTCCTGCGAACGCCAGCAAGCTACCTCAGCAACTCGGATAAATACCGATAAAAGCTGAGTTCTCATATATCCCTCCTATATACCTGAATCTGCACACAAAGGTGCATGGAGTAGGGGTGAGTACTAAGTACTCAGTGAGTAATAAATATATACAAGTAGCCGAAAGTAAGAAATCCACAGAATACCACATAATGAAGCTAAACTACAGTTCGATTCCTCCTCCGAACTAGCAACAACAACAGTACATTACCACTATCACAGATAATTTACAGACAAAGATGCAATGCAAAGCACATAACCGCTACGGCGTGTAGCCCAATCCATTTAACGTCGACGGCGCTCACTGGGGGTGTGTACAGACTCCGGAGGGGCTCCTACAGCCCAAGCGCAATACCGCTGCGGCGTGCAGCCCGATCCTCATATCAACCGCTGCGGCGTGCAGCCCGATCCTCATATCAACTGCTGCGGCGTGCAGCCCGATCCATCCTCAGTTGACAACATGCATATGAGTCACACAACAGCTCAATTTACTTATTACCAGGTTCCCGTTCATAAATTATGAAAACACTTTAACTTTAATTTAATTTTTTCCAAAATAGGTAACTTAGCATTTCAATACGGTGATTTCAAACCAGGACTGAGATCCGTGATTAAGAAAGTATAGCTATCACAAATATATAACTATCCCCTAGGGATACTACAGGTCGGCACAAGGCCCAAACATGGCTTACAGCCCATAAAATATATCTAACACGTGTCACATCTCCTTTTGGCGCGCCCACTACCCGGGGGTAGAAGCGTAAGGGAGTTTTTCCAATTTAAGTGACAATATTCGAAATGGGATTATTTACTTATTTCAGAGTCGCCACTTGAAATAAATTATGGTGTTCCAAGTCACCGATTTATTTAAATCCCAAATCGAGGAAATTTACGACTTTCCAAATGAAGTCTGCGAACCAGAAATTCTAAGTAAGGAATTCTGTTGACCCGAGGGAAGGTGTTAGGCACCCCCGGATCCCGTGGTTCTAGCACGGTCGCTTCAATTATTGCAAATGGCTAAACAATATCTGATATTAATATATGTTCAATAGTATAATGCAATTTTAAATCATTTACCGCATTTTGGTTATTTTTTAAGAAAAGAAAAATATTATTTCTGAGGGGTCCCGCAATTGTAAATTTGAGGTGGCGAGGCTCGTCCCACTTATATTTTAAAAAGGGGCCATCCTAAAGTGACTAAATTTCTATTATTGTTTTTATTTCTTATCTACGAAAGAAAGATCCTAATTAATCGAGTTAATTCGTAATTAATCAATATAGTAAAGTATTGGGGCTTGTAGCCACACGTATTCTTATCAGTCAATGGTTTTGGACCCTTATATTGTCCACATAAGAGAAACAACACCAAGCTAGGCCCAATACGTGAGCCCAGTTAAACACTGGATATGGAGAAGTACCCAATTGAATCTCTGTAGTATTACTTACACGAGCACAATGCATACCTTACTCTTATTCATTATACTACTCGTCATTTTTAAGTAACAACATATCTGAAATATCAATGCTTCTCTTCATGTATATGAACTCTAACTCAATTGCCATTTTAATGAACTTAATACACTATCATAAATATACCAAACATTTATCAATTAGATTCTTAATGATCCTTAATTTACAAATATTCTAAAACACCTAAATCCTATTCGTGAAACAAATAAATGAACTTATAACTTTTAAAACTGATGAGAGAATAATCAGGTATAACAGAAATATTCCAAATATTCTGGGATTCAACTCATAAACAATCGAAACTAACAGAATCAATTTCAACTAAAGTATAAAGCAAAGTGTCAGAATCCACATCAGGCTTTGAATTTCGACTTTCATGTCATATTGCTACATTCAGCTTTCCAATTTCAAAGCTATCAGAAGAAGTACCTGGAATTTCAATAGCAAAAATGGAGAAGGAAAGATCAGTAGCAGCTCAGGCCAAACAACAGCAAATAGCGAGGCAGATTCTAGCAAAACTAAAACCACTGATGAAACAGTAGTAGGCCGCCTAGGTAGCAGAGTGAAATCCCAGGAATAAACTCAAACCAACATAACTCAAGAAAAAAAAACACAGCAACTCCAGAAAATCACGCAGCAACAATAACACACCCAAGTAGCTCGACAAAAAACCTTTAGATGCCCTTGGACACTCAAACGGGGAACAGAAATAGAGAAACACTCAACTCTTTTAGATCTTGAGAGCAATGTAACAGTGTACAGGAACTCGAGTTGCCTAAGACTAACTTTATATCTTTTACTAATCCTTCAAAGTTCTCTTCACTCTCTTGAATGCTCAAAACTCTTGAACTCTTTTTAGATAGGTTTGTAAAGACCAAAACAAGGTCTCAAAAAAAAGAATAAACTCTCCTTCACACTCTATATCAGAATATCTGTTCCAGAATGTATCTCCTATCCCTCTCTCTGTTTTATTTTCAAATGTATATCAGAATCTCTCTCTTGTTGTTTCAGAATCTATTTTTTAGAGTTTAGACTCTCTTTTCTCTTCGCTTCCTGATTTTTCAGTGTTCAAAAGAGTGTTTTTTCTCCTCTATCCTCTCATTCAGATTGTATTATCTCTGTGTATGTATTCCAGTGAGTGTGTGTGTACCTCTATGTGAGTTAGTCTCCTCTTTTATATACAAAAATAGAACATTGTTCTCCCCTGCACATGTGCCCAATTAATCCCTTTAGATCAACCTCTCATGTGCTCCCTTCCTTTCTAGCCTATGTTATTCCCTAGCCCATGTGCACTCCACCTTTTCTTTTGAATTCTAGATGTTAATTTTCTAAAACCTTATTGCAGCTATATCCAATCCAACATTTCCTAATCCAAAAACTAAACCCACAGAGAATCATAACAGTTACAGCTAACAAACAAACAGCTATGAATCACCAGTGAAATCACAGATAGTTAACAACTATAATTCGACAGCTATAAACCAACAGCGACATTAACAACTAGTTAAACAGCTAATCATGGTCCAGTGTTCTAACAAAACGAACCCACAGAATAAATCAACGACATTCGATTAATCAATTACAACATGTATAATCGACAATAAACAAATCGATAAATCAGTGATTCATCATTCTCGGCCAAAGACGGAAAAAAAAGAAATACGAAGCTAACTATTCGACGACGCTAATCGACGCGAATACTTATTTTACAACATACGCAATTCAAATGGACAAACATAATTAGAATCGACCAAATAAAAAGGTCTTTGAGAAGAAATGAAAATAGGACGGCCGAAAAGAAAAATTGGGAAGAGTTCAATAAAGTTAAACTAAACAAATACACAAAACAAATTAAAATAAACAGGAAAATAACATTACCTCAAAGAGAAATCGAAATCGAACAGACCCGGCCCCAATGGACTTGAGTTTGCATTTTTTTGAAGTAAACGGACTTTAATTGAAGTGTTTCTCAAACGAAAAACACTCCAATTAAAGTCTATTGACTTCAATTACCGTTGATTTGGGCGAAATCCCTAGTTTTGGATTCTAGGGTTCTTCAAGGCTCGATTTGGGGCTTGACCGGTTTCGGTCAGATTCGAGTCGAACCAAGGTTATTCAGGGTATGAGGGATGTCAAGGGAGTGTTTGGTATGAATTTGGGGTGGTTTGGCATAGGTTGAAGTTCAACTCGAATCTTTAATTCAAGATTCGAGAAGTTTGAAGGTGATTTGAAACGAACGGTTAATGGATTCGTGTTCAGGGTGGTCGGGTTGCTTAAGGGTGTTATTTTGGTGGTGTTTGGCGTCGGCGCCGCCGGCTTGAGGTGGTGGGAATGGAGGGCGGCGCTAGAGTTTTCGTTGGAGAAGATGAGTGAAGGAGAGAGGGGCCTGAGGAGAAATGAGGCGGGTTAGGCGGGTTTGGGGGAGGGGGGTTATTGGTGTATTAAATTCAAACTTTAATCTTAGCTGTTGGATTATAACAACCAACGGCCAAGATCAAAAGTTCTAATCCTAAACGACGCCGTTTAGGGGGGGTAACGGGGCTGGAAGATGGATCCGGGTCAGGGAGACGGACTGGGCTGGGACGTTTGGGCCTGGATATGGCGTAGTATTTGGCCTAGTTTTTGGCCCAGTTCGATTTTCTTCTTGATTTCTAATTCTTTTCTCTTCTCTTATTTATAATTGAACAAAATTCCTAATTAATTTGTAAAATCAATAAATAAAACTACACAAATATCAACGTTTGAACAACAATTAACATATTAACTAACACATTAAAATCATGTCATACGACTAAACTTTAAACCTTAAATGCAAAAAATACATATTTTTGTTATTTGCCATTTTTATCAAATAAACTTGACTACTTTCAATTGTAAATTAAATCCTAAGAAAGCAAATGCAATGTATTTTGTATTTTGTCTTAATCTAAATAAACAAACATGCACACACAAAAATACAAATAATAAGAAAATTAACACAAAAATCCACAGATATTACAACGATACAAGAAATGATTTTATTTTGAATTTGTTTTGGGAGTAATTCACATGTAGGGCAATAATCACGTGCTCACAGCTGCCCCTCTTTGCGTGTAAACTCGAAAAGTTTTCGTGCAAAGATAATGAGTTAATACGAGCGATTTTTGCCCGTCCGAGCACTCCGTGTGAAGCATTTTATTGAAAAACATTTTCTTGCCCAAAACATATCCCCGATACAAAAAATGCTTATTGTTTCGCAGTAGAAGAAGAACTTGACGGTGAGCCATGGTACCATAATATTAAAGAATATTTGAGGATGGGGGTGTACCCAGCACAAGCCACAGAAGATCAGAAAAGGGCTATAAGGCGTGTAGCAAATGGATTTTTCTTCAGCGGAGGAGTTGATACAAGAGAACCCCAGATCTGGGTCTACTAAGATGTATAGATGCACAGCAGGCCACTACAATCATGGCTGAAATACATGCAGTAGCTTGCGGACTTCATATGAGGGGATATGTTTTGGCCAAGAAAATACTAAGAGCTGGATACTATTGGCTCACCATGGAGCGTGATTGCATTAGGTAAGTGCGGAAATGCCACCAATGCCAGATACACGGTGTGACGACCCAAAGGGTCATCACTTATTTAATTAATCATTTCGAGCTTCGAGGCCTTGAAAACCTCATTCTATGTTGCCTCGATTTACGTGCACAATCCGAGCATGTAGCCGGAAAGATTTTGTGATAGAAAATATGAATTCTATGAGAAATTTGGATAAAAATGATATTAATGTTGATATGGTTGACTTCGGTCAACATTTTTGGTAAACGGATCCGGACCCGAGATTGGATGGTCCCGAGAGGTCCGCAGGAAAATATGGAACTTGGACATGTGTCCGGAGTCGAATTCTGAGGCCTAGAGCCCAAGTTATGATTTTTTATGTGAAATTGTTTTTGATGTAATTATTAAAGGAAATAAATTAATTGACCTTGGTATCGGGCTCGTATTTTGGTTCCGACGCCCGGTACAAGTCTTAAATATTATATATGTGATTTCGTAAAGTTTGGTGACATTTGGATGTCGTTTGAGATGTTTTGGACCTTGAGTTCCAAGTTAAGAAATTTTGAAAATCAAAAGTATGAAAATCATGAGTTTGAGGCTTGATTTGATTAAAACGAAGTGATATTGGCGATGTGATCGCACGAACAAGTCCATAATGTGTTTTTGAGGTTGTGTACATATTTGGTTTGGAGCCCGGGGGGCTCGGGTAAAGATTTGATAGGCCGTTGGATGAAATTCTGAATTTTGAACTGCTGGTTTTTTCACCCAGCTGTTGGCTTCGCAATTGCGAAGAATTTCTCGCAATTGCGAAGGGGACAGTGTAAGGCAAGGCTCGCAAATGCGAACCTTGATCGCAAATGCGAAGCCGGCCTTGTTCGCAAATGCGAACAATTGTTCGCATTTGCGAAGGTCCCCAGTGCTGCCTATGTTCGCAAATGCGAACAATAGTTCGCAAATGCGAACATTTCCCATACTGCCTTGGTTCGCAAATGCGAACCATTGTTCGCAAATGCGAACACTGCCTTACACAGCATGTGTTTGCAAATGCGAACATTGGTTCGCAAATGCGAACATCCCTTTTGACTGCCAGAGTTCGCAAATGCGAACAAATGTTCGCAAATGCGAACTCCCCAGCCTTAGCTTATTTTTCAAACTCCAGAAATTGGTCGGGGTTCGCAATTGCGAACCCATGTTCGCAAATGCGAACACAGAGACCTGAAAAACACGAATTTCAGTCATTTCTTCACATTTTACAAAACCAAAACACCCATTTGAGATTCTTCAAGGATTTCTTCTTCATCAAAACGATTGTAAGTCACTTTTTACTTAATTCTTTCAATTCCTAACATCATTAAACATGTTTTTCATAAGAAATCAATGATTTTCATGGTAGAATTCTTGTTTTTATTAGAAAATAGGGTTTTTCATAAATTGGGGAATTGGACCTCGAATTGAGGTCCGATTTTGAAACAAATTATATACATGAACTCGTGGGGGGATGGGTAACCGGATTTTGGTCCTAACCCCGAATTCCGACCATGTGGGCCCGGGGTTGAAATTCACTATTCATGGCAGAATGTTGTAAAAGTTGTATTTGGTATTAAGAATTAGTTTGTTGAGTAGAATTGATGATATTAAATCAATTGTGTATAGATACGGTTGGATTGGAGCCAAATTGAAAGAAAAGATATTTCCATGGATTGAATTGTTCATAAGCATTCGAGGTAAGTGTTTGTTCTATCCTAGCTTGAGGGAATAGGATTATGTGTTATGTGTTATGTGATCGAGTGCGGTGTATGGGGCTGTGGTGACGAGCATCCATACACTGGCATCTAGTATGACCGTGAGTTGTTGAAAAATGATTATGTTGAGATATATTACAGATGAATTGTTATTGTTTTCCCTTGTTGGGACTTGTTGTGAAGATAATTATTGGTTGCCCTTGATGGGACGGTTTATGAATTACTGTTTCTTTCTTTGCCCTTAACTGTGATTGTTATTTGGGTGAGGAATAGTGATAATGCACGAAGGGTGATGCCGTGCCATGTTTATTTATTTATGCACGAAGGTTAATGCCGTGCCATGTTTATTTATTGATTATGCACGAAGGATCATGCCGTGCCCTGTTATTGAACCATGTACGAAGGATCATGCCGTACTATGGATGTGAGGATGAGAGTAAAAGCACGAAGGGTGATGCCGTGTACTTTATTTGTTTATTTGGTGAGGATGAGAGTAAAAGCACGAAGGGTGATGCCGTTTACTTTATTTGTTTATTTGGTGAGGATGAGAGTAAAAGCACGAAGGGTGATGCCGTGCAACTGCTTGCTATTTCTTGAATTGATATTACTTGTGTTCACATTATACTTTGTTTTTCCTTGTGAATTTATTAACTGTGGTTAATTGTTGAATTTTTTAAGATATTCCTTGTTGTGTTAATACTTGATTATTTCTTGTTATTTTGTGGTACACATATATATATTGAATTACACAGGTTTATGTGAGTGTCTGGTCCTAGGCTTGTCACTACTTCGCCGGGATAGGCCAGGCACTTACCAGCACATGGGGTCGGTTGTGCTGATATTACACTTCTGTGCGTTTTTGCACAGGTCCAGGTTACGATCAGGAGCAGCAGCAGCAGTAAATCGATTGCGTGGGAACTAATCATATTTGAGACCGAGGTAGCTTGCAGACGTCCGCAGGCCCGGCGTCTCTTTCTTTATTTATGTTATTAGCTATAGTCTCTTTGTTCCGAGACAAACAGAATTATGTTATATTTCCTTCAGACTTTTATGTGTAGTATTCCATAGTAGTTCGTGAGTTGGTGACTCCACGTCTTGGGTAGAGGATTTCGGTATGATTTTCATCATGAAGTTAGTTATTTCTATTTTGATAAAGTATTCCGCATTTATTTAATTAAATTGTGTTAAAAACGGGATAGTATGAATACAGTGGCTTGCCTAGCTACCACGAGTAGGCGCCATCACGATCCCGATATTGGGGGAAAATCCGGGTCGTGACAAGTTGGTATCAAAGCTCTAGGTTACATAGGTCTCACCACTCACGAACAAGCTTAGTAGAGTTTGAGAGGTAGGTACGGAGACGTCTGTACTTGTCCTCCAGAGTCTATTGAGTTAGGAAAAAGTCTCTCATTTGTTCTTTCTTGTCGTGCGACTTGTTCCTCAAATACTGATTGAATTTCTATTCTGTCCTTTCGCAGATGGTAAGGACACGCGCTTCTTCGTCCGCTGACCAGCAGCCCGAGCCCCAGGTAGCTCCTGTGATGGGCAGGGGCCAAGGCCGTATCAGAGGCCGTGGTAGGGGTAGAGCTCAGCCCCGGGCAGCTACTCCAGAGGTGGAGCCTCATATTGAGATTGACGAGGAGGTTCCGGTTCCAGCAGCTCCAGTGGGCCCAGCTCAGGTCCCAGGAGAGGCTTTATTTACCCCGGATCTCCGGGATGCATTGGTCGGAATAGCGGGATTCATGGACAGCATTTCCAGAGCGGGTTTATTATCAGTTGCCCCAGCCACTTCTCAGGCTGGAGGAGGGGCCCAGACTCCTATTGCTCATACTCCGGAGCTAGTAGCTCCTCAGCCTCAGGCACCAGTAGTTCAGCCAGCTGTGGCCACTCAGTCAGGTACCACGGCTCATGCCGGCGATGGAGCGGCCATGACTTCTGATTCGTTATGGAGGCTTGATCGGTTCTCCAAGCTATTTACCACTACATTCAGTGGAGCCGCATCAGAGGATCCTCAGGACTTTTTATTCGGTTGCCATGAGATTCTCAAGACTATGGGGATCGTGGAGACAAACGGAGTTGACTTCTGTACCTTCAGACTTGCAGGATCCGCCAAGACTTGGTGGAGAGATTATTGCCCGACTCGACCAGCAGGGTCTCCAGCTTTATCATGGGACCAGTTTGCGGAACTATTTATGGAGAAATTTCTCCCTGCTACTCAGCGGGATGTACTTCGGAGGCAGTTTGAGCGCCTCCATCAGGGCACTATGACAGTTACACAGTATGAGACGAGATTTATTGACTTGGCTCGTCATGCAGTGGTGATACTTCCCACGGAGCGGGAGAGGGTCCGTAGATTTATAGATGGGCTCAATCAGCCGATTAGACTCCAGATGGCTATGGGTGTGGGGAGTGACATATCATTTCAGGAGGCAGCCAATGTAGCACGCAGAGTTGAGATGGCTCTTTCTAGGGGAGGCGGTTATTCTTCGGATAAAAGGCCTCGTCATTCGAGCGAGTTTGGTGGTTCTTCCTCCGGTAGCGAGAGAATCCTTTGATAGAGGCCGGTCCTCCGGGCCTTTTCATTCCGCCCTTCGAGCTTCGCGGGGTGGATCGGGTGATCGTGGTTCTCGGGGGCATTATTCGGACCGGTCTCCTATTAATGCTCCAGCCTCTTCGGAGTGTTCGTGGAGGCCATTCGGGTAGTCGGGGCCGGCAGCCCTATCGGTCCAAGAGTTGCTACGGTTGTGGTGACCCGGGTCATTTTATCAGGAATTGCCCTATAGCGGCGGGCAACTCTCAGCAGCGAGGTCCTCGTCCTATGATTCGGGCCCCGGCTGACCCTCAGCCTGCCCGGCCGGCCAGAGGCGGGGGTAGAGATTATAGAGGTGGAGGTCGAGACCGTAGAGGTGGAGACCGGCCCGGCGAGAGGTAGAGGTCAGCCGGTTGAGGGTCGTCCTAGAGACGCGGCTCGGAGGGGAGGTGCGGATCCCCGATTCTATGTTTTACCGGCCGAGGCCGAGGCGAGAGGCACGAGATGTCGTGATTACGGGTACTATTCTTGTGTGTGGCGAGAGGTGCTTCGGTATTATTTGACCCCGGATCTACATATTCCTATGTGTCTTCCTACTTCGCACCGTATTTGGCTGTGCCCGGCTATGCTCTGGATATTCCAGTTTATGTGGCTACACCAGTGGGTGACTCCATTGTAGTCGATCGGGTGCATCGTTCGTGTGTAGTTATATTTGGGGGTCTTGAGACCCGTGTTGATCTGTTGCTTTTGGATATGGTAGATTTTGATGTCATATTGGGGATGGACTGGTTGTCTCCATACCATGCTATTCTTGATTGCCATGCTAAGACGGTGACCTTAGCCTTGCCAGAATCACCCCGACTAGAGTGGAAAGGTACCTCAAGCCACTCCGTTCGCACCGTTATTTCCTATGTTAAGGCTCGACGTATGGTCGAGAAGGGGTGTCTAGCTTATTTGGCTTATGTTCGTGATTCCAGCGCGGAAGTTCCTTCCATTGAGTCGGTCCCTATTGCACGGGAGTTTCCGGAGGTTTTTCCTTCAGACCTGCCGGGCATGCCACCCGACAGGGATATTGATTTCTGTATTGATCTGGCACCGGGTACTCAGCCCATCTCTATTCCACCCTATCGTATGGCCCCGCCGGAGTTAAAAGAGTTGAAAGATCAGTTGCAGGACCTTCTTGAGAAGGGTTTTATCAGGCCCAGTGTTTCCCCCTGGGGAGCACCTGTATTATTTGTAAAGAAGAAGGATGGCTCGATGCGGATGTGTATTGATTACCGGCAGTTAAACAAGGTGACTATCAAAAATAAATATCCACTGCCGAGGATTGATGATTTGTTTGACCAACTCTAGGGAGCGAGGGTATTCTCTAAGATAGACTTGAGGTCAGGCTACCATCAGTTGAAGATCAGGGCGGCTGACATTCCTAAGACGGCCTTTCGCTCTAGATATGGGCATTTTGAGTTCTTGGTCATGTCCTTCGGGTTGACCAATGCCCCAGCGGCATTCATGGAGTTGATGAATCGGGTATTCAGGCCTTACTTAGATCTGTTCGTGATAGTCTTTATAGATGACATCCTGATATACTCCCGCAGCCAGGAAGAGCACGAGCAGCACCTCATAGTGGTTCTTCAGACTCCGAAAGATAACCAGCTATATGCCAAATTTTCTAAATGTGAGTTCTGGTTGAGTTCGGTAGCATTTTTGGGTCACATTGTATCAGTGGAAGGTATTCAAGTGGAACCAAAGAAGATTGAGGCGATCCAGAATTGGCCTCGACCAGCTTCAGTGACTGAGATCCGGAGTTTCTTGGGATTAGCAGGTTACTACCGTCGTTTTGTAGAGGGGTTTTCTTCTATTGCGGCCCCGATGACCAGGTTGACCCAGAAGGGTGTCCAGTTTCAGTGGTCAGAGGAATGTGAGGCGAGCTTTCAGAAGCTCAAGACAGCCTTGACCACCGCACCGGTGTTGATACTACCTACAGGTATAGGGCCTTATACAGTTTATTGTGACGCATCTCGTACAGGTCTTGGAGCGGTATTGATGCAGACATGAGAAGAATTATCCAGTTCATGATCTTGAGTTAGCAGCAGTAGTTCATGCCTTAAAGATCTGCATCACTTGACTGTTTTCGTTTGTTTGATCAAGCGGAGGCATTATCTATATGGTGTGACATGTGAGGTGTACACTGATCACAAAAGCCTACAGTACTTGTTCAAACAGAAGGAGTTGAATCTGCGACAGCGGAGATGGTTAGAGTTGCTAAAAGACTATGATGTTACTATATTATATCACCCGGGTAAGGCCAATGTGGTGGCCGATGCATTGAGTAGAAAGTATGACAGCATGGGTAGTCTTGCATATATTCCGGTCAATTAGAGACCATTAGCTCTAGATGTCCAGGCCTTAGCCAATCGGTTCGTGAGATTAGACATTTCTGAGCCTAGCAGAGTGTTAGCTGGCACGGTCGCTCGTTCTTCTTTATTAGAGCGCATCCGTGAGAGGCAATTTGATGATCCTCATTTGCGTGAGTTGAGAGATACAGTACAGCGGGGAGGTGCCACACAGGTAAACCTAGATGATGATGGGGTATTGAAATTGCGGGGTCGAGTTTGTGTGCCCAATGTCGAAGGGATTCGAGAGTTGATCTTAGCGGAGGCCCACAGTTCGCGGTATTCTATTCACCCAGGCACCGCGAAGATGTACCGGGACTTACGGCAGCACTATTGGTGGCGCAGAATGAAGAAAGATATCATTGCGTATGTCGCTCGGTGTCTAAATTGTCAGCTAGTGAAATATGAGCACCAGAGACCTGGTGGTGTATTCCAGAGGATTGAAATTCCCGAGTGGAAATGGGAGCGGATCACTATGGACTTCGTTACTGGACTTCCTTTGACTCGGAGGAAATTTGATGCTATTTGGGTCATTGTTGATAGGTTGACCAAATCAGCACACTTTATTCCAGTATCTGTCTCCTACTCGTCGGAGAAGTTAGCGGAGGTTTACATTAGGGAGATTGTTCGTCTCCATGGGGTGCCAGTATCTATTATCTCTGATCGGGGTACGCAGTTTACCTCGCGGTTCTGGAGAGCGGTCCAGCAGGAGTTAGGCACCCAGGTTCAGTTGAGTACAACATTTCATCCTCAGACGGATGGCCAGTCCGAGAGGACTATTCAGATTCTAGAAGACATGCTTCGAGCCTGTGTTATTGATTTCGGAGGCTCGTGGGACCAGTTTCTGCCATTAGCAAAGTTCGCCTACAATAACAGTTACCAGTCTAGAATCTAGATGGCTCCGTATGAGGCGTTGTATGGTAGGCAATGTCGATCACCAGTTGGATGGTTTGAACCGGGAGAGGCTTGGTTGTTGGGTACAGACTTAGTTCAGGAGGCCTTAGATAAGGTCAAGACTATCCAGGAGAGATTGCGTTCATCTCAGTCCAGGGAAAAGACTTATGCGGATCGTAAGGTTCGAGATGTAGATTTCATGGTTGGTGAACGAGTATTGCTCCGGGTGTCGCCTATGAAGGGCGTGATGAGGTTTGGGAAGAAGGGCAAGCTCGGCCCTAGGTATATTGGTCCATTTGAGATTCTAGACAGAGTGGGAGGGGTGGCTTACAGATTAGCTTTGCCGCCTAGCTTATCAGCCGTGCATCCAGTTTTTCACGTATCTATGCTTCGGAGATACCACGGCGATCCCACTCATGTGTTAGACTTCAGTACTGTCCAATTGGACAATGATCTATCTTACGAGGAGGAGCCGGTAGCCATTCTAGACAGGCAGGTTCGACAGTTGAGGTCGAAGAGTTATCCTTCTATACGTGTTCGGTGGAGAGGTCAGCCTCCTGAGGCATCGACCTGGGAGTCCGAGTCTGATATGCGGAGCCGCTACCCACACTTGTTTCCTGACTCGGGTACTTCTTCTTTTGTCCGTTCGAGGACGAACGGTTGTTTTAGAGGTGGAGATTGTGACGACCCAAAGGGTCATCACTTATTTAATTAATCATTTCGAGCTTCGAGGCCTTGAAAACCTTATTCTATGTTGCCTCGATTTACGTGCACGATCCGAGCATGTAGCCGAAAAGATTTTGTGATAGAAAATATGAATTCTATGAGAAATTTGGATAAAAATGATATTAATGTTGATATGGTTGACTTCGGACAACATTTTTGGTAAACGGATCCGGACCCGAGATTGGATGGTCCCGAGAGGTCCGTAGGAAAATATGGGACTTGGACATGTGTCCGGAGTCGAATTCTGAGGCCTAGAGCCCAAGTTATGAATTTTTATGTGAAATTGTTTTTGATGTAATTATTAAAGGAAATAAATTAATTGACCTTGGTATCGGGCTCGTATTTTGGTTCCGACGCCCGGTACAAGTCTTAAATATTATATATGTTATTTCTGTAAAGTTTGGTGACATTTGGATGTCGTTTGAGATGTTTTGGACCTTGAGTTCCAAGTTAAGAAATTTGAAAATCAAAAGTATGAAAATCATGAGTTTGAGGCTTGATTTGATTAAAATGAAGTGATATTGGCGATGTGATCGCACGAACAAGTCCATAATGTGTTTTTGAGGTTGTGTACATGTTTGGTTTGGAGCCCGGGGGCTCGCGTAAAGATTTGATAGGCCGTTGGATGAAATTCTGAATTTTGAATTGCTGGTTTTTTCACCCAGCTGTTGGCTTCGCAATTGCGAAGAATTTCTCGCAATTGCGAAGGGGACAGTGTAAGGCAAGGCTCGCAAATGCGAACCTTGATCGCAAATGCAAAGCCAGCCTTGTTCGCAAATGCGAACAATTGTTCGCATTTGCGAAGGTCCCCAGTGCTGCCTATGTTCGCAAATGCGAACAATAGTTCGCAAATGCGAACATTTACCATACTGCCTTGGTTCGCAAATGCGAACCATTGTTCGCAAATGCGAACACTGCCTTACACAGCATGTGTTCGCAAATGCGAACATTGGTTCGCAAATGCGAACATCCCTTTTGACTGCCAGAGTTCGCAAATGCGAACTCCCCACCCTTAGCTTATTTTTCAAACTCCAGAAATTGGTCGGGGTTCGCAATTGCGAACCCATGTTCGCAAATGCGAACACAGAGACCTGAAAAACACGAATTTGAGTCATTTCTTCACATTTTACAAAACCAAAACACCCATTTGCGATTCTTCAAGGATTTCTTCTTCATCAAAACGATTATAAGTCACTTTTTACTTAATTCTTTCAATTCCTAACATCATTAAACATGTTTTTCATAAGAAATCAATGATTTTCATGGTAGAATTCTTGTTTTTATTAGAAAATAGGGTTTTTTATAAATTGGGGAATTGGACCTCGAATTGAGGTCCGATTTTGAAACAAATTATATACATGAACTCGTGGGGGGATGGGTAACCGGATTTTGGTCCTAACCCCGAATTCCGACCATGTGGGCCCGGGGTTGAAATTTACTATTCATGGCGCAGAATGTTGTAAAAGTTGTATTTGGTATTAAGAATTAGTTTGTTGAGTAGAATTGATGATATTAAATCAATTGTGTATAGATACGGTTGGATTGGAGCCAAATTGAAAGAAAAGACATTTCCACGGATTGAATTGTTCATAAGCATTCGAGGTAAGTGTTTGTTCTATCCTAGCTTGAGGGAATAGGATTATGTGTTATGTGTTATGTGATCGAGTGCGGTGTATGGGCTGTGGTGACGAGCATCCATACACTGGCGTCTAGTATGACCGTGAGTTGTTGAAAAATGATTATGTTGAGATATATTACAGATGAATTGTTATTGTTTTCCCTTGTTGGGACTTGTTGTGAAGATAATTATTGGTTGCCCTTGATGGGACGGTTTATGAATTACTATTTCTTTCTTTGCCCTTAACTGTGATTGTTATTTGGGTGAGGAAGAGTGATAATGCACGAAGGGTGATGCCGTACCATGTTTATTTATTTATGCACGAAGGTTAATGCCGTGCCATGTTTATTTATTGATTATGCACGAAGGATCATGCCGTGCCCTGTTATTGAACCATGTACGAAGGATCATGCCGTACTATGGATGTGAGGATGAGAGTAAAAGCACGAAGGGTGATGCCGTGTACTTTATTTGTTTATTTGGTGAGGATGAGAGTAAAAGCACGAAGGGTGATGCCGTGTACTTTATTTGTTTATTTGGTGAGGATGAGAGTAAAAGCACGAAGGGTGATGCCGTGCAACTGCTTGCTAGTTCTTGAATTGATATTACTTGTGTTCACATTATACTTTGTTTTCCCTTGTGAATTTATTAACTGTGGTTAATTGTTGAATTCTTTAAGATATTCCTTGTTGTGTTAATACTTGATTATTTCTTGTTATTTTGTGGTACACATATATATATTGAATTGCACAGGTTTATGTGAGTGTCTGGTCCTAGGCTTGTCACTACTTCGCCGGGATAGGCCAGGCACTTACCAGCACATGGGGTCGGTTGTGCTGATATTACACTTCTGTGCGTTTTTGCACAGGTCCAGGTTACGATCAGGAGCAGCAGCAGCAGTAAATCGATTGCGTGGGAACTAATCATATTTGAGACCGAGGTAGCTTGCAGACGTCCGCAGGCCCGGCGTCTCTTTCTTTATTTATGTTATTAGCTGTAGTCTCTTTGTTCCGAGACAAACAGAATTATGTTATATTTCCTTCAAACTTTTATGTGTAGTATTCCATAGTAGTTCGTGAGTTGGTGACTCCACGTCTTGGGTAGAGGATTTCGGTATGATTTTCATCATGAAGTTAGTTATTTCTATTTTGATAAAGTATTCCGCATTTATTTAATTAATTTGTGTTAAAAACAGGATAGTATGAATACAGTGGCTTGCCTAGCTACCACGAGTAGGCGCCATCACGATCCCGATATTGGGGGAAAATCCGGGTCATGACACACGGAGATTTGATTCACTCCCCATCCTATGAGTTGCATACAATGTGAGCACAGTGGCCCTTCATCGCCTGCGGCATGGATGTCATCGGCCCAATAGAACCCGCAGCATCTAATGGGCACAGGTTTATCTTGGTAGCAATTGATTATTTCACTAAATGGGTGGAGGTGAAGACATTTATAGTAGTAACAAAGAAGGCGGTAGTGGATTTTGTACATACAAATATCATTTGTCGCTTTGGAATTCCAAAAGTGATTATCACGGACAATGGAGAAAATCTTAACAGTCACCTCATGGCAGAGGCATGTCAAAAGTTCAAAATCCTGCATCATAACTCTGCACCTTATCGGCCACGGACAGTTGTATCAACGGAGGATGGCCAGAGCATATAACAAGAAAGTACGTCCACGGAAATTCGAAGTTGGACAGTTGGTGCTAAGACGTATTTACCACATTGGGCCGAAGCAAAAGTAAAGTTTGCACCAAATTGGCAAGGGCCATTCGTGGTATCCCAGGTATTGTCCAATGGAGCTTTATATCTAACAGATGTGGAAGGCAAACGTGTAGAGACTGCTATCAACTCCGATGCAGTCAAGAGATATTATGTATGATTCATTTTCCCATGTACATTTGTATTTGTCATGTTATTGAGATTGAAATGATGAAGGCATTTTATTTCTCTATCCAAACACTTCACCCATTGTTACCCCTTTTGAGCCTTATTGCATTATTCTTTCATACCCCTCTCTCGGAAACAATTATGAGCAATGGAAATGAAAAGAAAAGAAAAGAGAAGATTAAAAAAACAATGAAAAAAAAGTAGAGAGAAAATAAAAATGATGGAAATATACAAAAGAAAATTGAGAGAAGTCAAATCGCAACAATGAAGCGATTTTATGATCCGAACTACGTTTTGACTTGATCCCGAAACGGTACGTAGGCAGCCTCAATGAGGTTCAGTCATGATAAAAATAAAATCCAAGATTCCCCAAAAATTAAAACTGGGGTAGAAGTTATGTTTTATGATTCCGAGAGTTGTAATTATTGTGAACCCTCGTTTAAATTTTGAGCCTTTATACCTTTCTTTCTAAACCCATCCAAAAGCCACATTACGGTCTAAAGAAAGACCTTCGGATTAATTTCAATAAAATGACAATGCAATAGGAATAAAAAGAGACATGTCATGGACAATACGCGAAAGATTGGAAACAAAAAAATAAAGAAAAATAAAATGAGAGAGTCTTGTTGGTGAAAACCCTAACGGGCACCATAAAGCGAATGTGAGGTGAAAATAATAATAATAATAATAATAATAATAATAATAATAATAATAATAATAATAATAATAATAATAATAATAATAATAATAATAATAATAACAATAATAATAATAATAATAAATCAGAGAGTATTATTGGTGAAAACCCTCACGGGCACCGTAAGGAGAATGTGAGGTGAGAGAGAAAATAAAATGAGAGAGTCTTATTGGTGAAAACCTTCATAGGCACCATAAGGCGAAAGTGAGGAAAACAACAAAATAAGAAAGGTTTGGGATGATGGAAAGTTGGAATTTAAGTCAGCAACAATTCGATTGGACAGACTGGGTCGGATATTCAAATGCATGGCATGGTCAAAGGAATCAGCCTTCATACCTAGATAAATTCTATCTTTAGTTCAAAATACCTTCACCCTTGAAATTCAGGTCATTGCATTTCATTCTATTTGTTCAAAACCAGTTGCCAATTGAAAACTAGCTACCAGCTTCTCAAGTTAGATGGCGTAATAACACTGGGTCCTTCAAAGGAAATGAGAAAAATAAAAACACATGGCGATCCTATAGCCAAAGGGAATAAAAGAAAAAGAAACAAAAAGGTAAAAGCAAAGCGGATTACAAGAAAATTTGAGAAGACAATCAGGAATAAGTTGCAAAGCAGAATGAAGCAAGATGAGGCAGATGATGGAAGCAAGGCCAGCAAGAATGCCAGTTGCTAATCATCATTTTAAAACTAATAAATGATTCACTGATTTAGACAGCGATAAAAAATTCAAATTCTCACTAATCCCTTTAAAGTGAATGTGACCAATGTCGGAGAAAAACCCTGTAAAAGAAACAACAATAAAGGAGAGAATCCACAATGGAGAACTCAGTAATCAGGAACCTACCCAAACAACAAAATTCATACCAACCGATTTCTCGTCTCGCCACGAGTCCGTGCATATAAAATTTATCGAAATCGGAGTTCGAATGGCCTTTCAAAAGTCAAAATTTCCTTTTCATAATATAGGCCCAAATTCTTCAAATTTTCTACCCAAATTCACGAGTTTTGATGTTAATTCTAGCATATAATCGTGTTTTTAAGTCAAGAAACTTACCTCCAATGTTTCCCCGATGAAATCTCCTTCGAATCCTATCAATTTTCTCTCAATGTGGTGCAAAAACGGAGGAAATAATGAAACTCTTGCGACTGATATGGTTTATATCTGATTTTGTCCGACATTAAATTTACCTTACGCGATCGCGACCTCTAGCACGCGATTGCGATGCATAACTTACAGGCCTCACGCTATCGCGACTCCCATCACACAATCGCGTATCACAAAATCTCAGGCCATATTTTTCCTTCTATGCGATCGCGTAGACTCTTATGCGATCGCGATGAACAACTGGATAACGCTACGCAATCGCGACAGGGTCTCCTACGATCGCATTGCTCCAACTCCTAACCTTACGCGATCGCATCCTTCACTTTGCGATCGCAAAGGGAAAAATTCTCAGCCTCTCCAGTACTCTATGCGATCGCATGCTCATTAGTGCGATCGCAGAGAGTAAATGTCAGCTAAACTTATGACAGCAGACCTGCTCTTTCGTGTGTCCAAAATGGTCCGTTTGGACCCCGAAATTCATCCCCGGGGCACCCGGGACTCCAACCAAAAGCACAAATACATCACATTACCTCATTCAAACTTGCTCGTAACATAACAACACCATCGTAAACATATAAATCACCAATTTCACATGGATTCAAGCCTAAGTTTCTTTAAAACTTCCAAAACCAACATTCGATCTAAAACCCAACCTAAACACCTCCGAATGACATGAGATATTTTGTACGCATATCCAAAATCACCTAACAGATCTACTGCAACTCATGGAATTTCATTCAGAGCCCCGCATCAAAATCTCACCTACCGTTCGGATTTCATCAAAATTCAACCTTAGCTAATTCAAGCCTAAACTACACCGGACCTCCGAATTCGATTTCGATTGCTCTCCTAAGTCATTAATTATCCCCCAAAACTAGTGGAATCATCAGAATTCCATTCCGAGCTGTCTAACTCATCGGTCAACATTCGATTCACTTTTCTAACCTATTCTTCTCATAAAGAGGTTTATGGCCTCATTTCTATCTAAATTCCCTCTGATTTGCTTCTAACCTTCCAAACACATATAAATTAGCATATTGAAGTATTGAATGAAGAAAATGGAGCAATAACTCCCGTAAGGACGGGCCGGGTCATTACATTCTCCCCAACTTAAACAAACGCTCGTCCTCGAGCGTACCTAGAGTTGTACTAAAAGCAACCCAATAGCTGAATGACCTTACCAAGCATATATGTGGGGTGATACCACGTCACCCTATTTATCATAAGTCTGATAACAAAATATAGCTGAACTTCCACAGTCCATCTGAACCATAGACCACATTGCACTTTCTGAAATCATATTCCAAATCTGATTCCCACGTCTATACTCAGAATACACCCGAACCAACTGTAATAGCCCATACTCGCCACTCCGGGTGAGATCTTATGGTGTGCCAAACAACACAATCACTCGAGACGATGGCCTCTAATCACAGTAATTTCCCACAATAACCAAATATTAATGAAAAACCTTTATCGTTAGCTAAAGTCTTATTCCAACACCTTCATATACTACCCACGGCAATCGAACATGTGATATATTGAATCCATTTCTCAGATCATCCATTCATGAATTCATTTCCCTTTTGACTGATACCATAATAGCTATCAGAGCCAAACCTCGATATTACATTTCTAACCAGCTGAAATCACATATGCCCGCTCTCATTAATGGCTCCAACGATCATTTCAATTATAACACACCGCACTAGTGATGTGACACCTCAACACCGGCCTAAGCCACGACGAGCACAACATATGCTCCAATAAGAAACGTCTGAACATACTCAAATCATGACAACTAACTCAAACAAAAGAACTATAATTCAATTCCTCCGTACCATTATAACATAGAACTGCGATCCCGTCTCGCATTATAGAAATAGAGTACCTCAGTTCTCCTCGAAAGGTTATAATATCATATGGCCTTGCCACAACTTATGATTCCATCCAAACACTATTACCCATAAAGCACCTCAAGTCATCATGCTCAAAACAGTCAGCCGCGCACAGATTTAGGTCTGAACTCAAGCAATCAATTTTACCCACGGTGAAACAATTAATATACGCCATCAAATCTTGTAAGGATACAACCGATGCGCCATTCGCCAAGCGACACCCAACACTGACTTTCCAGAGACTAGGAAGTATTGTACACAAGGTAACATATTGAAAAACTATTCTCCATATCACACGGTTGCGGCGTGCAACCCGCTCCAAATAACATACCCGTGGTGGCGTGCCACCCGATCCAGATACCATACATGTGGCAGTGTGCCACCCGATCCAAATAACCCATGGCAGCGTGCAACCCGATCCACACATAAATCTCGCAAAAGGAAATGCACACCACATCAATTGTTCATTACAATAAACGTATATAGCCTCAAGCTCGGCCACAAGAAATGCATCGGACAAAGTTCCTCAATACTGGAACTGAATCAATGGTAGAAACCTCTGCACCAATATCTGATGAGTTGGTATTTTACCATCTCATCTTGTCTTTAAATCAATACTTTTTCTATGTTTGAGCAATAAAATCGTGTATTTGATGCCAATTACTTCTATTTTACAGGTTGTATGTGATTTAGAAGTAATAGTGAAGAAACCAAGTGAAAACAAGTCAAAATGAGTCAAAAAGAGAGAAAATCTGGGCAAAGGCCTCAGTTGTCACAAATGCGAAGAGAACCTTCGCAATTGCGAAGTGAGCAGAAAAAGAGAAGCATCACAAATGCGATGATCAACTTCGCAAATGCGAAGTGGGCAGGAAAAGAGAGGCATCGCAAATTCGTAGATCAACTTCGCAAATGCGAAGTCAACTGAAGAAGTCAATCTTCGCAAATGCGAAGAATCCTTTGCAAATGCGAACCTGGGCAGTCTAAGCATGGGTTGCAATTGCGACCATATGTTCGCAATTACGAAGGTCGGGCTTCAGTTCTGGGCAATATTGGAATTTCACAAATCTGGACCCCAAATCATTTTTATACTCATCCAAACAGACAATATCATTATCTTTGGAATCTTGTACATATTTTTGGCTTAGAGAGAACAAGTTTGAAGGCTAGGGTTTTGCACACACACTTGGGTCTTGAAGATTAAAGCTTGTGGTTAAGGATTTTTTACCTATTTATGTTTATTTCTTCATTTCCTTGCTTTGTATTGTATATCTAAGTGTGTAGTATTTATTTCCAACACTAACATCTTTTTTATGGGAATATTCATATTTAAAGTGTGGATTAAATACCTTGTTGTACTTATGTATTGAATGATTTTTGTATATTTATGAAGTGAGTTATTGTTACTCTAATTATTCTTGTTCTTTAATGTTTCCAAAGAGAATAGCTAACTCTAGGACTCACCCATTTACTTTGAATTAATCTTGGGAAAGGTAATTTGGGGTTGGGAAAGATTAATTAACAATAACTTGAGACGTTAACCCTCATTTTATAGATTCTACCTAGGGATAGGATTGAACTACTTGTAGTCAATCGGGTGTGCTTAATCTTCTAATTGTGATTAGGGATAATTCAATTAGGAAGTTTTGTTAGTCTTCGGAAGAAGCTAATTAAGAATTATTATTCGTGGCTAATTAACATAAACTCGCTCATATTTGCAAAATCGTGAAATACATTGGATCGTTACTTGAGTGTAATTCCCGATGCATTCATACTTGTAGCCATTGATCATATTATTTTCTTTCTAGGTTAGTTTACATTTTTGCATTTAGATATAAACATTTTCCAAAACCCGACATCTTAAGTGTTTGGCTTAGCGCGACTACCGATAATTTTCTTGCATTCCTAATCGCCTACACATTGTTCTCTGTGGGATTCGACCCCGACTCATAGTTGGGTAAATTTATTGCGTACGACCGTGTCTATTGCTTTTTAGCGGTGGAATTCGATGTTACCAAAAATGTCACCATTGCTGGGGAACAACTAGGCGTAATTAGGTTGTTCGAGAAGTAAGCGAAAGTGTTTTGGTCCAAACTTGTGAATATTTGTGTAATTATCTTTCTTACCTTGGGTCTATTTTTCTTGTTTAGTTCTTGTTTATTTTCTTAATCTTGAAAAATGGCATCATATAACAAAAATTGGTCGGATGGTAGTTGTTCATACTTTGATGATCCTTGTCCTTATTGTGGAGGACCACACTCGTGGCAAAATTTTTTAAATTCTCCCGGGGGTGGATTGTGCGCACAATTCCAAACCTATGAGTGGAGTATTTGTGATAAGTGTGGTTTCCAAAATGGTCATTGGGATGATTGTGTTTATTTGTTAGTCCCGTACCCAAGCCCCCACTATGATGGTTCTACTTGTTTTGGTAAGAATTATAGGGCTATGGTGTTGGAAGAAGTGGAGCATGGTGAAAGTGGAGAGTTCAAGCTCATATTTGAGTGTCTACTTGAAGAATGAAACAAGGAGCAAAGTGCATTGGAACATCTCTTGGAGACTAGTCTTCAAAATGATTTTGCACTCCAAGGATTGCACTCACAAATGGATGAACATCCGCCAACCAACTCAATAAGTGTTGTTGATGCAACAAAAAAATTGGAATTGGAGTCAACCGGTGTAAATGCTAATGTGGTTGTTGTTGACTCTAATTCGGGGGAAAAAGAGGATGTCAACATAGAAGAATTGCAAAGTGTAGGCTTAAAGTCACATTCCAAGCATTTTTCAACCTTGGAATTGTGTGGTGACACGGGAGTTGAACCACATGAATCAATGGAGGAGTGCGAGGAGGAACAACTTTGGCCATACATTTTACAGTTTGAGGAGGGAAGAAATCAAAACGGCATTCCTCACTTGAAAGCCAAGAAGTGCAAAATGATAATTTTAAGTATTGGCTCGAACATCCAATTACCACCCCCCATCGCTCGTGGTCATAAGCTTGATTCCAAGCTAGGGGCCCAATTTATATCATCCAAGTGGCGAGAAAAGTGGTAATGTTGTTTGCGTCGTGCCACGACGTTAAATGCGGCACTTGCTGGGAGGCAACCCATCGTTTTGTTTTAAAATTTTTGTCATTTTTGAAATTTTCTTTTTTAGAATAACTTAGAATATTATGTTGAACTAATCTGCCAAGTTTGAGAACTTTTGGAGTTGATTTGAGCAGGTCGGGATGACCAGGAGAGGCCAAACTAGTAGCTGTAGGAAAATGCAGGGCCAGTTTTCGCAATTGCGAAAAATTGTTCGCATTTGCGGACTTCAGCCCTCGCAATTCCCAAAAAAACTTCGCAATTGCGAACTGTCCAGGAAAATTTGACCTTCGCAATTGCGAAAGGTCTGTCGCAATTGCGACTTCAGAGGCTAAAAATTGGTCGACATACCATTTTTGAAACATAACCGATTGAAACACTGGTAAGGTTCCCAAGCTCACCTACATCACCCTCATCAACGAAATTCCATCTTTTCTCACTCCTCATTGCAAATAATCAGGTATGAAGCTTAATCTCACTGTTCCTTCTTCCTTTTCCTCATCTTCTCTCTTAATTCTCTTTTAATTTTCTTGTGGTCAACCTAGGGTTCTATTGTGGCAGCCCCCCCCCCCCCCATTCCCCCAAAATGGTAAAAATGGTTTTCGTTAAAACTTGTAATTTCTGGGTGAGGCTTGGTTGAGAGTTTGCGCGTTTGTTGTTGTGAAGAAATTTGGGGTTGTCTGAGTACCCAAAATACTTGTCAAATAGCAGAAAACTTGTATGCTTTTGATGTGTTCGATGGAAGGTCCGAATGAAATTCTTGGCCAAACCATCGACATTTTTGATTCATGGTTGTTTATGAAGCTTAATACATGAGTTATGATTGATTAATGATTAGGTTAGTCAAAAAAATAGCCGGGATTGAAACATTGTAGGGTTTAAGCTATACTCTCTGCAAAAGTGATTCTAGGACGATGGGTTCGCAATTGCGAACACTTTATCGCATTTGCGACTTCACAATTGCGAGAAAGTGATCGCAATTGCGAAAACTCCTGCTTCAGCATACTTTGCAATTACGAAGATTTTTGTCGCAATTCCCAATCCTGCAGGCTTCGCAATTGCGAAGATTTCCTGGGAAATGCGATATCAGAGAGTGAATTTTTTAAAATCTGGAAAACCTGAAATTTTTTCTAAGTCTGAGTTTTGACTGTCCGATCATTCTTTTGGCATGTTTGCTTCATTTTGCACCATTCTTCATCGACATGGCATGTTTTCACTTTTGTCACTTGTGACAGGTATTATAATTGAACAATGAGCGAAAATCCCGAAGGATCCTCAAGTGACAGCCCTGTGGATGAGGAGCAGGCATTTGATCAACATCGGTTTCTATCGGTAGAATGCCAAGAAAGATACTATGCCGAGATGATTTCGAAGAAGTTACTCCCGGAGAGTGGCATAGAGATGGAAAATGTCCAGGAACACCTTCTAGAATTCCATCGAAGGCTGGTAGCAATGGGATGGAACTGTTTTGCTCCCGAACCTTGCCGAGCAAATGAACAATAGG
Source organism: Nicotiana noctiflora (assembly GCA_032618575.1). Classification (NCBI taxonomy): domain Eukaryota; kingdom Viridiplantae; phylum Streptophyta; class Magnoliopsida; order Solanales; family Solanaceae; genus Nicotiana; species Nicotiana noctiflora. The sequence goes on from JASVEL010004914.1 coordinate 444,768, forward strand.
TGAGGGAATTTTACGCAAATCTCCCGGCTATCAGGTTGAATAAGCCACAGATGAGAATTCGAGGCAAGGTGGTGCGATTTGGAGCTGAAGATATCAATGCTTTCTATCACTTGCAAAACCATGACATGGGTCCATTCGGAGAGAAAGATTGTGCTTCGGGAGAATGGCTAGTGTCAAAACTGTGTCCGGGTGCAGATGTTCCATGGGCCACTGAAAAAGAGGGATCACCTCAAAAGAATTCACCGCGGAGGCGAAGATATGGCTGGCCATTATATGCAGTCGCATCTCCCCGGTGTCAAACATTTGGAACATCCCTGTTACTCGAGCTCAAATGATAGCTTGCATTCTCGATGACATCCAACTCAATGTGGGCGAGATGTTCATCAATGAACTGAGAGAGTACCGGCTTCAAAACAGCCCTTCTTTGATATTTCCATCACTCATCACCGAGTTGTGCCAACTGGCTGGAGTAGAAGAAGCTCCAGGGGACAATTGGGTAGATCCAGGGAAGCTTATTCATCCTTTGAAAAAAATAGGAGAGGGTCGAGCAGTTAAGAGCAAGAAGAGAAATATGGGCTCTTCCTCTCATGTTGATCCGAGCAGTCAGCCGTCATCCTCTACAGCAGGACCATTTTTTGTGCTTGGCGAGGAAATGCGAGTGATTCGCGAGCTAGTGGCTGGTCTTCCCCGGGGGCCTGGGGAGACATCTGAGGGACCTGCCTATGTCTCAAAGAAAGACTTCCAGAAATACATTGAAGGTCAAAAGAAGCAGGGAGATCACCTCAAAGCACTTGAGAAAGCGTACACTGAGCTAGCCAAAAGGCATGGCACATTGAGTACCTCGCTGGACACCCTGGAGAAGTCCCACACCCAAATGGTCAAAAAGGAGAAGAAGCGAGATAAATTTTTCACTCGCATGTGGAAGGGTGTAAAGGGGCTGTGGAAGGTCCTCAAGCCTCATGACAGGATACCATCGAGCAGGGCAGTAGAGGATGATGAGATTCGAGCTGAGTGGCCTGAGGAGGAAGGAGATGAGGAGGACTCAGACTCCGATAGCGAGGAGAGCGGTTGATGTAGTATCCAGGGAGCACTTTCCTTCATTTTTACTCTATTATATTCTGTTGCATTGGGGACAATGCAACATCTTTGGTTGGGGGTGGCTTCTTGCATAACTGTTGTTTTGGCAGATTGGTATAGTAGTTATTTTCATGTTGTTTCTAGTACATTCTCATGTCATGTGTTATATTAGTGTGTTTATATGTGTTTGTTCTTCATGTTGTTATTAGTATATTTTCATGTGACATGTGATATTAGTATGTTTAGTTACTAAATTGTTATTAGCTTTTTAATATATATTGTTTTTGTAGTATGTTATATAATAGTGGCAATATCCTTGGTTTTCTTTATACCGCTGTTCTTTTTCCAAGGATGCCAATGTTCTTCTTGAACTGGGTAAATTTTTGTTGACTTTTCCCAATGATGGATAGATTGACAACTTTCTTAAGGGAATTAGTCTTGTAATTAGGAGTAGCTTTTGTTAAAATTAGAAAAATAAATGGTTTGGAGTTAGGAATTGTGTCCATTAGCCTAGTTGTGGCTCGCTTGGCACCAACATACTTAAACATTGGCATATGAAGTTTTAGTTGTTGAAAACGAAAAATGATTGAAGTAATGATGTCATGACTTTTAGACTCAACTTTTGGCTCTTTAATTCACTAAATGGTGTCCTTTATGCTATATGTGACCTCTTTGAGTCATTTGTTTCAATTGGATTTTGGATTTGTATTCCACTTGAGTTTTCATGTACCATGTGTGGTGAGATTTATTTGTGAGTTCTTTTGTATTACTTGTAGTCTAGAACTTGCCCGGAATGTGCTTCAAAGCGTAATCATAGACTAAATTGGTTTGAAAAATGATATTAGGCCTTTCTTGGACCGCTAGCATGCCTTAAAAATTCCTACCCTTAAATATTTTCCCTGGTCAACCTATTTTGAGCCTTTAACCTTATTCTTTGGCAACCATATTACAAGCTTAAATCCTTTGTTCTTAATTGATCTAGTATTTGGCACCCTACCTCCCTAAGCACTTTGAAAGTATAAGCATAGGCTAAAAGCCTAAGTTTGGGGGTGAAGGTTGGAAATTGTGATATATAAGTTGCTTGAAAATGGTGGAAGGTAGAAAAAAAAATTGTGATACAAAAGAAAAGAAAAGAAAAGAAAAGAAAATATATATAGAATAAAGTGATAAGAAATTGTAAAAAAAAAGGGAAGACTAGGTGTGAAATGAAAAAGCGAAGAAAGGATGGAAAATACTTTTGAAGAAAGGGGGCTTTAAATTGTAAATATTGTAGTGCTTTGGGAGGTTTTGAGTCACTTTAACCGAAATTTTGCCTTACCTTAACCAAAAGCCTAAGTTGTCTACATTAGTGGAGGAATACATGAAGGGCAAGCCTATGGTACTACTTGTATGCATTTGAACATCTTTTTGAGAGAGAGTGAATTCTTTCCATTTGATATCCCATTTTTGTTTGAAATTAAGATTCATGAGTGTGGGACTCTCTCTTAAATGTGAGGGCACATGAAATTTGGGTTGTGAATTTATTCCCATCTTCAATTGGAAAGAATGGCCAAAGAAAGTTGATTGTGATAGAGAGGCAAATTTTGAAGCTTTAGTGTCATGACTTGGTTGTTACGTTGATTTGCATTAGTGGTTGAGCACTTGAAGTACAATGAAGTTTATGTGAAGTGCTTGATAATTCATATGCCTTGGAATAATTGTTGGTACCAACCGAAGGCATGCATTTGTGCTTAAAGTAGACTTTCTTGTTGGCTTGGTATTATGGAGATGCATTGTTGACTTAACCGCTTGGGAAGAGATTTTGTTGCTTGTGTTGCTTGAGGACAAGCAATAGTTCAAGTTTGGGGGTGTGATGAGTTGTTATTTTACCATCTCACCTTGTCTTTAAATCAAGACTTTTGCTATGTTTGAGCTATAAAATCGTGTATTTGATGTCAATTACTTCTATTTTACATGTTGTATGTGATTTAGAAGTAATAGTGAAGAAAACAAGTGAAAACAAGTCAAAATGAGTCAAAAAGAGAGAAAATATGGTCAAAGACCTCAGTTGTCGCAAATGCGAAGAGAACCTTCACAATTGCGAAGTGAGCAGAAAAAGAGAAGCATCGCAAATGCGATGATCAACTTCGCAAATGCGAAGTGGGCAGGAAAAGAGAGGCATCGCAAATGCAAAGATCAACTTCGCAAATGCGAAGTCAACTGAAGAAGTCAATCTTCGCAAATGCGAAGAAACCTTCGCAAATGCGAACCTAGGCAGTCTAAGCATGGGTCGCAATTGCGACCATATGTTCGCAATTGCGAAGGTCGGGCTTCAGTTCTGGGCAATATTGGAATTTCACAAATTTGGACCCCAAATCATTTTTATACTCGTCCAAACAGACATTATCATTATCTTTGGCATCTTGGACATATTTTTGGCTTAGAGAGAACAAGTTTGAAGGCTAGGGTTTTTCACACACACTTGGGTCTTGAAGATTAAAGCTTGTGGTTAAGGATTTCTTACCCATTTATGTTTATTTCTTTATTTCCTTGCTTTGTATTGTATATCTAAGTGTGTAGTATTTATTTTCAACACTTAAATCTTGTTTATGGGAATATTCATATTTAAAGTGTGGATTAAATACCTTGTTGTGCTTATGTATTGAATGATTTTTGTATATTTATGAAGTGAGTTATTGTTACTTTAATTATTCTTGTATTTTAATGTTTCCAAACAGAATAGATAACTCTAGGACTCGCCCATTTACTTTGAATTAATCTTGGGAAAGGTAATTTGGGGTTGGGAAAGATTAATTAACAAGAACTTGAGGCGTTAACCCTCATTTTATAGATTCTACCTAGGGATAGGATTGAACTACTTGTAGTCAATCGGGTGTGCTTAATCTTCTAATTGTGATTAGGGATAATTCAATTAGAAAGTCTTGTTAGTCTTCGGAAGAAGCTAATTAAGAATTATTATCCGTAGCTAATTAACATAAACTCGCTCATATTTGCAAAATCGTGAAATACATTGGATCGTTACTTGAGTGTAATTCCCGATGCATTCATACTTGTAGCCATTTATCATTTTATTTGCTTTCTAGGTTAGTTTACATTTTTGCATTTAGATATAAACATTTTCCATAACCCAAAATCTTAAGTGTTTGGCTTTGCGCGACTAGCGATAATTTTCTTGCATTCCTAATCGCCTACACATTGTTCTCTGTGGGACTCGACCCCGACTCATAGTTGGGTAAAATATTGCGTACGACCGTGTCTATTACTTTTTAGCGGTGGAATTGGACTTTACCAATATCCGCCATGAAGGCCAACTGACAAAGCAATACCTACCAGCCGTCTGCTGGACCTGGGTACAACTACCCTGCTGGAGCATACTCTGATGCACTCTGCTACGCAATTTGTGCCATTTCTAACATAGTCCATATCACATTAGTCTAGACAACCTGATTTATGAAAACTAGTCTGCAATCAAGTATCATAACCCAAATTCAGCATATCAAGCTAAGAGAGAGCCATTAGGGCTTCCAATTTCCAATGATCGCTAAACGGTGCCGATACACACGATATACAACCACTGCATAGGCGGATTTCGAGAACTTCTAGTCTCCATTACCTATATAACACATGAATCACTATGCCTGATTCCACACCCCACTGTACGAATACATAACACACATCAAACATTCATTCATAAAATGAAAGTCATTCAAAAATTTCCCTATGCCATCAAAAACTCAATAATCACATTCGATCCAACAAGATAATACCACCATACCATTAGATATCATCAGTTTACATTACCTTGTCACTTTTTGACCATATACCCTGCCAGATCACTAGAATAGCAGTACCATTTTTTTTCCTTAATCACCAGAAAGATCGATTCTTAGATCACATGCAGCTGCTCGCGCTCCTCTATAATTTTTCATGACTTTCCATATATTATGAATTGATCTCAAAACCTTGAACATGCCATTGTAAACTTTCCATAACACATCGCATATACCATACCACACTAAGATAACATGGAAACTTCTATCCCTTTTCTATGCCGCAAACATCGACGCACTCAACTAGTCAAGGACTTTTATGATTCCATAGAAGAAAACTCATTACACATTCCCAGTTTCACATACCAACAGGAAATACACTCATTTTCAAACCACGGTAAAACACGTCACAAACTCTTTCTTCCAATTCATTGCATAAGTTTAACTGTCAAGACTGGGTCCTTCTACCCACATCGAGCTATGCAACTACCAGCACTCAACAGCTTTGTTGCACAATATCGGCAAGACTCATTACTTTGAACACATACCATGAATTAATCTTATCCTTATCATACCATTTCAATTTATTAACAAGTTGTTCCATTTACCCAATTTGCTTTCTGATTCATCTTTAATTTAATATTAGCCTTTACTGTAGCACCACAATATCTCAACTCATGTTACCACACGAGACTCGTACATAAGACCACACGGTCTAAAACCAATAGGCCACTGAATACTCTCTCAATGTTTCCCAGAAGTACCACATTCTACAATACTTTATTTTGAAGAACTTCCTGCTATATTGAATTCGTTATCATTACCTTCCAATAAGGATACATAGAATCCCATCATTCACACAATATAACACAAGTCTTGATCTCTTCTAACGAAACCACCATCTTTAGCCACATACACAATCTTAAGACACCTGACTGTTACAAGCAAAATCTTGAACACCGCAAAATCATTCTTGGGTGTCTTTCACCCTTATTCGGCTGTGGTTCAATTGTCTTATTGAACAGAACCACTTGTGCCTTGTTATAACTCTGGCACCTCAGATAATGATTACATACACATGCAATTAGCTATCTTTCTTTTCTATACACCGAACATTCATTACCAATAGCAGTTCAAATCATCCTAGTATTTCTTCACATCTACGAAGCACCATAACCTTTATCAGAATTTTCCCAACATACTTAGAGACAGAACCAACATAGCACACAATAGTGAAATCAGTAAATCAATAACAACCTCCCAAACTTGGCTCAGAGCCATACGTCAAAGCACTTTTAGCCACTTATAGCATTCTTACTCAAATGATGCCACAATGTTATAGTGAGATTAATCTCAAATCATTTACAAGCCTTGACAGAGACTCGAATCATCCGAGACCTTAAATCTTCTGCAATTCTTGCATTTATACACACACCACAGTTAAGCCTACTCTCTTTAGGTGACAAAAATCTTTTCTAAGTCCCAAATTTTTCAAAAATTTCGACAGATTTTCCTTTGTAATTTGGCATATCCACTTGCCAGAGAATCACCAAAATCATCATAACAATACGTCCACAACTCGACAAGACATCACAATGTATGTCAACAACATTAATCTCAATACTACACGAGTTATATTATCAAAATTGATACATGGACATGCGTTGCACCTGCTCGAATCATAACATATATCAATTACCTTTCACCACGCCCATAGCTCGAGGCTACAAAACAGATTACGATAAGAATCTAACACCTAACAACTCATACATTACGAAGCTTCCATTTCCACAATTAGGACAATACCGATCACACAACATTTCATAATACCAGCTCGTGAAATCAGCACCGGGGTGCTCAAGTCATAGACAAAAATCTGGCTCAAGTCCTCCCGACTGGCCCAACATGAACTCACGGAGATTATATCTCGTCCCTCGATTGGGGAATCACAAGCCATCAAGGCAATCATATTACTGAGCGCTCGATGCGTACACAGATGTGTGGAAGGAATTTCAACAATTATATCTCAAGTTGAATCAAGTACGCACGATAAGAATTCCAAGAAATGTGAAGTGTTTCCTAAAAGGTCTGCAGCCTCCCGAGGATAAATACAGGCATCCCCGTACCGATCCACGAGACTCTACCAACCGACTCAAGACTCATGAGGCCTAGTAACCTAGGCTCTGATACCAACTTGTCACAACGCCAAAACCCAGTCGTGATGGCGCCCAGTGCATTGCTAGGCCAGCCCGACCAATTACTCTCTCATCCCGAGCTTAGAGCTCCAAATCACTTATTTTAAGTCATTATCAGAGAAAGAAAATCAAATTAAAGTAGTAGGTATAATAATATCTCGAAACCTTCTAAAAACAACATAACTTCCTAAAGATCTGGGGTCACGAGTCTAGAGCCTCTAAACAAAACCGAATAGTAATAGAAATACTGAATGAAATACTCAAGTCTGAAACATATAGTAATAGCTGAGTGGAACGAGAAGTGGCTTAAGTCATCGATGGAAATCCGATAACGCTTTTCTTTTTGCTCCGCGAGCTAGGTTCTGCGAACGCCGACAGCTACCTCAAGAACTCGGAATAATTTTGGTAGAAGCTGGAGTGCTCGTCTATCCCTCCTGTATACCTGAATCCTCATACAAAGGTGCAGGGAGTAGGGGTGAGTATTAAGTACTCAGTAAGTAATAAGTATATATTAATAGCTGAAAGTAGGAAATCCACAGTATACCATAGAGTAAAGCTAAACAATACTCCGATTCCTCCTACGAACTAGCAACATCAGTACATTGCAATTGACACAGATAATTCAACAGATAAAGATGCAATGCAATGCACATGACCGCTATGACGTGTAGCCCGATCTATTTAACGTCGACGACGCTCACTAGGGGTGTGTACAGACTCCGGAGGGGCTCCTGCAGCCCAAGCGCAATATATCATCTGCTGCGGCGTGCAACCCAATCCTCATATCATCAGCTGTGGCGTGCAGCCCGATCCATCCTCCGTCCACAACATGCATATGAGTCTCACAATAGTTCAGATTATTTATCTTCAGGTTCCAGTTCATTAATAATGAAAATACTTTAATTTTTATTTAATTTTCCAGAATAGGTGACATAGCATCTCAACATAGTGATTTCAAACCAGGACTGAGATCAGTGATTGAGCAAATCGAGTTATCATATATATATATATATATATGATATCATCTGCTGCGGCGTGCAACCCAATCCTCATATCATCAGCTGTGGCGTGCAGCCCGATCCATCCTCCGTCCACAACATGCATATGAGTCTCACAATAGTTCAGATTATTTATCTTCAGGTTCCAGTTCATTAATAATGAAAATACTTTAATTTTTATTTAATTTTCCAGAATAGGTGACATAGCATCTCAACATAGTGATTTCAAACCAGGACTGAGATCAGTGATTGAGCAAATCGAGTTATCATATATATATATATATATATGATATCATCTGCTGCGGCGTATATACCCCTAGGGATACTACAGGTCGACACAAGGCCCTAAACATGGCTTACAGCCCACAAATATATCTAACACTGTGTGTGTTTCAACCACATATATTATGTTATTCATATCCGCGATGGAGTAAATCTCAATCCCCAGTCACAATCAATCCCGCACCTGCCACGGGGTGTGAGCCACGCCCTACTAGCGTCACAATGGGCTAAGCCGGGGTTTCGAACCCTCAGGCTACCATATACACTAACTACTCACCTCTCGCCGGTCGTGGACTCGCCCGCGATGCCCTTTCCCTTTGAATTCGCCACCTTGTGCGTCGAATCTAGTCAAAACCACAGCAATTATATCAATACGGGTCAAAGAAACATAACACAATCTAATTTACTTGAAATACACAATAATGCACCAAGTTGGTAAAACCCGGTCCCCGGGCCCGCTTCTCGAAAAAATCTGAAATTTATACCATCGGATTCCTTGTCTTGCCATGAGTCCGTGCATATAAAATTTATCTAAATCGGAGTTTGAATGGCCTTTCAAAAGTCAAAATTTCGTTTTTATAATCTAGGCCCAAATTCTTCACAATTTCTACCCCAATTCATGAGTTTTGATGTTAATTCTAGCATATAATCGTGTTTTTGAGTCATGAAACTTACCTCCAATGTTTCCCCGATGAAATCTCCTTCGAATCCTATCAATTCGCTCTCAATGTGGTGCGAAACGGAGGAAATAATGAAACCCTCGCAACTGATATGATTTATATCTCATTCTGTCCGACATTAAATTTACCTTACTCGATCGCGACCTCTAGCACGCGATCGCGATACACAACTTACAGGACTCATGTGATCGCGACTCCCATCATGCGATCGTGTATCACAAAATCTCAGACCATATTTTTTCTTCTACGCGATCGCGAGTCTGCGATCGCGATGAACAATTGTGTAACGCTACGCGATTGCGACAGGGTCTCCTGCGATCGCATTGCTCCAACTCTTGACCTTATGCGATCGTATCTCTCGCTTTGTGATCGCGAAGTGTAAAATTCTCAGCCTCTCAAGTACTCTACGCGATCGCATGCTCATTAGTGCGATCGCAGAGAGTAAATGTCAGCTGCACTTATGACAGTAGACCTGCTCTTTTCTATGTCCAAAAATGGTCCGTTTGGACCCCCAGATTCATCCCGAGGCCCCCGGGACCCCAACCAAAAGCAAAAATACATCACATTACCTCATTCCAACTTGCTCGTAACATAACAACGCCATTGTAAACATCAAAATTACCAATTTCACACGGATTCAAGCCTAAGTTTCTTTAAAACTTCTGAAACTAACATTCCATCTAAAACCCAACCTAAACACCTTCAAATGACATGAAATTTTGCACGCATATCCAAAATCACCTAACGGAGCTACTGCAGCTCTCAGAATTTCATTTCGAGCCCCAAATCAAAATTTCACCTACCTTTCGGATTTTATCAAAATTCAACCTTAGCCAATTCAAGCCTAAAACTACACAGGACCTCCAAATGCGATTCTGATTGATCTCCTAAGTCATAAATGATCCCCCGAAACTAGTCGAATCATCAAAATTCCATTCCGAGCCGTCTAACTCATCGGTCAACATTCGGTTGACTTTTCCAACCTATTCTTCTCAAAAAGAGGTTTATGGCCTCATTTCTATCTAAATTCCCTTCGATTTGCTTCTAACCTTCCAAACAAATATAAATTAGGATATTGAAGTATTTAATAAAGAAAACGGGGCGATAACTCCCATAATGATGGGTCGGGTCTTTACAATAATCAAACAATCATAATTAGCCAAAAATCTATCAAGTCTTTCTAAAATTGTATGATTTCCTATACGTTTATTAGTCCATGTAAATGTACTTCTATGAAATCCTAGGTCCACAAGTTTATAGTAATTTAAATAGTCACAAACTTATCTACTCTACTATTTTTGATCGGCAGACCACCAAATTTTTCTTTATAAGATGTTACTTCATTAAAATCACCTCCTAACAACCAAGGTATATTTTGATTATCATGCAAGTCTTTTAAACTGTCCCAAAGTATAAATTTAAAGTAATCATTAGAGTTGGCATAAATGGCAGATAAAAACCATGGAGAATTAGTAGAACTAACCTGGACCATGTAGTGTATTTCTTGATCTGAAAGCCTTATTTCAGTAACCCTGATACCCTCCTCCTTCCAAAGAACCACTAAACCCCCTATAAGACCATTTGCTGGAACTTGTGACATGTAAGTGAAATTAAAGTCATCCCTTAGGGTAGAGTGATCTGTCATGTGTCTTTCAAACAAGATAACTAACACTGGCCTATGATTTTCTAACAAAGACCGAAAGTGTCTCCTTAATTCTGAATTATGTGAACGCCTACAATTCCAAAGTAGAAAATTCATAACAGAATTAGGGTTATGTATTTGGTCAACTTGAACTGGTAGTATTGGAGAGACCGGTATTGTAGTCTGCTCTTGAATCATCATCTGAGTTGTTTTTCTTAGTGTTGGAATGATAACCATCGTAAATCTCCCTACCAGTGGATTAAGAGGTTGACGAAAGTTTAAGCTGCATGACACTAGATCTGGTGGACATTTTAGAACAAACCTTTTTTCGAACTACTCTTTTAGGGCGTACCTGAGGATCCCCATGAGTCACCAAAACTCTGTCCGTGTTTCCCTCATTTCTGCTAGAATTTCTGCTACTTCCTGTCTTGTTGGACTATCTAGTGCGTGTGGTAAGTGAAATGGTGTGTGAGGTGGAGATTCCATTGGACTGAAATTGTCAATTGGACTAAGTGGGCTCGCATAAAGAGATAGTGGGTTGAAGAAGTTCAGATCCTGGAACCATGGTGCAAATACGTCCCATGTGGTAAGGAGGGTAAAATGGCATTAGATTGATCACTGGATTCCCATGCAGATTGGATGGATTCGTGGGGTAACTCCGTTGATGAGGTAGTGAGGGTGGATGATTTTGTACAGGAAATGGAGTGTGAGTTGTGAACCAGTTGTTCAGAGTGTAAGCTTCAATCCCTAGACGCATGCCCTCCGTCACAATCTCTGCTAAGTGAGATGGGTTTTGAATTAGAAGGATCACTTCTTGTCCATTGAGTTCCATCGTGAAGGTTAGAGCATACCCTTGTAACCCCATCTCCGGCCAGGATTCTAGAGGGAGATCGGAAGAGATTATTTGAGAGGCGTAAACCATCGGAGAGGTGATTTGGGGTAACTGAGGTCCCTGCATGATCAGTCGTGGGAGGTTGAAAAGTTGGTTGTTCTCCTTTATGTTGTCCTACATGGTCATGCAGTGACTGTTGTTTGGGAAGGATGGTCGATACATTATTCGAGTTAAAAGGCTTGATTAGAGTGTGAGATTGTAAATCAGGAGGACACTTATCAAATGCAAGATTATGTAGAGGGACTAAGGGAAATAGGTTAGTAGGTGATAATGAGGGAGATTTCGTGGAGTGCAGGTGAAGATCACCTGAAAAGTAATTATTAGGAGTGTTGGTGTAAAATAAATTTTGTTGGGTAATTTGAGCGGCTGCATGTACTGTAGCATGCAGAAAAGGATTAATTTTCATTGGCAAGGTAACTAATTTGTCACTAAAGGACAAAGGTGAAGATGAAGTGTTTGTGTTTAGTTGGTGTGGAGAGGCGGTGGATACATGATGTGGAGAAGAAATCTTATGTGACTAAACTAGGTAAGAAGTTGGCACGTTATTTATGACACCTGGATTTGGCTGTAAAAAATCTTGAGTAGTGATAGTATTAATAGAAGCTTCTGTTAGATTAGTAGAAGGAGGTGTCAAAAGTAATGTGTTTATAAGAGGCCTAACTTGGGTACCTAACCCGAATTAAGATGGCATTGGGCTATCTTTTATACCGTGTCTAATTGCACTAGTGGTCTGGGTATTTGGATCTTCAGTATTAGTGTCCAAATGGGCTAACCAATTAAAATTATTTGAGCTTTCAAAGTTATTTTTGGTTGTCTTCTCAATATTATTATTGGCCAGCCCAAAGAAGGCACACGATTAGGGTACATACTTGGTCCATTTCTCTGAGAAGGTGATGCACCTGCTACCGCCTCTTTGTTCATTGTAGGTTTGGAAAACCTTGCTGTGTAATTTTGTTTTTTGGGAAATTCCACAGTAGTCCACTCCTTAAATTTTTGTGTAGTTGAAGTGATTTGCTGAGAAGTAGAAATATTATACATGAGTGAAGAAGCTTTTTCTGAACATAGTTATTTTTCATGGCCAAAACACCCACAAGTAGTGCATAATAGGTTAAGCCCTTCATATTGTATCATTTGTCTATGATGACCCAAATTAACATGTGTCTTGAGAGGTTTTTCTATTTGTACTTCAATGCAAATTCTAGCTACCCCTTGTTGTCGACGATATGCATGAATCAACTTTAAGAAGTTTCCCTATATTTGCTCCTACTATCTGTAATATATCTAAATCATAGAACTCAGTAGGAAACTCAGGTAATCTTGCCCATAAAGCAGAATAAGTAAGTTGAGTTGCTGAAGTAACTAATTTTGGCTCCCAACGTCGAACAGATAGAAAGTGATTAAGAATGAACCATGGACCTCCATGAAGTGCTTTTATCATTTTCTCCTCCTGCTGAAATTTTATAAGATAAAAATCTGAACCTAAGTCAATAAGGGGAAGTTCTTCAGTAGGCTTCCAAAGATCTATAAGATTATTCTTAAGAATATGATGAGTAATCTTTCTACCGAATAACTTTATAATAATTGAATATCGCCAAGTCTCATATAAACGATTTTTATCCGATGCAGAGGTAGGTATCAAGTTATCTTCATCATCAGTGTTGTCTGTGATTTCATCAGTTAAGGTGGGAGGAGGATCAATAAGTTTTTGAGTAATTATGGTAGGATTAAGATTTTTAACTAAGAGAAGGGTTTGAAGGAAAGTTGCAGGCTTATGGGTAGTGTTGTGATCATCTATTTGCATAGCCCCTATGTCCGGTGGATCACTGTCTTGGTTGAGTCCAAATTTTTGTGTTGTAGAAGAATTCATTTTTGGTTTGCTAGATAGAGATGAAGGGTAAGAAATAAGTAGCTGCAAGTATTTGTTTTACATATTGAGAGAGTTTCCGCGATGAGAGTGAAATTTCACTGGGCTTGCTCTGTTTTGACTTCTAAACAAAAAATAAAATTCATGTATAAGAATTACTATAAGACATAAGAGGATTTCTGTGGCATATTGTTTATTGTTTTTATAATACAATTAGCTAAGCAAAATCAATTAGTAAATTATATTATGTCATTTAATTATTTTAATTATTCGAGACACTTTTTTTTATAGTATTAATGTGCCTTTTAAAAAAAGTTTTTATTCAAGGTATAGGGTACACCTGTAAAGTGGGTAATCTAATACTAGTTTGAAGAATAAATAGACGCTCGAGGAAACAATGTCTACAGTTGATAGGAGAATTTGATTTGTAAGGCAAAATTCAAATGGAAAATTAATTTCATCTTTTTGTTTAACTTTTCTAATGCTTAATCAGTTAGAATTATTTGTGCTTTTTGTGTTTCCTTAAGGTTATCTCAGCCAAATCAGTAAATTATCTGTAATATCTTTTCATAATATTAAATTTGGGAAGCCTTTGATTAACGAAACCAATGGATCTTTTTTAATATTCTTTGTGAAAGGTATGGAGATACAAAAAAGAAAATATATTTATGATGCAAACAAGATAGGAACTCTCTACACAAATTAAGAACTATTTAATTACTTAACTTCCAAAATAATTTAGGAATATTAATAATATCAAATTTTGTAAATGCAGAATCTCTACACATCTCCGTGACAAATCTGCAAGTAAAATCAATAAATATATAACTCTATTTCTACATTACAACTTGATAATCACTGGCACCAAATCTTCATTAATTTCCATACCATCTTAATTAACGCGCTTACCATACTTTCATTCACAGGAAAAATTCACCATCATTATATAATTATTTAAGGACCATTCATCAGCAAAAAAAGAAGTCAAGAAAAAGGTAAGGGCAAATTCTACAAAAATGAATCTCTTTCATTTCTTCTTTGTTCTTGTTGCTTTGTTGAGTTTGTTCCTTCCTAGTGCTGAGAATATGGTTCAAGCTATTCGACCACATGAGAGTTTAACAGTAAAAGGTGTGAAAATCTTACAACCTTTTTTAGCAGCACACAAGATTTCAAGAAAGTTGAATGATGTTCAACAATTGTCGGGGTCTTCGTACCGTTTGGTTCCAAGTGGCCCGAACCCTGCCGAAAGTCCAGAGGAACCACCAGTATCGGTCCAGCCCGGCAAAAAGTTAGATACATTGATTGCGTAAAAAGTTATATATATATTGATTGTAGTTGCACCTATTGGAAATAGTTATGATTAATAAACCTTCGTGTCGTTTGAAAGTTATATGCTTAATTGATTATCTATTATGTATTATTTGTTTTGTTGAATAAAGTAAAAGTTGAAAATATTGTTGTAGTTTCTGTTCGGGCAAACCCGTAATTCAAATTGAGATCCATTTTTTAGGATTTTTATTATTTTATTTTTTGGATTGCAAATTGAATTTCGGATTTAATAAAAAAATTTGAGTTTCACATTGGATGTTGGATTTCGTACTTCGGATTTTCGGATATCCGAAAACCTAAAATATTTATACTTTATATTTAATCAATTATTCTTTCTTGAGCCGAGGGTCTTCCGGAAACAACATCATTATCCCCAGAACCCGCTAGTGTGATTTTACTGAATAGTTCTTGTTGTTATTAGTAAATTATTCATATGCCAATATTAGTAAGTCCAATGCACTATCCATTATACATTATCATATATATTCACTATTTAGTACTAATTACTACGTTATTGTTAGAACACTTTCATTTGTATATGATGTTACTATTTCTAATTTTTATATTAATTTTGTATTTTCTTGAGATGATTTTGTTATTTGAATACTTCGTTTGGATAATCGCGGTTAGAATGAGAAATTTCTTATGGTAATTTAATATGAATACCTCGCTTAGCTGTTTATTTTATGTTTATTTTTGTAAGAAAAAGAAACATCTCATGAAAAATCGAAATATTCAAAGTGATTAATCCGAAATCAAATGTAAAAATCAGATTTAATCTGAGCTTATTTAGATTGAATTTGGATTGTTGTTTCTTCAACTCGAAACTAAAAATTCAAACCGAAATAACATATTCAATCCGAACTGCTCGAACGCTCACCCTTAATTTCTGTTTATATATATGAGATCTATTTATTTGTTCCATGAAAGAAATAGAATTGGAAAATATGTATATACTGCATCACCTTTTTATGTGACGAAGCAGATATAAGCAATTCTTAAAATATTACTACTAATTTGACTGGTGAATTATAATAGTAGTAGAAGTAAATAAAACAGAGTAAATTACTTCAAAGATGTCCATAATATGACTTAATCGAACTTCCGGATGAAGCACTTAACCTTTATTTAACAAATTAATAGAGATCATTAAGGTTTTATACTTTGTTTATTTGAAGAAAAAAAAAAGATTGTCGGCCAATTTAATTCCGCTTAGGTTTGGCAAATGGGCGGGTCGTGCTGAATTTGGACGGGTCAAGATGGGTTAAGTCAATAAATTGGTCATTGCCCAACCAAAATATAAGTGGGCTAAGATGAGCTGGGTCAAGATGGATTAAACAATGGATCATACCCTAGCCCACCCAATTTGACCTGTGTTTTAGAATCTTGCTCGTCTTGAATAAACAAAACCTTTTTGTGACAACCCGACCGGTCGTTTTGACTTCTAGTGCGTCATTCGGTAGTTTGAGGCATTGAGTATTTTCACTTCATGTTTTGTAACTTGTTCGCGTAGTGAGAATCAAATTTCAGGAAGTTCAGAGTTGATTCAGATATAAAATTTTTGATTCGGAAGCTTTAAGTTGGAAGAGTTGAGCAAGGTTTAACTTTTGAGTAAACAACCTCGGAATCGTGATTTGAAGGTTCCAATAATGTTCGTATCATGATTTTGGACTTGAACGTATGTTCAGGTAGAGTATTAGGTGGCCTAGAAGCATTTCAACGCTTAATATAGAAAGTTAGTATTTTGAAGATTTTTGGATTTCCTAAGTTTGGTTTGAAGTGAATTTTGGTATTAAGATGTCTGTTTGGTGTTTTGGGCCTCAGAATAGGTACGTATCATGATTTATGACTTGAACGTAAAGTTTGGCGTCATTCCGCAATGCTTAAGTATGAATCGTACACGCTCATCGAAGTTTGAATTTTGGAAAAGTTGAAAGAGTATTTTGATCATCAATTCGTAATTTTGATGTTATTTGTTGTGATTCGAGGCCTCGAGCAGGTTTTTATCATGTATTGGGATAGGTTTTTATCATATATTCGGACTTGTTGGTGTTTGGACATTCTCCCGGGGGCCTCCGTTGTATTTCGGAGGGGCTACATGTATTTTCAGCATGTTGAGCTGCTGTTTTATGAGGTCAAGTGCGTCCTTCTTCGCGTTCGTCAAGAAAGGGTCGCGCTCGTGAAGCTCTGTGGGATGTTTGGACATTTGTGCATCGCGTTCGTGGTTAGGGGTGCACGCTTGTGAAGCCTTGGAAGAGGCAGTGCTTCACGATTGCGAATAGGATTTCGCTATCGTATAGAAGGGCAAGCATGAAGTGGGCACCAAGAAATTGTTCTACTCATTTGTGTGTCTGGCATCGTGTTAGCCAAAGGACAGAGTGGTTGGTCACCACGTTCGTAACTAGTGCATCACGCTCGCGAACGGGAATCTTAGAGCTGGAGCAGGATGCTCTTCGCGAATGCGACGGTAATGCCGCTTTCTCGAAGAAGGTCATGCCTTTGCGGAATAGTTTTTAAAGCGAGTTTTGGCTCATTTTCGTCACGACCCAATTTCACCTCAGTTCGTGATTGCGCCCAACACCGTTTTCAAGTATGCCACCACGGAAATATTAGTGAATTCTTGTTTTACTTTACTAAATCTGTTACAACAATTTTTTAATCTAAATTTAAAACAAGTGATAATTAGCAACGCACAATAATAGTTATACAACCCAAAAGAAAGTCTACTAATGTGTGTGCCAAGACCTGGTGTAAGAAGTATGTCGGCAGCTAGTAGAATATACAAAAGAATAATACGATCCTACTGCCTTAAATAGAGTAGACAGCCAAAAGTAAAGAAAAGACTCAATCGGGCTGCTGAACAACATAGGAAGGGAGCAACTCACTGTGGAATCTCGACCGAATCCAAGGTATGCACCATCCTGGTAACCAGATGTACTTGCCATAGATCCTGTACAATTAAGTACAAAAGTGTAGTATGAGTAGATAAATAATATGTACCTAGTAAGTGTCATGTCTAATCTCGAAGAAGTAGAGACGAGAGGTCAACTTGACACTTACTAGGGTCAATAATATGATAAGTGATATACTAAGCATGGATATCACAAATGATTAACAATTTACATCATGACGCAACATGTCCTTTTCTAGATGATGTGTCAGTTAGCCATTTACATTTTAGGGCATATAACAGTAGCATACCGAGCAATAAGCATATGCAAGTAGTGTCGATGTCGTACGAACTGATCCAACATAAAAATAAAGTGTGCAATGCCGGAGGGTCAAATGACGAGAACCATAGATTCATCTATTACTTCGCTCACGAATCATACATGCGACGTGATCAAATATACTTAAACACAACAACATGCACACAAGAATATATATCAGGAGAGCGATTACTCACGACAATATCACCTTCTCTTTAAAAGTGCCAAGAAAATGGTGTCCCTCTTGTTAGATTCATTTACCACATTCTACATGATTTAAGAAATTCCCAATTAGTCATAGAGTTACAAGAAAGTCACAAAAAAGCATGCTTTTGGGTCCTAAACAACCCGGACATAAATATTATAGTGGCTATGCACGGACTCTCGTCACCTAGTGCGCATGTAGACCCCACATTTAGTGGCATATTATTCAATTATTACACCTATGGGGACAATTCCCTCTTACAAGGTTAGATAGGAGTCTCACCTTGCTCCAAAGTGTACTCCCAATATCAAGAATGTGCTCGAACCCTCAATTTGCAGTCGCATGATCTGAAACTAATAAAATAAAGTAGGAACTAGTCAATACAAGCTAACGAGTACACACTTTAATAACTAAAGTAATTTTCCAACCTTAAACATAAGTTTCCTAATATCTGACCCTAGGCCTACGTGCCCGGATTTTGGAACTTTTCACAGAAAGTTGTTCTCTATAACTTAAGGGTCAATAATATATGATTTCTATTTTATTCCATAATAATTTCGTGGTAAAATCTAAGTTTCATCAAAACCTTTGGTTTAGCTCTAATCCCTTGATTTTTTGTTAATCATTGTATGTTAAACTACCCAAAACTCAAGTTTTAAACTTAGAAATAAGGGTGATGAACTTACCTTAAGATGCTAGGTGGAAATCTTCTCTTAAGAGCTCCAAAAGCGTCCAATAAACGTGTGCAAAATGGGCAAAAATGGCTAGAGCCCGAATTAAATGAAGCTCACTACTTCAGCGATTTCCGCATCTGCGGTCTTGGGTCGTATCTGCGCCTATTGCATCTGCGAAAAGGCCTCTGCTTCTGTGGATCCTCAACTAGGCCGTTGGGCATCATTTGCGAGATGGAAGCCATTTTTGCGACTCCGCTTCTGCGGAAAAAACTGCCGCTTCAGCTGCTATGGGCCTAGCTTGGACTTGCCGCATATTCTAGAGGTTGACCGATTCTACGGTCTCGCACCTATAGCTGACCAACCGCAGGTGCGATTATGACAGATAGCTCCTTCCTTAAATTTCCATCTTCACTCGAGCCTCGCCCGATTGACGTTCGGGGCCCCCGGGTCCCACCTGAACATACCGACTAATTTGAAATCATGAAACGGACTCGCCCAAATCCTTGGAATGCTCAAAATAATGCTAAATCTAAGAATCATCCCCTAAAACCAATTGAATCAAACTTATGAAGTTCAAGTTCTTGATTCACTTCTAACATGTCGAAACGCACCTAAACTACTCGGATTGACACCAAATTTTGCGATCAAGTCTTAAATATTATATTGGTCTTGTACCGGGATCCGAAACCAACGTAATGGCCCGATACATACATGATCAAGCATTATTAAATTCCATTAAATTCTTAGAATTTCTAGTTTAACAATTTCTAGCAAAAATTCATTACTCGGGTTAAGGACCTTAGAAATCGATTCTGCGCATACGCCCAGGTCTCATATTCTCTTGCAGACCCTCGGGGATAGTCAAAATACAAGTATGGATCTGTTTACTAAAAATATTGACCAAAGCCAAACTTAGCCTTATTAATAAATTCTTAGGAAATCAAGTGTGCTCATTACAATTAAGACTCTTCCAAATCCGAACCAACCACCCCCTAAAACCAATTGAATCAAACTTATGAAGTTCAAGTTCTTAATTCACTTCTAACATGTCGAAACGCACCTAAACTACTCGGATTGACACCAAATTTTGCGATCAAGTCTAAAATATTATATTGGTCTTGTACCGGGATCCGAAACCAACGTAATGGCCCGATACGTACATGATCAAGCATTATTAAATTCCATTAAATTCTTAGAATTTCTAGTTTAACAATTTCTAGCAAAAATTCATTACTCGGGTTAGGGACCTCAGAAATCGATTCTGCGCATACGCCCAGGTCTCATATTCTCTTGCAGACCCTCGGGGATAGTCAAAATACAAGTATGGATCTGTTTACTAAAAATATTGACCAAAGCCAAACTTAGCCTTATTAATAAATTCTTAGGAAATAAAGTGTGCTCATTACAATTAAGACTCTTCCAAATCAGAACCAACCATCATCACAGGTCGGAAATTAGTTAAGGTAAGTGAGAAAATTCTTATTTGGGGGACGAGGATCTAACAAGCATAATGACCAGTCGGGTGGTCACAATTTTCATCTTATTTTCTTCTTTGGAGCCAACTTTAGAACGATTTTAGAGAACCACTTCCATCATCAATCACGAGGTAAGTAGTTTCTACATGTTGTGGGTTAGATATGCGAATTTAGCTTGTAAATTCAAGAATGTAAGTTAAAAATATAGGATTCTTGATTGAAGACCTAGAATTGATATTTATGGATTCGTACCATGAAATTGGATAAAAAAATTTAGAATAAATTATATATTTGAATTCGTGGTATTATAGGTAATGATTATCTTGAAGAATTTTTGAAATTCGGGCACGTGGGCTCAAGGGTTGACTTTGTTGAATTTTTTAGCGGAGTTAGAGAATTATTATAACTTGTTAAGTTCTATGCATTTGATTATATTCTGATTGATTTGCACATTATTCAAATAGTTTCAGATCATTCGATTAGGAATTGAGGTGTTATAGAGGCATTGGAGCCGGTTATGGGATTTCAAAGCAAGGTAAGTCTTGTCTAACCTTGTGAGGGGAATACTATCCCCCAGGTGACGTTATTGTTAGTTGTGGGTGCTATGTACGTACAAGGTGATGAGAGTCTGTACGTAGCTAAAGATGTTTATATCCGGTTAGACTCAGGATTTCTACCATGTGATATTTTATTTTTTGAACTCCATTTGCTAGCTTAAATAATTGAATTCATAATTAAAATTGAGTAGTTGCCGAATTATTTAAGAAATGTCAAAGATTTTATTCACTTTATGCTCCTATAGCTGTATTGTAATCACTCACGTGCCTCGTAAGTTCCTTCCTTTCTTGTGTAGAAGGCCAAATGCCTCGGTAGTATATATTGAGATGCATCTTTGGTTTGTGTCGGTCGAACCTCGGTAGTGTACACACCACTCTGGATTAGGATGTAAAATCATGGTATAATCGTGCATCTTATATCTAGGAGTCCGAAAAATTGTGAGATGTAATTTTTATTCAGACCTGGCTTTTATGTGGTATTCCTTATCCGTTTGAGACTACCTTTGATATTTCTTATCTGATAAGATAACATATGACAATATTTCCAAATGAAATGTTGGAAGATTATGTTAGTTACCTGTTTACCTAATTATTACCGTTGTGCTTATACATGCTTATGACTTAGCATAATACTTTATTGGACCTCTAGTAAGTGTCGATATCGACCTTTCGTCAATATTTCTCCGAGGTTACGCTAGATACTTACTAGGTATGCATTGATTTACGTACTCAAACTGCCCTTCTACACTAAATATGCAGGATCTGACATGCTCATTTGGTGGTCATCTTGACGCGTAGGTGCATCTGTTGTGGAGACTTTATGGTGAGCTGCATTCCAAGCTACGTACCGCAGACCATCGAGTTCTCACCGTACTATTTAGTTTATCTTGTCTTATTTATATTCCAGACATATATTGTATTCCTTAGTAAATGCTCATGCACTTGTGACACCAAATTTTGGGATATTCTACTTGACACTATGAATTTGTATATTATTATCACCTTTAATTACTTTTATAAACTACTAATTATGCACATACCCGAGAATTTAAAGGCGTAAATTTTCCTTCCTTATTACATCATGATTTCAAAAGTAATACAATGCATAATTAATGTGATAGTTTACCATTGGCTTACCTGACGACGACGTTGGGTGTCATCACGGCCTATAGCGACGTTGGGTGTCATCAAGACCTGATGACGACGTTGGGTGTATAAGAAGGAAGAAGAAAAGCAAACAAATATATTTTTAAATACCAAATTAGTATTTAAAATTTGTAAGTTGTAAAATATTATTTCTAAATAATTAAATTTCTCCACAATTCAGTTAAAAAATTATTCATATTTACATTAAAAACTTAAATACATTGATTCTCATTTTTAAACTTAGATACAAAAAATAACGATGGGATAACTAAGTAAATTTCTAGACAAGCATTCAATTGGGTTGAGATCCTTTTGTTTTTTATAGGCTACATGAATTGTATTTGGGCTACCTCATGGGTCAGAATGAGCTATAAAAAATGATGGATTAACTTGGGCTCAACGTAAACAGACCCATGAGATAAAATGTTTGTAGCTCAACCCATTAATCTTTGGGCGGGTTAAATTGGTTTGGGCTCAAATTAACACCCTTATTGTATCACGTTTTAACTTATGCCCGTTTTATAAAAAAATTGCAAGCGTACCCACTTTTTCTCATAACTTCAGCATACGGCGCTGAAGTAGCAAAGACAATCACGCAAACACATCAGCATTCTAGTAGCCGGCCCTGAAGTTCAACTCTAGAGCTTAAGTTTTTGTTTTGTAACTTTCGATCTTTAGCTCTAGAGCTGAAATTTTTACTTGTAAGCTTTAGCTCTAGAGCTGATGTTTTTGTGTTGTAATTGGGAAACTTCAACTCTAGAGCTGACGTTTTTGTATTGTATCCGGGAAACTTCAGCTCTACATTTATATATAAACAATAAGCAATCCCGAAACTTGCTTCAGCTGAGTTTCCAACTCTTGAATCGCGCTATTCTTTGTAAAATAATTAAATCGTAGCCATAACAGAGATCAAGACACAATTACAGAATCAATCTAGGGTCAAAGTTTAAAGAAGCGTACCGTTAAACTCCATGGATTCAACAGTTATAGCAAATGACGATTAAGCCTGAGACCAACTTCCACAATCTACTAGTCTACCGTTACCACGTATTCAAGAGGCAGAATACGCTAGGGTTTTCTGATAGCTAGGGAAAGAGGGGTTGGCCTCTATTTATAGAGAGTGCCTACCCATCACAGGCCAATAGTTATTGGGCCTAACTTATCCACACACATAATATTTAATATTAGGCCTTTTATTTTATTCACCACTTGGGCCACGTCATTATCCTTTCAGGCTATAACCAATTAACGTAAGTCCAAATTCCAACATTCTCCCACTTGGACGCCAACGTTAATTGAGGACACGAAAATAATTTTAAAATATTTGAGTTTTAAGAAAATCATTTTGAAAAAAGGATTTTAGACTCTACAGTGGCCACACTACTCACATAGCCAAGGATAGAATGTCCCATATACCAATCCATTCAGTCTCAATGGAGAAGGCTAACAATGAATCATAGTAGGCATCACACCATTTTAAAGTATGAATTCCATCTACGACCACATGTGCTAGAATTTCCATCAACATGGATCAAACATGTGTGCTAAGCAGCTTATCTTTCTAATAAAGGTGAATAATTCACACCTCTTAGAAAGAAATAATCCTCCAAGTGATATTATAACCATATCACCTCAGGAGCCTCCAAGTGAATCTTAATCATATCACCTCAGGAGGGTTCCCTTGTGCCTTACCCGGGATAATCAAGGCAACAAGCCGCAATACTCAAATATATCATGAGCTTATGCAATGTCCGATTGGAAACAAAATTAAATAAATTATCATGTTAGTCATAAGCATAACAAATATCAAATAACATAAGTTTGCATAAAATAGAATTTATCAAAAGCAATATCTTAGTCAGCAATTACAAAGTAACTCCCACTGACTAAAGCACATCAAAATAATCTAAAATACCCATATTTTTAGCATTTTCATTAAACACTACAGGCCTGAGACCTTTAGTCAAAGGATCAGCCAACATAGATTCTGTGCTAATATGCTCAATACATATATCACCTTCTTTTCCCATGTCTCTAACCTTAAGAAACTTAAGGCTAACATGCTTAGAGCCTCTTTTTCTCTTGTTATTCTTGGAGAAGAACACAGCTCCACTATTGTCACAGAAAATAGTCACCGGCTTAGATATAAAATCTACAATTTGTAATTTAGTAAGAAAATTCTTCATCCAGACAGCATGCGAAGCAGTCTCAAAACAAGTAATAAACTCAGCTTCCATTGTAGATGTAGCAGTGATACTTTGCTTCTCACTTTTCCAGGAAATAGCACCTCCACCCAACATAAAAATATACCCAGAAGTTGATTTCATAGTGTCTTGACAACCTGCAAAATCAGAGTCTGAATATACTAGAAGATCCAGATTATCAACCTTTTTGTATACAAGCATGAAGTCTTTGGTGCGTTGTAGATATCTCTTCACTTTCTTTGCAGCCACCCAATGTGCCCACCTATCTCTTTTAATTTCTATCCCAAGAACAAAAGAGGCTTTGCCAAGATCTTTCATATCAAAGGACCTGGACAAAAATTGTTTGGTCTCATTCAATAAGCCTAAATCATTTGTGGCAAGCAAAATGTCATCAACATAGAGAACCATGATAATAAAATTACCATTAGCTATTTTAAGATAAACACATTCATCAAGCTTATTTTCCACAAATCCAAATTTTGTAATAATTTCATCAAATTTCAAGTACCACTACCTGGAGGCTTGTTTAAGCCCATAAATGGATTTGTTAAGCTTATACACTAGATATTCTTTACCAGCTTCTTTAAACCCTTCAGGTTGAACCATGTAAACCTCTTCAAGTAGACTCCCATTAAGGAAAGCAGTTTTAACATCCATCTGGTGCAATTCTAAATCAAAATGAGCCACAAGAGCCATCACAACTCTAAATGCATCCTTGGATGAAACAGGAGAAAATGTTTCTTTATAATCAATACCTTCTTTTTGAGTATAACCCTTATCAACCAACCTTGCTTTATAACGGTCTATATTTCCCTTGGAGTCTCTTTTGGTTTTAAACACCCATTTGCAAGCAATAGGCCAAAAACCTACAGGCAATTCAACTAACTCCCACACTCCATTATGCTCCATAGAGCGCATTTCATCTTTCATTGCTTCACGCCATTTATCAACAAATGGAGAAGAAATAGCTTGAGCATATGATAAAGGATCAGTCAGCTCTCCAATATCACTGAGATTTTCAGTCACATATGTGAGCACATGATTTTTGCACTAAGCCTTTAAATTCCAAAATTAAAATAAATATGTTTTTGAGTGCAATTACTTGCTTTGTTTGAAATTAGTTATATTTTTGTGTGTTTGAATAAGTAAGAAATTAGAAAAATCAAAAATAGTAGTAAGTAATTTGTTAATTAGGAAATTAGTAAAATAGCTTAAGCAGTAAAAATAAAGGAAAAATAGCAGAAAAATTGCAAAAAATATTAGAAAATTAGAGTAATTAGTAGATTAGGATTTATAATTTTTCATAAAAGAAAAGAAAAAAAAAGTATAAAAGAAAATACATAAAAATAATTAAAATACCAGAAAAATACAAGGTATGTTTGGTATAATAAAATTGGGCCAAAATGCTGTCCAGATTGTTGGCCCAATCCTTGAGCCCAGAGCAGACCTGGTCCAGGCGTTTAATTGATTTGATCCCAGCCGTCCAACTTCATTGATCTAACGGCTGGGATATTTAGTGGAATTATCGGTTTAATTAATTGGGAGAGATTTGATCTTGGCCGTCTGTGTGATTTAATCCAACGGCCAAACACTTTGGTCTCATAAGTGACGGAACGACGGCGTTTTAGTAACGCCCGTCCTCAGCCGTTGATCTCTCTTCAATGGACGATCAAGATTATCTTGGACATATGGCCTATATAAGGCTTATGTCCGAGAATGGTTATCATTTTTGCCAATTCAAAACCCTAGCCGCCCCTTGACCCCTCTCTTCTCTCTCTCGTCTTCATCACAGAAGCCCTAGGCGGCCATGGCGGCCACCACCTTCCACGGTGGTCGCCGGCCTTTCTAACCCCTCCCATATTCTTCTCCTTCATCTTCATGCCATAACACACCCAAAAAACCCAGAAAAACACACCGTTCTTCAAAACCCCGGTCACCGGAGTTACACCGGTGACCACCAAAGTATGAGAACCAACCTGAAACCAATGCCAATCGACGCCTCTCCACTAGATCTATCCACTCATACCAATGACTACCCTCGAATCTTCCCGTATCGCTTCGAATATCCCAAAAAGGGTCGTCGGAACCCTAACTCCGGCGACCCCAAGATTCGAACCCAATCAAGACTTCATCTTTTACACCTCCTAAAACACTCCCTATAACCCAGAATCCTAAAAGGCTTCCCCTTTAAGCCTTAGAAGAAAATCAGAAAAAAAAAAGATCAAAAAAAGAGAGATCTGGAAAAGAATAAAGAAAAAAAAGAGAAACAAGGAATAAAAAAGAGCTTGAGAGTCTGAAAATGAAAAGAAAAAAAAAAGAAAAAGGATAGGAAGCTCGGGGGACCGGCCCCGCAAGCTAAGTACCCTCCCCCTGTTTTATATTTCTTTGCTTTTTCCTGTTTGACCTATGTGTTTTTTGTATTGCATGTTTCTATCTGCCCTTTTTCTCATGCTTCACATGATTAGTTTTAGGGTTTAATTGGTTCATCTGTGCTCCATGTTTGACTGCTCATCTGCTTTTGTTTCTTATCTTTTATCGTATATATATATTACATCTGTTAGTTTGTCATAAGAATTAGGGTGTCTTTCGTCAAAATTTTGGCCTGATTCCCTGATATGTTCTTAATATCCCTTATTCTTTTTCATCTTTTGTTTCTTTCTCTGTTGGTTTTTGATATCTCTTCTATATTTCTTATTTGTTTTCGCATGTTAATTTTAGGGTTTTGCTTTGCTTTCCTTTGTTTTGTGTCTGTCATCTTGATATTTTGTTTATCCCTTGTGCTTCTTCATCTTCTGTAGTTCCAGTGTTTTAACTTGTTCATCTTCATGTTTTTCTCTTGATTTGTATGTTTTAATCATGTTCAGTTCCTTCCTTTTCGTTCTACTGTGTAATATGAGTCCAGACCTGTTTACTTTCCACAGCATGACCGTTCCTTTCTTCATGATTCGTCACATGCTTAGCTGTCTAGTCATTGCTGTTCATATCTTATACTATGTTTGGATTTTGGTTTCTGATTCTCTGATTTGAAGATTTGAACCTGATATCTTTCTTCTTGTTTGTCCTCTGCTAGTATTAGGCTTCTCCATTCTGTTTGCATGTTTCTCATTCTCTCTTAATCTTCCCTGTTAGTTCTTGACAGTTTGAATGATCCTTCTCTTCTCTTTGTCTCATGCTTAAGGATAGAATTAGCTATGGGTCCCTTATATTAAGTTTGAATTAGTCTTTTTCATGTTTAGTTAGAACTAAATATTAGTTTCATATCTGAGTTGGCTCTACTCCAGTTTTCCATGTGTTCACTGTTTTCCTTTTAGAATAATTTTAGAATTAGCCATTAGACTCTCATGTCTACTTAAGGGTTACTACTTCAAATAGCACCCTCATATGCATGCCCATGATCTTTCTTCTGTCACTTTTGCATAATAGACTTAGGGATGTTATTCATTGCTCCTTCATGCCTTTCTGTTCCTCATCTTCACTCTTAACATGCATATATCAAGCTAGGGTAGCACTTAAAAATGAATCCTAATTACCCTACTTAGATTAGTTGAACCATGCTTGACTGGTTTCTGGGAATTCACTATCCCTCCATGATTTTTCTACTCCTTATCTTCATATTATCTGCCTCATGTTGAAGTCCTTTGTCTTTATGTCTAAAATGAATCATGTTTTATCTCTTGTTTTGTGGGATTTAGTTTCCATGTGTCTATGCCCATGAACCCTAAATGTTTGAATTCCTCAGTGTCTCATTTGACATGAATTGATTATGACTAAGCCTGATTGATGTTAGTTTGACATGTTGCTACATGAGTTTAAGTTATGTGAGTTGATTAGTTGAGGTTCAACACTATCAAACCCCTTTTCTGAGTTTCAATTAATCAATGAACATTGTTTGGCTTTATGTGGTTATGTGTGCAATTGTATGTTAAAATGGCTAAGTTTGCAATAGTTACATGTTAAGTGTGAACACTGCTAAGGCTTGTATGGATTGGTTATAGCTGTTAGTTCTAGGTTCCATAAGTGGTTAGTTTTTAAATAGGTATAAAACTGAAAATGATCATAAATAGGCTACAAGTTTAATAATTGGCCTAAGAATGGTCAACCTTGCAAAGGGTTGACCAATTCCGTGAGCCCTAACACACAGCTCACTGTTTAACAGTGGCTGGTTGTGCAAAGGGCTATGTCTGCAAATGCAGACTAGCCCAGGCTCTATATTGAGCCCTGAACAGCAAAGTGGCCAAACCTGCAGAGGTTTTGGGCCTAGCTGTTCAGTATATGGCTTTAATAGCCCAAGCTAAGTCTCAACTTGAGACTGGCTAACTTTTAAATAGGTTAAACATAATAACAAAACAGGCTATGCCTGCAATTAGCTTTAATTAGGAATAAATTGGTCTTAATTGATTGAAATTAGTTTAAAAGTGGCTAAAATTGAAATAGTTCTTAAGAATAAATCTGGCCAGCCCTTAAATACTAATGCCAGGGCTGGCCATTAGTTAAATAGGTTCAAAATTAGATAGAATCTGCCCTAGGCATAGCTGGTAAATCAGCATTGCTCTTAGGGGCACAATTGGGAATTGAAAAGGTAAATTAGTAATAGTTTAGAACTTAAAAGGGTAATGGGGACATTTATGTTCCTGATTTCTGTAATTTTGCAGAGATTCAGGGGTATAATGGTCTCCTAAAAATGGGAAATCTGTAAAAATCTCAAACCCTTAGGGATATACTAGTAAAAGGCCCTAAAAGGAATCTTTTGGAACCTTCCAGCACATGCTGGAAGGGTTTTGATAACTGAAAATAGGGACTAAAGTGTAGAAGAGGTAATTTTAGGAGGGGGAAAGTGGGATTAATCCCATTACTTCCTCCCCAAGTATTCAGCCCTAAAAGGTTAGCTATAAATATCTGAAAAAGGGGCTAAAAAAGGGGTCCAGAATATAATAATCTGAGCTAGTATTTGGGATTCCACTGGTAGAACAATCTAAAAACACTTAAGCTAAGAATCATACAAAAACATCGAAAGAAAAAGAGCCATAGAACAATGGGATTTTTCTGGAGCTTCTCAGTAGAATTCACTGGTTTCCATTGATTTTTTGCCGTGCTCTTCTGCTCAAAATTGGATTGGTTTCTTCTGTTATATTGTTGATACGCACCTGTTATTGCTGTGTTGTTTGGCTCGTTGATATTCGACTTCTCCACTGTTGCATTGCCTTGCTGACTCTCTGCTGAATTTACCTGCTTATCCCCTAGACTCATTGGACTTTCATTTGTTATTCAGGTACACTACTCTCTACTTGAAGCTGTAATCCCGAGATTGATTGAATGAAGACCCTGTTTAGTCTATATAGTTAATTGGATTTGTAATTCATTTGTATTATTGTTTAGTAGCCTAGATCTACAATAGTGTAGTAGCTGAAGAACAAGAATAGAAACAATGTAATAGTAATAGTATAGCGGTAATGTAGTATAAATCACTTAGTTAATTAGGTAAAATTCCTAAAACAAGTCGAATGGCTATCACATGAGTAGATAACAATCATGATCACATAGTTGTTTCATTTCATTAATCAGTCAACTTAAAATTAGTTAAGGAAAAGAAACCATCGGATAAGGCTGATAATTAGAATGCGATTAGCTTGATAGTAGTGAGTGAATTCGACTAGTGTTAAGGTCAGTGTTTGATCGTATACATAAAGTAGTATCTAGGTTAAGTCATATTAGAATCCGTAATTGTATATACATATTCATGAGTTTAATTCACATGATTAATCAGTAGCGAAATAGTATAACTATGAATAACCCGTACCTTCTCGTGTATATATGAAGTTAAAAGTTCACTGATCCCAGCTAATAATCAATCCATTGGTTAGTACAGATTTTTTGTTTAAAATCAAAAATAGTCTTGTAATTCTCTGTTAGTAGACAGTTTTTTTATTTCCCAATTTGTATTACAATTTCAATTGATCAATAAAAGAAATTTGACTCTCTCTGTTCAAACGTATGTATTCTTTTACCTTCTCTGTTATTATTGGTTCTGGGTTCAACTCACAATATAGGCTTGAATCATGGCATACTTCACTTGTTAGCCTATTTATGATCATTTATGTGTGTAGGGCACGATTTTAATATACCTTCCTATGAACGAGTGTGCACTTGGTGCGACTCAAATCCAAATCTCGGCAAAGCCGAAATATTCCAAAAGTCATAGGCGTACTGGTTGCGGTATGACTCGAGGCGTGTTTCCGCGATGTCGCAAATTCCTAAAAATAATATTTAACGCAAAAGCACATTATGTTGTTAATCTATAACTGAGTCAAACAAAAGTCAAAAACGACAGTGGAGCGACCGTGCTAAAACCACGGAATCCGGGAGTGCCTAACACCTTCTCCCGGGTTAACAGAGTTCCTTATCCGGACCTCTGCTTCGCAGACATTTCAAAGAGTCAAAATTCCTCGGATTCGGGATTAACCGGTGACTTGGGACACCATTGTCATTCCCAAGTGGCGACTCTGATTAATCTCTAATGAAATCCCGAACCGATTGTCCTTAAATTGGAAAAACTCCTTCCCTTACGTTACTTTATCCGTCTCGGGTAATTAAGCGTCGGGGTATACCCTACAAGTGTATTTATACATCTTACGCATGTTGGGGTAGTAAAAAGGGAGGTGTGACAGCTCTGGATTATTATAAGTAATAGCATACGATTAAGGAAGAAACAAATATAGAAAACTGAGCCAAATATTAGTACCCTTTAATAAATAATTTGGGACGAGCCTCGCCCGAATAACACCGGGGCCCCCATTTAGTAATGATATAAACACAATTAGACCCGGGAAAGCTAATAGCCAATTCCATAGCTTCTCCCAAAATATTTAAAAGCCGATAGACATTATTTTAGGGCACGATTTTAATATACCTTCCTATGAACGAGTGTGCACTTGGTGCGACTCAAATCCAAATCTCAGCAAAGCCGAAATATTCCAAAAGTCATAGGCGTACTGGTTGCGGTATGACTCGAGGCGTGTTTCCGCGATGTCGCAAATTCCTAAAAATAATATTTAACGCAAAAGCACATTATGTTGTTAATCTATAACTGAGTCAAACAAAAGTCAAAAACGACAGTGGAGCGACCATGCTAAAACCACGGAATCCGGGAGTGCCTAACACCTTCTCCCGAGTTAACAGAGTTCCTTATCCGGACCTCTGCTTCACATACATTTCAAAGAGTCAAAATTCCTCGGATTCGGGATTAACCGGTGACTTGGGACACCATTGTCATTCCCAAGTGGCGACTCTGATTAATCTCTAATGAAATCCCGAACCGATTGTCCTTAAATTGGAAAAACTCCTTCCCTTACGTTACTTTATCCGTCTCGGGTAATTAAGCGTCGGGGTATACCCTACAAGTGTATTTATACATCTTACGCATGTTGGGGTAGTAAAAAGGGAGGTGTGACAGCTCTGGATTATTATAAGTAATAGCATACGATTAAGGAAGAAACAAATATAGAAAACTGAGCCAAATATTAGTACCCTTTAATAAATAATTTGGGACGAGCCTCGCCCGAATAACACCGGGGCCCCCATTTAGTAATGATATAAACACAATTAGACCCGGGAAAGCTAATAGCCAATTCCATAGCTTCTCCCAAAATATTTAAAAGCCGATAGACATTATTTTAGGGCACGATTTTAATATACCTTCCTATGAATGAGTGTGCACTTGGTGCGACTCAAATCCAAATCTCGGCAAAGCCGAAATATTCCAAAAGTCATAGGCGTACTGGTTGCGGTATGACTCGAGGCGTGTTTCCGCGATGTCGCAAATTCCTAAAAATAATATTTAACGCAAAAGCACATTATGTTGTTAATCTATAACTGAGTCAAACAAAAGTCAAAAACGACAGTGGAGCGACCGTGCTAAAACCACGGAATCCGGGAGTGCCTAACACCTTCTCCCGGGTTAACAGAGTTCCTTATCCGGACCTCTGCTTCGCAGACATTTCAAAGAGTCAAAATTCCTCGGATTCGGGATTAACCGGTGACTTGGGACACCATTGTCATTCCCAAGTGGCGACTCTGATTAATCTCTAATGAAATCCCGAACCGATTGTCCTTAAATTGGAAAAACTCCTTCCCTTACGTTACTTTATCCGTCTCGGGTAATTAAGCGTCGGGGTATACCCTACAAGTGTATTTATACATCTTACGCATGTTGGGGTAGTAAAAAGGGAGGTGTGACAGCTCTGGCGACTCTGCTGGGGAAACCAACCCTGGAATTTCGATTTCGGGGTTTAAGAACTCGAGCTCCTTAGAACTGCCGTTCGCGTTTTTATTTGACTTCATTATATGATTTGAATAACATGCTATGTGCTTTATCGCTTTGATATTATGTGGACTGTATATAAAATTGTGCCGAAAACCCTTCTCTCTTCTCCCCCGGGGATGTGCTTACTGGTTGAGACTCCCCTTTCTGTTAAAAGTCACCCTAAATTAAGAAAAATAGAGGCCGGATAAGTTACAAAGCCGATTGACTCCGCGGGTCACCGGTACGTAGCCCCCTCCTCGATTCGAGTTGTCCGCTCGGGTACACGGTCTAGCAATCCATGAAACCGTAAGATTTTGAACATAGGTCTAGGACGATTATTTGCATCATATTTGACTTAGGGGACTCAACACACGGGTTGGGTCCGTCTAGGACAAGGTGACCCGGTATTGAAAAGACCGAGCATGCTATGTGTTGCATTTTATTGTCCTTGATCGTTATGCGGACCGGCGAAAATCCCGAGATTGGAAAAATTATTGAAAAGAAAAAGAGAGAAGAAAATAATGATTTGTAGAAAATAGGTACATGGAAAATTTGAAAATTTGAAAAAATATAGGTAGAACATTTTTGAAATAATTGGTCAAATAATCTGACCGAACTACGCAGGTTTGATTCTCGCCATTAGGTGGGATACGTAGGCAACCCTTAAACGGGTCCAACCACACTTTTGGAAAAAGTCCAAAAAAAAGATTTTCTTTTCAAATAATCGAGGTGATTGCTATTTTTGGAAATGGCCGAATGTTCCGAAAGGACGACGGAAGGCTGTTTTTGCAAAAAATGGCCACTTCGAAAATTATTTTCCTTTTTCTTTCATTCAAAAATTGAAAACTTGCATTGAAAAAGATTTTTCCTTTTCTAAATAAAATCACTTTAATAAATGTGCAGGACGAGCACGATGATGAATGAACAATTTTCCCTAAATAAAATCCCTTTGGAGCTGAGGTTATGGTGGCGGGACATGGGATCCGATGGTCAAGACTGGGTCAAAAAGTACTTGAAAGGCCTTACAGGGTTACTCGAAATAGTTCCTCGAGGTGATGTAATCAGAGCGTTGGTCTCGTTTTGGGATTCGGCACACAACGTATTTCATTTTCCTGACTTTGAGCTTACCCCTACTTTGGAGGAGATTGCCTTTTACATCGGGAAGACCGAGGTTCCGCTGAAAGGAAAATACCCGGTATCTCCGAGGATGGTGACGGTACATCGTTTCCTCGACTCTTTGAAAATCGCTCGGAATGTTCATAATGAAGATCTGGCCGACGGATTTTGTTCTTTAAGCTTCATCTACAACAGGTTTGGACACGTTGGGGGTTTCAACGACCCAACCAACAAATTGTGCTGTAAGTCCAACCGGGCGAAATGGGAAGAACACCGGAGGTTCGCATTTTTGGTGGCATTTCTTGGAGTTGTTGTATTCCCGAGGAAAGATGGACATATCAATATCAAAGTCGCCGGGGTAGCTTCCACACTGATAATACAAGAAAACTGTACTCTGGCCCCGATGATTGTTGCTGATATCTATCGTGCTCTGACTGCGTGCAAAGCAGGAGCAACTTTCTTCGAAGGGTGTAACTTGATCTTGCAAATCTGGCTAATTGAGCATTTGTGCCACCACCCTTCCTTCTCGAGCTATGGTTCGGCCGATCGGACATGTTTGGAAGAGTTCAATGCCAGGACAAAAGAAGTAAAATTGCCCGAGGGAGTCCAAGGTTGGATTGTGTATCTTCGATCACTAACTGACGGTCAAATTGATTGGACGTATGACTGGTTACCTCTTGACGAGGTGATATACATGCCAACGGAGGGATCGCCGTTTTTGATCATGGGTTTGAAGAGTATACAGCCTTATGCTCCATACAGAGCTTTGCGACAGTTAGGGCGGTGTCAGATCATTCCGAGGGATGGAGACCTCAGTGTGCAGGCCGTGGAGATTGGTCCAGACGGGCAATTCCCGGAAGCAAGAATCCGGCAAATATGGAATGAATGCCAAAATCCGAAGATTGATACTTGTGTGCCGAATAGAGCAAGAGGGGAGATATCACCTGGATACTCCACCTGGTACCGACGAGGGGTTGAACACGAACGTCTTTCAAAGAGACCTCACTTGCAGGACCTGATAGAGCAATCCGAGGAAAATCTGAAATGGGCGGCCAAGGAAAAAGAATATAAGGCAAAAATCAGTCTGTTGGAAGATAAACTGAGAAATCTTCATTTCGAAAGCGGTTTACAAGCGGCATCCGATGAAGTGGAGAAGAAGCAGTTGAAGAAAGAAAATGAGATGTTGAAGGCTCAAATAGCTCAGATGAAAATTGCATCCGAGACCCCAGCTCGTTCAGCCCGAGATGAAAAGTTAATTGAGATTCTTCGGCGGAAAGTGAATGACTACAGCTTTGATTTGGACGTAGCTGAAAAAGAGTTAGCCAAGGCTCGGAAGCAAATGGACAAAGATGCCGAGGAAAGAGCCAAGTTTGTCCGGCAGCTACAAGGCAAGCATGATGTTGAAATAGCTCAACTTAGAAAGAAAATGATCTCAGCCACGGCTAAGAGCAACAAGATTATCAAAGATCTTGAGGAAGAAAGAGAACATTGCTACACGACCATGGCTAGATTAAAATTGGAGCTACAACAGGTGCAAAAGGACAACCAACATGTCTTGGATGCTCGCACCCAGCAAATAAGCCGTCTATTGCAAGAAAAAGGGGTCATCAGAGAAAAGATTGTTCGCATCGCCCAGTATATTACCCGAAAGACTCAGCTCTGTGAAGATATGACCCGGAGGACTTTTGTTTCTGCAGTGAAGTATTTTGTACAACAAGTCATGGCCGACCTGGATAGGCTTCAAAGGGGTTTGGCATATAGGCCCGCGGCAAGGCCGAACGATACCTCGCGGGCACTAGGTGCATTAATGTACTCTTAGGTCATGCATCGTCTTTTATTTTATTTTATTTTTCTTAAACATCGCTTTGTAATCAAGGCTTTGGATTATCAATGAGAAAAACAAAGTGTTGTTACCAATTCTTTTACTTTATGTCATCTCCTTTATATCCGCTAGGCAAATAAATAGGAACGTGATTATGAAAACGACAATGAAAAAAAGAAAAAGCAAGAAAAGAAAAGAAAAGAAAAAAAGAGAGAGCAAGAAAAGAGAAAAAGCAAGGAAAAAGAAAAAAAGCAAAAAAGAAAAGAAAAGAAGAAAAGAAAGAAAGAAGACAAAAGAGCGGAGAGATAAAGATGATTGAACTGAGCAGCGGCCGGGATGATGCATAACGACTCGAGCGAATGTGTTTGTTTTTAAAGTCGTTACATCTTATTATGCGCTAACAACTAACGAGTGTTGATGTTTGTGAGTCCAGATTTTCTAGGCAACTGGCATACTGGCTACCCACTCATACAACACCAGATCCAAAAAGATGACAAAGGCTGTATCCCAGGAGATCGAGGCAACCATTGTGGACCCTGCTCACGAAGAAGAGATCGTGGATGTGGCAGGGATGAAAGAAGAAATGTACAAGTTAAGACAGCAGATGGCTGAAATGTACCAGGCTTGGTCGAGAGGTCAACCACTACCGGCCTATCCTGCTAACCCTGCATATGTCCCCCCAGCCAATCCTAACCCTGAGCCACCAACATTGAACTCATCCTCCACCTACCCCGATTACCCTCACTACTATGCTTCCACCTCCCAAATGCCACCACCCCCAGCCAAGCAAACACCACCTCAGGTTTCACAAGTTGCTCCTGTATATGTGGCACCTCCGCCCGCTGTTATCCACAAATCCTCTAGCGAACCAATGTTTCATATCCAGGATTCTCACTACTACCCCCGGAGCCTACTTTCAGACAACACGAGTCTCACGCTCCCATGATAGAAGCTAGTGCCGGGCAGGAGGAGATGGCTCGAAAGGTGAAGAGTCTTGAGAACGCTTTCCGCAATATGCAAGGGTTGGGAGGGCAAGTAAGTGTAGCCTACAAAGACCTGTGTTTGTTCCCTGAGGTGCAGCTTCCTGCAGGATTTAAGTTGCCCAAGTTCGACATGTACAACGGACACGGGGATCCTGTAGCTCATCTAAGAGGATACTGTAGTAAGATGAGAGGCGCGGGAGGTAGAGATGAATTGTTAATGGCGTACTTTAGCCAAAGTTTGAGCGGATCAGCCCTGGAATGGTATACCCGACAGGACCACACAAGATGGTTCGTTTGGGATGACTTAGCGCAAGCTTTCGCTAGTCATTTTCAGTACAACCTGGAGATCATACCTGACAGGTTATCCCTTACCAAGCTGGAGAAAAAGCCAGGTGAGAGCTTTAGAGAATACGGCTTTAGATGGAGGGAACAGGCCGCTAGAGTGGATCCACCGATGAAAGAAGGAGAGATGGTGGACTGTTTTCTGCAAGCTTTGGATCCAACCTACTACGGCCATCTAGTGTCAGCAATTGGAAAAAGTTTCAACGAAGTTGTGAAAATGGGAAGTTTTGTAGAAGAGGGTTTAAAGACAAACAAGATTATGAGTTTTTCGGCTATCAAAGCCACTAATCAAGCTATACAGAGTGGAAGTGGAGGAATGATGGGAAAGAAGAAGAAAGAAGAAGTATCAACCATTGAAAGCAGGTCCTGGAGTCGCAACCCACATTATAACCCACCCAGACCTTACCGCCAACACCCATCAAGCCCGTCAACCCCATATAATCCACCACCACCATCTTACCCGCCAAATCCCTACAATGCACCAAGCCCATACAACCCACCACCACCACCATACCCACCGACTATACCACATTACCATCACTCTCAAACCCAAGCTTATCCATCACCACCACCCCACGTGTGGAGAGCTCAAGCTCCATACAATGTGTACCATACCCAAAACACATACTCAACCCCTAAACCTTACCGAAACCAGAATAGACCCAGGCCGGACGCGGATTGGAGAAACAAAGCAAGAAGAACATTCACTCCTCTCGGAGAGTCATATACCAGTCTTTTCCACAGGTTGAAAGAATTGGGGATGGTGAGACCAATCGCGCCAAAAAATCCGAACCCACCCCCGAAAAATCTTGATTCTTCTGTCAGATGTGAATATTGTTCAGGAACGTTGGGCCACGATACCGAGAAGTGTTGGCAATTAAAGAATGCCATTCAAGATCTTATCGATGAGAGGAGAATTGAAGTGCAGGCTCCCGAGGCCCCAAACATTACCCAGAATCCATTGCCAAATCATCACGAAACAAATATGATAGAACTGGTGCAGGGCGATGGCAATCAAAAACCATCTCAGGCCGTCATGATGATAAAGACGAGTGACAAGTTAGAGAAAGAAATTGTGAAAGAGGAAGTAATTGTTGAGAAACCAAAGCCAGTAGTGATGGGAGGTTTAAAGGTGGTAGTTCCAGGTGCCAAGACGCTCGTGACTGTGAAAGGAGCAATTGCAGAACCAGTAATCATAAAACCAGTAGTACAAATGCCAGTGGTGAATACAAAGACTGTGCCTTGGAACTATAATAAGGTAACAGTAGTTTACAAGGGAAAGGAGATTTCTGGTGAAATTAATGAAACGCATGGACTTACTCGATCTGGAAGGTGTTTTGCTCCGGAGGAACTAAGAAAGATGAAAACGGTGAAAGAAAGTCAACTGAAGAAGCCAGTGACGGAGGAGGAAGCAGAGGAATTTCTTAAGAAAATGAAATCACAAGAGTACTCAGTGGTTGAGCAGTTAAGAAAGACACCGGCCCAGATTTCTTTGTTATCTTTGTTGATACATTCAGAGGAGCACCGGAAGGCTCTTATGAAGATTCTAAATGAGGCTCATGTTCCGGAGAAGATTTCAGTGTGTCACTTGGAGAAAATTACCAGCAAAATTTTCGAGTCTAACAGGATTACCTTCTCTGATAGGGAGCTGCCGGTGGAAGGAACTGAACACAATAAAGCATTATACCTCACAGTAAAGAGTGAAGAGTCAGTCGTGACTAGGGTATTGATTGACAATGGATCGAGCGCGAACATCTGCCCGCTGTCAACTCTAGGGAAGCTGAACATTAGCCCGGATAGAATCCGGAGAAACAGTGTCAATGTGAGAGGGTTTGACGGCGGAGGTAAGAATACGTTGGGGGATATTATTTTGGAAGTGACCATCGGTCCCGTTGATTTTGCGATGGAGTTCATGGTGCTTGATATTGCCGTATCATATAACTTGCTGTTGGGTCGACCCTGGATTCATGCGGCCAAAGCGGTACCGTCTTCTCTGCACCAGATGGTCAAGTTTGAATGGGAGCAGCAAGAGATTGTTGTACACGGAGAGGAAAATGCTTGTAATGTGGTAGCACCTTTTGACGGTACTGATGGGGATCGGGGTCCTTGGGTCTACCAAGTGACGGATGCTTTTGAGGTGAATAGGGTTGCTGAAGGAGAAAAGTTATCAACCCCGATGTTGGCACCAACTGCTATAATGGTGGCCAGAGAAATGTTGAAAAATGGATTCACACCGGGGAGGGGATTAGGCAAAACACTGCAAGGAGTCACTCAACCAGTTCAACTTCCGGAGAATAAAGGCACATTCGGCTTAGGATTCAAACCCACCTTTGCTGATATCCAAAGAGCCCCTAAAGCCAAGAGAAACTGGACCTTGCCCAAACCCATACCCAAATTATCCGACATCTTTATCAGGCCTGGTACAAAATATCAACCATCTGCTGCAGCAAAGTGCATTGAGACCCAACTTGGTGAAGAAATGCTCGGTTTTAGGAAATTGTTCTGGGAGGTGAATACGATTGAAGCAGGGGAAGGCACGAGCAATGTGGACGTGCAATTTGTGGGGCCCGAGTCACATTGAACAATTGGGAAGCTACTCCTTTCCTTATCCGGAAGGAGTCTTGGTAGTTAGCTCAAAATTTCATCATTGTTTCCCCAAAGTTGTTATAATTTCCCCATTCCCCTCATGAAAAAAAATCATCACCATGTATCCCGAACATCGTTCGTTTCTTTTATTAATGAAATGCAGTTTTTCCTTTTTCTTCACTTTTGCCTTATTTTTCTTTATTTTTCCTTTTGTACAGTTTTGCATGTGTTGATTCCAATGCCATGTCATGCGTGAAGGATTCTAGACCCAGTTCTGACAATCACGCTACTATACAAGAAATTGAGGAAGACAGTGAAATAGAATGTGAGGATGAGGAAGCCCTGGAGGAAATAAGTAAGGACATGAAACAATACGAGGAAAAACCCAAGCCGAATCTGAGTGATACGGAATCCGTAAACTTGGGGAGCAAAGATGATGTCCGAGAAACAAAGATTAGTGTGCATTTGGAGGCACCCCTCAGGGATGAATTGGTAAGGTTGATACATGAATTTAAGGACATCTTTGCCTGGTCCTATGATGACATGCCCGGGCTTAGCACGGATCTAGTGGTACACAAGTTGCCGATTTACTCTGAATGCCGGCCGGTAAAACAAAAGCTGAGGAAATTCAAAACGGACATTAGCGTGAAGATAAAAGAAGAGGTGAATAAGCAGTTTGAGGCAAAGGTCATAAGAGTTACCAAATACCCCACCTGGTTGGCAAATGTTGTGCCGGTCCCAAAGAAAGATGGAAAAACCAGAGTGTGTGTGGACTACAGAGACCTCAACAAAGCCGGTCCGAAGGATGACTTCCCATTGCCAAACATCCACATATTGATCGACAATTGCGCCAAGCATGAAATCGGTTCGTTTGTGGACTGTTATGCCGGTTATCACCAGATCCTGATGGACGAAGAAGATGCTGAGAAAACTGCCTTCATTACACCTTGGGGAACGTACTGTTACAGAGTAATGCCGTTTGGATTGAAGAATGCCGGGGCAACTTACATGAGGGCAATGACAACTATGTTTCATGACATGATGCATAGAGAAATTGAAGTATATGTGGACGATGTCATCATAAAGTCCGGAAAACAACCTGATCATGTGAAAGATTTGAGGAAGTTTTTCCAAAGACTCCGGAGGTACAATCTAAAACTCAATCCGGCGAAGTGTGCTTTTGGAGTACCTTCAGGGAAACTGCTGGGGTTTATTGTGAGCCGGCGAGGTATTGAACTGGATCCATCAAAGATCAAGGCTATTCAAAGTCTACCTCCGCCGAAGAACAAGAAGGAGGTCATGAGCTTATTAGGAAGGTTGAATTACATCAGTCGGTTCATCGCTCAGTTGACATCAACATGCGAGCCAATTTTCAAGTTGCTGAAGAAAGATGCAGCAGTGAAATGGACCGACGAGTGTCAGGAGGCCTTTGACAAGATCAAAGAATATTTGGCTAATCCTCCGGTGTTAGTTCCTCCAGAACCAGGGCATCCTCTGATTTTGTATTTGACGGTGCTAGATCACTCTTTCGGTTGTGTACTGGGTCAACATGATGAGACAGGCAGGAAAGAACAAGCCATTTACTACCTCAGCAAAAAGTTTACATCTTACGAGGTGAAGTATACCCAACTGGAGAGAACTTGTTGTGCATTGATTTGGGTGGCTCAGAAGCTAAAGCATTATTTGTCAGCATACACTACGTA
The DNA here is from genome assembly GCA_032618575.1 of Nicotiana noctiflora. Lineage (NCBI taxonomy): Eukaryota > Viridiplantae > Streptophyta > Magnoliopsida > Solanales > Solanaceae > Nicotiana > Nicotiana noctiflora. Next base: position 485,818 of record JASVEL010004914.1, read on the forward strand.
CTTAATATCACGGTTGGATCCTCTCAAGTATATATTTCAGAAGCCCATGCCTACGGGAAGACTGGCCAAATGGCAGATTCTGCTCACAGAATTCGACATTGTCTATGTAACTCGAACGGCAATGAAGGCACAAGCTATTGCGGACCACTTAGCCGAGAATCCGGTGGATGATGAATACGAGCCATTGAAAACATACTTTCCGGATGAAGAGGCAATGCTTGTCGAGGAGACGGAGCAAGAGGAAAGATCGGGTTGGAAAATGTACTTTGACGGAGCTGTCAACAGCAGGGGCGTTGGTATCGGAGCGGTACTCATTTCAAGTACGGGTCAACACTATCCCGTTACAGCTCAGCTTCGATTTTTCTGTACCAACAATATGGCTGAATATGAGGCGTGCATCTTGGGATTAAGGATGGCGATTGACATGGGTATTCAAGAGATTTTGGTCATGGGTGACTCGGATCTCTTGGTACACCAAATTCAAGGAGAATGGGAGACACGAGATTTGAAATTGATACCATATCGGTATTGTTTGCACGAGTTGTCTCAAAGATTCCAGTCTATAGAATTCAAGCATATCCCGAGAATGCACAATGAGATTGCAGATGCTTTGGCCACATTGTCCTCTATGTTGCATCATCCGGACAAGACATACATAGATCCACTCCAGATCCAAGTCCGAGATCAGAATGCTTATTGCTTCGTTGTGGAAGAAGAGTCGGATGGAGAGCCGTGGTATCATGATATTAGAGAATACTTGAAAGCTGGCAAATACCCGGAGCAAGCCACAGGAGACCAAAAGAGAGCCATCGGGCGTCTAGCCAATGGATTCTTCTTCAGTGGAGGAGTGGTATACAAAAGAACACCAGATCTGGGCTTATTGAGATGTGTGAACGCACAACAAGCAGATGAAATTATGATTGAAGTACATGCTGGAGTATGCGGACCTCACATGAGCGGATACGTGTTAGCAAAGAAGATCTTGAGAGCAGGGTACTACTGGCTCACGATGGAGCATGACTGTATCAGGTATGTAAAGAAATGCCATCAATGCCAGGTACATGGGGATCTGATCCACTCCCCGCCTTATGAGTTGCACACAATGTCAGCACCATGGCCCTTTGTTGCTTGGGGCATGGATGTCATTGGCCCGATAGATCCAGCCGCTTCTAATGGGCACAGGTTTATCCTGGTTGCAATTGATTATTTCACCAAGTTGGTCGAAGCTAAGACATTCAAGGCGGTGACGAAGAAAGCAGTGGTGGATTTTGTGCACGAGAATATCATATGCCGATTTGGAATCCCCAAAGTGGTTATCACAGACAATGGAGCCAATTTAAACAGTCATCTCATGGCAGAAGTTTGTGAAAGGTTTAAGATCACGCACCGTAATTCCACACCTTACAGGCCGAAAGCAAATGGTGCAGTTGAAGCGGCAAATAAGAACATCAAGAAGATTCTCCGGAAAATGGTGGAGGGATCCAGGCAGTGGCACGAAAAGTTACCCTTTGCTCTCATGGGTTACCGCACGACGGTACGTACTTCTATCGGAACCACACCTTATACTCTGGTGTATGGAACGGAGGCCGTTATACCCGCAGAAATAGAAATACCGTCATTGCGAATTATAGCCGAATCTGAGATAGATGACGATGAATGGGTAAAGGCCCGGTTAGAACAGTTGAATTTAATTGATGAGAAGAGATTGGCCGCAGTCTGCCATGGACAGTTGTATCAACGGAGAATGGCCAGAGCATATAATAAGAAGGTACGACCTCGAAAGTTTGAAGTTGGACAACTGGTATTGAGGCGTATCTTACCACATTGGGCGGAGGCAAAAGGCAAGTTTGCGCCGAATTGGCAGGGACCGTTCGTGGTATCACGGGTGTTGTCCAATGGAGCATTATACTTAACAGATGTTGAAGGAAAGTGCGTAGAGACTGCTATCAATTCAGATGCGGTCAAAAGATACTATGTATGATTCCTTTTCAATTGTGTGTTTTGTATTTTGTTGTGATTTTGGAATTGAAATGACGAAGGCATTTTATTCTCTATCCAAACACTTTATCTATTGTTTAACCCCTTTGAGCCTTAATGAATGAATTCTTTCATATCCCTCTCTCGGAATTGCTTTAGTATAATAAGTTCTCAATTGCCAGAATGAGAAATGAAATGATGGAAAAATGAAAAAAAAATGACAAAAATGAAAAAATGAAAAAATGAAAATGAAAAAAAAAAGAGAGAAAAAGACAAAAATCGGGAAAAGTCAAAAAGAAATCCATCTAACTTTTAAAGTTGGATGAACTACGTCTGACTTGATCCCGAAAGGGTACGTAGGCAGCCTCTCTGAGGTTCAGTCACAATAAAGGAAAAAATCCGAAAATTCCCCACATATTGAAACTGGGGCAGGAGTTATGTTTTAATAATTCCGAGAGTTGTAAATATTTTTAACCCTTGTTGAAATTTTGAGCCTTTATATCTTTCTTTCTTAACCCGTCCAAAGCCACGTTATAGTCCAAAGAAAGACCTTCTGATCAATGCTGAAATGATAGCGAATACAACGAAGGAAGAGCGAAGCATCAGACAATACCCGTGGAACAGAAAACAAAATACAAAAAGGAAAAATGAAAAAAAATAAAAAAAGAATGAGAGAGTCTCATCAGTGAAAACCTTAGCCGGCACTGTGAGATGATTGTGAGGTTGAGAGAAATAAAATGAGAGAGTCTCATCAGTGAAAACCTTAATCGGCACTGTGAGATGATTGTGAGGTTGAGAGAATAAATGAGAGAGTCTTATTGGTGAAAACCTTTCGAGGCACCGTAGGGCGATCGTGAGGACTATCAAAAAGAGAAAAGGCAACAAAAAAGAGTATCGGTTTGGGGTCAAAGGAAATTCAGAGTCAGAATAATGATTGGAACGAACTGGGTCGGAGTTTAAATACATGGCATGGTCGGCGGAATCAGCCAGCAAATACCCAGATAAGTTCTGTCATCTCTCCAAAATACCCTTACCTTTCTTTCATTTTTTCCGCATTTCATTGTTTACCCTTTTGAGAGCTAACTACCAGCTCCTGATAACGGAAGTTGAAACAATACTGGATCAGAAAGAATGGAAGATTGGGGAAAGGAATAAAGAAGCTTGGCAAACATGGCCAAAGAAAAGAAAACCAAACAAAAATGGAAAAATGAGAAAATACAAAAAGAGTCTGCAAGGGACAAGAAGTCGAAGCCATGCAACATGAAAGAGCAAAAACAAAGGAAACAACAAGAAGTGGGGACGGCAGATGCCAGTTGCCAGCAGTTTATATCTAATAAATTTTGTTTCATGCAGGAACAAATTGTCACTAATCACTTTAAAGCGAATGTGACCAATGTGGAAAATTTAAAATACCAAAAAGAGAAAGTCTGTCGAATAAGTGGAGAAATTCACCAGGCAAGAGATAAGTTGGTAAAAAGAAAATACCAAAAAGAGGAAGGTAACATCTTTTAGAATCCGCTCCCCAGTCCTCAGGCTGAAGGAATATTTTCTGCATTCGCATTGCACGTTTAAATTTCTGTTAGGCCGCCCACCTTCAAATTCGGGAATATTTTCTGCATTCGCATTGCACGTTTAAATTTCTGTTAGGCGCCCACCTTCAAATTCGGGAATATTTTCTGCATTCGCATTGCACGTTTAAATTTCCGTTAGGCGCCCACCTTCAAATTCGGGAATATTTTCTGCATTCGCATTGCACGTTTAAATTTTCTGTTAGGCGCCCACCTTCAAATTCGGGAATATTTTCTGCATTTGCATTGCACGTTTAAATTTATGTTAGGCGCCCACCTTCAAATTCGGGAATATTTTCCGCATTTGCATTGCACGTTTAAATTTACGTTAGGCGCCCACCTTCAAATTCGGGAATATTTTCGCATTGCAATTGCACGTTTAAATTTACGTTAGGCGCCCACCTTCGAATTCGGGAATATTTTCCGCATTCGCATTGCACGTTTAATTTACGTTAGGCGCCCACCTTCAAATTCGGGAATATTTTCGCATTGCACGTTTAATTTACGTTAGGCGCCCACCTTCAAATTCGGGAATATTTTCGCATTTGCATTGCACGTTTAAATTTCTGTTAGGCGCCCGCCTTCAAATTCGGGAATATTTTCTGCATTTGCATTGCACGTTTAAATTTACGTTAGGCGCCCACCTTCAAATTTGGGAATATTTTCGCATTGCAATTGCACGTTTAAATTTACGTTAGGCGCCCACCTTCAAATTCGGGAATACATTTACGCATTCGCATTGCACGATTAAATTTACGTTAGGCGCCCGCCTTCAAATTCGGGAATACATTTCGCATTCGCATTGCACGTTTAAATTTACGTTAGGCGCCCACCTTCAAATTCGGGAATACTTTCGCATTCGCATTGCACGTTTCAATTTACGTTAGGCGCCCACCTTCAAATTCGGGAATACTTTCTGCATTCGCATTGCACGTTTAAATTTACGTTAGGCGCCCGCCTTCAAATTCGGGAATACTTTTCGCATTCGCATTGCACGTTTCAATTACGTTAGGCGCCCACCTTCAAATTCGGGAATATTTTCGCATCATCATGGTTTATATATGAAAAAAAAAAAAAAAAAAAAGCCCACACTGGGGCAGAAAAAGAAAAAAAGAGGTAGTTTGTTATTTTGTTTTGAGCAGGTCCAGCTCGGGATCAAGAAAACAAGAAAATCAACAAAAAAAGAGAGTCATCAAGAAAAACAAGAAAATCAACAAAAAAAAGAGTCATCAAGAAAACAAGAAAATCAACAAAAAAAAAAGAGAGTCATCAAGAAAAACAAGAAAATCAACAAAAAAGAGGAAGACTCTGCATCACCGGAAAGGGAAGAAGAGCAAAAGCTAGATTAGGAACACTTGTAATTGAAGGATCATAGCTTAGAATAGCTTCTTCATTTTACATTTTTCCCCCCCTGGTGTAATAAGGAGTAAATCAGCAGGTCAACAACAGTAAAATCGCAGCTTCATGGTAGTCCCAGCTACTAGACACTTCTGAATTACACTGACCCGATTCTCGTTTAGCCCGGGATATGTAGGCAACCTCTGAAGCGGCGAGCGGTCAAACTTTTCAAAGATGCTTCACACGGAATATGTAAATGGGTTCGAACCCGCTGGTCATCACCCACACCTATTACTCACCTTAATACAGCTCGACGACTGTGAGCACATGATTTTTGCACTAAGCCTTTAAATTCCAAAATTAAAATAAATATGTTTTTGAGTGCAATTACTTGCTTTGTTTGAAATTAGTTATATTTCTGTGTGTTTGAATAAGTAAGAAATTAGAAAAATCAAAAATAGTAGTAAGTAATTTGTTAATTAGGAAATTAGTAAAATAGCTTAAGTAGTAAAAATAAAGGAAAAATAGCAGAAAAATTGCAAAAAATATTAGAAAATTAGAGTAATTAGTAGATTAGGATTTATAATTTTTCATAAAAGAAAAGAAAAAAAAAGTATAAAAGAAAATACATAAAAATAATTAAAATACCAGAAAAATACAAGGTATGTTTGGTATAATAAAATTGGGCCAAAATGCTGTCCAGATTGTTGGCCCAATCCTTGAGCCCAGAGCAGACCTGGTCCAGGCGTTTAATTGATTTGATCCCAGCCGTCCAACTTCATTGATCTAACGGCTGGGATATTTAGTGGCATTATCGGTTTAATTAATTGGGAGAGATTTGATCTTGGCCGTCTGTGTGATTTAATCCAACGGCCAAACACTTTGGTCTCATAAGTGACGGAACGACGGCGTTTTAGTAACGCCCGTCCTCAGCCGTTGATCTCTCTTCAATGGACGATCAAGATTATCTCGGACATATGGCCTATATAAGGCTTATGTCCGAGAATGGTTATCATTTTTGCCAATTCAAAACCCTAGCCGCCCCTTGACCCCTCTCTTCTCTCTCTCGTCTTCATCACAGAAGCCCTAGGCGGCCATGGCGGCCACCACCTTCCACGGTGGTCGCCGGCCTTTCTAACCCCTCCCATATTCTTCTCCTTCATCTTCATGCCATAACACACCCAAAAAACCCAGAAAAACACACCGTTCTTCAAAACCCCGGTCACCGGAGTTACACCGGTGACCACCAAAGTATGAGAACCAACCTGAAACCAATGCCAATCGACGCCTCTCCACTAGATCTATCCACTCATACCAATGACTACCCTCGAATCTTCCCGTATCGCTTCGAATATCCCAAAAAGGGTCGTCGGAACCCTAACTCCGGCGACCCCAAGATTCGAACCCAATCAAGACTTCATCTTTTACACCTCCTAAAACACTCCCTATAACCCAGAATCCTAAAAGGCTTCCCCTTTAAGCCTTAGAAGAAAATCAGAAAAAGAAAATCGAAAAAAAAAAGAGAGATCTGGAAAAGAATAAAGAAAAAAAAGAGAAACAAGGAATAAAAAAGAGCTTGAGAGTCTGAAAATGAAAAGAAAAAAAAAAGAAAAAGGATAGGAAGCTCGGGGGACCGGCCCCGCAAGCTAAGTACCCTCCCCCTGTTTTATATTTCTTTGCTTTTTCCTGTTTGACCTATGTGTTTTTTGTCTTGCATGTTTCTATCTGCCCTTTTTCTCATGCTTCACATGATTAGTTTTAGGGTTTAATTGGTTCATCTGTGCTCCATGTTTGACTGCTCATCTGCTTTTGTTTCTTATCTTTTATCGTATATATATATTACATTTGTTAGTTTGTCATAAGAATTAGGGTGTCTTTCGTCAAAATTTTGGCCTGATTCCCTGATATGTTCTTAATATCCCTTATTCTTTTTCATCTTTTGTTTCTTTCTCTGTTGGTTTTTGATATCTCTTCTATATTTCTTATTTGTTTTCGCATGTTAATTTTAGGGTTTTGCTTTGCTTTCCTTTGTTTTGTGTCTGTCATCTTGATATTTTGTTTATCCCCTGTGCTTCTTCATCTTCTGTAGTTCCAGTGTTTTAACTTGTTCATCTTCATGTTTTTCTCTTGATTTGTATGTTTTAATCATGTTCAGTTTCCTTCCTTTTCGTTCTGCTGTGTAATATGAGTCCAGACCTGTTTACTTTCCACAGCATGACCGTTCCTTTCTTCATGATTCTTCACATGCTTAGCTGTCTAGTCATTGTTATTCATATCTTATACTATGTTTGGATTTTGGTTTCTGATTCTTTGATTTGAAGATTTGAACCTGATATCTTTCCTCTTGTTTGTCCTCTGCTAGTATTAGGCTTCTCCATTCTGTTTGCATGTTTCTCATTCTCTCTTAATCTTCCCTGTTAGTTCTTGACAGTTTGAATGATCCTTCTCTTCTCTTTGTCTCATGCTTAAGGATAGAATTAGCTATGGGTCCCTTATATTAAGTTTGAATTAGTCTTTTTCATGTTTAGTTAGAACTAAATATTAGTTTCATATCTGAGTTGGCTCTACTCCAGTTTTCCATGTGTTCACTGTTTTCCTTTTAGAATAATTTTAGAATTAGCCATTAGACTCTCATGTCTACTTAAGGGTTACTACTTCAAATAGCACCCTCACATGCATGCCCATGATCTTTCTTCTGTCACTTTTGCATAATAGACTTAGGGATGTTATTCATTGCTCCTTCATGCCTTTCTGTTCCTCATCTTCACTCTTAACATGCATATATCAAGCTAGGGTAGCACTTAAAAATGAATCCTAATTACCCTACTTAGATTAGTTGAACCATGCTGACTGGTTTTTGGGAATTCACTATCCCTCCATGATTTTTCTACTCCTTATCTTCATATTATCTGCCTCATGTTGAAGTCCTTTGTCTTTTTGTCTAAAATGAATCATGTTTTATCTCTTGTTTTGTGGGATTTAGTTTCCATGTGTCTATGCCCATGAACCCTAAATGTTTGAATTCCTCAGTGTCTCATTTGACATGAATTGATTATGACTAAGCCTGATTGATGTTAGTTTGACATGTTGCTACATGAGTTTAAGTTATGTGAGTTGATTAGTTGAGGTTCAACACTATCAAACCCCTTTTCTGAGTTTCAATTAATCAATGAACATTGTTTGGCTTTATGTGGTTATGTGTGCAATTGTATGTTAAAATGGCTAAGTTTGCAATAGTTACATGTTAAGTGTGAACACTGCTAAGGCTTGTATGGATTGGTTATAGCTGTTAGTTCTAGGTTCCATAAGTGGTTAGTTTTTAAATAGGTATAAAACTGAAAATGATCATAAATAGGCTACAAGTTTAATAATTGGCCTAAGAATGGTCAACCTTGCAAAGGGTTGACCAATTCTGTGAGCCCTAACACACAGCTCACTGTTTAACAGTGGCTGGTTGTGCAAAGGGCTATGTCTGCAAATGCGGACTAGCCCAGGCTCTATATTGAGCCCTGAACAGCAAAGTGGCCAAACCTGTAAAGGTTTTGGGCCTAGCTGTTCAGTATATGGCTTTAATAGCCCAAGCTAAGTCTCAACTTGAGACTGGCTAACTTTTAAATAGGTTAAACATAATAACAAAATAGGCTATGCCTGCAATTAGCTTTAATTAGGAATAAATTGGTCTTAATTGACTGAAATTAGTTTAAAAGTGGCTAAAATTGAAATAGTTCTTAAGAATAAATCTGGCCAGCCCTTAAATACTAATGCCAGGGCTGGCCATTAGTTAAATAGGTTCAAAATTAGATAGAATCTGCCCTAGGCATAGCTGGTAAATCAGCATTGCTCTTAGGGGCACAATTGGGAGTTGAAAAGGTAAATTAGTAATAGTTTAGAACTTAAAAGGGTAATGGGGACATTTATGTTCCTGATTTCTGTAATTTTGCAGAGATTCAGGGGTATAATGGTCTCCTAAATATGGGAAATCTGTAAAAATCTCAAACCCTTAGGGATATACTAGTAAAAGGCCCTAAAAGGAATCTTTTGGAACCTTCCAGCACATGCTGGAAGGGTTTTGATAACTGAAAATAGGGACTAAAGTGTAGAAGAGGTAATTTTAGGAGGGGGAAAGTGGGATTAATCCCATTACTTCCTCCCCAAGTATTCAGCCCTAAAAGGTTAGCTATAAATATCTGAAAAAGGGGCTAAAAAAGGGGTCCAGAATATAATAATCTGAGCTAGTATTTGGGATTCCACTGGTAGAACAATCTAAAAACACTTAAGCTAAGAATCATACAAAAACATCGAAAGAAAAAGAGCCATAGAACAGTGGGATTTTTCTGGAGCTTCTCAGTAGAATTCACTGGTTTCCATTGATTTTTTGCCGTGCTCTTCTGCTCAAAATTGGATTGGTTTCTTCTGTTATATTGTTGATACGCACCTGTTATTGCTGTGTTGTTTGGCTCGTTGATATTCGACTTCTCCACTGTTGCATTGCCTTGCTGACTCTCTGCTGAATTTACCTGCTTATCCCCTAGACTCATTGGACTTTCATTTGTTATTCAGGTACACTACTCTCTACTTGAAGCTGTAATCCCGAGATTGATTGAATGAAGACCCTGTTTAGTCTATATATTGAATTGGATTTGTAATTCATTTGTATTATTGTTTAGTAGCCTAGATCTACAATAGTGTAGTAGCTGAAGAACAAGAATAGAAACAATGTAATAGTAATAGTATAGCGGTAATGTAGTATAAATCACTTAGTTAATTAGGTAAAATTCCTAAAACAAGTCGAATGGCTATCACATGAGTAGATAACAATCATGATCACATAGTTGTTTCATTTCATTAATCAGTCAACTTAAAATTAGTTAAGGAAAAGAAACCATCGGATAAGGCTGATAATTAGAATGCGATTAGCTTGATAGTAGTGAGTGAATTCGACTAGTGTTAAGGTCAGTGTTTGATCGTATACATAAAGTAGTATCTAGGTTAAGTCATATTAGAATCCGTAATTGTATATACATATTCATGAGTTTAATTCACATGATTAATCAGTAGCGAAATAGTATAACTATGAATAACCCGTACCTTCTCGTGTATATATGAAGTTAAAAGTTCACTGATCCCAGCTAATAATCAATCCATTGGTTAGTATAGATTTTTTGTTTAAAATCAAAAATAGTCTTGTAATTGTCTGTTAGTAGACAGTTTTTTTATTTCCCAATTTGTATTACAATTTCAATTGATCAATAAAAGAAATTTGACTCTCTCTGTTCAAACGTATGTATTCTTTTACCTTCTCTGTTATTATTGGTTCTGGGTTCAACTCACAATATAGGCTTGAATCATGGCATACTTCACTTGTTACTCAAAAGACTGTCTGGGCCTTAAAAGCCTGGACCGATGCTGGTCCATGTTAAGCGAAACGAAAGAAGACCAGGCCCAATTAGTAATAAGAATTCGACGGGCCTGGATTATTATAAGTAATAGCATACGATTAAGGAAGAAACAAATATAGAAAACTTAGCCAAATATTAGTACCCTTTAATAAATAATTTGGGACGAGCCTCGCCCGAATAACACCGGGGCCCCCATTTAGTAATGATATAAACACAATTAGACCCGGGAAAGCTAATAGCCAATTCCATAGCTTCTCCCAAAATATTTAAAAGCCGATAGACATTATTTTAGGGCACGATTTTAATATACCTTCCTATGAACGAGTGTGCACTTGGTGCGACTCAAATCCAAATCTCGGCAAAGCCGAAATATTCCAAAAGTCATAGGCGTACTGGTTGCGGTATGACTCGAGGCGTGTTTCCGCGATGTCGCAAATTCCTAAAAATAATATTTAACGCAAAAGCACATTATGTTGTTAATCTATAACTGAGTCAAACAAAAGTCAAAAACGACAGTGGAGCGACCGTGCTAAAACCACGGAATCCGGGAGTGCCTAACACCTTCTCCCGGGTTAACAGAGTTCCTTATCCGGACCTCTGCTTCGCAGACATTTCAAAGAGTCAAAATTCCTCGGATTCGGGATTAACTGGTGACTTGGGACACCATTGTCATTCCCAAGTGGCGACTCTGATTAATATCTAATGAAATCCCGAACCGATTGTCCTTAAATTGGAAAAACTCCTTCCCTTACGTTACTTTATCCGTCTCGGGTAATTAAGCGTCGGGGTATACCCTACAAGTGTATTTATACATCTTACGCATGTTGGGGTAGTAAAAAGGGAGGTGTGACAACATACACGATAAAATCATCAGAGATGGCATGCCTTCTTTCTCTTTGTGACCTACGGAGTGGTTCATTTTGAATATTTTGCTCAGGAACTGTGGGATCTGCCTCATTGTTCCCTTGATTCTCCCCCTCATGAATAGGTTGCTTTACCACCTTTTCATGCATAACAGGTATAGGGACAATGACTTCCTTCTCTTTCAATAAAATTTCCTTACCACATGAACAATCACAATCACAAACATCATGCTCAAGAAATTTCGCATTAATAGACTCAACGATTCTAGTGCCACGCCCATGACAGAAAAACCTAAAACCCTTAGAGCGGTCAGGATAGCCTATAAAGAAACAACTAGTAGTTTTAGGATCAGTTTTCTTTTCAGTGGGTGAATAAATATGAACTTCAGCTGGACATCCCCAAATGTGAAAATGGTTCAAGCTAGGTTTTCGGGTTGTCCATAGTTAAAAAGGAGTTTTCAAGACAGATTTTGTAGGAACTCTATTTAGGATATAGCTAGCTGTTTTTAAGGTTTCACCCCAAAGAGACTCAGGTAAGCTAGTCCTTGACATCATATTTCTTACCATTTGCATGAGAGTACGATTTTGCCTTTCAGCCACACCATTCTGCTCAGGAGTACCTGGCATGGTATATTGTGCTACTAACCCACATTCTTGCAAAAATAAAGCAAAAGGCCCCATACATTGACCAGACTCATCATATTTTCCATAGTACTCACCACCACGGTCAGACCTTACTATCTTAATGGATTTCCCAAGCTGTTTTTCAACTTCAGTCTTGTATATTTTAAACTTATCAAGTGCTTCAGATTTTACTTTTAAAAGATATATATAACAATACCTTGAAAAGTCATCAATAAAAGTAATAAAATACTTATGATTGGTTAAAGTAGGTACATAAGGTCCACCAATAGCAGTATGAATTATTTCTAAGAGTTCGGAACTCCTAGTGGAACCCTTTCTCTTAATCTTGGTCATTTTACCCTTAACACAATCTACACAAATTTCAAAATCTTTTGGATCAAGAACAGGTAAAATATTTTCCTTTATCAATCGTTCAATTCTTTCTTTAGAAATATGACCAAGACGCCTATGCCATAATAGGTAAGACATTTTACTCATAGTAGACCTTTTGTGGGCAATATTTTCAACATGCATTGCAGAAAAAGTTTCATTAAATATATTCAACCGATATAGACCATCACTTAAAAAGGCATCACCAACAACATGTGAATCATAGGAAATTTTAATAATACCATTATTTTGTTGAAATGAATAACCAGCTTTGTCCAAAAGGGAAACCGAGACTAATTTTCGTCTCATAGACGGTACAAAAATAGTATTTTCTAAACGAATACTAGAATTGTTCTTAAAAGGTAAAATAGATATCCCTATAAACTCTACTTTTGCTTTGAGTCCATTGCCCACAACAACACTGGCTTCATCCTCTTTTGGCTTCCGTTTGCTTACTAGGTCCTGCATGTCATTGGTTACATGAACAGTTGCACCACTATCCAACTACCAAGAATTTAAAGGAATATGAACAAGACTAGTTTCAAAGTAGACAAAAGCCAAAAGTTTACCTGATTTCTTTTTCATAGGACAGCCAGATTTCTTATGACCTACTTGTTTGCGATCCCAGCACTTGAGTTCTTTCTTAATTACAGCTTGAGGACTAAGAGGATTATGAGACTGGCCTTGGTTACCACCAGGCTTATTAGTATGACCACTATTACCACCTGGACGATGAGACTGGCCATGTTTCTTTTTGTGAAATTTGGGTCCACCTTTTCTTTTGTAAGATGGGTAATCAGCTGACTTAGACGAACTAACAAAATTCACTACACCCTCAACTTTCTCCTTTTGGATCCTCCCTTCCTCTACCACACAAACAGTAATAAGTTCATCAACACTCCACTTATCCTTTTAGGCATTATAGGTTGTCTTAAGTTGGTTAAACTGTTCAGGAAGGGACCTTAGAGACTGGTGAACAAGAAAATCATCGGTAATGGTTACACCTAAATTATTCAGTTTTGTAGCAATGTTAACCAATTTCATAATGTGATCATGTACACTACCTACAAGGTCATACTTTATGGTAGAAAAGTAATCAATTATGCTTCATATCTTAGCTTTATCAGATTCTAGGAATTTCTGTCCAATGGCACTCAAGAAATCTTTTGCATTTCCATTATCCTTAATAACACCTTTTATGTGATCAGAAATAGATCTCTTCATGATCATAAGACTCAATTTGTTAGCCTTCATCTATTTTTCATACTTAGCTTTTAATTTTCATCAGCAGTGCTAGTAGTTGTAGGTTCAGCAGGTTTCTCTTCAGTCAATGCAAAGTCCAGGTCCATCAGGCCTAACACTATTTCAACATGAGTAGTCATGTTGCTAACAGCTGTATAAGCAAACAAACCAAGAATTAAATAAAATTATGGGCGGGAATATATTAAATCAAAAGAGTCAAAGACATCCATTACACCCCTCCTTTGGGTAGAAGATGCAACTGTCTCCTCCTTAAAAAATCAAGGAGTCCAAGGCATTCATTGCATCCTCACCTTTGGGCAAGAGATACAAAGCCTCCCCTTATTATCCAAGAGTACAAGGCATACATTGTGTTCTTCCTTTAGGTAAGAGACACAAAACCTCCTCTTACATCAAATTATCCTTATTCATTAAATTTAAATATGTACATGAGAATCTGTCACGACCCCAATCCCGGTCGTGATGGCGCCCAACACAACTGCTAGGCAAGCCCGACCATTTACACTCTCATCCCGAGCATGAAGCTCAAATCAATAACCTGAACATTAATATCAACAATAAAGCTAAATTGAATATCCACCCCAAAGATCTAGGGTCACGAGTCCGGAGCCTCTAAACTAGATCGGATAACAATATCTGATCCAAATACTAAAGTCTGAATAATTTATATATAAAGGAAAAATAGAATAAGAAGAGAAGCCAGGTCCTGCGAACGCCAGCAGCTACCTCAGCAACTCGGATAAATACTGATAAAAGCTGGAGTGCTCGTCTATCCCTCCTATGTACCTGAATCTGCACACAAAGGTGCAGGGAGTAGGGGTAAGTACTAAGTACTCAGTGAGTAATAAATATATAAAAGCAGCTGAAAGTTGGAAATCCACAGAATACCACAATATGAAGCTAAACTACAGTCTGAATCTCCTACGAACTAGCATCAACAATACAATATAGCTACCACAGAAAAATTTAACAAATAAAGATGCAATGCAATGCACAAAACCGCTACGGCGTGTAGCCCGATCCATTTAACGTTGACGGCGCTCACTGGGGGGTGTGTACAAACTCCGGAGGGGCTCCTACAGCCCAAGCGCAAATATCGCTGAGGCGTGCAGCCCGATCCTCATATCATAATAACCGCTGCGGCGTGCAGCCCGATCCATCCTCAGTCCACAATAATCAGATAAGTCACAAACAGTTCATTTTTCTTAATTCCAGTTTCCAATTCATAATTTATGAAAAATACTTTAACTTTTATTTAATTTGCAAAAGCCGGTGACTTAGCATTTCAATACTGTGATTTCAATTTCCGGGACTGAGATCGGTGATTAAGCAAGTATAGCTATCACATAAATACTATCCCCTAAGGATACTACAGGTCTGCACAAGGCCCCAAACAAGGGTTACAACCCACAAATATGTCAAACACAGTGTATTTCTATCACTAATAGCATTTTTATCCATATCCGGGATGGACCAAGTCTAGATCCCCAATCATAATCAATTCCGCACCTACCACGGTGTGCGAGCTACGCCCTACAAGCGTCACAATGTGCTAAGCCAGGGTTTTGAACCATCAGGCTACCATATACACAAACTACTCACCTCTAGCCGGTCGTAGACTCGTCCGCAATGCCCTTTCCTTTGGAATTCGCTGCCTCGCGTGTAGAATCTATTCAAACCACAATAATTGTGTCAAATACGGGTCAAAGAATCATAACCCATTTCAATTTACATGAAATTCGCATAAATACACTAAGTTGGTAAAAACCCGACCCCGGACCCGCTGCTCGGAAAATTCCGAAATTAGTACCAACGCGATCCTCGTCTCGCCACGAGTCCGTGCATATAAAATTTATTGAAATCGGAGTTCAATTGGCCTTTCAAAACCCAAATTTTCGTTTTCAATTTCTAGGCCACAATCCTTCATAATTTCTACCCAAATTCACGAAGATTGATGTTAATTCTACCATAAAATTATGTTTTTGAGTCAAGAATCTTACCTCCGATGTTTACCCGGTGAAATCCCCTCTTGAAGCTCTCCAAAATCATCCAAACGAAATGAAATCAATGAAAGAAATAACCCAATTTCGTGTAATAAAGAATCTGTCTGTGCTTCGTCGGGTTGTACCTTGCTGCGCTGCTGTACAAGTTGTACATCCTATTGCTCCAGCAGTCATTTTCCGTCGATCATAACTTCTAGTACAAATGTCCAAATTACGATTTCTTCAGCTTTCTGGAAACTAGACACGATGTTCTACAACTTTCATGTTTTGCACCTTTTGTGATTCCTTATAGATTACAAGATATCAGCTCTCAAAGTAGCCGAAAATTGCTGAAAATCTGCTGCAATTAGTGCAGCAATCAGCTGCTCACTTTGGCTCTAAATGGTCCGTTTGGACCCCCGAATTCATCCCGAGGCCCCGGGCCCCCAACGAAAACCACCAACATACTCCATAACACGATGCAAACTTGTTCCAATCATAAAAACACGCCCTTAAACACGGAAAACATCGAATCCAAGCAAATTCAAGCCTAAGTTTTCATTTAAACTTCCGCAACCAACATTCGATCAAAAACCCGACCAAACGACCTCCGAATGACCTGAAATTTTGCAGGAACATCCAAAATCACCTAACGGAGCTACTGCATTTGTCGAAATTCCATTCCGACTCCCGGATCAAAATCTCACCTATCGATCGGATTCCACCAAAATTCCAACTTCGCCAAAATAGGCTAACTTCTTCACCGGACCTCCAAAATTACTTCTGATTGCGCTCCTAAGTCTTAAGTCATCCACCAAAACTAACCGAATCATCGGAATTCAGTTCCGATCCCTCGAACTCATAAGTCAACATTGAGTTGACTTTTCCAACTTAAGCTTTCCTTAAAGAGATTAATTATTTCATTTCCTACCAAAATCAATCCGAATTGACTCAAGATTTGCACACAATTCACACTCGACATTATGGACTTGCACGAACTTTCGGAATTACATTCCGACCCCGATATCAAAATTTTCACTTTCGGTCGAATTTTCTCATAAACCTTCAAATTCATATATTTTGCCAAATGACTTCAAAATGACCTCCGGACACCCGAATTCACTTCCGATCGCGTTCCCAACTCCAAAATCACCATATGGATCTATTCGCAGACTCGGAATCCCAAACGGACATCTATAACTCTAAAATGCCTTCCAACCCAAATTTATGAAATCCTTCTAAAATACTAACTTCCACCATATACGCTGAAATGCTCACGGGTTATCAAAAATCAAATCCGGACATACGTCCAAGTTTAAAATCATCATACGAGCATGTTGGAACTTTTAGATCCCAATTCCGAGGTCATTTACTCTTTGGGGGCCAATCCTAGTTCATTTCTTCAACTTTAAGCTTTCAAAATGAGAATTTTCATTTAGGTTTGACTCCAAACTTCCGGAATTTTAATTCTGACCATACACACAAGTCAATATACCTGAGATGAAGCTGTTCATGGCATCAATCTGCTGAATGACGCGCCGAAGCTCAAAATGAACGGTCGGGTCGTTACAATCTCCCCTACTTAAACATACGTTCGTCCTCGAATGTGCTGAGAACTACAATGATGTAGTCTCATATAACTTGTTTAACACATCATGCACCTTCCCGTGATACCATTACTTAGTTGAGCACATTAGCTATATAATTATGTAGATATAATTCTTTATTCGAGCGAATAAGATATTAGGCCAAATTCCAACATCCTGAATTTCCTGCCAAGTCTGTTTCCATCATTCGACCACCATATCAATCTCCACATGTTGTACCCAAACATTAATGCATAACTTTATTGAATTCACACTTTGCATCACTTTACTCATATGACCACAATAGATTTCGGAGCCAAACCTCGATATTACCTTTCTAATGAGCCTGAGATCAAATATGCTCGTACTCATTAATGACTCCAACGATCTTGTCGATTATAACACACCGCATTGGTGACACGACACCTCAGCATCGGCCTAAGCCACAATGATCACAACACAGGCTCCAATAAAAAAACGATCCGAACACACTCGAATCATGACAACTAACTCACACAAAAGAGCTATAGTTCAATTCACCCGTACCATCATAACATAGAACTAAGATCTCGTCTCACATCATAGAATTAGAGTACCTGAACCCTCCTCGAAATGTCATAACATCACGTGGCCTTGCCACGACTCACGATTCTATCCAAGCACTATTACTCATGGAGCACCTCAAGTCACCATGCTCAAAACAGTCAGCCACGCACATATTTAGGTCTGAACTCAAGCAATCAATCACACCCGCGGTGATACATTTAATATATGCTATCAAATCCTGAATGGATACAACCGATGTGCTATTCCCCGAGCGGTACCCAATACGGACTATTCCTTAAAAGCTAGGAAGTATTGTATACAAAGTAACTTATAGGAAACTATATTTTCCACATCACACTGTTGCGGCGCGCAACCCGTTCCAATAACATACCCTGTGGCGGCGTGCCACCCGATCCAGATAACTCGTGGCGGCGTGCCACCCGATCCACGCATAAATCTCGCAAGAGGAAATGCACATCGAGTCAAGTTGCTCATTACAACAAACATATATATAGCCTCAAGCTCGGCCACATGAAACGCATCCGACAACGTTCCTCAATACCGGAACTGAATCAATGGTAAATACCTCTACACTGACATCCGCCACAAAGGCCCAACTGATAAAGCAATACCTATCAGCCGTCCGTTGGTTTTGGGTGCGACTACCCTGTTAAAGCATACTCTGATGCACTCTGCTACGCAATTTGTGCCATTTCCGACATAGTCCATATCACATTAGTCTAGGCAACCTGACTTATGACAACCAATCTGCAATCAAGTCTCATAACCCAAATTCATTATATAGAGCTAAGGGAGAGCCACTAGGGCTTCCAACTTCCAATGATCGCTAAACGATGCCGATACACACGATATACAACCACTGCATAGGCGGATTACGAGAACGTCTAGTCTCCAACACATATATAACACATGAATCATTGTGCCTGATTCCGTATTTCACCGTACGAATACATAATGCACATCAAGCGTCCATTCATACCACGAAAGCCATTCAGAAATTTCACTATGCCATTAGCGACTCAATTATTACAGTCGATCCAACAAGAGAATACCACCATACCACTAGATATTATCAGTTTACATTACCTTTTCCTTTTGGACCATATACCCTGCCAAATTACTAGAATAGCAGTACCATTTTCCTTAATCACCAGAAAGATCGATTCTAAATTCACCTGCAGTTGCCCGCGCTGCTCAATAATTTTTAATGACTTCCCATATATTATGAACAAATCTCAAAGCCTTGAATATGCCATTATCAACTTTCCATAACACATCGCATATACCATACCACACTAAGATAACATGGGAATTCATATCCCTTCCTACGCCGCAAACATCGGCGCACTTAACTAGTCAAGGCCTTTCATGATCCCATATAGAGAAAACTCATTACACATTCCAAGCTTTGCATACCGACAAGAATATACTCACTTTTAAACCACGGTAGGACCCATCACAAACTCTTTCTCCCAATCCATTACATAAGTTTAGCTGCCAGGACTGAGTCCTTCTACCCACATCGAGCTATGCAACTACCAGCACTCAAGAGCTTGGTTGCACCATAGCTGCAAGACTTATCACTTCGAACACATACCAGGAATTGACTGTATCCCTATCATACCATTCCGGTTTATTAACAAGTTACTCCATTTTCCTTTCTGATTCATCTTTAATTTGATATTAGCCTTTACTGTAGCACTACAATATCTCAACTCATGTTACCACACGAGACTCGTACACAAGATCACACGGTCTAAAGCCCATAGGTCACTTAATACTCTCTCAATGTTTCTCAAAAGTACCACATTCTACAATACTTTGTTTTGAAGAATTTCTTGCGATTTTTGAATTCGTTATCATTACTCTCCAATATAGATACATAGAATCTCATTATTCACATATCATTACACAAGTCTTGATCCCTTCTAACAAAACCACCGTCTTTAGCCACATACACAATCTTAAGACACCTAACCATTACAAGCAAAGTCCTGAACACCGCAAGGCTATTCTCGAGCGTCATTCACCCTTAATCAATTACAATTCACCTGCCTTTTTTAACAGAACCACTCATGCCTTGTTAGAACTCCTGACATCGCAGAACATGATTACATACAGCTGTATTTAGCTATCTCTCTTTTCTATTCACCGAACATTCCTTACCGACATCAGTTCAAATCATCCTAGGATTTCTTCACATCTATGAAGCACCATAACCTCTATCAGAATTTTTCCAACATACCTAGAGACAGCACCAACATAGCACACAACGGTGCAATTAGTTAATCAATAAAAACCTCCCCAACTTGGCTCGGAGCCATACATCAAAGCACTTTTAGCTGCTCATAGCATTCTTTACTCAAATGATGCCACAATGTTATGGTGAGATTAAACTCAATTCATTTACAAGCTTGACAGAGAATCGAATCATCAGAGACCTTAACTCCTCTGCAATTCTTGCATTTATTCACACTCAACATTTAAGCCTACTCTTCAGGCGACAAAAATATTTTTCTAAGTCCCAAATTTTTCAAAAATTTCGACAAAGTTTCCTTTGTAATTCGGCCTATCCACCTGCCAGAGAATCACCAAAACCATCCTAACAATACATCCACAACTCAACAAGACATCACAATGTTTATCAACAACATTAATCTCAATACTACACGGGTTATATTATCAAAATTGATACATGAACATGCGCTGCACCTGCTCGAATCATAACATATATCAAATACACTTCAATTACACATCAGAATCAACCCACCTATTTTGCCTCAATCTAGTATTTCAGTACAACACCTTCCACCGGGATACACATAGCATAATCACTTTAGTCTTTCCGAGTCTAAACTCATTTTACTACACGTAAGACACTTTACCTTCCAACTAAGAGATATGATAAATTTTCACCACGCCCATAGCTCGGGGTTACATAACAGATTACAATAAGGATCTAACACCTGACAACTCGTACATTATTAAGCTTCCATTTCCACAATTAGGAACAATACCGATCACACGAAATTTCATAATACCGGTTTGTGAAATCAGCACTTTGGTGCTCATGTCATAGACAAAGATTTGGCCTCAAGTCCTCCCGACTGGCCCAACATGAACTCACAAAGATTATATCTCGACCCTCGATCAGGGAATCACAAGCCATCAAGGCAATTATATTACTGAGTGCTCGAAGCGTACACGGACGTGTGGAAGGAATTTCAAAGATTATATCTCAAGCTGAATCAAGTACGCACGATAAGAATTCCAAGAAATGTGAAGTGTTTCCTAAAGGTTTGCAGCCTCCCGAGGATAAGTACAGGCGTCCCCGTACCGATCCACAAGACTCTACCAACCGGCTCAAGAATCATGGGGCCTAGTAACCTAGGCTCTGATACCAACTTGTCACGACCCCAACCCCGATCGTGATGGAGCCCAACACAACCGCTAGGCAAGCCCGACCATTTACACTCTCATCTCGAGCATGAAGCTCAAATCAATAACTTGAACATTAATATCAACAATAAAGCTAAACTGAATATCCACCCCAAAGATCTAGGGTCACGAGTCTGGAGCCTCTAAACAAGATCGGATAACAATATCTGATCCAAATACTAAAGTCCGAATAATTTATATACAAAGGAAAAATAGAATAAGAAGAGAAGCCAGGTCCTGTGAATGCCAGCAGCTACCTCAGCAACTCGGATAAATACTGATAAAAGCCGGAGTGCTCGTCTATCCCTCCTGTGTACCTGAATCTGCACACAAAGGTGCAGGGAGTAGGGGTGAGTACTTAGTACTCAGTGAGTAATAAATATATACAAGTAGCTGAAAGTAAGAAATCCACAGAATACCACAATATGAAGCTAAACTACAATCCGAATCTCCTACGAACTAGCATCAACAATACAATATAGCTACCACAGAAAAATTTAACAAATAAAGATGCAATGCAATGCACAAAACCGCTACGCCGTGTAGCCCGATCCATTTAACGTCGACGGCGCTCACTGGGGGTGTGTACAGACTCCGGAGGGGCTCGTACAGCCCAAGCGCAAATATCGCTGCGGCGTGCAGCCCGATCCTCATATCATAATAACCGCTGTGGCGTGCAGCCCGATCCATCCTCAGTCCACAATAATCAGATAAGTCACAAACAGTTCATTTTTTTTAATTCCAGTTTCCAATTCATAATTTATGAAAAATACTTTAACTTTTATTTAATTTGCAAAAGCCGGTGACTTAGCATTTCAATACTGTGATTTCAATTTCCAGCACTGAGATCAGTGATTAAGCAAATATAGCTATCACATAAATACTATCCCCTAGGGATACTACAGGTCGACACAAGGCCCCAAACAAGGCTTACAACCCACAAATATGTCAAACACAGTGTATTTCTATTACTAATAGCATTTTTATCCATATCCGGGATGGACCAAGTCTCAATCCCCAATCATAATCAATTCCGCACCTGCCACGGTGTGCGAGCTACGCCCTACAAGCGTCACAATGTGCTAAGTCGGGGTTTCGAACCCTCAGGCTACCATATACACAAACTACTCACCTCTAGCCGGTCGTAGACTCGTCCGCAATGCCCTTTCCTTGGGAATTCGCTGCCTCGCGTGTAGAATCTATTCAAACCACAATAATTGTGTCAAATACGGGTCAAAGAATCATAATCCATTTCAATTTACATGAAATTCGCATAAATACACTAAGTTGGTAAAAACCCGACCTCGGACCCGCTGCTCGGAAAATTCCGAAATTAGTACCAACACGATCCTCGTCTCGCCACGAGTCCGTGCATATAAAATTTATCGAAATCGGAGTTCAATTGGCCTTTCAAAACCCAAATTTTCGTTTTCAATTTCTAGGCCACAATCCTTCTTAATTTCTACCCAAATTCATGAAGATTGATGTTAATTCTACCATAAAATTATGTTTTTGAGTCAAGAATCTTACCTCCGATGTTTACCCGGTGAAATCTCCTCTTGAAGCTCTCCAAAATCATCCAAACGAAATGAAATCAATGAAAGAAATAACCCAATTTCGTGTAATAAAGAATATGTCTGTGCTTCGTCGGGTTGTACCCTGCTGCGCTGTACAAGTTGTACATCCTATTGCTCCAGCAGTCATTTTTCGTCGATCATAACTTCTAGTACAGATGTCCAAATTACGAGTTCTTCGGCTTTCTGGAAACTAGACACGATGTTCTACAACTTTGATGTTTTACACTTTTTGTGATTCCTTAAAGATTACAAGATATCAGCTCTCAAAGTAGCCGAAAATTGCTGAAAATCTGCTGCAATTAGTGCAGCAATCAGCTGCTCACTTTGGCTCTAAATGGTCCGTTTGGACCCCCGAATTCATCCCGAGGCCCCCGGGCCCCCAACGAAAACCACCAACATACTCCATAACACGATGCAAACTTGTTCCAATCATAAAAACACGCCTTTAAACACGGAAAACATCGAATCCAAGCAAATTCAAGCGTAAGTTTTCATTTAAACTTCCGCAACCAACATTCGATCAAAAACCCGACCAAACGACCTCCGAATGACCTGAAATTTTGCAGGCACATCCAAAATCACCTAACGGAGCTACTGTATTTGTCGGAATTCCATTCCAACTCCCGGATCAAAATCTCACCTATCGATCGGATTCCGCCAAAATTCCAACTTCGCCAAAATTGGCTAACTTCTTCACCGGAACTCCAAAATTACTTCCGATTGCACTCCTAAGTCTTAAATCATCCACCGAAACTAACCGAATCATCGGAATTCAGTTCCGATCCCTCGAACTCATAAGTCAACGTTGAGTTAACTTTTCCAACTTAAGCTTTCCTTAAAGAGATTAATTGTTTCATTTCCTACCAAAATCAATCCGAATTGACTCAAGATTTGCACGCAAGTCACACTCGACATTACGGACTTGCACGAACTTTCGGAATTGCATTCCGACCCCGATATCAAAATTTTCACTTCCGGTCGAATTTTCTCATAAACCTTCAAATTCATATATTTTGCCAAATGACTTCAAAATGACCTCCGGACACCCGAATTCACTTCCGATCGCGTTCCCAACTCCAAAATCACCATATGGATCTATTCGCAGACTCGGAATCCCAAACGGACATCTATAACTCTCAAATGCCTTTCAACCCAAATTTATGAAATCCTTCTAAAATACTAACTTCCACCATATACGCTGAAATGCTCACGAGTTATCAAAAATCAAATCCGGACATACGTCCAAGTTTAAAATCATCATACGAGCATGTTGGAACTTTTAGATCCCAATTCCGAGGTCATTTACTCAAAATTCCAATCGTAGTTCAGTTCTTCAACTTTAAGCTTTCAAAATGAGAATTTCCATTTAGATTTGACTCCAAACTTCCCGAATTTGACTTCTGACCATACACACAAGTCAATATACCTGAGATGAAGCTGTTCATGGCATCAATCTGCTGAATGACGCGCCAGAGCTCAAAACGACCGGTCGGGTCGTTACAAAATCCAAGATATTAAGCTTCATCCTTTGGGTTGAAATATAATATCCTATCTCATAAATTGATTTAGCTTCACTAGTATCAAAGGTAAACCCCCAATACTAATATACACTTGTAAGGATAATTTAGACATGGTGCTTGAGAATATTTCAATGACTCAAATAAATAGATCACTTTGGTGAAAACTATTTATTAATCCTAAATCTCAATCCATAAATTAAATGATCTCACATGTATATAATATTAAGAACTTTTCAGTGACTTCAAATAAATAGATCACTTTGATGACACTATTTATTAATCACAATTTCTTAGTTATACATGTTAATATATGTGAAACACACATGTAATATGAACCTTTCAGTTTACTTCCTATATTAATTTAGAATCCATATCTGACTAAAGTACTAATGCTATGATAATATAACAATGAAATTGCTAGAAGTTCAATACTGCAATTACGTTAAGCAGTAAACCAAATAGACAAATTTGACACCAAACCAACAGCGTCAATTAGCTCTTTGAGCATAAAGGTTCACTACTTCCTTCTAAACCTAGTTTCACAATAATGCCACATCACTTAATTTCCAGGTTGTGTGTAGGTTATATTTATTTATTAAAATAAACTACTTAAGAAGGCATGATCAGTAAAAAAGAACAGGAGCATAAACTAATTCAAACAAATATAACTAACACGAGCCAATCGCTAGCGGAAACTCAAACGATCCGTCGCCGCCGTATTCCATAAACCAAAAACAGCGATTTAAGCTTTTTTTTTTTTTATAAGACAGACTTTCAATAAGAAGGATCTGGTGCATTAACTCCTGCTTTGTACAATTATTGTTTCTGCCGTTGTCTGAAATCCGATAACAGACTATGTACTAGGAAACTCAAGATTAATTCATTGATCTTAATCCCTGATTATGGTGGCTCTGATACCAACTGTATAATAATTAAATCGTAGCCATAACAGAGATCAAGACACAATTACAAAATCAATCTAGGGTCAGAGTTTAAAGAAGCGTACCGTTAAACTCCATGGATTCAGCAGTTATAGCAAACGGCGATTAAGTCTGAGACCAACTTCCACAATCCACTAGCTACGCGCTCTCACAGCCCGGAGAACTTGACTGATGGGACGTCTACCGTTACCACGTATTCAAGAGGCAGAATACGCTAGGGTTTTCTGATAGCTAGGGAAAGAGGGGTTGGCCTCTATTTATAGAGAGTGCCTACCCATCACAGGCCAATAGTTATTGGACTTCACTTATCCACACACATAATATTTAATATTAGGCCTTTTATTTTATCCACCACTTGGGTCACGTCACTTTCCAACATTCTTTTCTTGTACTAAAATATCCATTCTGGAGGATTTTCTCATAGTTTTTATGTTCTGTGCTAACTCTTTCAATATCTCAGATGTACTTGAGCTTACTTGTTGGCAAGTATTAGTAAGCTGGTTTCTTAAGAACTCAGATGCCTATAACACAAAAACGATTTTCGCCTTTTAGAAAATTTTTGAAAAATTAGGATTGAATGACTAATGGATTTAAGAATTCAGATTATGAACCTGATCTTTTTGATTGATGCAGTTCGTTAGAGCTTCAATGCAACAGGCACAACTTCGCATCGATACACTGATATTAAGGTAATATTTCCATGGATGTTGAAAGGTAAAATGTCCATGAGCTGGTTCCCATCTTGCAAAGTCGACCTAGCAAATAATTCCATGTTATATCAGCTCGTGTTTTATATTGCTCAATGCTTTCAGTTGTTTGTAGAACAAGAAGAAAAAGGAGGAGAAGGAGGAGGAGAAATGGTCCGAAGTTATTGAAAAACTTGGTACAGGTTAAACAAATTTAAAAAATTGGTATAGGTTAAATGAGGGCGATCAAATAGGGCACCTCGTGCAATTTTTATGTTTTTTATAAGCTTTATGAGTTGTATTTTGGCTACTTCATAGGTCAAAATAGGCTATAAAAAATGATGGGTTAACTTGGGCTCAACGTAAACAGACCCATGAATTAAAATATTTATAGCTCATCCCATTAATCTTTGGACGGATTAAATGGGGTTGGGTTCAAATTGACACCCATAATTCCCCTCAAATTTAGCTCAACCCAAAAGAACTATTACAACTTATGAATTACAAATACATGTACTGCTCTATTCCTTTATTTTTACTTATCATGTTTCACCTTTTAGAGAGTCAATTTGACTAATTAGATGAAGCAATACTAAATTAGAGTTTTTAAATATTTCAAATAAAAACTTAGATTTTGAAAACTATAGGAATAGTACTATATAGAGTTTGTAATTTGTGACATATCAATATGGTAATAAAATACATATTAAAACACTGGTCAAAATTTATATTGTTTGACTCTCCAAAAGCAAAACATCACGAGTATAAGTAAACGGAAAGAGTAATAAATGTTTGCTATTTACGGCCCCATAGATGCATGTAAATATTGCATATGCAGGTTACTTACTTAAAGCCATTAACTCTTAGTCAAATTTTATTACACCTCTTGAATTGTGCAATAAACTACTTAACTAAAGACTCTTTCAAAACAAATTACATTACATATCCTGCACTATAAATATGACATCCTCACTCCTTAATCTCCATCACAATTCCAAACCCTATCAACCAGGTGAAAACATACAATCGTTACACAACTTACATATTTTGTAAGAAAAATGACTTCCATCAATGTATATGCACTTGTTTTCTTGTGCATATCGATCGGGGTTTCTCCGAGCGTTGCACAAATACTTGGCGGAGGTCTTTTGCCAGGTTCAGGACAGGGTCAGGTCGATAACGGACTATTTCCCGATATCTCCAAATGCTTAGCATCAGTGTTAAATGTTCCTGGATGTGTTGAAGAAATTTTAACATCTTTCTTAAGTATTCGATTTCGATTAATTGGTCCTCAATGTTGCAAAGCTGCATTAGACATTGAGGAAAGTTGCTGGCCTAAGATTTTCCCTTTGAGTTCTCTTTTCCCTTTAACACTTAGGAGTTTTTGCGCCATACAAGGTTCATTGCCACCAACATTTCCTCCCCCTCAAGTTCCAATAATTGCTAATGTGAGGACTGTCAAAGAACAGCACTAAGTTGTTTGTCGACCTTCGGTTTCTTTTTAATAATTGGATAGCGATGAGACTCGCACCCAAGATCTCTGTTTGCTTTAGGATCATGTTGGATTGTATGATCGTTTTAATTAAATAATTAAGTTGTTCGATATTGCATATTTTTATTCACTTAATTATGACTTTAGTAGATTTGTGCATCTATGAATCTTTATCTATTGTTAGCATTATGCCAACTTAATCTCATACTACCACATGTTTAGTTTATCTCTATTTCAATCCAATATATGCTACTATTACAATATGTGATTCTCTCCTCTCTTTTTTTTGGTGATCCTGAAAAATAATTATTACTATAATGTATTACGACAAAGTATTGTAAAAAGTTCACAAATCGACCCAGTGACAACATTGATAATAGCAAGTTCTATAGACTAGGGTAATTAGGGGTGTTACGCGTAAGTCTGGCTACAGATTTATTAAACAATATATAATAAGGTATTTATTATAAAATAATAAAAGAACAATAACAATATTGCAGAGAAAAGTAGGGAGAGGGAATTATTATTGATACGAGATTAATTACAATGGAATAGAACCCTCTATTTATAAGGAGATGTGACTTAGCCACCAAGTAATAAACCCTAGAATCTCTCTAAATATAGACATTCACCATAAATAGAATTCTATTTATAACACTCCCCCTTGAATGTCTATTCAACAGACAATGTGCCTCGTTAAAACCTTAACTAAAACAAAACCCAATGGAAAAAAAATTCTAGAAAAGAAAAAAGAGTACACATATCTAATAATACGCCTTTTGGTTGCCTCGTTAAAAACCTAGCATGGAAAACCCAATGGGACTAAACCTTGTAAGGGAAAAAGAGTGCAACGCGTATTAACTCCCCCCTGATGAGAGCATCAATTCACATCCTTAAGCTTTCACATCCCAATCTTGTGCAATAGCTTCTTGAAGGTTGACGTCGATAAAGATTTTATATCAGTTTCAATGTATTTTCATAATGACATACCATAGAAATCTCTTCATTCATATATTCAGGTACCTAAATCTCTCATGAGATATTATTAAGTGTTATGTCATCTGATCTTCTAGATCACTTGCCTCCTTTATTATGTTCATTTTGATCATTTGCTCACATTCTTTATCAAGAAGTTTATTTGAAACTGATTTGTCTATACGCTATATTACCATAGACTTTGTCCTTCTAGGACTTATTATAGTATGAGCATTTGCAGTGAGAATATAGCACTTTCTTTGGGTCAGCAAATGCGTCTGGCATGCTTTGCAATAAATTGCACATGAATTACCCTTTTATGAACTTCAAGTTCATATTATTTTATTCGAGGATCTCGATGTATAAATGATAATTTATTTCATGTATGCTTTCTCAACTGTTGTATCTTGTCTCCCCCCATGTTAGAAAAACTAACTTGTTTCCCCAACTTTGAGAACTCATCTTTTGTGTGTTATGGTGTTAATTAAAATATACACCGCACATTAATAATAATAAGATGGAATTATTTGGTTCTTGACAATGAACCACTTGTGAGGAGAGAAAATAATATACTTTTGTATATAACGTATATCAAACTGATATACAAACTTTGTTCTCATAAGCAATTGTTTAGCTATTAAGTGGAGGCACTCAATAAATTATTTTGCTAAACCAACAGGGATGTAAACCAACTTATCAAGATAAACTATCTTGAATAAGAAATTTGGAAATTATGCTCGAAATTAAATCAATGAGCAAGTTACCTCGCACATACCGGCTAGGTTGCGGGTTAATAATAATTGCACATGTAACCATCTCATAGATGCATCTTATGTGGTATACATGGCAGGTGAATGTGACCATATTCACCTTTGATATTTCCAGCATTCATGGGATTCAATCCCAATTTTAATTGATCTATTAATTAATGAGAACAAGAAATGTAAGAGAATTCGTAAAGAACTTTCTAGTTCTTTAATATTTACCCATGTGAATTCTCTATTATTTTTACACATCATACTTAAATTGATATGACAAAACCAATTATGCCAACTGGATAAATTATCAATATTGATAAACTTCTGATTTACACCATGATGTATGCAATTATGAATAAACTTCAAGTTTATTATGATATGGGTTTTTATATCAATATCCACTTTATTGTGATATTCTTTGTTTATGTAGTATAAATTGGAGAATAAAGTGGGTAGCTTTTCACATACATATTATCCAACTACAAGTTATAGTAGTAATAGAAGATATTAAATCTTTCCTTTATTTATAGTCTCAATATAATCAACCGCTTTCGCGTATACTTTGGAAACTGAATAAGTTTCTTTGAGACGTACTACAACACAATACCTTATTGTTAATTAATTGTGTTTCTCCAAAATAGTAATAATTGGCTCTTCCAGAGCTCTCAATTAAGTTTGTACTACCACAAATTCATCAACATCCATGTGGTGAATATCTATTTCAAAGAGAAAGTTATACCATTATGTGTATGGTCAAATAAGATCTATTTCTTGCATTACCTTTGTCATTTAATAATCACAATGCAAAAATATTTTGGCGTACAATAGGTACGTGACCAATGACCATTCATGCCATAATAATGACATTATTTATGGTATCATCTCAAACCTTCTTCTAGAGGTGAGTGTGGTATATTCACTACCACTAGCACGTTCATATTCTTTGAAGAATGAATATGTATTCATACGTAAGATATTGTGACATTCACATCATGAATGGATCATAATCATCTATATGTGTTTTATAAAATCCATATCAAATCGATGACAAATATTACTTTCACAGAGTGAAGGATTATTTTGAGAATACTTATTGTTCTCATTACCACAATGATAACGATATAATTTCGTCTATTGCCACGTCCATATCCGTTGATTATTAATGATAATAATTTTGTCTTCTTTCAGACTTATTACATACTGCTATCACATCTATACTATATTAAAAACACGAAGCCCCTTAGCCAAATGTCGTTCGTCTTTTTTACCCTTTTAAAATAAAGTTCATAATAGACAAAATAGTCATTTAATTATTTCCCTAATATTTTGTATTTTGAAGTCTAAAACTTTACTTATTAAAGTTTTCCTTATTTGAACGACAACACAAAAAAACTAATATTTAGGATATCAACATACATTACATTTACCATATATAATATTATAATATTACAATACTAATAATATAAACGGTTACGTGTTATATTTCCTAAGAGGATGTGAATACAATTAATGGAAGGATATGGCCAAACTAATAATAGAACAATAGTCCAACCATAATATGAAAACTAACGAAGGCAAAAAAACAAATTGATATTAAAATAGCTATATAATTAAGCTCTTAATTAGCTGAATAAAAAGTTTAATATAATTAGTTTTCAGCTTCATTTTCAAATTTGCAAATAATTTTTGAAAGAAAACTTGACAATTGTCCTTCAGGTTCAAATAATCTAATTTAGGAGGAGACAACGAGATATATAAATACGATCTTATCATTTCACTTATTTATATTAAGCATACGCTAATTAATTTAAAAATTAAGAAGATAATTAAATAACTTCGATAAGTGGGGACAAAGCAAGAATTCATAATAAAGCATCTAAGAATTTATGTAGGACATGATTTTTTCTTATAAGTTAAGCTAAATTGGATTAACATTCTTCATTCTTAGGACCTTGCATTTTTTCTATATTTTTTTTTAATAACTCATACACATTGGTAAATATGGATATGTAACATTTAAAAGTTATATATTCATGACTATAGAGTATACGCGCAAAGCGCGTACCCTAAGACTAGTTCTCTAAAGGGAATGAGAATGGAGCAAATTCAATGAGACATGTTTTCAATTCTTTGCCCACAATTATACATGAATTTAATCATGGCAAGACAAAGAAACTTTACCACTTTGGGTGGTTATAATTTCTTTCAAACTCCATTAGAGTTGCAAGCAAAATTTATCGTCTTTACTTGTATTTAAAATCAAATAATAGAATGTCAAGAATTTGAAGAGAAAAGTAAAATACTTACCTTAAATCTAAAATTTAATCATGAAGGAAGTTCATGGAGCAATTGACAATCATTGTGCTCAATCCCAAAGCTTCTACTCAATTGGTTAGAGTTTCATGATGATAACGTGTTATAAAATAATAAAAGAACTAGAACAATATTGCAGAGAAAAGTAGGGAGAGAGAATTATTATTGATATGAGATTAATTACAATGTAATAGAACCCTCTATTTATAGGGAGATGGTGACTTAGCCACCAAGTAATAAACCCTAAAATCTCTCTAAATATAGAGATTCATCATAAATAGAATTCTATTTATAACAGTATTTGGTTTGACCAAGACTTTTATTATATATTTTATAGTTACTATTTTTTAATTCCCAAAATATCTTTTTTCTATAATAATTAAAACATCTAACTTCTTCTCTCCACTCCACATTCTTATAAATTTTATACATATAAGATCAGTTTCATCACTTAAAAATAATTTTTTATACTTAAAACTTATCGGCAAGCTCAAACGACTCTTAATAGGAAAAAGAAAAAGGAATAACCCTAAGTCCCTAAAGAATCACATGATCTCTCTATTACACTTCTTATTTATTCCATTCTCTGCTCTTACTTTCCACATAACAATATTGGTCGTGGTCTGCCGCAATATTTTCCACATAACAATATTGGTTCTGGCAGTACACATGAAGGAGAAGAACAAGATTGTTGTCAATAATGGTAATTCATGTATTCCTGCCGAGATTGTCTTTGATATTCTCCTAAGGGTCGTTTCAGTCAAGTCTCTGTTGCTTTTTAGGTGCGCTTCTAAATCCTTTTGCACCCCTTATATCACAACCCTTATTTATTGGAACACATCAAAAAATTTGTTCCGCGTCAGTTTTACATCTTTATCTTTTACTCGTAAAGTGATTATCTATAAGTTAGTCCAGAAAATAGAAGATGGTCAATTCCAGACTTTTCCCTTTCAATACTTGAATGAGCCATGTTTCTCTAAACTTGACTCTTTGGAATCTATCAACGGCCTAGTTTGCCGATGGAACGACAATGAACAGTAAATGCACCGTTAAAATACAACGCCAGATTTTCTGGCGTTAAACGTGTCAGAGACTGTTCAACGCCAATATTCATGGCGTTGTATCTGTTAATATAAATCCCCCCTTCTTCCTCAACCCATTGCCTTCCTCAACCGATTCCCCCATTATTTTAAAAATTGGTCCCCACCCTTCCGACAATCTGTCCCGAATTTTTTTTTAAAAAATTTTTTGGCTCCGCCCGACATATAATACTAGTAACACGTGTGTCCCACTCTCGAGTAAAGCTTGTTGGTGTTGTTGATTTACGGGTTTGAAGTGAAAATTTTCATCTTTTCCATTTGGAAAAAATCGAATTCGAGGTATGTTGTTTACAATGATGCACATTAGTAGTATTAGGTTTGTATTTTAGATTGCATATTAGTTTTAATTAGTTTCTATTTTTTTTCGAAATTAGTACGTTTAATTTATCCGGATTAGTATCTTAATATATGTGCTTTCATGTTAATATTTTGTTTATATATATTTGTTTATTTTAGATTATTTTTTAGCTATAAAATGTAGACATTTTTAGCGTAGTAAAACGTAGAAAACTCTTTTAGGCTAGTAAAATTTAAAGCCTTGTAGCGTAGTAATATGTAGTATTTAGCTTGGATTGTTGATCCTCAAAATTAAGTTATTAAAAATTGAGTTACAAAAATTAAGTTATTAAAAATTATCGAGCCCGGGACCCATATGTAAGTAATTTGTACAATTAAATTATTAAAAATATAAATATAAATTAAAAAAATATATAACTAGTAATAATAGTTTGGTGTCGCTGGGCCTCAAAAATATCGAGTCCGAGGCCCATATGTAAGTAATTTGTACAATTAAATTATTAAAAATATAAATTTAAATTATAGAAAATTACATAACGATTGATAATAGTTTGGTGTCGTTGGGCGTCAAATATATCGAGCCTGGGACCCATATGTAAGTAATTTGTATAATTAAATTATTAAAAATTTAAATTTAAATTATAAAAAATACATAACGATTAATAATAGTTTGGTGCCGCTAGGCCTCAAAAATATCTAACCCGGGACCCATATGTAAGTAATTTGTACAATTAAATTATTAAAAATATAAATTTAAATTATTAAAAAAATACAAAACTATTAATAATAGTTTGGTGCCACTGGGCCTCAAAAATATCGAGCTCGGGGCCCATATGTCAGTAATTTGTACAATTAAATTATTAAAAATATAACTTTAAATTATAAAAAATACATAGCTATTAATGATAATTTGTACAATTAAGTTATTAAAAATTATAATTTTACAGTTGACGACATGGATGCGCCCATACTTCCTGGCCCTCGGACGTTAGATCTGTTAAGCCTACAACCCCAGCATCGATCAGAGTATATCTGGGATGGACAGTTGCTGACACAAACTTTTCGGGCTAGGAGAGTGGATGTCTTATGGGATTTTTTGAGTGAGCAAGATCTACATCCTCGAGTCATCCATTACTTAGAGGAGATGGAATTTTACAGGATTATTCAAATTGGCCGGATACATCTGTATTATTCATTGATCACGGTCATGATTGAGCGGTGGCGACCGGAGACGCACACTTTCCACCTTCCCATTGGCGAGGCCACCATTACACTGTAGGACATACAGATTTTGTATGGCCTGTCAGCCGATGGCTTGCCTGTTCTATTCCCTACAAACATGAGGCATTATCCGCGAGAGGCGTATTGGGATCTACTTCAGCTGCTCACAAGTTTGAGGCAGGAGGCCAACGATCCCAGGGCTGGGATCAGTCGAATACCGTTATCCCCCATTTGACAGCGTCTAGAGCAGCTCCACCTTACTATCACAGACCAGTCAGAGGAGTAGGATGTACTACACTATACTAGGCTGTTGCCGCTCCTTCTATTTGGAGGGGTCTTATTCCCGAACACTTCGGGGAACTTAGTCAGCCTCTTGTTTCTCCATCATATTACCCGCTTCGAGGATACAGCCACATACAGCTGGGGTGGTGCTATCCTCACATTTTTGTACAGTCAGATGCACCGGGCTACTATGGGCACACAGAGAGATATTTGTGTCTTCCTTCCTCTTCTACAAGTGAGAACATATTCAATGAAAATATTTGTTAGTTACAAATCTACCTAGCTATAGTTTATCTCACACGATACATCAACTTTCTATGTTAGGTTTGGGTGTGTGACTGATTTGCGCAGCTTAGGCCACCTCTACCACAACTACCAGCTGATGTCGACATTCCACATCTGCCTTTAGCTTCTAGGTGGGCCAAGCGGCATAGACTTTCACGGACGTATGATGCCCATCATAATCTCCCCGGCATCAGGGATGTGTTGGACTTCCTCGAGGATGCACAAGTGAACATCTAACTAAACATACCTGTTATGTTTAATTTAGTCTTATGCAAACTAACAATTTGTGTTGTTAATTGATAGTTCATCTGGACGCTGTATAGCGAGGACCTGATAGCTACACTGCTAGCGTACTGTACGTTAGGCGGGCATATTTGGAGGACTTCTGTCCCTCTTAAATGCCTGGATATGGTGGAGCATCATGCCTCGGAACGGGTTTCGCGTCAATTTGGCATGCTGCAGCCTATACTGCCTCCGCCTACATATCCCTTACATTATGAGAGGGAAGATCGGTCAAGGGTGGACGTCACCTTTATTGGATGGCTTCACGCTCAGCTGGTTATTTGGGATAGACGAGGTGATTTGATCCCACCTCCGCAACACTATCCTATTGATGGATACATGACGTGGTACTGTACAACTTCTCATCTTTTTATCGGGAACCCAGTTCATCAGGTAGATGGGGGGCATGTCTCATACGCCATGAGGCACGAGGCTTTGGTAAGTTTTATGTTATATTTAATAATATACATATAATGTTGTGAGAAATACCTAGTTTACATTCTTTACTTTTGTGCAGGCTATTGGATGGACCGTCTACCATATGGGGCAGCAGATGCAGAGTTTTGTCCATGATCCTGTGGTCATGCAGGATTATGGTCGGTGATTCATGGCAGTGGCTGCCGAGACACTGCAGCGCGCCAGATCGGACCAACGATTGGCACAGGATGTTGATTATATTAATCCAGCCACATACCAGCGAGATCGTGGTATTCCACGAGCTGCTGGTGCCCGACGACCTGCTTGCTCCCCGATGACTAGGTGCTACCCGGCAACCTCGTGCTGCCTAAGGAGGTGGTGTCCAACAGAGGGCCAGTGATTCTCCTGATGATGATGTTGCTACTGATATGCCAGGTGGCATGCATGAGACGGACATGCCGTCTTACAGCCTTGGTATTTATGACATTGCAGGCCTTTCACAGATGACACCATCAGGTCAATTATTGATCACGGGCTCTGATTTCCAAGCAGCAGAGTGGGGTACATATTTCCCTGGCCCATCTACCACTGATGAGGGTCGACCGACCCCAGATTTATTTAGTGGCCGCCGATTGAGTTATGGGAGCTCTTTACATGCGTAGGTATGAGTTTATTAGTTTTGAATTTGAATTTGTTTTAACTATAACTTATGTTATTTATTACACTATATTAATCTCCTTTTTCAGGCTTCAGTTGACGATACGACAGATGACTACATTCAGGATCCAGACGCTATTATGGTAAGATAATATAAATTGTTATAAATTATTATGTGATTTTCTAACCTAATTTTTATTTTATTATGTAGCCTTCTATTGGACCTGACAGCACCACCGTTGTATGTCATCCTGCGCTGCATCTAGTTGTAAGGAGAAAATTTGATGATGATGATCCTGATAGTGTACTTGAACGGGCGGGGATGCGCCTCAGGCCGACGGCTACATTGAGACACACCGGATGCGGGACTTGACTGGGCGACCTTCCTTTTTTTTGTGTATTTGTTGTAAATAATTTTTTGTAACAATAATATTTAATTGAATATCTCTATTACTTTTTTTAGTTCTCCATTTATTTTATTGTTTCATATATCAACACAATGACTTAAACTTAAATGCCACTAAAACACAAAATAGTACAACACGAACACAAACATAATCTTCCACTTAGACTTAAATTAGTATAACACAAACACAAACATACTCTTCCAGTTAAACTTAAACTTAAACTTAAATTCCACTTAAACATGAGTAAATCAGAAAGACAAACATAAAAATGAACTAAACACATAGTATGAGTTGTTTAGTCCCGGCTTCCATTTCTGCTGCGCTCTAACCACTTAAATTATTCTTGCAATTGTTCTTCTTCGTCTTCTAACTCTTTCACTCTTGCCTTAAGCTCCGCCTTTCTTTGTTCCTTCAGTGCTGCATAATTCCATTCTGCTCTCCATTTTTTATCTTTTACCTCCCTAAGCTTCTCCCTCATTTTTGCAATAAATATATTGCTTTGGCTTTCTTGTTCTGCTTGGGCTAACCACGTATTATGAAGATTTAGCATTCGTCCTCTGTAGCATTCTTGGTAACATTTTTCATCGACCCATTCATCAAACTCACACATAGGTTCGTCAGAAACCTTTTAGAATTGGTTCATACACATCCAGTAGCCACGTCCAACATCACGACCTTCCCAACAAGTTTGCAGCGCACAAGCTTTTCCACAATAACACACTGGTGTACGAGGTTGAGCCATTTACTTTTACTTAAAAAATATCCAAGTTGAAAGAAATATTTGCGTTTACTAAATTTTTTAGCACATAAAATGACTACAATGAGCCCGTTATTTATAGGTGAGTGAACACACACACAACGCCAGTTTTGATGGCGTTGTATTTTGCGTGTTAAATATGATGACATTGATAGGTCTACTTTATGTCATCCGGTCGGCTTTTTCAGTTCGACAAGACATCACATGCACAACGCCATTTTTCATGGCGTTGTATTTTACGGTCACCTTTTTCAGTTCGACAAGACATCACATGCACAATGCCAGGTATGATGGCGTTGTATTTTGTGTGTTAAATATTATGACATTGATAGGTCTACTTTATGTCATCCGGTCAGCTTTTTCAGTTCGACAGGAAAACACACAAATTACTTTAATGAAATTCGTGTTACATTTACATATGGAACAAAAGTAAAAGCAAATAAAAACCAAAAAAAGGTTAAAAACAAGATTGGTAATTGGCTAGACAGTAATGAAACATAATTTTATTTCATAAATCAACCAACATACACATAAAAACTAATTATTACATCTCATAGATAGTTAGGTATACTAGAAGAACACCCACCCCGAGCTTGATTACTGTTGCCACCCAAAAGACATTTTCTACGGTTGTGTCCAGTTTGCGAACATATACCACATTTTCGCACATAAACTGTATCACTAACATCCATTTGGTTCTGTATACTCGTGCTCTTCTTCACCTGTATTTTACGCAAATAGGACTTGTTACACACCATTTTAAATGCTGCATGAGGCCAGTAATGCTCAGCACTCAGTGATTGCAACTGACTACTTTATGTATTTAGGTACTTCGAAACACTATATTGTTGATCAACATAGTTGCTTGCACCTAAACCAACATGTTGAAAGCACTTGATGGCATGTGAGCAAGGCATGTGGTAGATGGACCATTTTCCAAAAGAGCATAACCGTGCAGCTTCATTCACAGTATGCACATTATTACCCCGATTTTGATGGATAGCGGTGCGAACTTCAAACACATTTTTGTCATTATCTTACTACAAAAATGAATGCGAATGTGCTCGTCGTCTGTATTCCTCAAATATCGCCATTGGCATAGGCATAAATTCAACACCACTTTCTATCAATGACGCTGCAGCCGCAGATCTCTCAACAAACCTCTCTGCCATCTGCTTGAACAACATCCGCACCATGGCTGTGACAGGAAATCCTGTTGCCGACTTCAATAACCCGTTGAAAGACTATGATACATTTGTAGTCAGAGTTTTCCATCGTCTACCACCACATGCAAAGTCCACTTTTCAGGGTCATGTCGCATTAACCAATAATAGGCTGCCTCGTCTTGTTGCCTGATATATTCCATGTGCCTCCAGAATTTATGTTGTTGGTGATCTATTTCTCCCAGCCACATCAAATCATGTAAATCCTTATTGGGGTATGCCTTCTGGAAATTGGCTTTCAAATGCCTAACATAGTAACGATGGTAGGCATAAGGTTCTTGCCATATAGGCAAGTTCTCCATAGAACTTAAGATACCACCATGCCGATTAGGGATTAGACAGATACCAGAATGTTGTTTCACAACGTGCTCTTTCAAGTGGTTCAAAAATGGCGCCCATGTCTCTTGGCTTTCATTGCAACAAATGGCAAACTCTAGAGGAAATATCTATCCATTAGCATCTACTGCCACGACTATTAAAAGCTTGATATCGTACTTTTCATAGACATGAGTGTCGTCTATGGATATTATAGGGCGACAATGCAAAAAATCATCAATTGCTGGTTTAAATGTCCAGAACACGTAATTGAATAAATATTCTGCTTTACCTATACTTCACTCAACCTTCGACTCAATAACTGTCCCGGGGTTGAAATGTTGCAATGCACCCATGTACCTAGGCAGATCTGCAAACGACTTATCCCATTTACCATACACTATTTCAAACGCTCATTTACGTCTGAGAAATGCCTTTCTTTTAGTTATGGTATGGCCATATTCCAGCTGGACAGATGTATTGCACTCTTTGATTTTATACCTTATGGACTGTTCAACGTGTGGAATAAGAACAAGAGAAATCAAGTCAATATCGAAGTTAAAGTGATTCACGTTAAATGTGTCCATTTAACATGTGTGGGTGGGAATGTATTTACCCACTTTCCACATACCTGCCTTATTCTTTGTCGCACGCAACATCCAATTACATGGACAAAACCACATGCGGCAAATAACCTTGTATACCGTTGGACTTGACTCCGCTACCTGCATCTCATGACAATCTTTTACGTTGTGCATTTTACAAGCCCTGGTTAGGCGCACTTTATCAGGAAAAAGCATCCCCTTTGCAAGCACAATTGATCTAGATTCATCCCACATTGTTGTCTGGATTTCATCAAAATCCCTTGTGAGAGCTTCTATATCCGGCATGGTTGGCAAATTATCAATGTAAGGAATTTCTCTTGAATGAAACGACACTTCAGACTCATACACTCTTCGTTTTGGGGGGTCTCTCTTCAAATCAGGTTCTTCCTCATCATCCTCAGCATCACCATCCTCACGATCAAAGGATGTCTCATCACCGGATTGATCCGCATTATTTTCGCAATAACTGTTCTCTTCCTCACTCTGTGCATCTGCGAGGTCCCGATGTAATACATCATTTTTGGGCAATTGAGTGAGTTCAACTTGCTCATTTTCACTGCACAATCAATAAAAATATAAGCTAATAAATTAATAATAATTTCCATAATTTAAGTAAACCACTTAAATTACAAGTCGTAATATGATGAAATTTCATGTTGAACGTTATCAATTAGGTGATGACTACCAGATGAGCCACTTGTAAAATTCATATCTGGCAGGTAACCCCTATTAAATATGCGAGTGTTACTATTAAATCAATTTAATAAAAATATACATAATTACCACAAATAATAATTAAAATTTATCAGTCGTCTTGTGAGTTATGGAAAGCAGGCGGTGATAAGTTTAAATCAAAGATAACTCTTTCATCTGGAACTTGTCCGGCAAAACTTGTTCCAGAATAAGCACCCGATGTCTAGGGATTATCTCGACTTTGCATAACCTCATATTTTTAAACGTCTTCGACCTTCACGTACATCTCCAAAATTGTGGTTACAAGAAAATCACGGCATTCGTCCGGAGTCCTCAAAAAATCACTCAAAGTTTTATCAGCGTCGATGTTGAACTCTGAGTAAAAAGCAACCCCTTGCGGAGTAACGGAATAGGGATATCTTCCGGTAATTTTAATATGACGGAACATTTCGTCACACTCATTTTTTTGCATAACAACGATATCAATTTATCGTACTCCATTGTTAATGGAAATTTAACATGACAGTTAGCAGGCAAACTGTAGCTGACAGAGTTATTCTCTATCATAACCTCACCACCCCAATATAATGAAACTCTTATCCTACGCTCTTCAGACATAATGAAGAAATACTGTAGAATTTAAGAATAATAGAGCAAGAAGAGTTAATAAAATTTTTGAATGCATAGAATACGATTGTAACCTCTTTATATAGAAAACGAAGAGCCGAGATAGTTTTTTTTAATATACGATGCCAAAAATGTTGGCGTTGTACTGTCTCAGTTATTGTACAATATTGTTAATATTGAGTCAGAAATAATTAAGTGTACAACGCCAGGAATTGTGGCGTTGAATAAGTATCTGACACGTTCAACGCCAGAAAACCTGGCGTTGTACATTAACGGTGCCGTTACCGTTAATACCCAACGGCAGTTTTTATGGCGTTATATATAAAATGGTCTTTTTTTAAATTAAAAAAGCTCTTAAAGTCCAAAAAAAAAACTTATATAGGTTCCGGACTCGGATTTTCACTCTCGGGATAGACAATTCGTGGAGAGAGATTCATGGTTGGAATCACTTTTATTCTACAAAGGATACTTGTGTTTGTATCGACGGGATCATTTATCTAGTAAGTTTTTATGGATGTAACATAGCTACATTCAATGTCGGAGTCTCGGAGATGAAAGTTTTAGATTGATCAACTTCCCTCGTGGAGTATCCACGAGCAATCGACATTGTTCACCAACACTAGTAGATATAAAGGGAAAAGTTGCACTTTTAGATCATATGACTTTCCGAGATGATAATGGCAAAATTTTTATGTATATTCTTACCTCCAATGAAAATACTCAGACAACATGGGTGAAACATACAATTGAGCTATCATCACAACTCAAGCATTTAGTAAATACATGTGGTAAATTTTTATTTACTTCCAACCCTGAGGGAAACATTGTATTGATTCCATGTAGTAGGTATTTGAGCTTGTTGATCTATGATATTGAAAAGAAAAATTGGGAAAATTTTGAGATAAGTGGAGTTCATGATCGAAGTTTGATTAAGGAGTGGAATAGTGTGGTACAATGTCTTGTGGGGGGTGTTAGCTCTGTAGTTTGATTGTATATTTGTTTTTTGTTTTTTATTTATTGTTAACTTTAGGATTTAGTTAGTTAACTTCAGGACTTGAGTGACAACATTATTTATTCTGTTGTTTATATGCAGAAGTCATGACTGTTTTACTTTTGCTAATAATGTTGCTCATCCTATGAGCCCTTCCTAGTTACTTTTTAGTATCTTTTTTGGAACAAAATATTACTATATTACATCTTATAATAGGAGCATATCCCTAAGTATTATGACCTGCAGCTGCACCTTTACTTACACTGAATTAAATAGTTTGACTATTATTTCAACAAGTAAACAAACCTCCGTGTTTTCTTGTAAAAATAGCACGGGCTAGTCAGATGTTGTACTGGTCATTCAAAAATAGCTAGCGTTTGCCAAATCATTAAAAATAGCCACTATTTTACTGCAACAGAAACCGGTCCAGCATAATATACTTGAGTTCGGTGCATATTATGCTGGAACTCTAATACGCAGAAAGTTCCAGCATGATATACTGGATATTCGAGCACCTGTGTATGAACTTCCAGCTTCTTATACAGGACCGGTATACTTTGCTGAAACTCCAGTATATTTTGCTGGAACTCCAGTATATTTTGCTGGAGTTGTAGTATAGTACTTTTGCTGCAACTCCATTATATTATGTTGGAGTTCCAATATGCTTATGTTGGAGCTCTAGTACAATATGCTGGAGTTTCGGTATACTTATGGTAGAACTCGTGTATAATATATTGTAGTATTTTCCGGATTTTAAACAGTATTTTCATTCAGATTTATATTTACATAAAAAATGGAATAATTTCGATTACTTTTGAAAGTATGACTATTTTTGAATGACCATTTATATATCTGGCTATATTTAAATTTCTCCATGTTTTCTTGGTTGTGCTCTAACTTTTCAAGGTGAAGCTCTGGTCTGATTGCGCTGTAGGATATGTGCTTAGCAAATGTGGTATATTGGCGTAACTTTAAATTTACATGACGCTATTGTACAGCGGTTCGACACCTTCAAGGGGATGCACTACAAGAAAAAGGCTTTTTAAGGACCAATATTTAGCGATGAGGTAAAAACCTGGTCCCTAGAAGACACTAGTAAGGACGGAAAATTCACTAGTGCTTAAATCTCTATTTTTTCATTGAAATATTAAAGGGAAATAAAATTAGACCTGATATATGGTCCTTATTTAGGCTTATTTTCGGCGCGAGAAAATGGCGCCACACCAAATTGGAATAAAACATAAAAAAGAATTTAAGAAAACCTAATTAATCTGCCGATTTCTCTCAAGAAATATCTTCTCGCTCCTCAAAGAAGCATAAACCCTAAATCTCCTAAAACTCCATAAACGAAGGTGTGCTGAAACTAAATTAATATTTTTCTTCTATCTCTCTTAAGATAGGTCATCTAAGCTCATTTTTTTTTGCAGATTTGGGGAGAATATCAATCTGAACATCTACTACTCATCCATCACAAGTAAGCACAATTTCTTTCTCTGTATAAATTTAACCTTTGTGTAATATTTCTCAATAACCCATTTTCAGGTTTGAGAAATCTTGATTATTTAAATTTTTTTTTGTGGTACTAATTGGTTTGCTACTACTCAAATTTTTTTTACAATCAGTTATTTTTTAGATTACTTTTCTTGGGTGTCCCTTTTTGAATTTTTTATAGAAGTCTATGCTTTGTTTGGTGTTTGTTCTTCAAATCTGTTCTTCTTCTAATATGGTTCTCTGTTTTTAAATTTTGTTCCAGCCATGTGGGTCCAACACCCATTATCCTAGGTTTAAAGTGTGGGTATTGTGTAGTAAATTAATGATAATGACAATATAGAACAATGAGCACCCACGAAACTTGCTTGAGGTACAATTTTTTGATTGAAAGAGTTTATCTTTTCTCGATTCTTTCATGTTTCCCTTTTTATTACTGTCTTTACATTCCTTGAACAATTTCTCTCTTATTTTTTTCTTTGTTAATTTGTTTTCTTTCTTTCTTTTGATCAGTTTATTACTGAAAAAATGATGTATTCACTGTTCACAAATAGCTTCTAATTTCTGTTGTAATGATAACCGTAGTATATTTTTCTGGTTAAATTTTAACTTTATTTTTCTAATAACAGTACACCTATCAAGGATTTGTGCAATTGTTTATTTTTTATATAAGAAATCACATCTTTACTTCATTTTGTTTAGATTGTCTATGGGTGAATTTTCAATGGAGCCTTGCTGCTGTAGCATTTAAATTATTATTGGCTTCTTTTGGTTTTTGAGTGCTCTTATTTTAATTTAGAAAAATTTCTTTATGTTAAGCAGAGAAGAAGAAAATATGTGTATTTGGATATTAGTATTGCATCTCATTACAATTCTTAGTCGTGTTACGGGATATCTTTTGCATACCATAATTACTTAAAGTATGTCGTGATGATAAAAATAACTGAGAATTTATGTTCTGTATTTGAGTTGATTAGAATAGATTTATGGTATCTGTTTTTAGACAGAGTTAGTAACAAAACAGATATATTCTCTCCAGTCATTCTTTTATTTTATCCTCTTTGCTTCATTTAACATTTTTCTGTTGATTTTTCCATTATCGGTTGTTTGATCTTTGTTGGATTCTAACATGCCAAATATAACAGTCACATACACCAAAGAGAAAACTCAACTATGAACTCAACAATGGATTAATAGGAATATTGTCTTACAGCCAAAAAATATAAACGTTAAGCAGCTTCAGCTTCTATATTTTTTCCCTTTGTTGCTCACAATACTCGAGCTACTAAAGGGCTTTTATATAATGAGTCATAGACATAACAAAAACTTTGGTATATACTGCAAGCTAGAAATGTACCTAGAGAATTAAACCATCCTCGAGCTATTATGTTACATTTGTGCAACTGTTATGATCTTAATTTCTTAGTGTATTTGTACTTGGTAATGAGTCATGATAGTAGAGAAATGGTAATCAAGTCTTTTTATTATATTTCTGGTCGAGTCATGATAATATTGCTTATATGAACAAAATTTAGAATTCGGGCTTCTTCCTCCTTACTCATTTTGTTTTTTCTAAAAGGTTATTTGCATCTTAGAGGACTTTCATTATCCTTTATATTTATTCTAATATGATTCTTATGTAATCTCCAAGGTTATGGCACCTAGTAAGCAGTGGATGCAAGTTGTCGATAGGCTTGATGAAGCCT
Source organism: Nicotiana noctiflora (assembly GCA_032618575.1). Classification (NCBI taxonomy): domain Eukaryota; kingdom Viridiplantae; phylum Streptophyta; class Magnoliopsida; order Solanales; family Solanaceae; genus Nicotiana; species Nicotiana noctiflora. The sequence goes on from JASVEL010004914.1 coordinate 530,425, forward strand.
ACTTAAATGGGGTACAATCTGTGACGACCCAAAGGGTCATCACTTATTTTATTAATAATTTCGAGCTTCCTGAGGCCTTGAAAACCTCATTATATGTTGCCTCGATTTACGTGCACGATCCGAGCATGTAGCCGGAAAGATTTTGTGATAGAAAATATGAATTCTATGAGAAATTTGGATAAAAATGATATTAATATTGATATGGTTGACTTCGGTCAACATTTTTGGTAAACGGATCCGGACCCGAGATTGGATGGCCCCGAGAGGTCCGTAGGAAAATATGGGACTTGGACATGTGTCCGGAGTCGAATTCTGAGGCCTAGAGCCCAAGTTTTGAATTTTTATGTGAAATTGTTTTTGATGCAATTATTAAAGGAAATAAATTAATAGACCTTGGTATCGGGCTCGTATTTTGGTTCCGACGCCCGGTACAAGTCTTAAATATTATATATGTGATTTCTGTAAAGTTTGGTGACATTTGGATGTCGTTTGAGATGTTTTGGACCTTGAGTTCCAAGTTAAGAAGTTTTGAAAATCAAAAGTATAAAAATCATGAGTTTGAGGCTCGATTTGATTAAAACGAAGTGATATTGGCGATATGATCGCACGAACAAGTCCATAATGTGTTTTTGAGGTTGTGTACATGTTTGGTTTGGAGCCCGGGGGGCTCGGGTAAAGATTTGATAGGCCGTTGGTTAAATTTCTGAATTTTTGCACCGCTGGTTTTTCACCCAGCTGTTGGCTTCGCAAATGCGAAGTATTTTTCGCAATTGCGAAGATGACAGACCAAGGCAGGGTTCGCAAATGCGAACCCTTGATCGCAAATGCGAATGGCGTCCAGGAAGGCTTGGGTTCGCAATTGCGAACATAACCTCGCAAATGCGAGGCCTTCACTGCCAAGCCATGCTTCGCAAATGCGAAGCATTCTTCGCAAATACGATGCCTTCACTGCTAAGCCATGCTTCGCAAATGCGAAGTCTTCTTCGCAAATGCGAAGGAGCCTTGTTCGCAAATGCGAACATTATGTCGCAAATGCGAACCTCCCAGTATGCCTTGGCTTCGCAAATGCGAACAAAAGTTCGCAAATGCGAACTTTCCACCCTTAGCTTATTTTTCAAACTCCAGAAATTGGTCGGGGTTCGCAATTGCGAACCCATGTTCGCAAATGCGAACACAGAGACCTGAAAAACACGAATTTCAGTCATTTCTTCATTTTTCACAAAACCAAAACGCCCATTTGCGACTCTTCAAGGATTTCTTCTTCATCAAAACGATTGTAAGTCACTTTTTACTTAATTCTTTCAATTCCTAACATCATTAAACATGTTTTTCATTAGAAATCAAATGTTTTCATGGTAAAATTCTTGTTTTTGTTAGAAAATAGGGTTTTTCATAAATTGGGGAATTGGACCTCGAATTGAGGTCCGATTTTGAAACAAATCATATATATGAACTCGTGGGGGAATGGGTAACCGGATTTTAGTCATAACCCCGAATTCCGACCATGTGGGCCCGAGGTTGAAATTCACTATTCCGGGCAGAATGTTGTAAAAGTTGTATTTGGTCTTAAGAATTAGTTTGTTGAGTAAAATTGATGATATTAAATCAATTGTGTATAGATACGGTTGAATTGGAGCCAAATTGAAAGAAAAGACATATCCACGGATTGAATTGTTCATAAGCACTCGAGGTAAGTGTTTGTTCTATCCTAGCTTGAGGGAATAAGATTATGTGTTATGTGTTATGTGATCGAGTGCGGTGTATGGGCTGTGGTGCCGAGCATCCATACATTGGCGTCTAGTATGACCGTGAGTCGTTGGAAAATAATTATTTTGAGATATATTACAGATGAATTGTTATTGTTCTCCCTTGTTGGAACTTGAAAGATAATTATTGATTGCCCTTGATGGGACGATTTATGAATTGTTGTTTCTTTCTTTGCCCTTAACTGTGATTGTTATTTGGGTGAGGAAGAGAGATAATGCACGAAGGGTGATGCCGTGCCATGTTTATTATTGATTATGCACGAAGGATCATGCCGTGCCATGTTTATTATTGATTATGCACGAAGGATCATGCCGTGCCATGTTTATTATTGATTATGCACGAAGGATCATGCCGTGCCATGTTTATTATTGATTATGCACGAAGGATCATGCCGTGCCCTATTATTGATTACGCACGAAGGATCATGCCGTGCCCTATTATTGAACCATGTACGAAGGATCATGCCGTACTATGGATGTGAGGATGAGAGTAAAAGCACGAAGGGTGATACCGTGCAACTGTTTGCTATTCCTTGAATTGATATTATTTGTGTTTACATTACACTTTATTTTTCCTTGTGAAATTATTAACTGTGGTTAATTGTTGAATTCTTCAAGATATTCCTTATTGTGTTAATACTTGATTATTTCTTGTTATGTTGTAGTACACATATATATATTGAATTGCACAGGTTTACGTGGGTGTCTGGTCCTAGGCTTGTCACTATTTCGCCGGGATAGGCCAGGCACTTACCAGCACATGGGGTCGGTTGTGCTGATGCTACACTTCTGTGCGTTTTTGCACAGGTCCAGGTTACGATCAGGAGCAACAGCAGCAGTAAATAGATTGCGTGGAAGTTGATCACATTTGAGACCGAGGTAGCTTGCAGACGTCCGCAGGCCCGGCGTCTCTTTCTTTATTTATGTTAATAGCTGTAGTCTCATTGTTCCGAGACAAACAGAATTATGTTATATTTCCTTCGGACTTTTATGTGTAGTATTCCATAGTAGTTTGTGAGTTGGTGACTCCAAGTTCTTGGGTAGAGGATGTCAGTATGATTTTTACTTTGTATTTAATTATTTCTATCTCGATAAAGTATTCCGCAATTATTTAATTACAATTGTGTTAAAAACAGGATAGTATGAATATAGTGGCTTGCCTAGCTATCACGAGTAGGCGCCATCACGATCCCGATGTTGGGGGAAAATCCGGGTCGTGACAAGTTGGTATCAGAGCTCTAGGTTACATAGGTCTCACCACTCACGAACAAGCTTAGTAGAGTTTGAGAGGTAGGTACGGAGACGTCCGTGCTTGTCCTCCCGAGTCTATTGAGTTAGGAAAGAGTCTCTCATTTGTTCTTTCTTATCGTGCGAATTTGTTCTTCAAAGTGTTAAGTTAAATTTCCACTCTTGTCTTCCCACGAATGGCGTAGTCACGTACTGCTTATCCAGCCGAACAATGGCACAGGCTGGTGATAGATCAACTATTCCTTCAAAAGTTTTACGGAGGACAAGTTTCACCAAAGTCTTCGCTGCCACCTTCAACGGTGCATCTTTTGAGAACCCACGAGATTGTGCTTGACAGTTCTTATGAGGAATTACAGAACGTGGGAATAGTCGAATGCGAGGAGTTCATTTTACTGTGCTACGGAAGGCACACAGAAGTAGTGGGAAGATAATGTATTTACCACACAAGTTATGGTCCCAACGGAAGACGCAATTATATCGGGAGATCACCTAATAAATCGTGTTGGGTTTCAACGGACCTTGACGTCCGGTCGATGTGTTGGAGTTGTGAAGGACAAATATGATGAGTTATTGGAATATATATATATGGTATGGAAATGTCCTCCAAATAATTTATACATATTTAAGGTTGGTTCTTTTCATGGGGTAAGGATCGCCCCCAGAGAATGACGAAGAGTATATGAGTAAATGGGGTAGCTCAGCAGTGTTAAGAATTGGCCGTCAATGTTTGTGACAAGCCTACGAAGAGGGCAAGCCGGCCAATGCAACGCTATCTACTAAACTCTATTTTTAGAAAATGTTATGAAGACGTCACCCCGAGATTCTCCGCAATATGTAGTATATGCGATCTGAACGGTTGTACCAGGTCACAATGACTGTGTCCGAATATATATTGCCATGAGCAATAAGTTAACCGATCCTTAAAGGAATTGCTGTGAATGTGGAATATTGGAGAAATACAATTTTAGGAAAGCACTCAGGCTACACGCTCCATTGCAGTTAATAATTATCCTACCTGGCCAGCCAGATGTAGAGGTTATGATGTTAGAGGTGGAGGTGAAAATCCTAGAGGTGGAGACCCGACCATTGATATAATTTTTATGATATGAGGGAGGTCACTACACCAAATGTGGTCATCACACGTATAATTCAGATTGTTATAGACAGAATAATTTTCCCTTAATTTGATTTGGTTTTTGAAAGGAAATTTAGGCGAGTCCTTTTAACATGCTCCATTCATGAGCGAGCATCGTAATCATACTACTTAGAGAAATACTCCCGTTGAGATATTACATGAGGATAGACATCCCTATTATTAGGTGTTAGTCACTAAATATCCAGGAGACTAAGAGTGACTTTATATTACTTATTACAGTATGTTTTGATATAATTCTCGGAATAACTAATTTTAATCGTTAATTGTGTGCCCTATCGGTATGAGGGTTCATTTTATGTCGTGATTATCTTTGACGGACAATTATTGAAAGGAAGAAAGAAAGGAAATGAAAAATTTCAGATTATATGATGTGCAAGCACTGTGATTCAGAGTTGAGGATGAGATCCTCCAATTTTTGGCATAATGTGAAATATTTCTAAGCCGAGCATCAAGCTGCGGTGGATATCATATGAGGACTGGGTCCTGGTAGTAAGAGTTTATGTGTTTAAAATTCTTCTTTTATGAATTAATACTTTTGTATCGCATTCGTAAATAAGAGTCATGTCCGTTAGGACTATTTGACAATTCTTGTATAGTTTCTATTCATATTGGTCATTTCTATTTTGAAACCGTTGAGCTTAGCCTTTGAGACGAGCACCAGGTAAGGATAAAAATGACGCATTAATTCGGGAAAATAATCACGAGGTCACCATACCTCATTCTGAGTAAAGTGGGATTTGTAGAATAAGGTATTTGATAATAGGGTTAATTGACAATGTTGTAATTTAAGAATAACTCTTATGGCCAGACTTCAGAGTCATGGATATGTGCATACGCATGAGTGTGTTCGTGCCTTATTTAGACTTGTTCGTTGTAGTCTTCATTGTTTCCATATTGACATACTCCTGCGGTCATGAGGAGCATGCGCAACATCTCAGAGTGACTTTGCAGACTCTGAAAGATAGCCAACTATATGCAAAAATTTTGAAGTGTGAATTTTGGCTAAGTTCAGTTGCATTTCCTGGGTCATATTGTGACGGCAGCAGGTATTTAGGTTGATCCGAAGAAGATTGAGGCAGTCAAGGACTGACCTAGACTAACATCAGCCACAGAGTTCTTGGGGTTAGCGGGCTATTATCGCCGATTCGTAGAAGGATTTTCGTCTATTGCAATCCCACTGACCAGATTGACACAGAAAGGTGTTCAATTTGAATAGTCGGATGAATGTGAGGCGAGCTTTCAAAAGCTCAAGACAGCCATGACTACAGCACCGGTATTGATTTTACCCACAAGTGCGGGACCTTATACTGATTATTGTGATGCTTTCCGTATTGGGCTTGGTGCAGTGTTAATGCAGGATGGCAAGGTTATTGCCTATGCTTCGAGGCAGTTAAAGATGCCTGAAAAGAATTACCCAGTGCATGATCTAGAATTTGCGGCGATTATTCACGCATTGAAGATCCGGAGGCATTATTTGTATGGTGTAGTATGTGAAGTATACACCGATCATAAGAGTCTTCAGTATTTGTTTAAACAAAAGAGTTGAATTTGAGGCAGAGAAGGTGACTGGTATTGCGGAAAGATTATGATGTCACCTTTTTATATCATCAGGGAAAAAGCAAACGTGGTGGCTGACGCTTTGAGTAGGAAGTCAGCCAGTATGGGCAGTCTTGTTTATATTCCAGTCAGTCAAAGACCATTAGCTCTAGATGTCTAGGCCTTAGCCAACCGGTTCGTGAGATTAGACATTTCTGAACCTAGCAGGGTGTTAGCCTGCACGGTCACTCGTTCTTCTTTATTAGAGCGTATCCGTGAGAGGCAATTTGATGATCCTCATTTGCGTAAGTTGAGAGATACGGTACAGCAGGGAGGTGCCACACAGGTAAATCCAGATGATGATGGAGGTATTGAAATTGCAGGGTCGAGTTTGTGTGCCCAATGTCGAAGGAATTCGAGAGTTGATCTTAGCAGAGGCCCACAGTTCGCGGTATTCTATTCACCCAGGCGCCGCGAAGATGTACCAGGACTTACGGCAACACTATTGGTGGCGCGGAATGAAGAAAGATATCGTTGCGTATGTCGCTCGGTGTCTAAATTGTCAGCAGGTGAAATATGAGCACCAGAGACCTGGTGGTGTATTCCAGAGGATTGAAATTCCCGAGTGGAAATGGGAGCGGATCACTATGGACTTCGTTACTAGACTTCCTTTGACTCGGAGGAAATTTGATGCTATTTGGGTCATTGTTGATAGGCTGACCAAATCAGCACACTTTATTCCAGTATCTGTCTCCTACTCGTCGGAGAGGTTAGCGGAGGTTGACATTAGGGAGATTGTTCGTCTCCATGGGGTGCCAGTATCTATTATCTCTGATCGGGGTACGCAGTTTACCTCGCGGTTCTGGAGAGCGGTCCAGCGGGAGTTAGGCACTCAGGTTCAGTTGAGTACAGCATTTCATCCTCAGACGGATGGCCAGTCCGAGAGGACTATTTAGATTCTTGAGGACATGCTTCGAGCCTGTGTTATTGATTTCGGAGGCTCGTGGGATCAGTTTCTACCATTAGCAGAGTTCGCCTACAATAACAGCTACCAATCTAGCATCCGGATGGCTCCGTATGAGGCGTTGTATGGTAGGCGATGTCGATCACCAGTTGGATGGTTTGAACCGGGAGAGGCTCGGTTGTTGGGTACAGACTTAGTTCAGGAGGCCTTAGATAAGGTCAAGACTATTCAGGAGAGATTGCGTTCAGCTCGGTCTAGGCAAAAGACTTATGCGGATCGTAAGGTTCGAGATGTAGATTTCATGGTTGGTGAACGAGTATTGCTCCGAGTGTCGCCTATGAAGGGCGTGATGAGGTTTGGGAAGAAGGGCAAGCTCGGCCCTAGGTATATTGGCCCATTTGAGATTCTAGAAGAGTGGGAGGGGTGGCTTACAGATTAGCTTTGCCACCTAGCTTATCAGCCGTGCATCCGAGTTTTTCATGTATCTATGCTTCGGAGATACCACGGCGATCCCACACATGTGTTAGACTTCGATCTGTCCAATTGGACAATGATCTATCCTACGAGGAGGAGCCGGTGGCTATTCTAGACCGGCGGGTTCGACAGTTGAGGTCGAAGAGTTATCCTTCTATGCGTGTTCGGTGGAGAGGTCAGCCTCCTGAGGCATCGACCTAGGAGTCCGAGTCCGATATGCGGAGCCGTTACCCACATTTGTTTCCCGACTCGGGTACTTCTTTCTTTTGTCCGTTCGAGGACGAACGGTTGTTTTAGAGGTGGAGATTGTGACGACCCGAAGGGTCATCACTTATTTTATTAATAATTTCGAGCTTCGAGGCCTTGAAAACCTCATTATATGTTGCCTCGATTTACGTGCACGATCCGAGCATGTAGCCGGAAAGATTTTGTGATAGAAAATATGAATTCTATGAGAAATTTGGATAAAAATGATATTAATATTGATATGGTTGACTTCGGTCAACATTTTTGGTAAACGGATCCGGACCGAGATTGGATGGTCCCGGGAGGTCCGTAGGAAAATATGGGACTTGGACATGTGTCCGGAGTCGAATTCTGAGGCCTAGAGCCCAAGTTATGAATTTTTATGTGAAATTGTTTTTGATGCAATTATTAAAGGAAATAAATTAATAGACCTTGGTATCGGGCTCGTATTTTGGTTCCGACGCCCGGTACAAGTCTTAAATATTATATATGTGATTTCTGTAAAGTTTGGTGATATTTGGATGTCGTTTGAGATATTTTGGACCTTGAGTTCCAAGTTAAGAAGTTTTGAAAATCAAAAGTATAAAAATCATGAGTTTGAGGCTCGATTTGATTAAAACGAAGTGATATTGGCGATATGATCGCACGAACAAGTCCATAATGTGTTTTTGAGGTTGTGTACATATTTGGTTTGGAGCCCGGGGGGCTCGGGTAAAGATTTGATAGGCCGTTGGTTAAATTTCTGAATTTTTGCACTGCTGGTTTTTCACCCAGTTGTTGGCTTCGCAAATGCGAAGTATTTTTCGCAATTGCGAAGATGACGGACCAAGGCAGGGTTCGCAAATGCGAACCCTTGATCGCAAATGCGAAGGGCGTCCAGGAAGGCTTGGATTCGCAATTGCGAACATAACCTCGCAAATGCGAGGCCTTCACTGCCAAGCCACGCTTCGCAAATGCGAAGCATTCTTCGCAAATGCGATGCCTTCACTGCTAAGCCATGCTTCGCAAATGCGAAGTCTTCTTCGCAAATGCGAAGGAGCCTTGTTCGCAAATGCGAACATTATGTCGCAAATGCGAACCTCCCAATATGCCTTGGCTTCGCAAATGCGAACAAAAGTTCGCAAATGCGAACTTTCCACCCTTAGCTTATTTTTCAAACTCCAGAAATTGGTCGGGGTTCGCAATTGCGAACCCATGTTCGCAAATGCGAACACAGAGACCTGAAAAACACGAATTTCAGTCATTTCTTCATTTTTCACAAAACCAAAACGCCCATTTGCGACTCTTCAAGGATTTCTTCTACATCAAAACGATTGTAAGTCACTTTTTACTTAATTCTTTCAATTCCTAACATCATTAAACATGTTTTTCATTAGAAATCAAATGTTTTCATGGTAAAATTCTTGTTTTTGTTAGAAAATAGGGTTTTTCATAAATTGGGGAATTGGACCTCGAATTGAGGTCCGATTTTGAAACAAATCATATATATGAACTCGTGGGGGAATGGGTAACCGGATTTTAGTCATAACCCCGAATTCCGACCATGTGGGCCCGGGGTTGAAATTCACTATTCCGGGCAGAATGTTGTAAAAGTTGTATTTGGTCTTAAGAATTAGTTTGTTGAGTAAAATTGATGATATTAAATCAATTGTGTATAGATACGGTTGAATTGGAGCCAAATTGAAAGAAAAGACATATCCACGGATTGAATTGTTCATAAGCACTCGAGGTAAGTGTTTGTTCTATCCTAGCTTGAGGGAATAGGATTATGTGTTATGTGTTATGTGATCGAGTGCGGTGTATGGGCTGTGGTGACGAGCATCCATACATTGGCGTCTAGTATGACCGTGAGTCGTTGGAAAATAATTATTTTGAGATATATTACAGATGAATTGTTATTGTTCTCCCTTGTTGGAACTTGTTGTGAAGATAATTATTGATTGCCCTTGATGGGACGATTTATGAATTGTTGTTTCTTTCTTTGCCCTTAACCGTGATTGTTATTTGGGTGAGGAAGAGAGATAATGCACGAAGGGTGATGCCGTGCCATGTTTATTATTGATTATGCACGAAGGATCATGCCGTGCCATGTTTATTATTGATTATGCACGAAGGATCATGCCGTGCCATGTTTATTATTGATTATGCACGAAGGATCATGCCGTGCCATGTTTATTATTGATTATGCACGAAGGATCATGCCGTGCCCTATTATTGATTACGCACGAAGGATCATGCCGTGCCCTATTATTGAACCATGTACGAAGGATCATGCCGTACTATGGATGTGAGGATGAGAGTAAAAGCACGAAGGGTGATGCCGTGCAAACTGTTTGCTATTCCTTGAATTGATATTATTTGTGTTTACATTACACTTTGTTTTTCCTTGTGAAATTATTAACTGTGGTTAATTGTTGAATTCTTCAAGATATTCCTTATTGTGTTAATACTTGATTATTTCTTGTTATGTTGTAGTACACATATATATATTGAATTGCACAGGTTTATGTGGGTGTCTGGTCCTAGGCTTGTCACTACTTCGCCGGGATAGGCCAGGCACTTACCAGCACATGGGGTCGGTTGTGCTGATGCTACACTTCTGTGCGTTTTTGCACAGGTCCAGGTTACGATCAGGAGCAGCAGCAGCAGTAAATAGATTGCGTGGAAATTGATCACATTTGAGACCGAGGTAGCTTGCAGACGTCCGCAGGCCCGGCGTCTCTTTCTTTATTTATGTTATTAGCTGTAGTCTCTTTGTTTCGAGACAAACAGAATTATGTTATATTTCCTTCAGACTTTTATGTGTAGTATTCCATAGTAGTTCGTGAGTTGGTGACTCCACGTCTTAGGTAGAGGATGTCGGTATGATTTTTACTTTGTATTTAATTATTTCTATCTCGATAAAGTATTCCGCAATTATTTAATTACAATTGTGTTAAAAACAGGATAGTATGAATATAGTGGCTTGCCTAGCTATCACGAGTAGGCGCCATCACGATCCCGATGTTGGGGGAAAATCCGGGTCGTGACACAATCTTTTTTGGATTATGCTTTTAGAAGAACAGGAGAAATGTGTGAAATACCATGTCCATGCGTCAAATGTTGTAACACAACTTTAGGAACCCGTGAGATTGTAGCTGCACATTTGAAAGTATATGGAATAATTCAAAATTATACTTTTTGGTATCATCATGGAGAAGTTTTAGCTGAGCCACAATCCGAATGTGAAGATGAAAATGATGACGATGTAGAGGAGTCTGAGAGTGATGATGAAATCCGAAAAATTTTAAGTGATTTATATCCTAATATTGATGGAGGCACTACGGGCATTGGTTCTGATAACTTCCTTGAAGAAGAACCGAATACTGAAGCAAAAAAATTTTACGGCTTATTGGAGGATTTTGAGCAACCACTATATCAAAATTCTAAATGTTCAAAGCTTTCTACTTTGATTAAATTGCTTCACATAAAAAGTATTGGTCGTTGGAGTAATGAGTCATTTACAATGTTATTGAAAATGTTAAAGGATGAATTATTGCCTGATGGAGCTAACTTGCCAGGTTCATATTATGAGGCAAAGAAGGTAATTCGAGATCTTGGGCTTTCTTACCAAAAGATTGATGCTTGTAAAAACAATTGCATGTTATATATGAAAGAGGATAAACTGCTTGAATCATGCAAAGTTTGTGGGGTGTCCAGATGGAAATTGGATAAACATAGCGGTGAAACAAGGAATAAAAATGGCAAAAAAATAGCATCAAAGACTTTACGCTATTTTCCATTAATGCCTAGGCTTCAGAGGTTGTTCATGTGTTCGAAGACATCTTCTCTAATGACATGGTATCAAGATGAAAGAGTTGATGATGGAACGATGAGGCACCCAGCTGATTCAATGGCTTGGAAGTCTTTTGATGAACTTCATCCCTCATTTGCATCCGAGCCTCGTAATGTTCGACTTGGACTTGCTAGTGATGGGTTTCAGCCATTTCGAAATTCCAAAACCCCATATAGCATTTGGCCTGTGGTACTTATTCCTTATAATTTACCACCTTGGTTGTGTATGAAGCAAGAAAATTTTATTTTGTCAATGCTTATTCCAGGCCCAGATAGTCCTGGAGATGCAATTGATGTTTATCTTCAACCCTTGATAGACGAGTTGAAGGAGCTATGGGAAATTGGAATTGAGACGTTTGATGCATCAACCAAACAGAATTTTAAATTGCACGCTTCATTGTTATGGACCATCAATGACTTTCCAGCATATGGAAATTTATCTGGATGGAGCACAAAAGGAAAATTGGCATGTCCATGTTGTAACAAAGACACTTCCTCAATTAGATTGGCTAACAGTAAGAAGCAATGTTTTATGGGTCATCGACGTTACCTTTCTCTGAATCATAAATGGAGGAATGATAAGCAATCATTTGATGGAACAAAAGAGCAAAGGCTCCCACCAAAAGAGCATTCTGGAATTGAGATACTTAATCAAGTACAAGATCTTGAAAGGCTACGATTAACAAAGGATCCAAAGAAACGAATCAAAATATCACATGATGCTCGAAAGGATAATTGGAATAAGAAGAGTATTTTTTTTGAACTTCCGTATTGGAAATCTCTTTTGTTGCGACATAATTTAGATGTTATGCATATTGAGAAAAACATATGTGATAACATTTTGGGGACTATCATGAATGCCAAAGGAAAGACTAAGGACACAATTAAAACTCGGTTAGATTTACAAGAAATGAAGATTAGGCCGGAATTACACCCAATCAAAAAAGGGGAAAAATACGAAGTTCCAATGGCATGTTACACATTGTCTCTTGAAGAAAAGCACAAGTTATGTCTTTTCTTAAAGAATTTAAAAGTTCCAGATGGATTTTCATCTAATATTTCTCAATGTGTGAATCTGAAAGATCACAAGATTTCTGGCTTAAAGAGTCATGATTGTCATGTTCTACTACAGTACCTGCTTCCACTTGCACTTCGTGGCATGTTATCCAAAGAAGTGTGTGAACCACTTGTTGAGTTATCTTTATTTTTTAATGTCCTTGGATCAAAGGAGTTAAGGAGGGAAGAGCTGGAGCAAATTGGAGCACAAATTCCACTAACTCTTTGCAAGTTAGAAAGAGTATTCCCTCCTTCATTTTTCGATGTCATGGTGCACTTGCCTATTCATTTAGCGAATGAAGCTAAGATTGCTGGGCCTATTCATTACCGGTGGATGTATCCTGTGGAGCGATGGCTATATTTTTTGAAATCTCTTATTGGTAATAGAGCATGTCCAGAAGGGTCTATTGCAGAGGGATACATTGCAACTGAATGCATGACCTTATGTTCAAGGTATCTGCATAAAGTTGATACAAAGTTCAATCGGCCTGGACGAAATTACGATGGTGGTTTAAAGAATTCTACTGGGGGTTTATCTCTATTTTGTCAAGCCTGGAGAAACATTAGGGGCTGGAAAACAAAAGGATCTTGAAGCAAATGAATTGGAGCAGGCACATATATACATATTAAAGAATTGCGATGAAGTTCTACCATATCTCGAGTATGAAAAACTGAATTTATATTATTTTTCTCACTCTATATTTTCTTTAGGATTATTTCTACTTCAGTATGACATTTGTGGTTGATCGAAATTTTGTAGAGAGTTTGCACGAATTCATGTCGATAATCTTCAACACTTGTCCGATGCAGAATGGAACAAACAATTTGTTGAGTGGTTTAAAGATAGGGTGAGTAATAGGTAGAATTTAAACAAAATTTGATGTTGTATTAATTATACTAAAGTGTTCAATTTATCTTGTTGATAGGTCGCACAATTGCATAAAGGAGATAACAGTACGATTATGAAAGATTTACTCTCGCTTTCACGTGGCCCGACCGGATATGTGAGACGTTATAGTGGCTACATTGTTAATGGGTACAGATTTCATGTGGAAGATCATGATAATCAGTTAAAGACTCAAAATTGTGGGGTAGTTGTAGTTGGTGCGACTGATAAAGATAGCGAGAACCTTGATTACTATGGAGTTTTGACTGATATACTTGAATTGCAGTTTGTCCCTGGTAGGCGAGTAATTTTATTTAGATGTAATTGGTTTGATGTGTATGATAAAATAAAAGGAGTTAAACAAGATGAGTACGGATTCATAAGTGTTAATTGGGGGAGATTTTTAAAAACAAATGAGCCTTTTGTATTAGCGGAGCAAGCATCTCAAGTATTTTATGCTAATGACAACTCCAATAAGGGTTGGCGTGTGGTGAGGAAGACGAAACCTCGTGATTCTTATGAGATTGTGCAACAAATAGATGACAATATAATAGATTCAGAAAATTCTTCACAAAATAAACGAAAAAGAACAAATGAGGTAAAAATCTCTTTATGTATTGATATATTAAGTGTTTTACATTCTGGATGCATGATTATTTTGTCAATACATTATTTTTATTATGTCATTCTTATTTTGGTTTCTTCTACTTGTTTTATAGGCCTAACATGAAAAGATCAAAGCTTGAAATGGAGGTTGGATCTACTGTGAAGGCTGCCAAATATGGATTCCTTCCACCAGGTGCTCTAGCAAAGGGCCGAGGACAAGGGCTTAGATCAATGTGCTCTTTAGGGACGTTTGGGAATAAGGTGGAATCTATCCATCACAATGCTTTTCTTACTACTCAAAATATGTTTAAACCTTCTACTGTTGGTCAAGAAATGCGAGTAACGAAGAAAAACTCTCTGGTTCCTGAAAAGGAAGTTACTGAAAAAGAGCAGATGCAAACTAATTTTTCATTGCCTCCATCTACTGATATTTTATTACCTGGATCTACAAAGAAAAACTCATTTATCTCTAGGAATGATCAGATGCAAACTGAGACTCCATTTCCTCTACCCACTGATCAAGTTATGCAAACAGTTGAAACATGTATGCTTTGACAAATCTATGATTATAAATTTACTTGACACATACAATAGTATTAGATATTACTAAGTCGTGCAATGCAGGTTCAGGTACTACTGAAAAGGTTAAAAAAGTTCGAGGAAGGAACAAGTGTAAAGAAGTTGCATCACTTGAAGTTGGGGAAAAGTTGAAAGTGACATTTTACAATAATCGAACTGTTGGAAAGAATAGCAGTCAATTTTCGAGGCACTTGGGAATAATAGTTCGTGATCGTAATATGTGTCCGTTGGGAGTTTCATCATGGGATGATATTAAAGAAGAAAAGTTAAATCACATGTGGGCAGCTATTGAGGTAATATATGTGTCCAATTTATTTATAAGCTACTTGTTGTTCTATCATTTATGAGACTTCGTTCTATGTTTTATCAATTTTGAAGGTATTATCCGTTTTGCTAAAGTGTGTATTATGATATGTTTAATTTATTATAGGATAAATTTGAGAGCGATGACTTAGATATTCATCGCAATCATATTTTGGGATGGATGAAAGAATTGTGGAATAAATGGAGAGGACAATTGCATGCAAAATACGTGAGGGGTAAGCCGATCCAAGAGGCTCTTAAGAATATACCAAACGGGGTAGACAAGAAACAATGGGAGTGGTTGGTAAAAGAACATTATTGTACAAAACGTTTTCAGGCAAAAAGCAACAGGAATGCAGCAAATAGAGCTAAGTTGAAGATGCCTCATCATATTGGTAGCAAGCCTATTAGAGAAATTATTTATCAAAAGGTATTATCATATCTATTATTTTTCCATATATATAAATATTGAGGAGGCATTATTTGACATTTTGACTTTAATGTGAAGGGCGGGAAAGATGGAAATCCACCAGATTTGGCAACTATTTTTTTGAGACTCGCAAGAAGAACAACAAGCTTGTTGAACCAGAGACAATTGTAAAACATGTGTGTTTTATTAATAAACATGTAAGAACTTTTGGTTATCGGTTCTAACAGAAATTTTCTTTATATATTTTGAAGGCTCAAATCAAAGAAGTGGTACAGTCTGAACCATCTCTTCCTAACATAGATATAGTAGAAAAATGCTTTGGACCTCAAACTCGTAGTCATGTATTTGGCTTTGGGGGTGGAGTAAAAGCAAAGGACATGAAAGATGGTGGTTCTTCAAAGGCTAAATTAAAATCTGAGTTACGTTCAGCTCTAGAGCAAAACCGATCATTGCAGGATCGATTGTCTACTGTAGAAGATGAGTTGAAAGAACTGAAGGAACTAAAAGAATTTTTCTTAAGTCAACACTCTAATGTCCAGCCTCCGGTGGCTCAACACACTAATGTTCAGCCTTCGGAATCACCATATCAGGAGAATGACCATTGATGAATATACCAAGTTAGTAACAGCTTACTCATTTCGATTATTTTTTAGTTAATAAATATTTGAATACAGTATTGATGCAATTAGTAAAACTCTGCTGCAACTCGTGTGTTACTTGTCTTAAAATATGTATTTTGTTTGCAACTAATACTGAGATTGCTGCAACTAGTCTCAACTATACTGTTAGAACTTGTAAGACTACTCTCAATGGGTGAACATCTTATAATTAGACTGCTGCAACTAGTATAAAGTACTTAAAGTGTTAGTAAGTTTTATGCTACTATAATAGCTAAAAACAACTTTTTAAAACTGAAAAATCTCCCAGTAATATTCTATTTAACTAGTTGATCAATGAGTATGGTATAGTTACTAATATGGTATTGCATTGAAAAGCGGAGTGGAGAATAATAAGGGAAATGCTGATGGTCTATCTACTGGTTTTGTTTCTTGTTAACAATGAGTATGGTTTTATTTCTTATTAACACATCTCTTCTGAATTTAATTTGATGCTTCTAAGGCAAGAGTAAAACTTTAGTTGTTCTGTATTTCATTAATATTCGATGTATGAATCTTTGAATTTAGATCTTGAAGGATCCGACCTCTAGATTCGCACACGTGTCGAACACCTGCACCTTGGCTAAGCAACTAAGAGTAAAATGACTAAAATGTATACTCTTGGTCATTGGTTACATATTAGAGCAATTTGTACAGCATTTATATTTGTATCTTTACCAAGAACTCCAAATATTTTCTGTTTCTGTCTTGGTGCATTACTTTTGACTCTTGCTCGATGCTCACTTCTTGATTGAGGATTCATTTCCTTCGTATAGTTTAAAATACTGAAAGATAATTAAAGGTGTTGACTCTCTTAGTTTTGGCTCTGGCTTTGATTATGTATGCTCTTGCTCGTTGTTGTGTTGTATAGAATATGATCATTTTTTTTTGAATTTGGACTTTACATTCCTAGATTTTTATAAAGTACATATAAGCTATATTGTCCAGATGTTTAACTTGAAACTAAATTTGTAGTTCTTGGTAGAGGATTAACCCTTTAGGTTTTCGTAAATGACATGACGGTTATATAATTAACACATAGTTTTTTTAATTCGTTTTTGTTTATATTTATGCAGCCTCGTTTATATTGCTAGAGGTTTTATTTTTGAAGTGTATATATATTACACTTGGTGAATTTGGACACTTTTTCAGGTAAAAGGTTAAATTATTATTAAAGTGAAATTGTCAAAATTATTTAATACAGTTTTCTAGTGATATTTACAATCTTATTAATAGAATTTTTTTGAATATTTTTACAGGTATTTGTGGCTAAAGTTTACAATCAAGATGTGGGTTTTGAAGATATGCAAGTTGGCTTTTACTTTTCTAGAAATGTTGGACAGAATATTATATTAAGTGTAGGGATGTTAACTAGATATTTTGCAGGAGGGGTCCAAAAAATATTCGACCATATATAGTTGTGTAGTGCCTCTCACACTTTTTGTCCTTAATTATTATATATGAAACCATATCTATCATTATATTATATTTTTGTGAGTATATATATATATATATATATATATATATATATATATATATATATGTGTGTGTGTGTGTGTGTGTGTGTGTGTGTGTGTGTGTGATTTTAGAATTTATAAAAAATTAGAATTTAGGACCACCCATGCTTGGTCCTTAATAAGATTAATGACCGGATCTTCTTTTCTTTAAAGCGCTTTAGGACGGGTAAACTCGTCCCTAAATGCTTAAAGGAACTAAATACTACAACGATAATGATTCGCAGTAAAGACCATATTTCTGGTCCCTGAAATTATTTAAGGACCATATTACAACCAGTCGTTAATATCTTTCAAGGACCAGTATTAGTCTGGTCGCCAAACATATTTAGGGACCAGATGTCACACCCATCGTTAATAGCCTCTAACGACAGAGGATCTAGCGACCGGTGACGACCAGTTTTAACTGGTCGCTAAATGTATTCTAGGACCAGAATTAGGCTTTTAGGGACCATTTTTACGGTCTCTAGAAGTCATTTTTCTTGTAGTGATGGTTGAATAGGACCGTCGATTCATTTGATCAAATGGTCCAAAATAATGATTGTTTAATAAATAAAACGACACCGCCTATGTGAATTGATCTGAACCATTGGCAACATCAATCCAAGGGTCCAAATTAAATGACTACTTAATTGGAACGACATCGTACTTGAGCTAATGAAATCTGAACTGTTGGTTCATTCAATCCAATGGTTCCAGATCATCCAATGTTTTTAAATAAATAAAACGTTACATATCTATTCATTTCAAACCCTCATCTCTAACCTTGAAATCCTAGCCACCCTAATACCCTCTCCACCATCGTGGGAAACCTACTGGCGGTGGTTCACCTCCACCTTTGCTCAGGCCGCCATGAACACCCCTTGGCCAATTTCTCCTCCTCTTTCACCATATCCCATCGATTTCCCCAGTAAACCCCTGAAAACCCTCAAATAAACCAAAAGGTGTCGCCCTAACCCTACTCCGGCGATCACCACTTATGAACCAAGGTCCATCATGAACACCCCAGGACCACCTCATCTTCCTCTTTAACCCAACCTAGGTGGTTTATCTCGAATAAGCCTCAAACCCCTCGAAAATTGAAAAATATGTTGCCAGAACCCTACTCCAACGAACACCCCTAGTCCAAAACCACTCTGTTAAACCGAGTATCCCTATTCCCAAGAGTCTTTTTCACAAGAGACTCGAGGAGTCTTCCTGAAGAAATAAAAAATCCAAGAAATGACTCCTGAACATACGATGTTATGAATAATCAATAAAAGTGAAGAAAAATGAAGAAAAAGAAAATATAAGAAAGAAAGAAATAAAAGTAGAAACAAGAATCGAAAAGCTAAGTGTTCTAATCCTGGGTTTTCTATTGCATGTCTCCTTTCATTCCTGATTTTTCTATTTTTTCTATCACATTCCTATTTTTCTTCTGATCTTGCTTAGTTATGAATAGCATGCCTGTAACCTCGTGGCTTTTCTGATCTTTGCTACTTGTGAATCACATGGCTATAGTGTTTCTTCTATGATAAAGTTCTTAATCAAAAAATCGCGTGTTTGTTGTTCATACCATACTTAAATTCCTAGGGTTTTACTGGATTAATTGGTAATTAAGTATTCTGTTGATTAGATTCTACCTCTGATTAATTTGTTCCCTTGAATCTCGTTGATTGAGTACTTAGATCTAATTTGATTATATCTCTAGAACTCTCTATTGTTGGCTATTTTTGTAAGTCGATTTTGACTTTGACTTTTTAATTTCTGATTGATAAAAATGTTTAAAAAGGTAAATAAAAGGAAAACACATAGCTAATTGAGGGAAGGTTAATTGGTATGTTGTAAATAACCTAAGGGATTAAGGGTATAAGTGATAATGCTGCTTGGTTCGTGGGTAAATGGGTATTCTGGGCTCAATAAAAGGGTAAATAGGTAGAAATTGAAAGCAAGTGAGGGTAATATCGACAATTAAAGGTATTAAAATAATGTACATGCCACTAGAACCTTCTACCATGGGTTCTAGTGCATTTACGATTAAACTAGGTATATTATTCTGAAAATAATTCATAAGATAAAGGGTGGGAAATTAGAATATTAATTTTAAAATTTTCTCCCATTATGTTCTATAAATAGGCCTCATTAGGCCACATTTAATAAGTTTTGGCATGTTTGGAAATTCAGAAAGTTTTGAAGTTCTCGTGGTCCGAAAAGTTCTAAAAAAGTTTTGAAGTTTGAATAATACTGGTACTGTTCTATTGGTTATTGATTCGAGTTCAAGTGAAAATCTCTTGAGTTCTTGTGTTTCATCTAATGTTTTGTGCTGATATTGATTGATAAAGTTGTTTGCTCTATGGTTTTCCTTGCGAAATTGTTTGGTTATTAACTTTTGGTATCGAATCTAGTTACTGTGTATTGCTGTGAATCTACTGGTTATTGCTTGCTGAAGTCCTGTCATTATTGATCTTCTTCCTCTGTTTGCCTAGACTCATCAAAGCTTATTTCACCTTTTTCCAGGTACACTTCTAAATTCGAAGATGTAATTACAAATTTGAAGATATGAAATTGCTGAACTTGTTTTACTAGTTTCAGATTCTGTTTATTTCATAGATGTAGAACTACATAGACTCATCTGTATTCATACGAGATATTATATATATATATATATATATATATATATATATATATATATATATATATATATATATATATATATATATATATATATATATATATAGGATTGTGGACTGTATGGAATGTGGACTTGAACTGATAATTCCTTTAAGTACTTTAGTTTAGATATCACGTAGAAATCGCATGAAGTAGATCAATAGAAAACAAATCACGTAGATTATAGATTAGAAAATTTGTTAAAGCCTATTTCATTGAGATTTTCAAATCTTCATTTGTTATTAAACCAGGAAGTGTAATACAAATAATTGAAAAAATGCATTTATTAGCTTAAATTCTTTATGAACAGTTATTGATTTGAAAAGTATCAGTTATTTAAAATTTAAATTTCGTTCTTCTCGATTTCGTTAATAATCTGGGCCTGATCTGACAAAAAGGCCCAGATTCAGTAGCCATAACCTCTATGCTCATATGAGTAAACCAGTATACACGAACTAGGCTAAGATGAGCCCTGTGCACAGCTGTGCGTTACCCTTTGCTGGCCTGATTTCAAGGCCCAAATCACATAAAGACTGAATGTAAATGGAATATTAATACAAACAATAACTAGACAGCATTAGTCATTATTGCAAAAATAATAGTAGAAAATGTAGTACACTATAGACTTGACATTTAAAAATAAATGAGATGAGCCTCGTTAGAGAACAAAAATGCACGGGGCCCTCAATTAATTATTATAAAACCCTTAGATTCGGAAGGACCGTTTAGTGAATTTTGCGGTTTTTTCCAAAGTAAAAAGACGTAATATTTTAGGCGCGATTTTTATATACATTCTCAGGTACGGGTGCACATTTATGTGACCCAAATCATACTCTCAACAAAGTCAAAATGTATTTAAACCCACATGCGTACTGGTACGGTGTGGTTAAAAAATATATTTTCACGACGTAGCAATTCTTTAAAATTGATAAAGCGGAATATTAATAATGCACATAAACTGGAATATTTAAAGAAATCAGATAAAAGCAAATATAACAGTTGAGCGACCGTGCTTGAACCACAGAATTCGGGACTGCCTAACAACTTCTCCCGGATTAAATGAATTTCTTATCCGAATTTCTAGTTCACAGACTATAATAGAGTCAAACGTTCCTCGATTTAGGATTAAACGGTGACTTGGGACACCATTATATTCTCAAGTGGCGACTCTGAAAATTTAAATAAATAATCCCGTTCCGACCGTCCTTAAATTAGAAAAACTCCTTTCCCTTCTTTATTATATCCCTTCCCCGGGTGTAGTAAAATAAGTGGGGCTTTCTTGTAAGAAAAAAGGAGGTGTGATACGTCTTATAGCATTTTAGATTTTAATTCCGTTTAGTATTTAATTACATTAACTAAATGCATTATCAAACAAAATTCACAAAAAAATACAATGGTCATTTTTATATTTTTAGGTTTTAGCATTAAATTGATAATTTCCTTTTATTATTATTATGTTAATTAATTATCTAAATATTAGAAAATAGTAAGTAGGTCAATTTTACAAAATTAGGATTGATTTGGGAATTTTAAGTGGCTATATTTGGAAATGAATCATTTTAATTATTTAGAAGAAAATAAAATAAGAAGGTTGTTTGGCTTTGTTTCGAATTGGGCCAAAAAATAATTTCAGTGGCTCAAGTATTCCCATAAGTCTCGCCCAGCCAAATTCCAATCTGGTCCAACCCTACTACTAAAACCAAACGACCCTCTTTCACCCTTTTAAATCCCATTCATTGATTCCATATGATCCTACAATCTGGAACTCACTCACCCCATATCATATATCCGTCTGAGACTATAACATACCCCATCCCAAAAAGCCCATTCTCTCATTTTTCTCATTTATTCCAAATCCTCTTAAAACCCTAGCCGCCCCAAATTCCTCCTCTGGTGGTTACCACCCCAATCCCCCCTCCTCCCAAATTAATACTCTATTGTCACGACCTTAGCCATGAATTTGATCGTGATGGCGCCTTCATGAAGATAAGGCTAGACAGTCTAAGACATTTTTTCCTTTTAAGGAGTTAATTAACTTAAAGATCGCGGAAATAAATATAACACAGTGGAAAAGTATTCCGACACAGCCCTAACCAGGGTGTCATAAGTCACGAACGTCTAAAATACTAAGTCCTCAAATGTAACTATAAAGTCTCAAAATATTGAAATATAAAATGAAGACATAGATAGAGAGGATCTCCAGGGTGCAAACACCAGCAGCTACCTAAAGACTCCTCGAAGATCCGCCTGAAGTTGGAATGAATCAGCACTCGGGAGTGGATCCTACTACGCCTGAATTTGCAAACACGGTGCAGAGAGTAATATGACTACTCCGACCTAGTGAGTAATAAACATAAATAATGGGTGAAGGTAAGAAAATACGTAAAAAGACAAGGCACTCAATATCGAAGTAGTAAAATCACTTAAAATACTAAATCGGTGAAGTATCAAGTAAAATCCTTTTTTCAACAAGTAAAACAAGTAATTTGAGTGGTAAATAACAAATAGAAATTTGCCCCTTGAGCACAATATTAACAAACCCGCCCAATCAACAACTCAGAATAGTACCAGCCCTTGGGGCTCAATCTCACATCACATTAGGTACCGCATTAACTCCAGTGTACAGACTTCGGAGGGGCCTCTTATGGCCCAAATGCAATATCAAGCCATCTCGTGGCGTATATATATATCTCATGCCCTTTGACTCATATTGGTACTAGTGTACCCTCACAACTAGGCCATCCGCCTCACTCAGTCCGAAAATCATCTCAAGCCCCTCGGGCAATAGTAAAACAGTATGTCTCAGCCCGAAACATCATTTAGAATATCATTTAAGTGTAGAAACTAAGTAAAATGACTAAGTAGTAAAATTAGTGGAAAAACAACGGAACTGAGTTCTAGTAATAAGCCAAAACAGTGAGAAAATGGTTATAAAAATCCCAGAATGATCCAAATAGTTGGCACGAAGGCCAAATATGGCATTTAGCCCAAATCATGATGATAACAAATACGTTTCAGTTAAATACATGGTAAAATCATCAGTTGGGACTGACCAAGTCACAATCCCCGATAGTGCAAGACCCCAAGCTCGTCATGAAGCTTGTGTCCTACCTTAATATAGCACCACGATGTGCAAACCCATAGTTTCAAACCTTCAAGACATCATTTACAATCGTTACTCACCTCAAACCGACCAAATCTCTAACTAGCAATGTATTTGCCCCTCGAATCGGGCTTCACGTGGGTCGAATCTATCCAAAATCAGAACAAATACGTCACAATATGCTAACAGAACAAAGCTCAAGAAAAAACAATTGAAAAATATCAAAAGTTCCAAAATTAGCAAAACCCGAGCTCCGAGCCCACTTCTCGAAACTTAGAAATTTAAACATCAATGGGTTCCTGATCTTGTCACGAGTTAATACATATCAAAAGTTCTCAATCTGACCCAAAATGATCCCCAATCAAAGATTCAAAATCCCAATCCCTAGTTTCTTCCATTTTTAGCTTAAGTTTCCATGAATTTCTAGGTAGATTTCACTATAGAATCGAGTTTTAGGTCCGAAAATCTTACCTCCAAATGTTTCTCCTTGAATTCCTCTTTTATTTCTTTCAAAAAGCTCTGAATATGATCAACAATGGGGGAAATGACCCCAAAAATCTCGGATGATATGACTTAAAACATTTTGCCTAGCTCTTCCCGTTCCTTCATCGCAATCGCGGCACTAGCCACGCGATCACGAAGCACAAATATTCAAGACCTCAAAAATACATTACACGAATGTGATGCTTCAGCTTTCTTCACTTACACGAACGTGATCTCCCCCATGTGAACGCGATGTACAAAGACCCTTGGACCCTTCTGACCCCACTCCTTATACGCGATCGCGAACAACTTCATGCGAATGTGAAGTATAGGATCCCAGCCTTTCGCGAACTCAAATCCTCTCACACAAACACGAAGGCTTAACTCTGGCCATCCTCAATTTCTTCTACGCGACAGCGACACAACCTACACGATCGCGAAAGCTTAAATCTTTGCAACAGCAGAACTGAAGAATATGCAACTTTCAAATTCCAAAAATGGTTTTATTGACCACCGGAAACTCACTCAAGGCCTCCGGGACCTCAACCAAAAGTACCAACACATCTTAAAACCTAATTCAAACTTGTTCCAATCATCAAAACACTTCAAAATATAAAATCCACCAATTCGTATTGATTTCAAGCCTAAGTATTTTAAAAACTTCCGAAATATGCATTTGATAAAAAATACAACAAAACCATATCCTAATGACCTAAAATTTTGCACATATATCCCAAATGACACAATGAAGCAACCGGGTTAACAAAATTTCTTACCCTCTCTTTTAGTTTTT
This sequence comes from Nicotiana noctiflora, assembly GCA_032618575.1. Lineage (NCBI taxonomy): Eukaryota > Viridiplantae > Streptophyta > Magnoliopsida > Solanales > Solanaceae > Nicotiana > Nicotiana noctiflora. Next base: position 554,707 of record JASVEL010004914.1, read on the forward strand.
GTGGAATTGAATAAATAATAATTCCAAGTGGTGTATCTAATTAAATAAATAATCACATTTCGAATAATGTCACATTAATTGAAAAATATCCCTATTCCTCAAAAAAATAAGTTGTGAAAGCTCTGGCGACTCTGCTAGGGATCGAACCCAGAATATCTGGTTCATGGTTCAGGGTTCGAGATTAGATGATTGGTATACTTGGCTTTTTTTGTGATTATCCGATATTATATGTTTGAACCTAATATGCTAAATGTAGATTTTTTTCTTTGACATTACTTGAACTGTATATAAAACTGTTACGACACCTTTCTTCTTGCTGAGTCTTCTAAATCTTCTAGGAAGCGTGAACTTTTTTGGCTTCTTTTTTTTTGAATCATACCCTTAATTTTAGAATGAGGATCGAACAAGTAGAAAACCCGGTAAAGCTTCGGTATTTCGCTAAGATAAGCTAGGTCTAGAACAACACATCTCAGGATTTAAATCTAGAAAAACATGACGTCATGCCAGATCTCTAGTAGAAACGTTTGTTTACATCACATGCATTTGACTTTGGAGACTCAACTCAAGGGTTGGGTCCGTCTAAGACAAGTGTACCCAATATAAAAGGCCATCGTGATGCATTTTTGCATTCTACTTGTACATATGTCTTGTTTCGACCTGCATGTTGACCGGTTGCTAGAATAAGAAAAGAAAAACCAAGAGTGAGGGAATAGTGAGAAATTTACCTGGTTCCTGAAATCGAGGTATTCGAAAATCCCAAAACTTTGCCAAAATTTTTTAACAAAAAAGAAAAAGAAAAGTCATTTCAAACAAGTCTAATGTTTTAAAGAAGGCTCCAAATTCCCATTCTTAGGTACATTCTATTTTAGTTGAAAATTTAGACAATAGGTTTATTCTTGTTGGTTCTGTTAGGAATGTGGAAATGGCTGAGTCAAAAAGAAGAGGTGCTAAGAATAAAAGTGAAAACAAAAAGGAGAGTAAGGGTATGAGTGGTGATCTGAGTGGAAAATAGAAAGAAGTGGTTGATTTTTCACCCACTTCTGTAATGGTCAGACCGCCTATATGTGGGGCTGAACATGAAACTGTGGAAAAGAGTATCAAAAAGATAGGGGGAAGTGGTTCAGGGGAGGATGCTGGAGGGTTAGTGAATCTTAGTTCACAAGTAGATGAACTTGGTTCATCTATTGAGGAGACCCTAGCAGACCTTCAGAAGAAAGTTGGTGCAAGCTATGATCCAAAGAAAAGAAGAACCCCAACACTAAAAGCCCCCATCACTGAAAAAACTTCCAATAAAAGAAAGGCTTCTTCTCCAACAACTGCTGATATTTCTATACAATATGTAAGGTCCACAATGAGTAAGTTGAAGCAGAGTGAAGAGGAGTTAGAAAAAGCTATGGCTGAAAGCAAAAAAAAAAAAAAGAGAATTGACAAAGGTAAAGCTAAGGTTGTAGAGCCTACTGATGCGGTTAATATGGATGAGATGGAACAGGCCCATCAAGAAGAACACACAATTGTGGAGGTTCAGACCCCAAGCCTAAAAAGACCAGCAATTCTTTCAAGATGTCTTTATCTGTGTCTAAGACTGCTTAACCTTTATTGGCCAAGAGGACAAGGTTTGCTGTTAAAAACAAGCAAGTTAGAATCACTAAGGATGAGGAATAGAGTGGTGAAAGAAAAGAGTGTATCTGATGATGAACAAAACAAGATGGCCAATTTTGGGAAAAGAAAAATATTGAAGGGGAGACTTCTAAAGGATTTGGTCGAACCAAAGATGATTCAATTGGTTGATGCTCTAACTGCTTAGGGCTGGAAGGACATGGTCCTTTAGTTGGATGGTAGGCTAGCAAGGAATAAAGTCATTGAGTTCATGGCCAATGTAGAGGTCAAGGATGGCAGAGTTAACACCCAGGTAAAAGGGGTTCAAGTGACACCTTTGATGCAAAGGAGCTAGGTGAGATCCTTGACATCCCTTTTGAAGGGTATAATGACTATACAAGGCAAATATGACCATGTTTGGACTCCCTTCGTACTACCCTTGCAATCACTAGTAAATTTTATGATGTTGTAGAAGTGAATGAGGCCAAGGCTATGCAGAACAGTGAAATGAAGCCATGCCACAAAGTCTTGTTTGAATTTGTCAACAAGTGCTTGCTTCCTAGGCAGGAAAGAAGACACACTGCTAACTATTTGGATTTGGTTCTGATGGAATGTCTTGAAAGCGGAAGGCTGATCAATTGGCCTGTGTATATTGTCAAGCTATTGCAAATGGTGATCAATGGCTCCAAGGCACATGCCATGCCTTATGGGTTTATTCTAACTATTGTGCTTGATCGCTTCAAGATGCCATTGAAGAAGTGGGAAATGGCGACAAAAAATGATCATTTTGGAATCAACACTTTGATTACTTCTGACTATGAGGTCACTGCCATTTCCAATGAACCTGGTTCATCCAAGAAGAAACCTATAAATAGCAAAGTCAGAGCTCTAGTGTAGGGTATTGGTGCAAAGCATGCTAGGATAGCTAGGCTGAAGGCTCGTTTAACATAGGTTTACTTAGAGAGAAATACTCTCAGAACTGAGCTCACAAAGGACAAGAAGAAGAATGGTGGCATTTTCAAGACATGTTGCACCTTCTCTAATCCAAAACCTAACTCTCTAGTTCTTACAAGCCTTAAGTTATTTAGCCTTCAGTTCCCGAACCTTATATAGACCTTTCAGTAACCCGGATTAAGGATTTTTCTTGTTTTGGTCATGTTTTGACTATTTTTGTTTCATTTTGAGGATTGTGGAGGAATCATATTTTCTATCAATGAATTTTATTGTTTTCTCTCTTGATTGATTATTTATATTTCCTTGATAGTTTGAATATGTTTGGTTGATTAATGATGATTAGTCTATGATTGTACTTGTAGTTTCCCTAGTGGCCATGAGTAATTGATTAAAATTTGGGAATCACACTTTGTTTATGCAACTTTTGATGATACCAAAAGGGGGAAGAGATATTGTGCTTTACATTCTGAATAAGTGATGTTTATAACCTAATAAACCTAGTCCTTTATGATAAGTGAAAAAAAAATTCTAACTTTGTATTGATGTTTGAGCTGAGTTCTGACAGGTCCTAAGTGAGTGAAAAGCACAGAGTTTGTCATCATCAAAAAGAGGGAATTTATTGGCCCAAGTAAATGTGAGTTTTGAATACCGATAAAGAAACTCAGACATGGACTAGTTCCATCCTAGTGAACCACAAATATGGCCAAGTCAAGCATGTGAGATATATGTGAAGGAGATAAACCTTACTTACCAGAAATGATATCTCCTGATCCTAATCGAAAAGGCTGCATATTGGATAAGGAGAAAGACGCCTTACACAAAGAGAACACTATTTAAGAGATTGATAGAGTTACATGATGATACCAACTAGAACTCTTCCACCAAGGAAGAGTAACATCAGTATTCTAGTAAATCTCTACTTACTAACTCCATAAATATCAATGTTGTTCTTTTTTACAGGTAACGCACATAAGCAGAAGTTAAATGTGAATTGAGAGCGAAATAGCAAGGCAAGTTCGCAAGCAATTTATGTGTAATTCAAGCAGGCAAACCTGAAGCTACTTGAACTAGATAGAATAATCAGTTCCAAATGTCTATCTTTTATTCTAATTCAATTGTAGTAGGTGATTTTATATTGTACCTTTCAACTTTATCTAGAAGCAACTGTATTAGGTACTCAGAGTCTTTCAAGTTAGAGTTAACTTGAAGTTGTCACAACAGTTGAGGTTGTATGCTACATCGGGATTAGAGTTAATCCTAGGTTTACAAAAGAGTTTGTGTAAATGCAGTTTTTGGCTCAATGATTTTAGTGGAGAGTTTTGGGAAATCCTGCTGGAAAGTAGGTCGAGGTTTTTTCCCCTTTTGAGCTAGGTATTTTTCACGTAAAATCTCTGTATCCTTTAATTTCTTTATTTATAATTCCGCAACAGTAGTAGTTGGAATACATAGAAGAACCAGATCCTTCTATAATCAGGTTAAATAAAAAAATTGGGCACCATACAAATTACACTCTCTTATGTGGTATTGAAGTATAGAACATCACAATACCAAAGTTATGAGGACATACATTTTGTACATAACATTATGGTAAAAATTGGAATCAAGAAAGTGCAAAATATGATGGTGGAATAATTAAAAAGTGGACGAGCGAAATTGAGGAAGAAACGATATGTATGTGATGGCAGATTTGTTGTCTCCGTTTTTACTTTTCTTTTTTCTTTCTGGATCCTGATGAATAGTTACTATAACGTCTTAGGATAAAGTATTGTAAAAAGCTTCAAATGATCAACACCATCGCTTTCAAAAGAATGTTACAACAACATCAGCCATAGCAAAAGGGCTGACTTAATAGATTGGGGCCTAAAACCAAATATTATTTAGAATCTATTAAGTTTTTTTTGTAACATATGTGTGGTCGATTTAAAAAAAAATCATAGAAATTTGTATGGCTAAAAATTATCTCATTAAAAGCATAAAGAAAAATTTAAAGTGGATGAACTATTACCAAATATAGAAAGGTGTTATTCTTTTTTATGAGTAATTAAAAAGGAAAGAATGTCACAAAAATTAGAATAAAATAAGTATATTAGTTTAGATAGAAGTTCAAGGTCGACCAAACCCACACCATAATAGGAGCAATCTTTTAAAAAAATAAAAGGTATTCAACTAAATCACAAATACAAATTAGTCAATATTCCAAAGGAATAGTACTTTTAACGATAATTGCTTATTATCGTTTTCAGTGTTTCTATTCAAATATATAATGCTTATTTATAAAAGGAGTTAGTTTCCACATCTAGAAATATTTTCCATATTTAGAACTTATGAACTAAGAATTTACAATCAGTTAACCTAAACGTGCTTATAATAAGAATAAAGAAAAGAGAATAACCTAAGTCCCTAACGAATTTTCAAACCCTATACTGTTATAGTTGCGGCAAAACCCAGTCCAACTCAAACACAAATGTCTATTACACTTGTTATTTATTCCATTGTCCCTCTAGTCTTCGTCGGTCATAACCAAGTACACAATGGAAGAGAACAAGGTAGTTGCCATTAGTAATAAATCATATATTCCCCAAGAGATTGTGTTTGATATTCTCATTAGGGTTTACGCCAAGTCTTTACTACGTTTTAGGTGCGTCTCAAAATCCTTTCGCTCACTTTTATCACAACCTTTATTCATGGAAGCACATCAAAAAGCTTGTTCCATGTCTCAACTCATTTTGAGTTTTCCAGCTTCGACTTGTAAAGCTATTATCTATAAGTTAGTCCAGAAAATAGAAGATGGTCAATTCCAAGCTTTACCCTGCCAATACTTGAATGAACCATCTTTCGCTAAGCTTGACTCTCTGGAATCTATCAACGGCTTAGTTTGCCTATGGAACGACGATGAAGATGTTGCAATTTGCAATCCTTTCACAAAACAACATGTCTTTCTTCCTAAGTCCACTATAAAATTTCGTAGTTGGACTACATATATTCGATGCTCCTTAGGTTTTGATCCCACGACCAAGAAACATAAAGTTTTGAAGGCATACTTTTCGGATGAAAAGGGAAATTATAAAGTAAGACATTGGATTTTCACTATCGGCATAGATAAATCATGGAGAAAAATTCATGGTTGGGATAACTTTTTTCCTGATAAGAACAATTGTGTTTATATTAACGGGGTCATTTATTTCGTAAATGTATATACATTAGGACGTGAGATAGCTGCATTCGACGTTGGAGATGAAATTTTTAGAATGATCGCATTCCCTCGTGGAGTATCGTCGAGCAATCGACATTGTTCACCAACAATAGTAGATATAAAGGGAGAAGTTGCACTTATAGATCATACAACTTTTCGAGACGATAGTGGCAAGATTTTTATGTATATTCTCACTTCCATTGAATGTACGCAGACATGGGTGAAGCATACAATTGAGCTATCATCACAGTTCAAGCATTTAGTAAATACATGTGGTAAATTGTTATTTACTTCCAGCCCTGAGGGAAACATTGTATTGATTCCATGTACCAGGTATTTGAACATGTTGATCTTTGACATTGTAAAGAAACAATGGGAAATATTTGAGATAAGTGGAGTTTATGGTCCATGGTTTGAGGAGCGGAATAGTTTTGTGCGATGCCTTGTGGAGAGTGTTAGCTCAGTAGTTTGATTGTATATTTACTTCTTTTTTTTTCTTCTAATAATTGTTCACTTTAGGATTTGTTTGTTAACATAAGGATTTGAGTAACAACATGTACCTGGTTTTACTTTTGCTAATAATATTGCTCTTCCTACGAGTTATTTTTTTGGAAGTAAACATTACAGCTTAGAATAGGCACTACAACATTATGTATCTTTAGCTACAGATTCATAGCTATGAACTTAAAAAATGTGGCTATTATCGAGTATTAGCCACAAAAGATATAGTTTGGTAGTGTATGGGGCCAAATATGACTTGATCGTAGGGCGCCGAACGCAGCTCTCCCCATGTTCTCAAAACGATAAGGGTACGACCCCTCCCCTACGTCTCCTACAGCGAGGGTGCAGTGTAGATGTAAGGATACAAACGATGACGTTTATATTTAGACGTTCCTTCTGAAACGGCGTCAAGTACCACACGTCACATTATAGTTTTAGTATGGAGGCCTTACCTCTATATAAAGGGAGGCTTTCCTGTTGTAATGGACCATGTGTTATTATCTTATAATATAATTTCTCTCATTCTCTCACTATCGTTCTCTCTTAACTGTGATAAGCAGTTATCTTTAAAAGTCCTTCATTCTTGCAAGTATCTCTATATTATAATTATACCGATCCCATATTTAGGTTTATTATATTTGATTACAATTTACCCCTCTCATATCTTTTGATTGTTTCTAGCTTATAAAGTAACCGATAACTTTTGAGCAAAACAATTTGGCGCCGTCTGTGAGGATTTCGAGAATCAAAATCATAGTATCCACCTAAAGATTAGCCAACCATCTCCTCTATATCACGCGAAAACCAAAAATGGCCGAAAACATCATGAGATCCAAAGCAATAATAGGGTCACAACCAATCTTCTTGGCTCTCTCAATGAGGTCGGCCATGACGCTGTCACCAACACAACCCCCGGCACTGCACCAAAAGCAGAACCCCCCCCCCCCCCTCCCGAAGATCCGTCGACCTTGCATGACAAAGGAGCTTCCACATCCGCTGCAAAAAAGGCACCCTCGGTGGTCAGGAAATTGCTGGAAGAGTGGGTAACAAGCACCCTGAGTGGCTTAGTCAAAAAAACCACCACAAGGTAATGTCAAACCAATATCAACGACGAGTATCGCCATTACTGTGGACGAACAAGAAGAGACACGAGTAAATAACCAACCCGTCAAAACACAAACCCATGATGACACGATGACCGCCATCCTGAGGAAGATGGAAGAAATGGAGAGCGAAAAGAGGGTCGACAAAATTCCCGAAGCCCCTAAGTTGTTACCAAAACGCAACATGGGGAGGTTCGTAGAGCAACCATACTCCGAAGAAGCTGCCCCCTACCCGGAAAACTTTCAGGATGCCTCCTTACTTAAGGGTACACGCTGGGACCACTGATCCCGAGGATCATCTCATTCTTTATGTTACCGCCGTAAAAGGTAACGACGTATCAAAAGAGCAGCTACCATCAGTGCTGCTGAAAAAATTTGGCGAGAGGCTAACTGGAGTGGTCGTGACATGGTATTCTCAACTGCCCGCCAAGGCATTATCAACATTAAAAAAAATGGCGGATAAGTTCGTCACCGCCCATGCGTGTGCGAAGAAGGCAGAGGCAAGGGTCAACAACCTCTTCGCCATCATGCAAACCACAGGTGAAGAGCTCATGGACTTCCTCGCCAAATTCAACAGGGTAAGAATGAGCCTACCAAACGTGTCGGAAGGGATGGCAGTCACTGTCACACCTCCCTATTTTACTACCCCGCACATGCGTAAGGTGTATAAATACACTTGTAGGGTATACCCCGACGCTCAATTACCCGAGACGGATAAAATAACGTAAGGGAAGGAGTTTTTCCAATTTAAGGACAATCGGTTCGGGATTTATTAGAGATTAATCAGAGTTGCCACTTGGGAATGACAATGGTGTCCCAAGTCACCGGTTAATCCCGAATCCGAGGAATTTTGACTCTTTGAAATGTATGCGAAGCAGAGGTCCGGATAAGGAACTCTGTTAACCCGGGAGAAGGTGTTAGGCACTCCCGGATTCCGTGGTTTTAGCACGGTCGCCCCACTGTCGTTTTTGACTTTTCTTTGACTCAATTATAGATTTTAATAACACAATATGCTTTACGCTTAAATATTATTTTTAAGGAGTTTGCGGTATCGCGAAAACACGCCTCGAGTCATACCGCAACCAGTACGCCTATGACTTTCGGTGTATTTCGGCTTTACCGAGATTTGGATTTGAGTCGCACCAAGTGCACACTCATTCATAGGAAGGTATATTAAAATCGTGCCCTAAAGTAACGTCTATCGGCTTTTAAATCTTCCGGGAGAAGCTATGGAATTAACTATTAGCTTTCCCGAGTCTATTTGTGTTTATATCATTACTAAATGGGGGCCCCGGTGTTATTCGGGCGAGGCTCGTCCCAGATTAATTTATTAAGTTCGGTCCTATTTCGTTTAACTACATTTGCTATTCATTGTTTTTGCCTTAGTCGTGTGCTATTACTATTATAATTCCCCGGCCCGTTCGAATTTCATTGTTTATTGGGCCTGGTTCTCATTTTTGCATTCACATTGCCCCAATCCGGGCTTTGAAAGCCCAGGTATTTACTGATTTCAAGGGGGGGTCATTAGCCAATTGGCTACTTGCTATAGTTTGGACTTATGCCCAGAATCAAACCCAGACAGAAAATGAAATTGCACTGAAAATAAACAAAGTGGCACGTTTTGATCAATAAGAAGGCATTTTATTAATATCAGATGTACATAAAGCAACGATTATAGATCAGTGATATTCTGTATATGAAACTATACATCAACATCATTTCTTACAGTTAAAAACGTACTATTAATTACTGGCTCAAGGTTAATGCCAATTCTAAGAGATCTGTTTGATTACCTAAGAGAACTTAGAAAAAATGATTATTCTAATAAACTAACTAATTATCCAGACACAGGTAATTACCGTACCAATTTCAATTGCATCCTATACTTAATATTATCTCCAATCGTTCTTTTCTATAGCCTACTGATTAATCCTATGAATTAAACTCATGCATATGTATATACAATTACGGATTCTAATGTGACTTAACCCAGACATTACTTTTGAATTTAATCTCAGATATTACTTCATGTATGCGATCAAACACTGTCATTAACACTAATTGAACTCATTTAATACTATCAAGCCAGTCGCATCCCAATTATCTACCTTATTCGATGGTTTCTTCTTCTTAACTAATTTTAAGTTGACTGATTAGTGAAATGAACTAACTATGTGATCATGATTGTCTAACTCATGTGATAGCCATTTGACTTGTTTTTTAGGAATTTTACCTAATTAGCTAAGTGATTTATACTACATTACCACTATACTACTACTATTACATTGTTTCTATTCTTGTTTTTCAGCTACATATTACATCAGTCAAACTACAAATACTGAAACTAACTAAAAACAATATGAAATCATAACAGGGACGTTAAAATAAGATTTCATTTCATCATCTCAGCAATTACATCTTCAATTGATTGAGAAATGTACCTGGATCAAGGAGAATAAAACCAATGAGTTCTAAGGGGAGGCGAGTAATGAGCAAATAGCAGCAAGGACTCAAATGACCAATGCAACAGTGAGAAGAAAGGCACAGCACTCAGCAACCAACGAATCCACAGTAAACAGAGAAGGCTTAAGCAAATAACCAGTGAAATCCGCTAGAAGACCCAGAAAATCTTACTATTCTATTGCTAATTCTCTCTCTCTCAATCTTTTGTATTTAATGAATTTCAATTTTTCAATGTATTCTCCAGATTACTCTTCAGTGAAATCCCAGATATATTGCTAATATTACTCCCTGGAATCCCCCATTTTCAGCCCCTTTTAGAGATATTTATAGCTAACCTTTTAGGGCTGAATACTTGGGGAGGAAGTAATGGGATTAATCCCACTTCCCCCTCCTAAAATTACCTATTCTACACTTTGGTCCCATTTTCAGTTACTAAAACCCTTCCAGCATGTGCTGGAAGGTTCCAAAAGATTCCTTTTAGGGCCTTTTACTAGTATATCCCTAAGGGTTTGAGATTTTTACAGATTTCCCATTTTTAGGAGACCATTATACCCCTGAATCTCTGCAAAATTACAGAAATCAGGAGCATAAATGTCCCCATTACCCTTTTAAGTTCTAAACTATTACTAATTTACCTTTTTAATAACCAATTATGCCCCTGAGGGCACTGCTGATTTACCAGCTATGCCTAAGGCAGATTTTAGTTAATTTGAACCTATTTAACTAATAGCCAGCCCTGGCATTAATATTTAAGGGCTGGCCAGATTTATTATTAAGAACTATTTCAATTTTAGCCACTTTTAAACTAATTTCAGTCAATTAAGACCAATTTATTCCTAATTAAAGCTAATTGCAGGCATAGCCTGTTTTGTTATTATGATTAACCTATTTAAAAGTTAGCCAGTCTCAAGTTGAGACTTAGCTTGGGCTATCAAAGCCATATACTGAACAGCTGGGCCCAAAACCTTTACAGGTTTGGCCACTTTGCTGTTCAGGGCTCAATATAGAGCCTGGGCTAGTCTGCATTTGCAGACATAGCCCCTTTGCACAACCAACCACTGTTAAACAGTGAGCTGTGTGTTAGGGCTCACAGAATTGGTCAACCTTTGCAAGGTTGACCATTCTTAGGCCAATTATTAAACTTGTAACCTATTTTTGTTCATTTTCAGTTTATGTCCTATTTCAAAACTAGCCACTTAATGAGACTTAGCAATTAGCGACTATAACCAATTCATACAAGCCTTAGCAGTGTTCACACTTAACATGTAACTATTGCAAACTTAGCCATTTTAACATACAATTGCACACATAACCACATAAAGCCAAACCATGTTCATTGATTAATCAAAACTCAGAAAAGGGGTTTGATAGTGTTGAACTTCAACTAATCAATTTACATAACTTAAACTCATGTAGCTACATATCAATTAACATTAATCAGGCATAGTCACAATCATTTCATGTCAAATGGGACACTGAGGAATTCAAACATTTAGGGTTCATGGGCATAGACACATGGAAACTAAATCCCACAAAACAAGAGATAAAACATGATTCATTTTAGACATAAATACAATGGACTATGAGACAGATAATATGAAGATAAGGAGTAGAAAAATCATGGAGAGACAGTGAATTCCCAGAAACCAATCAGCAGAAGATGAAGCATGTGAAGCAGGAAAACATGGAGAATCAGTGAAAACAAAAACCTAAATCTATCATATGAGGGTAACATGAAGAGAATCAGACCCCACATTGGCATACCCATTCACCAAGCAAAACATAATAGAGATGATATGACAAGAATACTAGACTTGCATGAATCAGAATGTGAGCAAAGAAATGAACCCCAGATGACTTGATATAAAAGATGAACAGAGATAGCCAAGCTTTTATCAAGACCAAACATAAGAAGATACAGAAAGAGGAACAGTAGAGATACTGTAAGGCAACAAAAGTGATCTAATGTAAGACTAAGTGACAATTAAAGACAAACCATTGAACATAGTATCAGGATCCAAACATGTAAGTTGACAGAAGGACTACTGAAAACCACAAGGTGAGGGACCTCAATACTATAGTAGACAAAGGAACACTGGGACATTAAAATAAAACTACCAGCCACAGAATACTAAAAGAGAACAATTAAACTAATTATGCCAAAAGAAACAAGAAGACAGATAGTCATGATATTGCAGACCAACAATCAAGAATCAGTGTACTCAACAAAAACAGAACACATATATGAGGATGGAATGGAAATAGAACCCTAGTACTAAACATGATCTTGAAAGAGCAATTTAAGACATATGAAATCAAGCAAAGAGAGCATGAATCAAAGAAGAAGCTAAAAACAAGAATCTATGTCTATCAAAGAAGTAATGCAAACAAAGCTCTTAGAATTAACATGATGAACAGAAATAAAAGGCACTCATAAGCATGTAAATCGAAGCATAAAAAGCAATCAAAGGGATTAGGGACTAGAATGACACCAGGTCAACTCTTTTGACTTAACCAGAAACATAAGATGAAACTAACATCAAGGAGAATCTTATCACTAACAGATTAAGCAGCCCTATGACTAAATATCAGAGATTCGCCCAAAGAGAAACATGGAAACATAATCGACCAGAGCCACATTACAGACAAATCATTAATCAGAAAAGGAGATGAACATGCTAGAGGCAAAGATATTCAGGACATGAGATAAAAAGAAGAGAAATATCAACAAGAGCAGACGAAAATTAACACGCAAACACAAAAATCAACAGAAAATAAGACCAAAACATGTAAGAAATCATAAACTATCCTAGGAAACTAAAGAAGACTAAAGGTGAGGGACTTAGCTTGCGGGGCCGGTCCCCCGAGCTTCCTATTCCCTTTTTCTTTTCTTTTCTTTGATCTCAGGCCCTTTCCAGACCTTTCTTCTTATTTCTTTTTTCTTCTTTATTCATTCCAGATCTCTTTTTTATTTTTTTCCTTTTCTGTTTCTTCTTTCAAGGCTTAAAGGCGAAGCCTTTTGCGGTTTGAGTTACAGGGGGTGTTTTAGGAGATGGTAAAGGTGGGGTCTTGGCTGGGGTTCGAACTTGGGGTCGCCGGAGTTAGGGTTCCGACGACCTTAATTTGGATATCCGAACCGTTCAAGGGACATTCGAGGGTGGAGGCTAGTATGGTTGGGTAGATCTCATGAAAAGGCGTCGAATGGCATTGGTTTTGTGTGGGTTCTCATACTTTGGTGGTCACCGGTGTAACTCCGGTGACCGGACTTTTGAAGAACGGGGTATTTTTCTGGGATTTTTGGGGTATTATGACAAGAAGAAGAAGGAAAAGAAGATGGGAGTGGTAAGAGAGGCCGGCGACCACCGTGGAAGGTGGTGGCCGCCATAGCCGTTTAAGGTTGCAGGCGAGGAAGATGAGAGACGAAGAGGGGGGTCAAGGGGCGGCTAGGGTTAGGGATCTTAGAGAATGGCTGGGGGTTTCAGATATAAGCCTTTTATAGGCTAAATGTCGCATGAAATCGTGGCCGTCCATTCGATGATGATCAACGGTTCTCACAGGCGTTACTAAAACGACGCCGCATCGTCGCTTATGAAGTCAAAGCCATCAACCGTTAGATTGACTAAAACGGACGGCCCAGATCGCTTCTCTCATATTAATTAACTAATTAATTCCAACAATTATCTCAACCGTCAGATCTGTGTTGAGGGACGGATGAGATTGAATCTCCACAGACCAACGGGCCATTTCACTGGGCCAAGATTTTGGGCCAATTCTTTTAATTCAGATCAGCCCAACCTAACACAATACTAATTTTTTTTTTTTGTATTTTCTTTTATTATTATGAAAAAATATAAATCCTAATTTACTACCTACTCTAATTTCCTAATATTTTTTGCAATTTTTCTGCTATTTTTCCCTTTATTTTCTCCTATTTAAGCTATTTTGCTAATTTGCTAATTAACTAAACTAACAAGCTAATTACTACTATTATTCTTTTTTTGATTTTTTCTAATTTTTACCTATTCAAACACACAAAAATATAACTAATTTCAAGCAAAGCAAGTAATTGCACTCAAAAATATATTTATTTTAATTTTGGAATTTAAAGGCTTAGTGCAAAAATCATGTGCTCACAGCTGCCCCTCTTTGATCGGGAACACGAAGAGTTTCAGTGCAAAGATAAGTGAGCAGTAATGAGAGATTTTTGCACATCGGCATATTCCGTGAAAGCATTTTTTGAAAACCTTTTGACCGCACCCTGCTTTAGAGGTTGCCTACATATCCTGGGCTAAACAGGAATCAGGTCAGTGTAGTTCGGGAAGGTCTGGCAGTTTTAAAAAACTACCAGACTCACTGTTGCATTGACACTGTTGAGACCTGCTGACTTACTCCTTATTACACCGGGGGAAAAATGTAAAATGAAGAAGCTATTCTAAGCTATGATCCTACAATTACAATTGTTCCTAATCTAGCTTTTGCTCTTCTTCCCTTTCCGGTGAATCTCCCTTTTTTGTTGATTTTCTTGTTTTTCTTGATGACTCTCTTTTTTGTTGATTTTCTTGTTTTTCTTGATGACTCTCTTTTTTGTTGATTTTCTTGTTTTTCTTGATGACGCTCTTTTTTGTTGATTTTCTTGTTTTTCTTGATCTCGAGCTGAACCTGCTCAAAACAAAACAACAAACTACCTTTTTTCTTTTTCTGCCCCAGTGTGGGCTTTTAAATATATAAACCATGATGATGCAGAAAAGTATTCCCGAATTTGAAGGTGGGCGCCTAACCGAAATTTAAACGTGCAATGTGAATGCAGAAAAATATTCCCGAATTTGAAGGTGGGCGCCTAACCGAAATTTAAACGTGCAATGCGAATGCAGAAAATATTCCCGAATTTGAAGGTGGGCGCCTAACAGAAATTTAAACGTGCGATGCGAATGCAGAAAATATTCCCGAATTTGAAGGTGGGCGCCTAACAGAAATTTAAACGTGCGATGCGAATGCAGAAAATATTCCCGAATTTGAAGGTGGGCGCCTAACAGAAATTTAAACGTGCGATGCGAATGCAGAAAATATTCCCGAATTTGAAGGTGGGCGCCTAACGGAAATTTAAACGTGCGATGCGAATGCAGAAAATATTCCCGTATTTGAAGGTGGGCGCCTAACAGCAATTTAAACGTGCAATGCGAATGCAGAAAATATTCCCGAATTTGAAGGTGGGCGCCTAACAGCAATTTAAACGTGCAATGCGAATGCAGAAAATATTCCCGAATTTGAAGGTGGGCGCCTAACAGAAATTTAAACGTGCAATGCGATGCAGAAAGTATTCCCGAATTTGAAGGTGGGCGCCTAACGGAAATTTAAACGTGCAATGCGATGCAGAAAATATTCCCGAATTTGAAGGTGGGCGCCTAACAGAAATTTAAACGTGCAATGCGATGCAGAAAATATTCCCGAATTTGAAGGTGGGCGCCTAACAGAAATTTAAACGTGCAATGCGATGCAGAAAATATTCCCGAATTTGAAGGTGGGCGCCTAACAGAAATTTAAACGTGCAATGCGATGCAGAAAGTATTCCCGAATTTGAAGGTGGGCGCCTAACGGAAATTTAAACGTGCAATGCGATGCAGAAAATATTCCCGAATTTGAAGGTGGGCGCCTAACGGAAATTTAAACGTGCAATGCGAATGCAGAAAATATTCCCGAATTTGAAGGTGGGCGCCTAACGGAATTTAAACGTGCAATGCGAATGCAGAAAATATTCCCGTATTTGAAGGTGGGCGCCTAACGAAATTTAAACGTGCAATGCGATGCAGAAAATATTCCCGAATTTGAAGGTGGGCACCTAACGAAATTTAAACGTGCAATGCGATGCGAAAAATATTCCCGAATTTGAAGGTGGGCGCCTAACGAAATTTAAACGTGCAATGCGAATGCAGAAAATATTCCCGAATTTGAAGGTGGGCGCCTAACGGAATTTAAACGTGCAATGCGAATGCAGAAAATATTCCCGAATTTGAAGGTGGGCGCCTAACAGAAATTTAAACGTGCAATGCGATGCAGAAAATATTCCCGAATTTGAAGGTGGGCGCCTAACAGAAATTTAAACGTGCAATGTGAATGCAGAAAATATTCCCGAATTTGAAGGTGGGCGCCTAACAGAATGTAAACATGCAATGCAAATGCAGAAAAGTATTCCCGAATTTGAAGGTGGGCGCCTAACAGAAATTTAACGTGCGATGCAAGAAATATTCCCTCAGCCTGAGAACCGGGGAGCAGATTCTAAAAGATGTTACCTTCCTCTTTTTGGTATTTTCTTTTTACCAACTTATCTCTTGCCTGTGAATTTCTCCACTTATTCGACAGACTTTCTCTTTTTGGTATTTTTTTTTAAAATTTTCCACATTGGTCACATTCACTTCAAAGTGATTAGTGACAATTTGTTCCTGCATGAAACAAAATTTATTAGATATAAGCTGCTGGCAACTGGCATCTGCCGTCCCCACTTCTTGTTGTTTCCTTTGTTTTTGCTCTTCCATGTTGCATGGCTTCGACTTCTTGTCCCTTGCAGACTCTTTTGTATTTTCTCATTTTTTCCATTTTTGTTTTGGTTTTCTTTCTCTTTGGCTGTGTTTGCCAAACTTCTTTATTCCTTTCCCCAATCTTCCATTCTTTCTAGTCCAGTGTTATTTCAACTTTCGTTATCAGGAGCTGGTAGTTAGCTCTCAAAAGGGTAAACAATGAAATGCAGAAAAATGAAAGAAAGGTAAGGGTATTTCGGAGAGATGTCAGAACTTATCTGGGTATTTGCTGGCTGATTCCGCTGACCATGCCATGTATTTAAACTCTGACCCAGTTCGTTCCAATCATTATTCTGTCTCTGAATTGCCTTTGACCCAAACCGATACTCTTTTTTGTTGCTTTTTTCTCTTTTCTGATAGTTCTCACGATCGCCTTACGGTGCCTCGAAAGGTTTTCACCAATAAGACTCTCTCATTTATTCTCTCAACCTCACCATCATCTCACAGTGCCGGTTAAGGTTTTCTCTGATGAGACTCTCTCATTTTATTTTCCTCAAGCTCACAATCGCCTCACGGTGCCTCGAAAGGTTTTCACCAATAAGACTCTCTCATTTATTCTCTCAAGCTCACAATCGCCTCACAGTGCCGGTTAAGGTTTTCACCGATGAGACTCTCTCATTTTTATTTTTTCTCATTTTTTCTTTTGTATTTTGTTTTCTTACCACGGGTATTGTCCGATGCTTCGCTCTTCCTTCGTTGTATTTGTTATCATTTCAAAATTGATCAGAAGGTCTTTCTTTGGACTGTAACGTGGCTTTTGGATGGGTTAAGAAAGAAAGATATAAAGGCTCAAAATTTCAACGAGGGTTAAAAATATTTACAACTCTCGGAATTATTAAACATAACTTCTGCCCCAGTTTCAATATGTGGGGAATTTTTGGATTTTTCCTTTATTGTGACTGAACCTCAGAGAGGCTGCCTACGTACCCTTTCGGGATCAAGTCAGACGTAGTTCATCCAACTTTATAAGTTAGATGGATTTCTTTTGACTTTTTCCCGATTTTTGTCTTTTTCTTTTTTTTTTTTTTTTTTTCTCTTTTTCATCATTTTTTTCATTTTTTCATTTTTTGTCATTTTTTCCATCATTTCATTTTTCATTCTGGCAATTTCGATCTTATTATATTAGAGTAATTCCGAGAGAGGGATATGAAAGAATTTATTCATTAAGGCTCAAAGGGGCTAACAATGGATAAAGTGTTTGGATAGAGAATAAAATGCCTTCGTCATTTCAATTCCAAAATCACAACAAAATACAAAACATACAATTGAAAAGGAATCATACATAGTATCTTTTGACTGCATCTGAATTGATAGCGGTCTCTACGCATTTTCCTTCAACATCAGTTAAGTATAATGCTCCATTGGACAACACTCGTGACACCACGAATGGTCCCTGCCAATTCGGTGCGAACTTGCCTTTTGCCTCTGCCCAATGTGGTAAAATACGCCTCAATACCAGTTGTCCGACTTCAAACTTTCGAGGTCGTACCTTCTTATTATATGCTCTGGCCATTCTCCGCTGATACAACTGTCCATGACAGACTGCGGCCAATCTCTTCTCATCAATCAAATTCAACTGTTCTAACCGGGCCTTTACCCATTCATCGTCATCTATCTCGGATTCGGCTATAATTCGCAATGACGGTATTTCTATTTCTGCGGGTATAACGGCCTCTGTTCCATACACCAGGGTATAAGGTGTGGTTCCGATAGAAGTACGCACCGTTGTGCGGTAACCCATGAGAGCAAAGGGTAACTTTTCATGCCATTGCCTGGATCCCTCCACCATTTTTCGGAGAATCTTCTTGATGTTCTTATTTGCCGCTTCTACTGCACCATTCGCCTTTGGCCTGTAAGGCGTGGAATTACGGTGCGTGATCTTAAACCTTTCACAGATCTCCGCCATGAGATGACTGTTTAAATTGGCTCCATTGTCCGTGATAATCACTTTGGGGATTCCAAATCGGCATATGATATTCTCGTGCACAAAATCTACCACCGCTTTCTTCGTCACCGCCTTGAATGTCTTAGCTTCGACCCACTTGGTGAAATAATCAATTGCAACTAGAATGAACCTGTGCCCATTAGAAGCGGCTGGATCTATTGGGCCGATGACATCCATGCCCCAAGCAACAAAGGGCCATGGTGCTGACATTGTGTGCAACTCATAAGGCGGGGAGTGGATCAGATCCCCATGTACCTGGCATTGATGGCATTTCTTTACATACCTGACACAATCACGCTCCATCGTGAGCCAGTAATACCCAGCTCTCAAGATCTTCTTTGCTAACACATATCCACTCATGTGGGGTCCGCATACTCCAGCATGTACTTCAATCATAATTTCATCTGCTTGTTGTGCATCCACACATCTCAATAAACCCAAATCTGGTGTCCTTCTGTATACTACTCCTCCACTGAAGAAAAATCCATTGGCTAAACGCCTGATGGCTCTCTTTTGGTCTCCTGTGGCTTGCTCAGGATATTTGCCAGCTTTCAAGTATTCTCTAACATCATGATACCACGGCTCTCCATCCGACTCTTCTTCCACAACGAAGCAATAAGCATTCTGATCTCGGACTTGGATCTGGAGCGGATCTATATATGTCTTGTCCGGATGATGCAACATAGAGGACAACGTGGCCAAAGCATCTGCAATCTCATTGTGCATTCTTGGGATGTGCTTGAACTCTATAGACTGGAACCTTTGAGACAACTCGTGCAAACAATACCGATATGGTATCAATTTCAAATCTCGTGTCTCCCACTCTCCTTGAATTTGGTGTACCAAGAGATCCGAGTCACCCATGACCAAAATCTCTTGAATACCCATATCAATTGCCATCCTTAATCCCAAGATGCATGCCTCATATTCGGCCATATTGTTGGTACAGAAAAATCGGAGCTGAGCTGTGACGGGATAGTGTTGACCCGTACCTGAAATAAGTACCGCTCCAATACCAACGCCCCTGCTGTTGACAGCTCCGTCAAAGTACATTTTCCATCCTGGTTTCTCCTCTTGCTCTGTCTCCTCAACAAGCATTGCCTCTTCATCCGGAAAGTACGTCTTCAATGGTTCATACTCATCATCTACCGGATTTTCGGCCAAATGGTCTGCAATAGCTTGTGCCTTCATTGCCGTACGAGTTACATAAACAATGTCAAATTCTGTGAGCAGAATCTGCCATTTGGCCAATCTTCCCGTAGGCATGGGCTTCTGAAATATGTACTTGAGAGGATCCAGTCGTGATATCAAGTACGTAGTGTATGCTGACAAATAATGCTTTAGCTTCTGAGCCACCCAAATCAATGCACAACAAGTTCTTTCCAGTTGAGTATACTTAACCTCGTAAGATGTAAACTTTTTGCTGAGGTAGTAAATGGCTTGTTCTTTCTTGCCTGTCTCATCATGTTGACCCAGTACACAACCGAAAGAGTTATCTAGCACCGTCAAATACAAAATCAGAGGACGCCCTGGTTCTGGAGGAACTAACACCGGAGGATTAGCCAAATATTCTTTGATCTTATCAAAGGCTTCCTGACACTCGTCGGTCCATTTTACTGCTGCGTCTTTCTTCAACAACTTGAAAATCGGCTCGCATGTTGATGTCAATTGAGCAATGAACCGACTAATGTAATTCAACCTTCCTAATAAGCTCATGACCTCCTTCTTGTTTTTCGGCGGAGGTAGACTTTGAATAGCCTTGATCTTTGACGGATCCAGTTCAATACCTCGCCGACTCACAATAAACCCCAGTAGTTTCCCTGAAGGCACTCCAAAAGCACACTTCGCCGGATTGAGTTTTAGATTGTACCTCCGGAGTCTTTGGAAAAACTTCCTCAAATCTTTCACATGATCAGGTTGTTTTCTGGACTTTATGATGACATCGTCCACATATACTTCAATTTCTCTATGCATCATATCATGAAACATAGTAGTCATTGCCCTCATGTAAGTTGCCCCGGCATTCTTCAATCCAAACGGCATTACTCTGTAACAGTACGTTCCCCAAGGTGTAATGAAGGCAGTCTTCTCAGCATCTTCTTCGTCCATCAGGATCTGGTGATAACCAGCATAACAATCCACAAACGAACCGATCTCATGCTTGGCGCAATTGTCGATCAATATGTGGATGTTTGGCAATGGGAAGTCATCCTTCGGACTGGCTTTGTTAAGGTCTCTATAGTCTACACACACTCTGGTTTTGCCATCTTTCTTTGGGACCGGCACAACATTTGCCAACCAGGTGGGGTATTTGGTAACTCTTATGACCTTTGCCTCGAACTGCTTATTCACCTCTTCTTTTATCTTCACGCTAATGTCCGTTTTGAATTTCCTCAGCTTTTGTTTTACCGGCCGGCATTCAGAGTAAATCGGCAACTTGTGTACCACTAGATCCGTGCTAAGCCCGGGCATGTCATCATAGGACCAGGCAAAGATGTCCTTAAATTCATGTAACAACCTTATCAATTCATCCCTGAGGGGTGCCTCCAAATGCACACTAATCTTTGTTTCTCGGACATCATCTTCGCTCCCCAAGTTTACAGATTCCGTATCACTCGGATTCGGCTTGGGTTTTTCCTCGTATTGTTTCATGTCCTTACTTATTTCCTCCAGGGCTTCCTCATCCTCACACTCTATCTCACTATCTTCCTCAATCTCTTGTATAGTAGCGTGATTGTCAGAACTGGGTCTAGAATCCTTCACGCATGACATGGCATTGGAATCAACACATGCAAAACTGTACAAAAGGAAAAATAAAGAAAAATAAGGCAAAAGTGAAGAAAAAGGAAAAACTGCATTTCATTAATAAAAGAAACGAACGATGTTCGGGATACATGGTGATGATTTTTTTTCATGAGGGGAACGGGGAAATTATAACAACTTTTGGGGAAACAATGATGAAATTTTGAGCTAACTACCAAGACTCCTTCCGGATAAGGAAAGGAGTAGCTTCCCAATTGTTCAATGTGACTCCGGGCCCCACAAATTGCACGTCCATGTTGCTCGTGCCTTCCCCTGCTTCAATCGTATTCACCTCCCAGAACAATTTCTTAAAACCAAGCATTTCTTCATCAAGTTGGGTCTCAATGCACTTTGCTGCAGCAGATGGTTGATGTTTTGTACCAGGCCCGATAAAGATGTCGGATAATTTGGGTATGGGTTTGGGCAAGGTCCAGTTTCTCTTGGCTTTAGAGGCTCTTTGGATATCGGCAAAGGTGGGTTTGAACCCTAAGCCGAATGTTCCTTTATTCTCCGGAAGCTGAACTGGTCGAATGACCCCCTGCAGGTTTTTGCCTAATCCCCTCCCCGGTGCAAATCCGTTTTTCAGCATTTCTCTGGCCACCATTATAGCAGTTGGTGCCACCATCGGGGTTGGTAACTTTTCTCCTTCAGCAACTTTGTTCACTTCTACAGCTTCCGTCACTTGGTAGACCCAAGGACCCCGATCTCCATCAGTACCGTCAAAAGGTGCTACCACATTACAAGCATTTTCCTCTCCGTGTACAACAATCTCTTGCTTCTCCCATTCAAACTTGACCATCTGGTGTAGAGAAGATGGTACTGCTTTGGCCGCATGAATCCAAGGTCGGCCTAACAGCAAGTTATATGATACGGCAATATCAAGCACCATGAACTCCATCGTAAAATCAACGGGACCAATGGTCACTTCCAAAATAATATTCCCCAACGTGTTCTTACCTCCACCGTCAAACCCTCTCACATTGACACTGTTTCTCCGGATTCTATCCGGGCTGATGTTCAACTTCCCTAGAGTTGACAGGGGGCAGATGTTTGCGCTCGATCCATTGTCAATTAATACCCTGGTCACGACTGATTCTTCACTCTTTACTGTGAGGTACAATGCTTTATTGTGTTCAGTCCCTTCCACTGGCAGCTCCCTATCAGAAAAGGTGATCCTGTTAGACTCGAAAATTTTGCTGGTGATCTTCTCCAAGTGACACACCGAAATCTTCTCCGGAACGTGAGCCTCATTTAGAATTTTCATAAGAGCCTTCCGGTGCTCTTCTGAATGTATCAACAAAGATAACAAAGAAATTTGGGCCGGGGTCTTTCTTAACTGTTCCACCACCGAGTACTCTTGCGACTTCATTTTCTTAAGAAATTCCTCTGCTTCCTCCTCCGACACTGGCTTTTTCAATTGACTTTCTTTCACCGCTTTCATCTTTCTCAGTTCCTCTGGAGCAAAACACCTTCCAGATCGTGTGAGTCCATGCGTTTCATTGATTTCGCCAGAAATCTCTTTTCCCTTGTAAACTACTGTTACCTTGTTATAGTTCCAAGGCACAGTCTTTGTATTCACCACTGGCATTTGCACTACTGGTTTTATGATTACTGGCTCTGCACTTGCTCCTTTCACAGTCACGATTGTCTTTGCACCTGGCACTACCACTTTTAGACTTCCCATCACTACTGGCTTTGGTTTCTCAACAATTGCTTCCTCTTTTACAATCTCTTTCTCTAACTTGTCACTGGACTTTATCATCATGACGGCCTGAGATGGTTTTTGATTGCCATCACCCTGCACCAGTTCTATCATATTCGTTTCGTGGTGATTCGGCAATGGATTCTGGGTAATGTTTGGGGTTTCCGGGGCCTGCACTTCAATTCTCCTCTCATCGATAAGATCTTGAATGACATTCTTTAGTTGCCAGCATTTCTCAGTATCATGACCCACCGTTCCTGAACAATATTCACATCTGACAGAAGTATTAAGGTTCTTTGGGGGAGGATTTGGATTTTTTGGTGCGATTGGGCTCAACATCCCCAATTCTTTCAATCTGTGGAAAAGACTGGTATATGATTCTCCGAGAGGAGTGAATGTTCTTCCCGCTTTGTTTCTCCAATCAGCATCTGGCCTGGGTCTATTCTGGTTGCGGTAAGGTTTAGGGGTTGAGTATGTGTTTTGGGCATGGTACACATTGTGTGGAGCTTGAGCTCTCCACACGTGGGGTGATGGTGGCGGGTAAGCTTGGGTTTGAGGGTGATGGTAATGTGGGCTAGTTGGTGGGTATTGTGGTGGTGGTGGGTTATATGGGCTTGGTGTGTTGTAGGGATTTGGTGGGTAGGATGATGGTGGATTATATGGAGTTGTCGGGCTTGGTGGGTATTGGCGGTAAGGTCTGGGTGGGTTATAATGGGGGTTGCGACTCCAGGACCTGCTTTCAATGGTTGATACTTGTTCTTTCTTCTTCTTTCCCATCACTCCTCCACTTCCACTCTGTATGGCTTGGTTGGTGGCTTTGATAGCCGAAAAACTCATAATCTTGTTTGTCTTCAAACCCTCTTCTACAAAACTTCCCATTTTCACAACTTCGTTGAAACTTTTCCCGATTGCAGACACTAGATGGCCGTAGTACGTTGGCTCCAAAGCTTGCAGAAAACAATCCACCATCTCTCCTTCTTTCATCGGTGGATCCACTCTAGCGGCCTGTTCCCTCCATCTAAAACCGTATTCTCTAAAGCTCTCTCCTGGCTTTTTCTCCAGCTTGGTAAGGGATAACCTGTCGGGTATGATCTCCAAATTGTACTGAAAGTGACTAGCGAAAGCTTGCGCTAAGTCATCCCAAACGAACCATCTTGTGTGGTCCTGTCGGGTATACCATTCCAGGGCTGATCCGCTTAGACTTTGGCTGAAGTACGCCATTAACAATTCATCTATTCCTCCCGCGCCTCTCATCTTACTACAGTATCCTCTCAGATGAGCTACCGGATCCCCATGTCCGTCGTACATGTCAAACTTTGGCAATTTAAATCCCGCTGGAAGCTGCACCTCTGGGAACAAACACAGGTCTTTGTAGGCTACACTTACTTGCCCTCCTAGCCCTTGCATGTTGCGGAAAGCATTCTCAAGACTTTTGACTTTCCGAGCCATCTCTTCCTGCCCGGCACTTGCTTCTATCATAGGGGCGTGAGACTCGTGTTGTCTGAAAGTCGGCTCCGGAGGGTAATAGTGAGAATCCTGGATATGGAACATCGGTTCACTAGAAGACTTGTGGATAACAGCGGGCGGAGGTGCCACGTATACAGGAGCAACTTGTGGTACAGGAGGTGGTGCTTGCTTGGTTGGAGGTGGTGGCATTTGGGAGGTGGAAGCGTAGTAATGAGGGTAGTCGGGGTAGGTAGAGGATGAGTTCATCGTTGGTGGCTCCGGGTTAGGATTGGCTGGAGGGACATATGCAGGGTTAGCAGGGTAGGCTGGTAATGGTTGACCTCTTGACCAAGCTTGGTACATTTCAGCCATCTGTTGCCTTAACTTGTACATTTCTTCTTTCATCCCTGCCACGTCCACGATCTCTTCTTCGTGAGTAGGGTCTACAATGGTTGCCTCGATCTCCTGGGACACAGCCTTTGTCATCTTTTTGGACCTGGTGTTGTATGAGTGAGTAGCCAGTATGCCAGTTGCCTAGAAAATCTGGACTCACAAACATCAACACTTGTTAGTTGTTAGCGCATGAATAAGATGTAACGACTTAAAAATAAACACATTTGCTCGAGTCGTTATGCATCATCCCGGCCACTGCTCACTTCAATCATCTTTTCTTTTCCGCTCTTTTGTTTTCTTTCTCTCTCTTTTCTTCTTTTCTTTTCTTTTTTGCTTTTTCTTTTTTTTTTCTTTTCTTTTCTTTTTCTTGCTTTTTGCTTTTTTTTTCTTTTTTCTTTCTTTTTCTTGTCGTTTTCATAATTACGCTCCTATTTATTTGCCTAGCGGATACAAAGGAATGTCATAAAGTAAAAGAATTGGTAACAACACTTTGTTTTCTCATTGATAATTCGAAACCTTGATTACAAAGTGATGTTTAAGCAAAGGAAAAATAAAAGATGATGCATGACCTAAGAGTACATTAATGCACCTAGTGCCCGCGAGGCGTCGTTCGGCCTTGCCGCGGGCCTATATGCTAAACCCCTCTGAAGCTTATCAAGGTCGGCCATGACTTGTTGTACAAAATACTTCACTGCAGAAACAAAAGTCCTTCGAGTCATATCTTCACAAAGCTGAGTCTTCCGAGTGATGTACTGGGCGATGCGAACAATCTTTTCTCTGATGACCCATTTTTCCTGCAATAACCTGCTTATTTGTTGATTGCGAGCGTCCAAGACATGTTGGTTGTCCTTTTGCACCTGTTGTAGCTCCAATTTTAATCTAGCCATGGTCGTGTAGCAATATTCTCTTTCTTCCTCAAGATCTTTGATAATCTTGTTGCTCTTGGCCGTGGCTGAGACTAATTTCTTTCTAAGCTGGACTACTTCAGCATCATGCTTGTCTTGCAGTTGTTGAACCAATTTGGCTCTCTTCTCAACATCTTTATCCACTTGCTTCCGAACCATGACTAACTCTTTCTCCGCTTTATCCAAATCGAAGCTATAGTCATTTACCTTTCGCCGGAGAATCTCAATTAACTTTTCATCCCGGGCCGAGCGAATTGGGGTTTCGGATGCAACTTTCAATTGAGCCATTTGAGCTTTCAACATCTCATTCTCTTTCTTCAACTGCTTCTTCTCCACTTCATCGGATGCCGCTTGTAAACCGCTTTCGAAATGAAGATTTCTCAGCTTATCTTCCAACAGACTGATTTTGGCCTTATATTCCTTTTCCTTGGCCGCCCATTTCAGATTTTCCTCGGATTGCTCTATCAGGTCTTGCAAGTGAGGTCTCTTTGAAAGACGTTCGTGTTCAACCCCTCGTCGGTACTAGGTGGAGTATCCAGGTGATATCTCCCCTCTTGCTCTATTCGGCACACAAGTATCAATCTTCAGATTTTGGCATTCATTCCATACTTGCCGGATTTTTGCTTCCGGGAATTGCCCGTCTGGACCAATCTCCACGGCTTGCACACTGAGATCCCCATCTCTTGGAATAATCTGACACCGACCCAACTGTCGCAAGGCTCTGTATGGGGCATAAGGTTGTATACTCTTCAAACCCATGATCAAAAATGGTGATCCCTCCGTTGGCATGTATATCACCTCGTCAAGAGGTAACCAGTCATACGTCCAATCAATTTGACCGTCAGTTAGTGATCGAAGATACCCAATCCAACCTTGGACTCCCTCCGGCAACCTTACTTCTTTTGTTCTCGCATTGAACTCTTCCAAACATGTCCGATCGGCCGAACCATAGCTCGAGAATGAAGGGTGGTGACACAGATGCTCGATTAGCCAAATTTGCAAGATCAAGTTACACCCCTCGAAGAAGCTAGCCCCTGCTTTGCACGCAGTCAGAGCACGATAGATATCTGCGACAATCATTGGGGCCAGGGTACTGTTTTCTTGTACTATCAGTGTGGTGGCTACCCCGGCGACTTTTATATTGATATGACCATCTTTCCTCGGGAATACAACAACTCCAAGAAATGCCACCAAAAATGCGAACCTCCGGTGTTCTTCCCATTTCGCCCGGTTGGACTTACAGCATAACTTGTTGGTTGGGTCATTGAAACCCCCAACATGTCCAAACCTGTTGTAGATGAAGCTTAAAGAACAAAATCCGTTGGCCAGATCTTCATTATGAACATTCCGGGCAATTTTCAAAGAGTCGAGGAAGCGATGTACTGTCACCATCCTCGGAGATACCGGGTATTTTCCTTTCAACGGAACCTCAGTTTTCCCGATATAGAAGGCAATCTCCTCTAAAGTAGGGGTAAGCTCAAAATCTGGGAAATGAAATACGTTGTGTGCCGAATCCCAAAACGAGACCAACGCTCTAATCACATCACCCCGAGGAACTATTTCAAGTAACCCCGTAAGGCCCTTCAAGTACTTTTTGACCCAGTCTTGACCATCGGATCCCATGTCCTGCCACCATAACCTCAACTCCAAAGGGATTTTATTTAGAGAAAATTGTTCATTCATCATCGTGCTCGTCCTGCACATTTATTAAGGTGATTTTATTTAGAAAAGGAAAAATTTTTTTTCAATGCAAGTTTTCAATTTTCGAATGAAAGAAAAGGAAAATATTTTTCGAAGTGGCCATTTTTTGCAAAAACAGCCTTCCGTTGTCCTTTCGGAACATTCGGCCATTTCCAAAAATAGCGATCACCTCGATTATTTGAAAAGAAAATCTTTTTGGTCTTTTTTCTAAAAATGTGGTTGGACCCGTTTAAGGGTTGCCTACGTATCCCACCTAACGGTGAGAATCAAACCTGCGTAGTTCGGTCAGATTATTTGACCAATTATTTCAAAAATGTTCCACCTATATTTTTTTTTTTAAAAAAAATTCAAATTTTCCATGTACCTATTTTCTACAAATCATTATTTTCTTCTCTCTCTTTTTCAACAACTTTTCCAATCTCGGGATTTTCGCCGGTCCGCATAACGATCAAGGACAATAAAATGCAACACATAGCATGCTCGGTCTTTTCAATACCGGGTCACCTGTCCTAGACGGACCCAACCCCTGTGTTGGGTCCCCTAAGTCAAATATGATGCAAATAATCGTCCTAGACCTATGTTCAAAATCTTACGGTTTCATGGATTGCTAGACCGTGTACCCGAGCGAACAACTCGAATCGAGGAGGGGGCTACGTACCGGTGACCCGCGGAGTCAATCGGCTTTGTAACTTATCCGGCCTCTCTTTTCTTAATTTAAGGTGACTTTAACAGAAAGGGGAGTCTCAACCAGTAAGCACATCCCCGGGGGAGAAGAGAGAAGGGTTTTCGGCACAATTTTATATACAATCCACATAATATCAAAGCGATAAAGCACATAGCATGTTATTCAAATCATATAATGAAGTCAAATAAAAACGCGAACGGCAGTTCTAAGGAGCTCGAGTTCTTAAACCCTGAAATCGAAATTCAGGGTTGGATCCCCAGCAGAGTCGCCAAAGCTGTCACACCTCCCTATTTTACTACCCCGCACATGCGTAAGGTGTATAAATACACTTGTAGGGTATACCCCGACGCTCAATTACCCGAGACGGATAAAATAACGTAAGGGAAGGAGTTTTTCCAATTTAAGGACAATCGGTTCGGGATTTATTAGAGATTAATCAGAGTCGCCACTTGGGAATGACAATGGTGTCCCAAGTCACCGATTAATCCCGAATCCGAGGAATTTTGACTCTTTGAAATGTCTGCGAAGCCAGAGGTCCGGATAAGGAACTCTGTTAACCCGGGAGAAGGTGTTAGGCACTCCCGGATTCCGTGGTTTTAGCACGGTCGCCCCACTGTCGTTTTTGACTTTTATTTGACTCAATTATAGATTTTAATAACACAATATGCTTTACGCTTAAATATTATTTTTAAGGAGTTTGCGGTATCGCGAAAACACGCCTCGAGTCATACCGCAACCAGTACGCCTATGACTTTCGGTGTATTTCGGCTTTACCGAGATTTGGATTTGAGTCGCACCAAGTGCACACTCATTCATAGGAAGGTATATTAAAATCGTGCCCTAAAGTAACGTCTATCGGCTTTTAAATCTTCCGGGAGAAGCTATGGAATTAACTATTAGCTTTCCCGAGTCTATTTGTGTTTATATCATTACTAAATGGGGGCCCCGGTGTTATTCGGGCGAGGCTCGTCCCAGATTAATTTATTAAGTTCGGTCCTATTTCGTTTAACTACATTTGCTATTCATTGTTTTTGCCTTAGTCGTGTGCTATTACTATTATAATTCCCCGGCCCGTTCGAATTTCATTGTTTATTGGGCCTGGTTCTCATTTTTGCATTCACATTGCCCCAATCCGGGCTTTGAAAGCCCAGGTATTTACTGATTTCAAGGGGGGGTCATTAGCCAATTGGCTACTTGCTATAGTTTGGACTTATGCCCAGAATCAAACCCAGACAGAAAATGAAATTGCACTGAAAATAAACAAAGAGGCACGTTTTGATCAATAAGAAGGCATTTTATTAATATCAGATGTACATAAAGCAACGATTATAGATCAGTGATATTCTGTATATGAAACTATACATCAACATCATTTCTTACAGTTAAAAACGTACTATTAATTACTAGCTCAAGGTTAATGCCAATTCTAAGAGATCTGTTTGATTACCTAAGAGAACTTAGAAAAAATGATTATTCTAATGAACTAACTAATTATCCAGACACAGGTAATTACCGTACCAATTTCAATTGCATCCTATACTTAATATTATCTCCAATCGTTCTTTTCTATAGCCTACTGATTAATCCTATGAATTAAACTCATGCATATGTATATACAATTACGGATTCTAATGTGACTTAACCCAGACATTACTTTTGAATTTAATCTCAGATATTACTTCATGTATGCGATCAAACACTGTCATTAACACTAATTGAACTCATTTAATACTATCAAGCCAGTCGCATCCCAATTATCTACCTTATTCGATGGTTTCTTCTTCTTAACTAATTTTAAGTTGACTGATTAGTGAAATGAACTAACTATGTGATCATGATTGTCTAACTCATGTGATAGCCATTTGACTTGTTTTTTAGGAATTTTACCTAATTAGCTAAGTGATTTATACTACATTACCACTATACTACTACTATTACATTGTTTCTATTCTTGTTTTTCAGCTACATATTACATCAGTCAAACTACAAATACTGAAACTAACTAAAAACAATATGAAATCATAACAGGGACGTTAAAATAAGATTTCATTTCATCATCTCAGCAATTACATCTTCAATTGATTGAGAAATGTACCTGGATCAAGGAGAATAAAACCAATGAGTTCTAAGGGGAGGCGAGTAATGAGCAAATAGCAGCAAGGACTCAAATGACCAATGCAACAGTGAGAAGAAAGGCACAGCACTCAGCAACCAACGAATCCACAGTAAGCAGAGAAGGCTTAAGCAAATAACCCAGTGAAATCCGCTAGAAGACCCAGAAAATCTTACTATTCTATTGCTAATTCTCTCTCTCTCAATCTTTTGTATTTAATGAATTTCAATTTTTCAATGTATTCTCCAGATTACTCTTCAGTGAAATCCCAGATATATTGCTAATATTACTCCCTGGAATCCCCCATTTTCAGCCCCTTTTAGAGATATTTATAGCTAACCTTTTAGGGCTGAATACTTGGGGAGGAAGTAATGGGATTAATCCCACTTCCCCCCTCCTAAAATTACCTATTCTACACTTTAGTCCCATTTTCAGTTACTAAAATCCTTCCAGCATGTGCTGGAAGGTTCCAAAAGATTCCTTTTAGGGCCTTTTACTAGTATAACCTTAGGGGTTTGAGATTTTTACAGATTTCCCATTTTTAGGAGACCATTATACCCCTGAATCTCTGCAAAATTACAGAAATCAGTAGTATAAATGTCCCTATTACCCTCCTAAGTTCTAAACTATTACTAATTTACCTTTTTAATACCCAATTATGCCCCTGAGGGCACTGCTGATTTACCAGCTATGCCTAAGGCAGATTTTAGTTAATTTGAACCTATTTAACTAATAGCCAGCCCTGGCATTAATATTTAAGGGCTGGCCAGATTTATTATTAAGAACTATTTCAATTTTAGCCACTTTTAAACTAATTTCAGTCAATTAAGACCAATTTATTCCTAATTAAAGCTAATTGCAGGCATAGCCTGTTTTGTTATTATGATTAACCTATTTAAAAGTTAGCCAGTCTCAAGTTGAGACTTAGCTTGGGCTATTAAAGCCACTTACTGGACAGCTGGGCCCAAAACCTTTACAGGTTTGGCCATTTTGCTGTTCAGGGCTCAATATAGAGCCTGGGCTAGTCCGCATTTGCAGACATAGCCCTTTGCACAACCAGCCACTGTTAAACAGTGAGCTGTGTGTTAGGGCTCACAGAATTGTTCAACCTTTGCAAGGTTGACCATTCTTAGGCCAATTATTAAACTTGTAACCTATTTTTGTTCATTTTCAGTTTATGTCCTATTTCAAAACTAGCCACTTAATGAGACTTAGCAATTAGCGACTATAACCAATTCATACAAGCCTTAGCAGTGTTCACACTTAACATGTAACTATTGCAAACTTAGCCATTTTAACATACAATTGCACACATAACCACATAAAGCCAAACCATGTTCATTGATTAATCAAAACTCAGAAAAGGGGTTTGATAGTGTTGAACTTCAACTAATCAATTTACATAACTTAAACTCATGTAGCTACATATCAATTAACATTAATCAGGCATAGTCACAATCATTTCATGTCAAATGGGACACTGAGGAATTCAAACATTTAGGGTTCATGGGCATAGACACATGGAAACTAAATCCCACAAAACAAGAGATAAAACATGATTCATTTTAGACATAAATACAATGGACTATGAGACAGATAATATGAAGATAAGGAGTAGAAAAATCATGGAGAGACAGTGAATTCCCAGAAACCAATCAGCAGAAGATGAAGCATGTGAAGCAGGAAAACATGGAGAATCAGTGAAAAGAAAAACCTAAATCTATCATATGAGGGTAACATGAAGAGAATCAGACCCCACATTGGCATACCCATTCACCAAGCAAAACATAATAGAGATGATATGACAAGAATACTAGACTTGCATGAATCAGAATGTGAGCAAAGAAATGAACCCCAGATGACTTGATATAAAAGATGAACAGAGATAGCCAAGCTTTTATCAAGACCAAACATAAGAAGATACAGAAAGAGGAACAGTAGAGATACTGTAAGGCAACAAAAGTGATCTAATGTAAGACTAAGTGACAATTAAAGACAAACCATTGAACATAGTATCAGGATCCAAACATGTAAGTTGACAGAAGGACTACTGAAAACCACAAGGTGAGGGACCTCAATACTATAGTAGACAAAGGAACACTGGGACATTAAAATAAAACTACCAGCCACAGAATACTAAAAGAGAACAATTAAACTAATTATGCCAAAAGAAACAAGAAGACAGATAGTCATGATATTGCAGACCAACAATCAAGAATCAGTGTACTCAACAAAAACAGAACACATATATGAGGATGGAATGGAAATAGAACCCTAGTACTAAACATGATCTTGAAAGAGCAATTTAAGACATATGAAATCAAGCAAAGAGAGCATGAATCAAAGAAGAAGCTAAAAACAAGAATCTATGTCTATCAAAGAAGTAATGCAAACAAAGCTCTTAGAATTAACATGATGAACAGAAATAAAAGGCACTCATAAGCATGTAAATCGAAGCATAAAAAGCAATCAAAGGGATTAGGGACTAGAATGACACCAGGTCAACTCTTTTGACTTAACCAAAAACATAACATGAAACTAACATCAAGGAGAATCTTATCACTAACAGATTAAGCAGCCCTATGACTAAATATCAGAGATTCGCCCAAAGAGAAACATGGAAACATAATCGACCAGAGCCACATTACAGACAAATCATTAATCAGAAAAGGAGATGAACATGCTAGAGGCAAAGATATTCAGGACATGAGATAAAAAGAAGAGAAATATCAACAAGAGCAGACGAAAATTAACACGCAAACACAAAAATCAACAGAAAATAAGACCAAAACATGTAAGAAATCATAAACTATCCTAGGAAACTAAAGAAGACTAAAGGTGAGGGACTTAGCTTGCGGGGCCGGTCCCCCGAGCTTCCTATTCCCTTTTTCTTTTCTTTTCTTTGATCTCAGGCCCTTTCCAGACCTTTCTTCTTATTTCTTTTTTCTTCTTTATTCATTCCAGATCTCTTTTTTATTTTTTTTCCTTTTCTGTTTCTTCTTTCAAGGCTTAAAGGCGAAGCCTTTTGCGGTTTGAGCTACAGGGGGTGTTTTAGGAGATGGTAAAGGTGGGGTCTTGGCTGGGGTTCGAACTTGGGGTCGCCGGAGTTAGGGTTCCGACGACCTTAATTTGGATATTCGAACCGTTCAAGGGACATTCGAGGGTGGAGGCTAGTATGGTTGGGTAGATCTCATGAAAAGGCGTCGAATGGCATTGGTTTTGTGTGGGTTCTCATACTTTGGTGGTCACCGGTGTAACTCCGGTGACCGGACTTTTGAAGAACGGGGTATTTTTCTGGGATTTTTGGGGTATTATGACAAGAAGAAGAAGGAAAAGAAGATGGGAGTGGTAAGAGAGGCCGGCGACCACCGTGGAAGGTGGTGGCCGCCATAGCCGTTTAAGGTTGCAGGCGAGGAAGATGAGAGACGAAGAGGGGGGTCAAGGGGCGGCTAGGGTTAGGGATCTTAGAGAATGGCTGGGGGTTTCAGACATAAGCCTTTTATAGGCTAAATGTCGCATGAAATCGTGGCCGTCCATTCGATGATGATCAACGGTTCTCACAGGCGTTACTAAAACGACGCCGCATCGTCGCTTATGAAGTCAAAGCCATCAACCGTTAGATTGACTAAAACGGACGGCCCAGATCGCTTCTCTCATATTAATTAACTAATTAATTCCAGCAATTATCTCAACCGTCAGATCTGTGTTGAGGGACGGATGAGATTGAATCTCCACAGACCAACGGGCCATTTCACTGGGCCAAGATTTTGGGCCAATTCTTTTAATTCAGATCAGCCCAACCTAACACAATACTAATTTTTTTTTTTTTTGTATTTTCTTTTATTATTATGAAAAAATATAAATCCTAATTTACTACCTACTCTAATTTCCTAATATTTTTTGCAATTTTTCTGCTATTTTTCCCTTTATTTTCTCCTATTTAAGCTATTTTGCTAATTTGCTAATTAACTAAACTAACAAGCTAATTACTACTATTATTCTTTTTTTTGATTTTTTCTAATTTTTGCCTATTCAAACACACAAAAATATAACTAATTTCAAGCAAAGCAAGTAATTGCAGTCAAAAATATATTTATTTTAATTTTGGAATTTAAAGGCTTAGTGCAAAAATCATGTGCTCACAGTCACTGCCTTCCAGTACGGACTAAGTTGGGACGGTTAAAGAGAGACTAAGAATCTACTGAACCGCCCCATGAAGTATCCCCCTACATGTGAGGAAATCCACAATGCTTACTGCGCTGAAGTACGAGCGAACGAAGACGATCTCAACTGGCCGACCCAATGAATGACATCTATATAATCGGAAACAAGGAAAGATCGATGCCACGAGGGACGTCGGGAGTATTCCCTTCGTTCCAACAGAGCAACATCAACCATACACGAGATCTTCCCATCCACTGCCCCGGCACTTGGACGCATTACAATGGCACATCGCCGCGCTCTGAAATGAAAGAGGTA
Organism: Nicotiana noctiflora; assembly: GCA_032618575.1. Classification (NCBI taxonomy): domain Eukaryota; kingdom Viridiplantae; phylum Streptophyta; class Magnoliopsida; order Solanales; family Solanaceae; genus Nicotiana; species Nicotiana noctiflora. The sequence goes on from JASVEL010004914.1 coordinate 589,260, forward strand.
GGCCCCTTTTATTATCATCACATAATTTTTGCCTCTCTCCTTCAGAAATAGTGTATGTACTGGAGAAGCTTGGCACCAAGGTGCAATGGCCTCAGAAGATGAAGTCTGATCCCGCCACAATGAAGTCGAATGTCCTGTGTGAATACCATCAGGAAAGGGGACACATGACCGAAGATTGTATAGGCCTACGATAAGAATTCATCAGGATGCTAAACCAAGGATACCAGAAAGAGCTACTCAGCGACAAAGGAAAGATCACCTTCGCACGCGGACGAGAACAACCCCAAGGACCACCAAAGCCGCTTTCCCTGACACGGACGGTAAACATGATCGTTTGCGATGGCAATGACTCAGCAATCAACCATGTCAAATTCGCCAACCATCTTCCACGAACGGTATGACGACTTTGAAGGAAGTATCACCTTCGATAAATCTAATGCCGACGGTTTGTGTTTTCCTCATTACGATGCTTTAGTCATTACTTTACGCATTATTGATATGGATGTCAAGAGATTCATGATTGATGACAGAAGCGATGCCTGTATCATCCACCCGAGAGTCCTTACACAGATGAGACTCGAGGATAGGATAATACCCTGCTGCATAACACAAACCGATTTTAACAATGCAGTGGAACGTACGTCCAGAGAGGTGACCTTGCCCATCCTCACGGGAGGGTCACGTTGGAAACAACTTTTTATGTGATGGACCAGGAGACGACATATAACGTCATCATAAGGTGCCCATGGATATATGCCATGCGAGCAGTCGCCTCGAGCCTGTACCAAGTGGTCAAGTTCCCTACCCCATAGGGAATATTTAGCATCAAGGGGGAACCGCGCACCGGACAAGAGTGTTACAAAATAACCAAAGACTGCGCTCACACCCGACAACTAAGGGGAGCGAGTGCGGAAACATAGCAATTAGCCGTGTCGGGGACTAAAACTGACACGACGGCAGACACCATCAAAGATCCTGACATTGTGGAAGCTTGTAAAGCAACAATTGAAGATCTCAATCCAATCCAACTAGATAGCAACAATCCCGCAAAGTAACCCTACATCGGACATGGACTCCCCAATCCATATAGGTATCGTGAATTCTTAACTAATCATGCAGACCTATTCGCCTTTTCCCATGTATATCTACCAGGGATTTCGCTAGATATCGCCACCCATAAAGAAATGTCTACCCGCTTCATCACCCGGTATGGCAAATCAGAAGAAAGTTCAATGCCACAATCAATGAAGCAGTTCGCGAGGAAGTAGACAACTCGCCAACAGCTCTATTAGGGAGTCAAAAATATCCTTAGTGGGTCGCCAACATCATCATGGTCAAAAAGAAAAACGGAAAGTGGAGAATGTGCATGGACTTCACCGACCTGAATAAAGCGTGCCCTAAGGACTCCTTCCCCTTCCACACATCGACCAGTTTATCGATGCCACCGCCGGACACGAATTGTTGACTTTCTTAGATGCATATTCTGGTTACAAGATCCTGATGGCTGAGGAGGACCATGAAAAAACAACCTTCATCACACACCAAGGAACCTACTGCTACAAAATGATGCCCTTTGGGCTCAAGAATGCAGGGGCCGTATATGAAAGACTGGTCACCAAGATGCTCAAAGAACAACTCGGCAAGTCAATGGAAGTTTACATCGATGATATGCTAGTGAAATCCATGAAAAAGGAGGATCACATTGACCACTTAAAAGAGGCCTTCGAAATACTAAAAAAGTATAGGATGAAGCTGAATCCCGAGAAATGTTCTTTCGGTGTAGCATTAGCAAAGTTTCTAGGGTTTCTCGTATCCCAACAAGGCATTGAAGTCAACCCCGACCAAATCAAAGAAATCGCCATAATACTCGAAGTGCTAAATAGCAAAAAGTAGGTCCAAATATTGACGGGCAGAATAGCGGCCCTTTCCAGATTCATCTCACAATCCTCTGACAGATGCCATAAATTTTTCAATGTACTAAGAAAGGACAACGAATTCCAGTGGAACGAGGAATGCGTCAAAGCCTTGCGAGAATTAAAAACATACCTGTCATCACCACCACTACTGGCCACAGCGGATGCGGGTGAGCCCATGCTGATATATCTGGTCGTATCGAAAGTCGTCATCAGCGTAGTATTGGTTCGCGAAATGAAAGGTACGTAATCCTCTATCTATCATATTAGCAAGACCCTGGTGGACACCGAAACACGGTACCCACAGCTCGAAATGTTAGCTCTGGCACTAGTCACAGCTTCAAGAAAGCTCAGACCCTATTTCCAGTGCCAACCCATTAAAGTGGTGACCACATTCCCCTTAACAAACATACTACATATGCCCGAGTTATCAGGCCAACTCGCCAGATGGGCCATAGAGCTCAGCGAGCATGATATCTCGTATATCCCAAGGACCGCCATCAAGTCACAAGTCCTCGCCGACTTTATGGCCAACTTTAGCACAAAAATACTACCAGAGGCAGAAAAGGAAGCTCTACTCTCTACCTCAAATACCGACCTCTGGGCTCTCTACACGGATGGAGCCGCTAATGCCTCGGGATCGGGACTGGGACTCACATCGAAGTCCCCACAGGCAAAATCATTCGCTAGTCCATACGATGCCCCGAGATGACTAACAACGAGGCAGAATATGAAGTCGTTATTGCAGGTACAAGGCTGGTCATCAAATATGGGGCCCGTAGACTTGTCCTCCACTGCGACTCCCAGCTCATAGTAAATCAAGTCACTGGGACTCAATCATAGAACAATGATTGCAGAAGTACCAGGCATAAATCCACATATTGATGGCCGAACTCGACGAGTGCCGCTTCGAGTAGGTCGCCAGAGCACAGAATATCGAAGCGGATAGCCTATCAAAACTAGTTGCAGCCACCACAAGCTTCGACAAAGAAAGTGTCATCACCCTCCTCCACTCGGCAATCGATCATGCAGAGATACTCTCCTTGAACTTAACCTGGGACTGGCGCAATGAGTTTTTATCGTACTTGCAGGAAGGAACTCTCCAGCCTGATAAAAAAGAGGCAAAGAAGCTTCGTACACAGGCAGCCAAATATTGCATGATAAACCATGAGCTCTATAAACAAACCTTTGGAGGACCCTGGCCAAGTGACTAGGCCCTAATCAAGCGACGTCAGTACTGGAATAAGTACACGAAGGCCATTACGGCGCCTATACTGGCAACCGCGCACTCATGCGCTGTCTGATACGAGGTGGATATTGCTGGCCTACAATGAAAAAAGATGCCACAGAGTGTGTCCGCCAATGCGAAAGATGCCAAAAGTTTACCCCCATGATACACCAACCGGGAGAACCCCTCCACTCGGTCACCTCCCCTTGGCCCTTCATCAAATGGGGAATAGACATAGTCGACCTATTACCCGCCGGACGAGAAAACTTACATTTTCTATTAGTTGTAACTAACTATTTCTCCAAGCGGGTGGATGCAGCTGCATATGCCCAAATATGCTAACAAGAGGTTATCGCCTTCCTTTGAAAAAAACATCAATTGTTGCTTCGGCATCCCCAAAGAAATGACCTGCGAATATAGGCGGCAGTTCATTGGTCCGAAAACGGCAGAATTCTTCAACAAATGGCACATCGAATGAATACTCTCCACACCATATCATCCCACTGCGAATGGTCATGCAGAGACATCCAACAATACCATACTGAATATATTGAAAAATAAGCTTGAAGACGCCAAAGGGCTATGGCTGGAACTGCTACCAGAGGTACTATGGGCGCACATGACCACCCCTAAATCTTTTACAGGAGAAACACCATACTCACTGGTTTACAGAAATAATACCGTCATACCGGTTAAAGTAGGCAAACCAAGCTTGAGGTATTTGCATACGAGCTGAGCAGAAAACAATTCGAATCAACTCCAAGACCTCTATGAAGCCGACGAAAGGAGAGAAATGGCCCATATCAGGATGGCAGCCCAAAAACCACAAATCGAAAGATACATCAACAAGAGTGCCAAACTCCGACCACTCAAAGTAGGCGACTACGTCCTCAAAGCCAAAAACTTGTCATCTAGGGATCCAAGCGAAGGAAAAGTGGGTACCAATTTGGACGGACCATAAAAGATTAGTGCCCCAACAGATAAATGGTCGTTTCAACTGGAGATAATGAAAGGAAAGACACACCAAAAAAATTGGAATATCTCTCACCTCAAGTATTTCCATTTTGAACAGCACCCCTCGAGTCGTACACTTTTTCCATTATCCGAGTTTTGTCTCAAAATGGGTTTTCACAGAAAGGTGTTTAATGAGGCGATGAAGGCGATGCTCGAAAATGCTCACGAGGCAAGTTTGACATGCCAGTTACTCTGTATGCCAGCACAACAGGCATGCCAAAGGGACTAAACCAATGACCATCCCCAATGTACGAAAGGCTACGACCATCTCCAATGTATGAAATGCTACGATCATCTCTAATGTAGTAAAGGCTACAGCCACCTCCAACGTATGAAAGGCTATAGTCATCTCCAATGTATGAAAGGCTACTGCCACCTTCCATGTATAAAAGGCTACGGTCATCCCCAATGTGTGAAAGGCTACGACTATCTCCAATGTATGAAAGGCTACGACCATCTCCAATGTATGAAAGGCTATGGCCACCTCCAATGTATGAAAGGCGACGACCATCTCCAATGTATGAAAGGCTACGACCATCTCTAATGAATGAAAGGCTACGACAACCTCCAATGTATGAAAGGGTATGACCATCTACAATGTATGAAAGGCTACAGTAATCTCCAATGTACGAAAGGCTACGGCCATCTCAAATGTATGAAAGGCGAAGGCCATCTCCGAATGTACGAAAGGCTACGACAATCTCCAGTGCATGAAAGACTATGGCCGTCTACAACATATAAAAGGCTAAGGCCATCTACAACGTATAAAAGGCTACTGCCATCTACAATGTATAAAACGCTAAGGAGATCTACAACGTATAAAAGGCTATGGCCATCCACAACATATAAATGATTACGACCATCTCAAAACGAACAAACGGCTAAAGCCATTATCGTAGTGACAAACTCGGTTCGATTACGATAAATCAACCCGACATAGTCAAGTTCATTAAATGATTACGACCATCTCAAAATGAACAAACGGCCAAGGCCATTATCATAGTAGTCAACTAGGTTCGATTACGATAAATCAACTCAACACGATCGAGGTCGCTAAGCAGTTACAATCATTCCAAAAGAAGCAAATGGCTAAGGCCATTGTTGTACTAAGTCAACCCAGCTCGACTACGACAAATCAACTTGACAACGATCAATATTACGCATACTACTATGACAAGCGAATAAAACAAAATGAGCAAAAAGTATATATGTATATCAAAAGAATAACTTCCATTTCCTTCAAAAAGAAAAGTATACATTTACAAAAGATCCTATTCACACAGCTATAAGATTACAACAACAAAATAAAACACATCCTAGCCGTCTCCACCTTGTTCGCCGTCGCCAGCTGGCCCTTCGCCTTGTCCACTACTACCCTCGGCCCGAAATGCTGCAAAAATGTAAGGCCCTGTAGCTAGATGGTTCACGTGTTCAAAGGTATAGCCAGCTGGGTCTAAGGAATCGGGGTTATACTCACAATCTTCAAGAGCAGCCCGAACCAAATGACGTCAAACCTCTACCTCGGTAGCCCGACCAGTGACATATAAATCTTCAAAAATAGCTAGCTTGGCCTCGGTGTAAACCCACATATCGTGTGCCCTGCTAGACAGGTTGTCGGCCAACTTGGTCGCTACTACTTGTTTAAGAGCGTCAAATTCATCCACCCTGGCGTTGAGCTCGGTAGTAAGGACATCAACTTTGGCATACAAATTAGCGGCCTCCGCCATTGGCCTACGGCCAATGTCAAACTCATCCTCCTTCGACCGAAAAAGGTTCTCTAGCTTTTTGTTTGCTACAACTGAGTCACACGCTCCCGTAAGTGAGCTTTCGACTGCTCTAACTTCGCACAAAAACCCTTAAACTATGGGTCCTGGGCATATATGTTCACCAATATCTGGTGCTTAGCACGAGACTGTTTATACCTATTTACCACCCCCCTAAGGGTGGTAGTCTTCTTCTGAGTACGCCGACCCATCTCCACATCCAAATGAAGGCAAGTCAGCATACGCCTAAGGTTTGTTCTAAGAAACAAAAAAAAGTAAAGCATACCTGCGAAGCTATAATGGAAACTCATTGGGACAAATCCCTGTCGTTGACGTCCTTTAGAGTCTCGCTCTCGGCATCCGCGCAAAGTAAAGTCATGTCGGCCGCAGCCTGCTCACTCTCTAACAATAGGCAATATCCAATCGGGATCACGATCCGATGGTTAGGTCCAACCATCGCCATCTCCAGTCGAGTGTGATCCCCATGCGGCATGTTCGCAGTTGCGGGAGGCCGTTCTGAACCTACCTTTCCCTCGTCAGCCACCGCCTTGGTAGTAGTCATCGTGTCGTCTCCTTTAACATTTGGGGGGTAATAGTAGGTACAACCCCCCCCCTGAGGGGCCGGCCTCCCCGAGCGAATGGCATTGCCCATAAAGACCGGCCTCAACTCTGGACGACGTACATTTTCCCTCCTACGATCTATGGTTATTCCTTTTCCAAGAAGAAATCAACGTATCTTCCGCTTCGGAGGCTCTTCGCCTTCAGAAGACTCCTCTTCGGCACCAGGAGATAGAGGCGAAGGAGTCGTTTCGTTCATGGATTTGATCAGCGGCATGATCTCATATCGAGTAGCCTCAGGAACGTCCTCGCTAGAGGGCTCCTGGGTCGTATATTAGTCCTCGGGCCAAGCAGCATTAGGAACGTCCTCTCTAGAAAGATTCAAATCGTATACTCGCCTTGAGGCTGAGAACCTTTAGGATACCCATCTGCTGGTTCCTGAGGCAAATACACATCCTCAGAATCAGTCCTCGCCGCTGAGGGGGTTGCAACATTCTACCTTCTCCAGCTTCGGGGGTGCTCCGAACTGCCAAAATAAAGTAAGTAAAGTGACAACACTTGAAAATAGAATTTCCTAATTAGAAGTTAGTGTAATACCTAAAGGGCCGTATCGGGTGATGAATTCTGACAACGTCCGACAATCTTCCGCAAAAAGGATCACTCTCCCTACCCACGACCTTATATCTGGTACAAATCGGGGCAGAGAAATACTAGCTACAAAAAGGGGAAAGCGAGGAAGTCATAAAGACTGAACGGGCGGATGTTATGAAAAATATGAAGTATACATAAAAAACACTCACTTTCTGGATTCCACAACTCTGGGAATCCTTCAGGGGTCGCCACTAGGTCCGCCGTCTGGACATAGAAAAATTTATACTAGAAGCGGCAACTGGTTTTGTCATCCGCCCTGACGACCAGCCCGTTCGCACTACGGCTCTTCAACTGCAACATTGATCCCCTCATAAACCTAGGGCTAAACAACTGCAGTAGGTGGTGGATGGAGACATCGAGTCTGGCCCGATCAGCGTAAGTGGTCAATATGCGACACACTTTTCGTGTATATGGAGTGAGCTGAGCCAGACATACATTGTAAAATCATCAAAGCTCCTCCTCTAGAGGGTAAATTGGGAGGCCACACTAGATAAAATATGGGTATTCATGAAAATCACAGAACCCCAGTCTGTGTACGTTAGCAAAATCCCCTCTGGCCACCTCCACGACCACTGTATCAGGGATTTGGCATGCCTCCCACAGGCTGTCCAAATGTGAATCAAGTAACTCAGAGCGGTTCCATGCAGGAGTTGGGCATCTTGTGGGAAAATCACGTCAAGCATGAAGCTCTCGGGGAAGGACATTGTCCACAATGAGGGAAACGAGGGTTGTTTGGGTTTTCCCACTATCAAAAGATGGTGGAACCCTAGAGGAAGACTCTCTATATCTCCCCTATTTTATTGGCCTCGTCTTGCCATGATCAGTGTTTATCTACAACTAAATACGTCAACAAGACTTCAAAGAATTCTCGAAGGGTTCAACACAAAAGTTACTAGGATCCATAAAAGAAGATGAAAACAGAAGAAGAGAGCATGAAAAGTTCAGAAGATAGCAGAAATTAAACCCTTCCCCTATTTATATGGGCCTGATACATGGAAATCGAAGAGGCAGGCGTCAAAAAAATGTCAGGAAACCAAAACATCAAATCACCCCCTAATCCGTCTTGGGAGAAAAAATAATCATGACGCATGCCGGCGGTGACATCAGTCCAAAACGTAGACCACATGTCAATGCATTAGCGACGCCACGATGGATCAACGTTTCCGCCCATTGAAGATATACACCGTGTACTCCTCCAACAGGCGGAAGGACCTATTGTATGGGGCCATATATGGCTTGATCGTAGGGGGCCGAACGAAGCACTCCCCATATTCGCAAAATGATAAGGGTACGACCCCTCCCCTACGTCTCATACAGTGAGGGTGCAGTGTAGACGTAAGGATACAAACAATGCCGTTTATATTTAGACGTTCCTTCTGAAAGGGCGTCAAGTACCACCCCTTATATTATAGTTTTAGTATAGAGGCCTTACCTCTATATAAAGGGAGGCTTCCCTGTTGTAATGGACCATGTGTTATTATCTAGGAATATAATTTCTCTCATTCTCTCTCTATCATTTTCTTCAATTGTGATACGCGGTTATCTTTGAAAGTTCTTAATTCATGCAAGTATCTCTACATTATAATTACACTGATCCCATATTTAGGTTTATTATATTTGATTACGATATAACCCTCTCATATCTTTTGGTTGTTTCTAGCTTATAAAGTAACTGATAACTTTTGAGCCAAACATGTAGCTATTCACAGTTTCGTAAATTTTCGTAGCTACATGGATTGAATTGAAAAAGCTAATTTCTCATATTTGCTATATTTTCTAACTATGATGGCAATAGCTGCAAAAATAGCTACAAACTTGTCGCTACGCTAAAGATTTGTAGCTAATTGTTAGTTTTTGCTACGCGTTCGAAGTTGTTATAGCAACAAAGTATATTTTTCCACAATATTTTATGTCAACCAAAACCGTGTAGCTAAATGAACAGCTTTGCTTCAATTTATAAAATTCGTGGCAACAGTTAGCTCAATAGCTACAACAAATTATCAAAACAAAATTATATAGCCACGAATTTAAATAGCTACAATAGTTGGTGTAGCTAATTCTAAGCTTTGACTATTGAAGTCTATTCAAAAAAGCCTCTCAAATATATTAACCACTAACTTCTTAACAAAATTCTTAGTAACCCACCTCGGCAGAGATAACGAATAAATATGAGGCTTCATCTTTGAGAGAAATTAATTTTGAGAGTTGGGGGTTTAAGGTTCTTTTGGTACGGTGTAAATTAGATCAAATAGAGGAATGCTTATGGGGATTGTACGTCCTGCTCTAAGGAATGCAAATGTATGTGAAGTTGCATATTATACACTTTGGCCAACATTACTTTAAATATGTTAAGATTTAAAAATTTAGAGGTGTTCATTCTTGGATTCAACTTAATTTTACGTGATCTTTCTTATAAGTCTAAAAAAAATGGATATCTTCGAGTATATGGTCGTGGAAAGTATATCAGCGAATATTATGGAGGTCGACCAATAAAGATACAACTTGTAAAGCAAGTAGAATTGACCACAAAAGAAGCAAATGAGCGTGCGGAAGAAGTTAAAAGGGAAGCTATTGAACAATCAAAGAAGTTAAAAGGGAAGCTAATGAAAATGTTGAAGAAATCAAGAAAGAAACTGATAAAAACTAGACACTACAAGAAATGTGATTTTTAACGACTACTTCTTAACGAAGGGACATGAATCCGGTCATTATAAGTGCACTTATAGAAACCAAATTTTTTCCTGGTCGTTGAAACGAATTATTAGATTAATATTAACGAGGGGATAATATTCGTGTCATGACCCAGAATCCACTAAGGGCCGTGCTGGCACCTAACACTTCAGTCAGGCCAACCAACAAAATTATCAATTACTTTCTCTTTTAATACTTTTGAAAATCTAAGGTTTTTCATTCCCTTTTTCATAAATAAAGTTTACTACTTGATTTCGATTTTTTAATAATAACAATTACAACAAATCTGCTGAAAACTATCCCAGAAATCCGGTGTCACAAGTGCATGAGCATCTACCGATAAGAATATAAAAACACAATGCAATATCCGTCCAGAATACAATGGACAAAAAGGAAATACATTTTTATTAGAAGGGACTTTAAAAGCTGCGGGCCGCCTTGCATACTGCAACTCGCCTAGTCCCCATATTCGTCCATGCTACTGCGCCCAGTAGGCCGCTAATGTAACATATACATGTGCAACAAAAATGCACAGAAGTGTAGTATGAGTACGTAATCAACATGTACTTAGTGAGTATCCTGCCTAATCCCGAAGGGGTAGAGATGAGATGGTCAACTCTGACACTTTCTATGTCCAATAAGGATTCATCCTTATTATATATACAAATCAGTGGATTTATTCTATAAACAAGATTTTAGTCCAAATAGAAAGAAACAAATAATCAATTAATTCCTTTTAAGGAAATTTCCCAGAATTTCCATTCTAAATATATATATAATAGAAAAGAGAAGTTGGTCGACCAAGGATAAGATTGACATTTTACTCTATCATAAAAGAGCTTTAGTGTAAATTTCTCACTACAATATTTCTTTTTCTACATTGGTCTAGAACCATCTCTCTTCTATTCACAGAGGAGTACTTTTCAGTTTTCAACTTTTAGCTCTCTTCATTTTTTTTATCTATCGCCTCCAATTTCAGGTATGATTCTCTCCCATTGTTTTCTTTGTCCTTTTTTTCTTTGATTTTTTATGATCTCTTAATAGTTTTCAATTTAAGGCTTCAGATTCGTCCAAGAAAAAGGTCCTAATCAGAGGCGGACCCAGGATTTAAAGGTAGCGGGTGCACTGTAACAGTATCTTAACAATATTTATAGGTAGTAAGGTCACGATAGAAATAATTACTCGATGGCTTTAGGCGGACTAATAACTAGTGGTTGCATATGTGCTTTGAAAATTAAGGAAGAAGTTTTTTGCGTGGAGAGAGATAACTGTAGAAGAAGCTTTTGATGTAGGGATTTAACTAAAAGTAAAAGAGGTGGATCCATTGAAAAAAACTAAATCAAATACACTATAGTAGGCCTGTTGAAATTCTCTCAAAGAGAGAGAAAATGTTACTAGTAGGCCTGTTGGCGTTGAAATTACCAAATGAGACCCAATCAAAAATATTACTATTATTGTTAAACCTGAGATTTGAACTTGGGTCTTGAAGAAGCCAACTACTCCACAAACCAACTCTTCTACCCAAATTTTGTGACTAAGGGTGCAGCATAATATATTTATAGGGGTCCTTTTTGTATTAACTTATATATATATATAATATATATACAATATTTTTATCGTGGCCAACGGGTGCCCGTGCCCCCCACCCCAAAGCATAGGTCCGCCCCTGGTCCTAATAGTGCCAATTCACCCTTCCGAACTTCACTCTGTTTTTAGTTTGATTTATGTATTTTTTTAACTAATATATTGATAGTCATTGTTAATATATATATATATATATATCTTTTATATATATATATATATATATATATATATATATATATATCTCTTAGTTACCTTATTTTGCTTTCTTCTTCACTTCTCTTTGCGCTCTCTCTCTTGTAAGTACTTCTTCTACCTCTTCCTCTCTTTTTTTCTTTTCGTTTTCTACTGATTTTTTTTTCTGTGTGTGTTATTTGGTTTCCTGTTTTTTTGAGTGTTATTGGATACTTCGATTTTTTCGTTACAGAGAAATTGGGAAATGGAGTTAAAATTTAGTTGATTCATCTATTTGGGCGTGGACACAATCAGACCCACATCTTGGCTTGGCGAACATTCGATGATATGCGATATGAGTGTTCTCTGTCACATGCAACAAGTTCTTTTGCAGGTATCTTTCTCTTTTTTTTTTTTGATAAATATGTGTGGTATCCTTCTTTGCCCCCATTAGAAACGCAGATTGAGCCTCGAAAATGCAATTGGTCCCTGTGGACATTATTTGGTCCAAATTATTTTCATTTCGAGTGAATTCAGGAGAACATTGAGTTGCAATCTGGAAAAAAAGATGTAGCTAAAAGAAAACAACTTTGATGTAGCCAAGGTATTTGACATAATGCCCAAACTAACTGAATTTTTTATTTTTTTTACTTTTAGCTAAAACTGATGTTATTTTCTCTTCCAAATTTGTAAGAGCTTTACTGATGATAACCCTGAAATAACTTCACGTGTGATGCATTACCAAAACAGATTATTGAAGGACGAATATTTGAGTGACGCTCAGACGAAAAAATCATCATCTCAAGTTGCAATTACTACCAGAGTAGGTTGGTTGTTTCTCTATTGTGAAAGTCATTATCTGCTTACCTGCTAATCATCCAGATGTTGCATTCGCTATATAATTGTTTATGATATTTCTTTCGGGATTTGTTTTATCTTTCAAAGTGGTATTCCATTTCGAGAGTTAATTTTTAGTCATAGTTTGTCAAATTAAATATAATTTCAAAACATGATATAAAAAAAAAGTAATGTTCTTGGTAGGTGGAGTTTCATGCATGAGACTATCCTATTACAATGTATGTGCTAAGGAGAATGAATTAATTTAGGTGGCACAAAGCATGCAATAGTTTATTTTAAAGCTGGACAACATAGACCTTTTTGCTGCATATGTAAGAAGTCGATATTTTTTCCTGCATAAGTTTCCTGATTAAATTTTGGCTTCCTTTTTGGTCTCATAAAATTTTAAAATGCCTGATGAGATATCTATTCTCCTTGATTTTTTATATACTGACCAATCACTTATATAAGCTTTTTATGGCATCATGTAATGTATGTGCCGCTAAAGCTCTCTTTGGGAGGTAAATCGAGTTATCACAATGCTAGAAAAATGTCATATTTAGTGTTATTCACATCCATACAGGCTTCAGTGAAGCAGCTAACGTCCCACAAGAATACTCCCTTGTGGATACCTACTCCATTTGTTGATCAGCCTGAATTGTGCGTTAGAATTTTCTTTCTCAATTTTTCTTGTAAATAATGATATCATCTATTTCTTCGACAACTAAATGATAACTATTATGACTACTAAATTAATGTCTTCTTGGATATGTCCCATTATTGAGAGTGAAATATTTGGATAGGTTGTCTTATGCAGTTTGGTGGAATCTGTTTAGAAGTGTTAAACATAATGTTTCAAATATGAAAAAGTTGAAATGTTAGTTGGTAAAATGCCACGTTAAGTTTGAAACAACATAATGAAATATGTTTTTGGCACCAGTTTAAATGTTGAGGAAGAAACTTTCCTCTTTAATACGAGTACCTAATTTTGGAAAAACCAAAAAGGAAAATAATATTATGACAGAGTAAATAGAACTTGATGAAAACGTTGTTGAATCCTGTTAAGTTACTTATCTATTCTTTGTTCTATTGCAGATTATACAGTGAAAGATGAAGTTTTAAGAGAACGAAATAGATTAGAAAAATAGAAAAGGATAAGGTGACCGAAGAACTGATTACTAATACAGAGATAGAAGGTATTGTATGTTTCAGTACAATCTTTCCATCTTTTTTTAGTACCGCAAATTATGAAAAGTTAGTGCTATAGTAAAGTTTCTTTCTTTCTCTACTTCATACATCAATATGTATGTTTTCTGCCCGTCAAATTAAAAGAAAGAAAAGCTTCATTTTCCTCAGTTGTATGAATAAATAGATCCTAATATGCTTACTGTGTACTGAATCTGTTGCTTGAACTCCTCAACTTGATTTATATTTGCCAAAGTGTCAGTTTCTCTACATAAAAGAACTACTTCCACACATATTCATGTTTTATAATATCTTTGTATCCTGAGATGTTAATGAGGTATTTTTTAGGAAGTGTGGGGTATTCCTCCCAGCTTTGTCCAAAAAGGAGATTTAAAAAGAGCTTTGGAAGAAAAAATAGTTCAAGACAAGAAGAAAAAGAAATTGCTCCTCCGGTGAATTTGACATCCGCCTCAAAAGTTTGTAAACTTCTAATGTTCATGGAAGTCAAATCTTGATGGATTTGATTACATTGTCAATGAATAAATATCTAATTTCCTTCTTTCTCCAATTGCCTGCATTAGATAGGGGTAATGTCTGCGTACAGATCAAACCTGTTTATTTTTTTGTTGTTGTTGTTTTCTTTTTCGAATTATAATCACCCTTTTATGGGTTCTGGATAATCTTAAAAAAGGCCCTGCTTACAAATTGGCCTATCCTTAAATTAGCTGGTGAATTTCATACAATGATTAGTATGATATTGGTTACTAATACCCTTATTTTAATTTCCAGGTTGTAACATTGCTAAAGGTTGATGGGTCACAGATGATAGTAGGCATTTATATTCTGAATTTGGCTGCAAGCAATGGTTGTCATCCATGTGGGATTGGAGACCAAAAGACTAAGAGATGGAAGAGTTTGCAGGTGTTAACTTCCTGAAAAGGTAGGGTTTCCTTTTACTGTAAGTGATTACTTTGTGATGTCGGGGATGTATAACCTTAAAGATTTATTCCAAAATCTATTAAAACCCTCTCTCTTCATCCATCTGGCATTAATAGTATTGTACTTACCATGGCTTGTAATGTATCTTCAAAGGGAATAAGTGTAAGCTTGAGTAAACCAAAGAGATTAGAACATATATCTCACATTAAATGCAAGAATTTGTGACTGTGAGGCTCCCCTATGTAGTGCATGATCTCTCTCTCACATCATAATGTCTGAAAATAGATGTTTCTGTTCGCACTATTTTTCAGGGTCTAAATTTTTTTGTTACATAGAAAATGGTGCTGCTCTATTCCTTCTTCAATTCTTCAGATGATATTTTATTGGCTTTAAATACAAGGAATTTACTGAATTCGGTTGTGCGGCCAGGATGGAAAACGAAACTCTGGCTTTTATTGGGGATTCCCTCGGTAGACAACAAGTTTAGTCACTTATAATACAGACCTGATGTCATCGATATGGGATGTGAATATGGTTTTGTAAAGGCTCGTGGTGCTAAAAACCCTGATGGATGGGTTTATCGATTTCCGAGTACACAAACAACTAACTTTACTTATAAGGACATTCTTTTGAGGGTTTTTAGTATAATTTTATATTCCTTGCCATTTGATTGGTGCACATGATATAAGCTATGTCAATTGGTTCTCAGTAAACCCGATGTACGTACCCTCCATTACTGTTAAATGGCCTATGTTATGAATTATCAGATTGAGAGGTGAACTGATAAAGGTAGTGTTGCAGAAAAAATTAAACTCTTTTCAAACGTCTTGGTTTTGTTTATGAGTTTGTATATAGAATGCTTAACTGAATTGATAAGTTTCTTTTGTCTGTCATATTTGTGCTTTAGAACAAACTAATGTATGATTGTTCTGTATGAACTTGTAACTATTTGGAATAGGAGTAGTAATTACTATTTAAAATAGTTTGAACCGAATATTGTTATTCATGGAAATTAAGGAAATTATGCTTACCGGACAAAAGTTGCATATGTATTTGTTTGGTCAATACACTAAATAATGAGATTTCCCATACATGTTCAAACAGGTTGTTTAAAGCAGTGTTCTTTATCCCTTTCTTTTTTCATTTTACACATATTTTTGAAGGATACAAAGCTGCTACAGTAACATTTGTGGAAGATAATAAGACTTAAAGATTTTAGCATGTTATTGTTAGAAGCTGTGGCTGAAATTTGTTGCTACCTTCTATGGGAATCAGAAAAGCTGGTTCTTTTAATGGTCAAGTAACTTTCTGGTTCTCTTACAAGGATAAATGTACATGAAGTTGCGTTCTTCTATTCTGCATTATATTTAAATAATTTGGTGAGAAATGTGCATCTTCTTAACTTGTGCAGAGGTTCCTCTCACAGTGTAGCATATATTGATGTAGGCAAAGAACTGGAATCTAGAAAAGATGAGGGTTTAATATTCTACAATGGTGAAAGCAAGTAGATAATCATCATCAGTTGCTTATCTTAATTTTCAGCAGAACAGTAAAAGAATGAATCATATCAGATCATGGCCAATCTAGAGTATACGTTTCTCAAATTGCTTCAAGGCAACTAGATTACAAGAAGAAACATTAAGTGACTATTTGTTAGAGTTATACGGTATTCAATTCTCTCAATAAAGAAAGTATATGTGAATTATTTCAGTAGATTATTTTATTCTTCAAGAGTGCCAATTATCATGGAACTGATTCTTTCTTCTATTCTTAACTCTTGTTTTGAAAGTTAAAGCTCTCAGCTTTTTTTCTACTGGTGAATGTTCCCTTATGGGATTTTGCACCTATGTTATATGAATAAAATTAAAATGTTTCCATTTGTTGAAATATCTTAGAGGTGAATCTTCTTATATTAGCTTCTTCTTTTTGAATGTTCTATTTTGGACAGTTGGAGATAAGAAAGAAATACACCTTGAAAGGCAATAGATGTACATGCTATTGTATATTTGTCAAAATAACACTAAGGTTGTCTTCTGAAGAAGAAAAGAGGAGGAAATACTAGGGAAACAATGAAGAAATATACTAGGAATATAATCTGCAAAACCAATTGATGTATCCTATTTGTTGGTAACCTGGATTCTAAAGATTCGATTTAGGTGTTTTTCATCCTTACATTGAATTGGCTATCATTTGGTTATAGTAGTAGTTATGTTTCCTTATGCTTCATGTTTGTTGCTATCCATTTTTCAATATGACCATAAGTTTGACGTTATTGTAAAAAAGCTATTTGATTATTGTCTCTCCAAATTGCTGGAGATTTAGATTTGATTTAGTTCACATAAACAGAGACATTTAAGTTACAACGTTGGGCCCGTGCTCAGCACGGACATAACCTCATCTAGTATATATAGAATATCCTTAAGCCATGAAAGGCAACAACAATTTAATTATGTTCCAGGAAGCAATACAAGCATGCGCAAATCATACCGAGGCATCGGCCCGATCCAACAAAACTAAATATGCGATTGCCGAGAGTGGACGGCACGACTATAGGTGCATCTATTAATCTGCCGATGTGTTCGGCGCATTCCAAAATAAACACACATAGACAAACAGTCAATCACGAAGTCAACATAGAGCAATTATCCAAGGAAGGCCAGTTCTCTTTAATAATTTGAGAAAATGAAGCTTAAGTCTTTTAGAAAATCTAATTATTAATTTAGTGTGATTTAAGAAATTCAAGCCATCAATGATTTCACAATTAATTCACATATAACATGCTTTTGGGTCCTAGACTACCTGGACAATAGCATAATAGTAGCTACGCACGGACTCCCGTCACCTCGTGCGTATGTAGCCCCCGCGAATAGGAGTATATAACAAATTTAACTCACCTGTGGGGAAATTCCTCCTCACAAGATTAGAAAGGAGACTCGCCTCGCTCTGAAGACTCCTAACCGGCCTTCTACATTCTTCCGAAGGCTTGAACTAATGCACAATGCACCAAAACTAGCCAATTATCATACAAATCCACTAATATATGCTCAAATATTTATTACAATCTAATTTATAGCAATTCCTATGTCCGATCAAAAAGTTGACCGAAATGCCCTTGGGCCCACATGCCCAAAATTCGAATTTTTTAAAGATTAAGATTACTCATAGCCTCACAAACTCAAATATATGATTTTCTCTAAATTTCATATCCAAATCGTGGACAAATCCCAAGAATACAAATTTTCTAGGTTTTCTTCAAAATATTCCAATATTCCCATAATTTTCTTGTCGAATTCTATGATATAATCTTATACTTAACTTGGAAATGAGTAGGATTAACTTACATTAACATAGACGATGAAATCCCTTCTTGAAGCTCTCCAACAATCACCAATGCTTTGATAAAAATGAAGAAAAATGAGCTAAACCCGCTAAAATACCATTATGCTCAGGTATTTACTCAACGCGATCACGGAGAAAATTTTTCCAGGCAAAAAATTTACTCTACTCGATCGCGAAAAGAGCTTTGCGATCGCGGAGAACAATTTCGAAGCCTTCCGGATAGCCTCTAGTATAATAGTCATAACTCTTTGCACACAACTCCAAATGATAAATGGTTTAATATTCTAAAAACTAGACTCAATGATCTACAATGTTTATGTGTTAGTTATTTCCCAATTTCTTATAGATTTCTAGATATGATCTGTCAAAATCAGCCCATGTGTGACACAACTTTCTTCTTCACTTTTTCGGACACCCTATAGAGTAACAGACATAACTTTTTGTACACAAATCCAAATCATGAATGGTTTACTTTTTTCTACAACTTTCAATTTTACATTATCTCCAAATTCCTTACAGATTTTGAGATATTAACCTTCGAAGTCGAGTCAGTGCAACAGAAAATTTACTCTACGCGATCGCGATTCACTGGCCCGTTTCTCACGTTTTACTCACCACGATCGCGACCAATTGATCGCAATCGCGTAGAGCAGTTCTGTAGCCAAAAACCAACAGTTATAAATGGCTTAGAAATGGTCCGAAACACCCCGAAACTCACCTGATCCCCCCGAAACCCCGTCCTAACGTGCCAACAAGTCTGGAAACATATCACGGACGTAGTTGAAGCTTGAAATCACATCAAACAACGTCGAAATCATGAATCGCGCTAAAATTCGTCTTTATGAACTTTAAAAATTTCTAACTTCTATTTCTGATGTTTAAAACTATCAAATGATATTCGACTGACTTTAAATTTTGCACATAAATCATATTTGACATTACGGACCTACTCCAACTTTCGGAATTGGATTCCGTCCCCGATATCAAAAAGTCAACCTTCGGTCAAACTTCTAAAAAACCTTCAAATTTCTATCTTTAGCCAAATGGCTTCAAAATGACCTACAGACCTCCGAATTCACTTCTAATCGTGCGCTCAACTCTATAATCACCATACGGAGATTTTCACAGTCTCAGTATCCCAAATGAACATCGATAACACTAAAATGCTCTTCAAGCCTAACTTATGAAATTTGTTCTAAAATGCTAACTTCCTCAATAGGTGCCAAAATGCACCCGGGTTATCCAAAATCCGAATCGGGCATACGCCCAAGTCCGAAATCATTATACGAACCTGTTGGAACCTTCAGATTCTGATTCCGAGGTCATTTACTCAAATTCCAATCTTAGCAGTTTTCTCCAACTTAAGGCTTCTAAAATGAGAATTTCCATTTAAATTTAACTCCGATCTTCATGAATTTAATTCCGACCATGTGAACACGTCACAATACCTGAATTGAAGATGTTCATGCCCTCAAACTGCTAAACGATGCACTCGGGCTCAAATCGACTGGTCGAGTCATTACATTCTTTCCCACTTAAACATACGTTCATCCTCAAATAGGCTGAGAACTATAAGGAAGTAGTCAGAAATTACCGTTTAGCAACTCATGCACCTTCCCATGCTACCACAACTTAGTTGAGCATATCAGCTCGATAAATTCTAAAGAGATTCCCTTTTATTCAAGCTATTAAGCCTTAGAGCCCGATTCCACCATCTACAATCCTATTCCAGGCGTGTTTCCAACATACGATCACCACATCATTCACTACATGTTGTTCTCAAACATGACTACATAACTTAGATGGATTATTACTTTCCGACACTAATTCCATAGGACCACAATAATATTTGTTGATCAAATTAGCCAAAATTCAGTGAATTAGATGCTCCCATTGCAACTTATGACACACTCAAGTCTTACTCTAATACTTATAATACCGCCACGACAGATGAGATGTGCCACAATTCATAATCAACTGCCAGGTCAATCAATCATTGAGTCTATACTTCTGACAAGAAAGATTACCACATTCTGGACCAAATGATGACCTTAGATCCGTAATATACTTCATATAATCGGATTGTACCGATCTTTAATCCCATAATCCTGTCTCACCCAATATGAACTGATCAGGCAATAAGCCACTCTGAATGGGATCAAAAGTCTCTTATGGCGCCACAATGTTCCAATAGGCCACCAATCCGAACACAACACCAACAGGAAATCGAAATTTGGAAGGAATTATCTGACCTCCGCACTAATACAGACTTTTCTCAGAAGATAGAAAGCGAAACACACAAAAATAGCATATAGAAAACCAGACTCGATATCACTCTAATGCACTGCGCAATCTAATACAAATAACATACCCATGGCGGCGTGCCAACCGATCCACACATAGAACTCACATAAGGAGACATACATCGAGCTAAATTGCTCATTACAATAGAATACCGAATACCAATCATAAACACACTAAGTGTATAATACCATTCCCTGGGGAGACATAGAACGTCATAAGCTACGAAACTCAAGCAAAACTGAGGCGCGATATATAATCAAAATCTCAAGAGCCATTCTGCTCATTATAGAAATTTCCAACGCGGGTCCTTAACACATACAAAATTTCTTAGGCCGTCTCACAATTCACACGGCGCAATGCATCACTACATGATATAACTGACAATGAGATAACACCCTGACTACTCCATAAGGTGTGGGTTACTGAAATGAACACAACTGGCCTAACATAAAGCTCTGTTCACAAATAAATCAATCCATTGATCTCAAGCCAATTCCTGACTGCACCAGTTTGGTTAATAACCTTTCAAAGGTCCATAGTAACCCCATTTTCCTCATAACACATCAGAACAACCATCATAACTTGAGCAACCTCCGCAGTTCGTAGACCAATAACAAAGTGCCCTCCAGGCAAAATTTCTCAAATTTGGTGACATTACCACAATCCTTATACTTGGTTTAAAATTTTAATCAATCGAGTGACTACATGTCACACTTATGCAATCTTCATGGGGGACACACCCTTACAATCCTCTGAAAAAAAATATCGGGTCCACACATCTAAACCACGGTTTACACTAATGCATAGAGAGCGATCAAGTATACTTAACCAGGATACAAAGCCCATTTTTTACAACACATCCATCTCTGGTGGCACTAAAAACAATAACAATTTAATTAACTATTCAACCTTTTTCTTGCTCATACGAGCCCGTGACATCCTTGTCAACACCAACCTGCAACATTGATCCTTACTTCGTATTTTTATGCTACCCATTGCACCCATCGTGCCAACATACAATAGAACATGATTTTCATCATAACTCCGAAATTATTAATTTATTTAACACTTCATCATATAAGGACATAACACTTAACTCACTTCAGGAGAACCATAGCAACACACAGGTAAATTCCCATAACTGTAGAATATGCAAATCTGCTAGTAGTGGTCCAAGCCACCTTAACACCTTCCATAATCTGCTTCCACACAACAAGCCATGACAATAGAAGGCTTCTGAATAATATCACTTTCGTTGGACAACAAGCCTCACAGTTACCGCCACAAATCATACACACAACTTGATCACGCTGAATGAACTGATTACAAATCCCAAAATGCCCAAATTCAACTGTGGCTAATCAATCCCTTTCCTTCCAATTTATCCTTGAGTGCGTTGGAAATAATACTGACTCTCTTCAACACATAATATACTCCATCTACACTCATCCCAAGTGACCCTGAATCATGAGACCATGTTGTCTCCACTCCTACGAACCATTTCGTACTTCCTAATTGCTACATCACAAGCCAACAATCACGGAACATTCTGTTCCACTTCTCAAAAGCTATTTTCCAAGATTGATTCTTACTCGTACTTTTAGGCTCGAAATCATTAAGAACCATACTTAACCTTTTTGAATCCATTAGGACCGTTAATGAGAGCCACCCCCTTTGTCTTGGTCCCGAATATACTTAGCTCCATAAATCTCATAGCACATGAAAACACATTCAATGAGGAACTGGTAGAATCACTCCCACTGAAACCTATATCTATACAAGGTATAAATCCTAAACCTTCCTCCAAGTCCGAACATGAGCCAATAAGGCCAACCATAGCATGCCTCCAACAATTCATTTGCTCAAATTACCATTTATGATCTTTTTTCGTAGCTGAGATAACCAACCAAGATATAACAACCGGAAACCTCACAAGTAGCTAACCATGAAACCCAAATCATAAGCGGTAGGACTCTCCCACTTAGCTTGAAGACATTATCACCAAAACTATAGAGTTCACCATTATTCTTAATCTCTTGTTGACATAACCTCGTGCAATAAATCACCAGCCATCTCGATATCTTACGGTAGAACAGGAATTGACACTCTAAATTATTAACACCATTCACACAACAATTCCCGTTGCTGCATATCATGTAGAACTCTTCGCAGAAGCCTCGCAAACTACGCGACTGCTAACCTGCTCACAAGAATACCCCACCTAAAGAAATTACTCTCCAGCATCTTCCAACGTTGCTACATGGGGTACAATCACTACGACATGAATAACCCATCCTGAGTCTGAGCTCACTCTCCTGCTGCGTGAATCCATTCACCCCTCGTGGATATCAATCAAATGCGCAGCAATGCCTTGCCAAATTCAAAGTTATGCTTTATCCTTCTTCATTTTAAGCAGCTCCTTTCCGCCATACTGACTCTCCTATCGCATAAAAACCCATGCTTCGAATAAATGTGCAGACTTAAATTGCCCATCGCTAAAATCCCAGACCATTCCAAACTCTCCTTAGGTGCATAGCCATCCTACTACTAAGCCCTATACGACTATGCCACTCTTCCACTTTGGGCAAACTTGCTCTTTTAACCAGCTGCTCCACCTACGCTTCTCATACCTAGCCCTTTAGAAGTTTATATCTTCCTCTCACACTTCCAACATGTCTTTCTCATCCTTTGCTACTCAGTCGTTGTCTTAACAAAATTTATCTTCATAGAACTTAAATCCACAATTTGCTACTAATCCCAAACCTTTCCGAAGGTCGTCTTTATCAAACCATCAGCTTTGGTAATACAGATTCAGTCGAGAGCCACCACATCCCACGATATATGATAGTTGTATCTCAAATACCATTTCACAATATTTTGCCCCAAGGCCTAATCATAGAAGATTATAACACCAATAAACATAATACGTCCAATTAGGACAACAACACCACAATAAAGAAGAGAACTCCTTCACACTTGCAATTACCATGTTTCAATACATCCACTAGTCAACATCTAACCATCCTTAGTTCGATTGACTTTCCCCTGTATGGAATAAAATACTGAATCCTTTTGATCCCACAGTGAGTAAACTTCTCTTCAATTTATTCACTGCCCCGACACGTGGGCAAACACTCTACCATAATAACAACACTGTGGAATAATAGCTCAAGAGCATCATGGCAACTTGTGCCTAGTCTCATGGCTCTCAGAAGTTCTGTTACGTAGCTAAAATAATGGAATCTCCCTTTGTATTGTGACTATAGTAGTCCAATCAACTATACCGGGTAGATCATCCCGCACTACATTTGTAGTGCCATTGCAACCCTTGAATTTTTGATTTATAACAAGCGCTTGTGTCGCGTAAGATTGAGTGAGAAGGAATCAAAGCCATACACCTGAAAGGAATCAAACCGCACCATCAGGAAATCATGAAGGGAAGTACTCCTAACAGTCCTGTAGCCTCCCGAGGATAAGTACAGAAGTCTCTGTACCGATCCATGAGACTCTACTAGAATTGCTCATGACTCGTGAGACAAACAGAAACCTAGTACTCTGATACCATATTATCACGACCGAGAAACCACTAAGGGTCGTGGTGGCGCCGGACACTTCTGTCAGGCTAGACAACAAAATTATCAATTACTTTCTCTTTTAATACATTTGAAAATCTAAGGTTTTTCCTTCCATTTTTCATAAATAAAAGTTCACTACTTGAATTCATTTTTTAATAATAACAATTAGAACAAATCCGCTGAAAATCATCCCAGAAATCCGATGTCACAAGTGCATGAGCATCTACTGATAAGAGTATAAAAACACAATGCAATATCCGTCCGAAATACAATAGACAGAAAGGAAATACATTTTACTAGAAGGGACATTAAAAGCTGCGGGCCGCGTTACATACTGCAACCCACCTAGGCCCTGAATTCGCCCGTGCTGCTACGCCCAGTAGGCCGTTAAAGTAACATATACATGTGCAACAAAAATGCACAGAAGTGTAGTATGAGTACGTAATCAACGTGTACCCAGTGAGTATCCCACCTAATCCTGAAGGGGTAGAGACGAGATGGTCAACTGTGACACTTTCTAATGGTCCAATAATGATTCATCCTTAATATTTATACAAATCAGTGGATTTATTCTATAAACATGATTTTAGTCCAACTAGAAAGAAACAAATAATCAATTAATTCCTTTATAGGAAATTTCCCAGAATTCCCTTTCTAAATATATTTCGAATATTCTTAAGCCATGAAAGGCAACAACAATTTAATTAAGTTCCAGGCAGCAATACAAGCATGCACAAATCATACCATGGCGTTAGCCCAATCAAACAGAAAAAATGTGCACTTGCCGAGGGTCGATGGCGCGCCTTTAGATGCATCTATTAATCTGCCAAGACGTTCGGCGTGTTCCAAAATAAAAACACACAGAAAAACAATCAGTCATGAAGTCCACATAGAGCGATTATCCAAGGAAGGACAATTCTCTTTAATAATTTGAGAAAATGAAGCTTAAGTCTTTTAGAAAATCCAATTATTAATTTAATGTGATTTAAGAAATTCAAGCCATCAACTATTTCACAATTAATCCACATATAACATGCTTTTGGGTCCTAGACTACCCGGACAATAGCATAATAGTAGCTACACACGGACTCTCATCACCTCGTGCGTACATAGCCCCTACAAATAGGAGAACATAACCAGTTTAACTCACTATGGGGCAAATTCCTCCTCAAAAGATTAGAAAGGAGACTCACCTCACCCCGAAGACTCGTAACCGGCCTTCTACGTTTTTTTGAATGCTTGAACCAACACACAATGCACCAAAACTAGCCAATGATCATACAAATCCATTAATATATGCTCCAATATTCATTACAATATAATTTATCGCAATTCCTATGTCCGATCGAAAACTTAACCAAATTCCCTCGGGCCCACGTGCCCGCAATCCAATTTTTTTGAAGATTAAGATTACCCATAGCCTCACGAACTCAAATATATGATTTTCTTTAAATTACATACCCAAAATAGTGGTCAAATGCCAAGAATACAAATTTTCTAGGTTTTCTTCCAAAAATTCAAATTTTCCCACAATTTTCATGTCAAATTCCATGATATAATATTGTATTTAACTTGGAAATGAGTAGGAGTAACTTACCTTATCATAGATGATGAAATCCCTTCTCGAAGCTCTCTAAAAATCTTCCATGCTTTGAAAAAAATGAAGAAAATTGAGATAAACCCGCTAAAATACCATTCTGCCCAGGTATTTACTCAACGCGATCGCGGAAAATGCTTCGCGATCGCGGAGAACAAGTTTGCAACCCAAAATTTACTCTACGCGAACGTGGAAAGAGTTTCACGATCGTGACCGGATAGCCTCTAGTAGAATAGTCATAACTATTTGCACACAACTCCAACTGACAAATGGTTTAATATTCTGAAAATTATACTCAAAGATCTACAACTTTCATGTGTTGTTCATTTCCAATTCCTTATATATTTCTATATATAAGCTGTCAAAGTCAGCCCATATGTGACACAACTTTCTTCTTAACCTTCCCGGACACCCTGTATTATAACAGAAATAACGTTTTGTACACAAATCATAATTATGAATGGTTTACTTTTCTAGAAACTAGACACAAAGGTCTACAACTTTTACTTTTATATCTTCTCAAAAATTCTTACAGATTGTAAGATATGAGCCTCCGAAGTCAAGTCAGTGCAGCAGCATATTTACTCTACGCGATCGCGATTCACTGGTCCGTTTCTCAAATTTTACTCACCGCGATCGCGACCAATTCACACTGGTGTAGCCAAAATCCAGCAGTTATAAATGGCCTAGAAATGGTCTGAAAATCACCCGAGCCCTCCACGGCCCCGTCTGAACGTGCCAACAAGTCTGGAAATATATCACGGTCTTAGTCGAAGCTTCAAATCACATCAAACAACGCCGAAATCACGAATCGCACCAAAATTCATCTTTATGAACTTTAAAATTTCTAACTTCTATTTCTGATGTTTAAACCTATCAAATCACATCGGATTGACTTTAAATTTTATAGATAAATCATATTTGACATTACGGACCTACTCCAACTTTCCGAAATGGATTCCGACCCCGATACCAAAAAGTCAACCTCCGGTCAAACTTCTCAAAAACCATCAAATTTCTATTTTTAGCCAAATGGCTTCAAAATGACCTACGGACCTCTGAATTCACTTCCGACCGTGCCCCCAAATCCAGAATCATCATATGGATCTATTCACAACATCGGAATCCCAAACAGACATCGATAACACTGAAATGCTCTTCAAGGCAAACTTATGAAATTTCTTTTTAAAATGCTAACTTCCTTAATATGTGCCAAAACGCTGCCGGGTTATTTGAAACCAAAAACGGACACACGCCCAAGTCCGAAATTATCATACGAACCAGCTGGAACCTTCAGATCCTGATTCCGAGGTCGTTTACTCAAAATTCCAATCTTAGCCATTTTCTCCAACTTAAGGCATCTGAAATGAGAATTTCCATTAATATTTAACTCCGATCTTCCTGTTCAATTCCGACCATGCGAACACGTCACAATACCTTAAATAAAGCTGCTCATGGTTTCAAACTGCTAAACGACGCGCTAGGGATCAAAACGACCGGTCGGGTCTTTATAATTCGGCCCTTAAAATATAACATAGCCCGTCGTTAGACAATTAATTAATAAAAAGTGGCACTAAGTTTTCCCTCTTTGTTCCCAAATCCACGCTTGTACGTTAACCTCCCCTCAGAAAATAAATAATAAACCTTAAGGCTTCTCCAATACCTCTATTGTGAACACTTATTTCGGTAAACCTACAACTGCTATTTCTCTTGCGAAGTAAAATTCAGCGAAAATGCTGATGTTCAGACCTTAATATCATCCTATTAGAGAAACTGGTGGTCACCTCCATTGATAACAACTGCTAATCTTCATGTTTTTTCTCATCACGAAATGTTCGAAATTTTATCCTTTTAATGTTAATTTTAGTTTCGTTTAAACCTCAGCTCTGAACCATGGTTGTTTAAATTCAATTATTAAGTTTTGAATAGAAAAAGTGAGTGAAAATCTAGAATTTTAAGTGCAAAATTTCTTCTACGCTATTGAGTTTTCTTGTTCAATTTTCTGTGCGTGTTTCAAATTTTAGAATAAAAAAGAGATATACAAACATTTAAGTTTTCTTCTATGAATTTCGGCTACTCGTCTGATTTTGGGATTAAAGTTTCTTTCATATCTTTCTTGGGATTAAAGTTTCTTTCATATATATATATATAGAGATAGTTTCTGCCCTGTTGACATTTATTTGTAAGATGAAGCAGCAGAATACTGGGGGTGTTGTCACGACCAAAACCTTGCACTAGTTGTGATGGCGCCTCTCGTGAAGAAAAGACCATCAAATTAACCCAATTAGTCTCTTTCAAAGTAGTTAAACATAAATGAATAGCAAAATACGACTTAATGATATTAATTATTGAAATTTACAACCCAACACAGTCCGACCGGGGTGTCACAAGTCACGAGCATCTAGAAGGATTTTGGTACAAATACAAAGCGTGTAATACATAGAAATAAATCTTGAATAAAAGGGAAGAAATTCGTTGCCGCGAATGCCGGTGGTCACCTTGCTCAGCTACGATAGTAAATCCTAATCCATCTCAAACCCGCTACCGGGTAAACCAATACCTACATTTGCACGCGAGGTGCATGGAGTAATGTGAATACTCTAACTAAGTGATTAATAAAGGTAAATAATAACTGAGCAGCAAGAAACCACGTAAAGCAAGCCATAATGTTGTATAGAACAATGTCACCCTTTGAGAAAACAGTGAAACCGTATAATCTTTAGAAATATCTGGCTTGGTTTAAAAACCTCTTTCAAAATTTTTTTTTCCGAATAGTTAAGCTAATGAATGCAAAACAGATAGGGCAAGACAGCACATAACTACAACACTCTATTAACAAATAACACCAGGGTATCACGTAAATAGTGAAAGAAATAGCATGGAAGCCAATGAAATGTGAGTGCTGGAATATCATGACAAATAATAGAAATAGGAACAAATGCATGAGTGCAATGCAATACATATAACGGTACACTCCGGTACCCACTGCAGCGTGCAGTCCGAGCCATCCATATATTTAACATCGACGGCGCTCACTGGGGGTGTGTACAGACTTTAGAGGGGCTCATAAAGCTCAAGCGCAAATAATCAAGCCATCTCATGGCACCAACTAGGCCCACGACCTCAATATCAATACAATACCGCTGCGGCGCGGAGCCTGAGCCATCCATATATCAAGAAATCACTATAACACTGTTGCGGTACGTAGCCTGATCCATACTCAGTCCAGAAATGCACATAAGCCACTTGGGCAATATTAAAATAATAGTTCTTAGCTCAAAACATCAATAAAATATCGTTTAACTTTTAAAATCTTAGAAAAATGGCCGAGTGTGCAAAATATTATTAAAACATTGGACCGAGATCAAATAATATGCAAAGTAATGTGAAAATAGTAATAACAATCCCTAAAGGATTCACGTAGTTGGCACGAAGCCCAAATATTGTATTCTGCCCAAATTAGGGTGATAACAAGTAGTTTCAGTCAAATACGTAGTAATTTCATCACTCGGGACGGACCAAGTCACAATCCCCAACTGTGATCTACCCCACGCTCGCTATGCAGCGTGCAAGTCACCTTAATACAAAACTATGATGTGCAAATATGGGGTTTCAAACCCTCAGACTATCATTTACATTTATTACTCACCTCGAAGCGGTGAAATCTGTAGCTCGCGATGACTTTGCCCCTGAAATCGGCCTCTACACACGTCGAATCTATCCCACATTAGAGCAATACATTACAATATGCCAAGGGAACAATATCCAATCGAAAACAATCAAAATATAGCAAAAATCTTGAAACTAGAAAAAAACGAGCCTCGGGCCCACTTCTTGAAAAATTATAAAATCCACATCAATGGATTCTTCGTCTCTCCATGAGTTCATACATACCAAGAACTCCCAAATCCGACCTCAAATAGCCCTTCAATTTCTAATTTAAAAATCCCAATACTCAAGCCCTAGTTCTTCCACTTTTGGCTTAATTTTTATGAATTTCTAGGTGGATTTCACGATAAAAATGAGTTTTAAGTTCAAAAATCTTAACTCCAATCGATTCTCCCTAAATCCCTCTTCAATCTCCACCAAGAAGCTCTCAAAATGATCAACCATAGATGAAAAATGACCCAAAATCGCGGATGAAATGAAATTATAACATTGTGCCCAGCACTATAAATCCTTCTTCGCGTTCGTGTTAATTACCACTTGTTCACGAAGGCCAATCCCCCAGACCCTTCGCGTTCGTGTAGCTTGCCATGAGTTCGCATACACCAAAAGCTCCCAGGCCCAATTTTCCTTCTACGCGTTCGCGGTTACTCTCCCGCGTTCGTGTAGCTCTTTGACCGACTCCTACGCGTTCGCGACTCCCCCATCGCGTTCATGAAAGACAAAATCACAGCCTTCCACTTTTCCTCTTCGCGTTCGCGAGACTCCTCTCGCGTTCGCAAAGAAAGAAACCACATACCAGCAACCAGTTGTTCAAAAATGACCCGTTAGGCATCCGAAACACACCCGAGACCCCTGGGACCTCAACCAAAAGCACCAACATATCTTAAAACATCATCCAAACTTGGTTAAATCATCAAAATACCTCAAACAACATCAAATTACTCAAAACTCATTGAATTCAATCCTAAGTTTTCTCAAAACTTCCGATCAAAAACCCTAAGCCTTTGGGACTATATTTTACACATTTCGGATCAAAACTCAAGTAAAAAGAGTGTAAAATGCATCATAATCCCTAGTTATCAACTCCCCCAAACTTAAGATTTTGTATATCCTCAAGATAATAAAATAAGACTCACCCCGTAAGAGTAAATCAAAGATAATTCAGCTAACCTAAAGTAACCACGTCTAGCATCAATTGGAACTAACAATTACCCTTAATTCTGATCAATAATTAACAACATTCACTATTTCAACCATCATGGATTTAGTGCAACACATGAGCATCAAGAGTTGACTCAACATATCAAAGAAACTCTTTCAATATTTTTGTTCATTGTGGAAACCAAACTCACACATCCTCAACTCTTCCTAAGCAAACCTCGCCTTTAGGATTGTAGCACTCAGAATGAGGATAATGGAAATACACTCATCTCTTTAAAAGAGAAGTCACAACTCCAGCTCTAAGTACCATATTATTGCCCCTTATGTGAGTCAGAACTAATGTAAGCTTTATTCAACCCAAGATCATATAGGGCTTTTGTGGAGATATAATGAAGGTTTTTGGCACACATTCACTTGACTTTTTAAGTAATTTCACTTCTTTCTAAGGGGTTAGAGACACACTGGCACTCTTTCTTGTTCATTTCAAATCTTTTTCTTCTTTCTTAACTTTCCACGCCTTTCATCTCCTTGCTTTTATTTACTCCCTTCATTCTTTTCTACAATGAACATTCTTTTTTATCTTTTTGATTTTCTTTCTTTTTCATTACCTTTCCTTTTCTTCATTTTGTACCTTTTATCACTTTGTTGCAATCCTTGTCTCTCCCCTCAAACTTATGCTTTTGCCATGTGCTAAGGAAAGATCAGGTGCCAAGAGAGGGTATTTTAAGAACGGGTAAAAACTTGTATCGTGCTTCTTAAAAGATAAATGTCTATGTCTCAAAAGGGTTGACTCGGGATATTATTATTGGTAGGCTATGGAAGTGTTCAAGATGTCATTCGGATCAAGGAGAGCCTATAATTGCATCACAAGTATTAGGATTTCACCTAGACAAACATTCAGGGAAAGTTCAAGACCAATGGCTCGGGACTTGGGCTTGCAATCCAAATTCTCACCACACAAGCTATGGGATTGCTAAAAACACAGAGTCGGGGGCCCACAATAACCTTAGCTAATATTTGAGCAACACAATGGTCCCAAAAAACCACATGAGGATAATCGGCCAACATAAGAGTCTCAAAGTCACAACTTTCACCATCCTATATACAACGATTTGTTTTTGACCATATAATAAAAGGCAAATGTGTTAGGCCCAAGTGAAGCTTTGCTTGAGTCACCCTTGCGAACTAACTACTAAAAAGCAAAAGAAAACAAACTCAAACACTTAAGAAGGTTGTCATGCCATCCATCATCGGGAATAGCCACCCAATTCACACACATTCCACCTTTGAAAAGAACCGTGACATTAAGAAAACCAAAGGCTTATTGCAAAAACTTAAAACAAGAAGCTAATAACATAAAATAAGAAGCTAAGAAAGGATGAAAACGGAAAGTTAGATGAATACGTACAAAAAGGGATTTAATCGAATATACAATAGGGAGAATGAATATATACATAAGAACGTAAATTTATATACATACACAAAAGTTAAAAGTATGAAAAGTTCAATGAAAATATAAAGTCATATAGATACCAAAGATAAAATGAAAGAAAGCATAAAATATTGTGATATATACAGTCATCCAAATAGGGCTACCTCTCAAATGAAAGTTGGCATTGTCCACAATGCCAACTAATAAAAATAAGCACAAAATAAGGAAGGAGAGGAAAAAGAAACTCCATTTGGGCCATATATCTGCATAGGATTTTGAGTTTGGGTCCCTGTGTTTATGACGTTTTTGGGACCTGGGCTTGTACTAGAATCTAGGGCTGGCTAGATTAACCCCCATGAGGGTCCTCCAACACCATGACTGTATCATCAATACGGGGAATCACCCTCTTCCTCATAGGTGGCCTATCTGACTACTCTAGCTGGGGCTGAGCTAATAGTGCCGGGTCATGCAACAATAAATCCAAAGCCAAGTAATGTGCCTTCAACCTATCTACCTCTACCCTTAGCTCCTTCACCGACTCCTTTGAAGCCCGTGCCTTTCTCATTTTCTTTGCCTCCTTAGCAAGATCCTTTAGTGCCTTTCCATGTGAATCAACAGCAGCCATAATCAATTTTTTGTTCTCTAGGAGCTTCTTCTGGTTGTCCAGAAGCTCCTTGAGAGTGTCCTCAATGGACTGTGGGACCTATGGAGGAGGAGGTTCTGATTGGGTTGACACCGTGGTAGATAGTACAGACAACTAAGAAGTAGTTGTCTTTATCTACTAATTGATGATAGCGAGGGCCTTGCTCAGGCGGTTGGCCGTCAAGGGGTATGTAGTGGATGAGGAAATATCTGGACCTACAAATTTAGAGGGTCCTAGGACCATATATGTTATGGTTGGAGGATGCTGAGTAGGATCCCCTACCACTACTGGCTCTTGATACTGGCTAGTTGAACTAGTGGCTTTGCCCTTTTAGTGCTTTCATTTAGGGTTGTCATCACCTTGCAAGCTGTACCAAGAGAACGATGCCTTTGCTTTCACTTTCATATCAAATTGTCACTTATCCACATAGAAAATCCTAAATGTACATGGTTAGGAAGTTGGGTAAGGGATAAGATCTATCACCTTCATTCACCACCCATGTAATTAACCGTGACATCATATTCCTAATGTTAATCGGGTACCCGCCTTGATCGATGCCACCAATATAGCCCAGTGAATAGGGAGTGAGTTGTCGTGGGAGATGGGGTCTATCCTACTACAAACAAATGTTTCCGAGATTTGGCCTCAAAGTTCAGTGTCCTTCTAAGAATCTTCAGCCCCGCAGTCAACCTTTCGGGAGTGGTACCTGAGATTGCCAAGTATTCTGCCATCCAAGGACGAGTAGACTCACCCAATGCCATCCTCTCCAAATATAGTGACTCATATTCCTCTGGGAAACCTAGGTAATTATTTATTGTCTTGCCATCAAATTTATCCTTTAAATTACTCCTTTGGTCACTGTGGTTCCCTTTTTTATATGGGCGACATTCGTGTAAAACTCCTACACCAAGTGCTCGTTTGAATCCTCCATGTGGCCGATGAAATAATCACATCAAGCTCTCTGTCCTAACTGCCTCAACACATTGGGTTGTGAGGTAAAAGGTCCTCGGTGATGAATTTGCGCTCGGGTATTAGCTTCCTCTCGGTATAGAAAGTCTCTTTCACAAACCGATCATGCCATTCCTCCGGATTTCCGGTCCACTCTATGCCTCCTACTTGGGGCTCACCCCTTTCTACTTCTTCCCCTTCTTCTTCTATCGGAGCCTCTCCTGATAGGGAAGTTGTAGGAGAGGTAGATTATTGATTTCCATTGCCTGTAGCTAAGCCCTCACAAGACTCAAAAGATATACGCATTGATGCTTGGGAAGTAGGAGAGACTGGATATATATCCCTCATCCTGTTCCTCGTCGGCCAGTTAGGAACACACTCTGGCACGGAGTCTGATGATACTTGTGAGCACGTGATTTTTGCCCTATATGAGAATTTCTCCCAAAAATTCAAAATAAAATATTTTGTGTTGTTTGCAATTTTGGTGGATTTTGTTTATTTTTCTCTTATTGTTTGAGTCTGTGTGTGCGTGTTTATTTGTTAAGTTAAGATAATACAAAAATATATTGTGTTTGCACTCTTAGGATTTAAATTTACAATTAAAAGTAATCAGGTTTATTTGACGAAAATGGAAAATAACAAATATATGTATTTTTTTTTTTTTGCATTTTATGTTTAAAGTCTAATTGTGTGATTTTATCTTTAATTGTTATTTAATTGTGTGTTAATTGTTGTAACGATTTAACTCGTACTTTTTAAGTTGATTTATTTCTAAAAGTAATTTAAGACTTTTAGAATTTTTAGTTATTAATTTAGAACTAAAAGATTTTGAAGAGAAAAGTAACAAAATGAAATAAAGGAGCAAAAATTCGGAACTGGGCTAAAAATCGAGCCCAATCCCCCTGACCCATTACCTGACCCAATCTGTCTCCCCATACCCGTAGCCAAACGACCCGTTTTGAATGGATTGATCATGGCCGTTGGTTTTCAACCATCCAACGGCTCACATTAACCCTACAATTTTAATATATCAAACCCCCCCCAATACCCCTAAACCCGCTTCCATTCCCAAATCCCCCAAGTGAAGCCCCCTTTCGTCTTTCAAACCTCGTCTCTTTCACAGACGAGGAACCCTAGCGCTGCCCTCATTCCCCTTCACCGTAAGCCCGGCGGCAACAGCGCCGATGACCGCCAAACTAACACCCCTAAGCCTCCTAACTCTCCTGAACACGAATCCCGTATCCACCAACCTCGAATCAGCCTGGGTTTTATCGAATCTTTATTTGAAGATTCGAGTCTAAGACTCAACCTACACCAAACACACCCAAATACATACCCTGGCACCCCCTAACCTCCCTAGTCACCAATCCACCATTGGTCTGGTTCAAATCAATCTAAAACCCTTCAAGCCCAAATCCGACCCCAAAAACTCTAAAATCCCAACACTTGGAATCCGTCTAGATTGATGAGATTATGGGTGTCCATTTGAATCCCTTTTGCTAAAATAAAGATTTAAATGAAAAAAGCATATGCTGTCACGCACGCTTGAATTTAGCCTGCTTATACTAGCTTAGTTTAATAAAAGCAGGACCATTTTAATAATAAAAAAGGGGGCTGTCAGTGGATTCTAATGGAGGAGTACACTATTGTTTGTCTTGAGAGTGGAAAATCAGAGAATATAGGGGAAGAAATCAATTTTTTATGCTGTTAAGTGCTCTTAAGAGCTGGACAATCAGAATTCACATGGGGGGGGGAGGGGATTAAAAGGTTGAAAAGAGGCATGTGCAAGGCAATAAAGGGGGAATATGACAAGTTTAAGGGGCTGCTGGTTCTGTTGTTGTCTATAAAAGGACACAGATTTTTTAACAGAAGGAGAGACATACATTCGAAAACAGACATACATATAGAGATTTTAAAAACACAAAAATGCAAAAGATTTTAAAGGCTCTAAGAGTTACAACTGAAGTGAGGTCTTTGAGAGGCAATAACTATTCTAGTTAAAGTGAGAGCTTTCCATATTCTTGGAGTGTTTTCGTTGAAAACCAGAAACCATTGTTGCATTGCTGTGATTTCTCTTGTCTTCAACTATTGATCTGTGTTTAGCATTTCTGGGTTCTGCTGGTTTTTTTGGAAACTGTTCTGTTGCTGTTGTTGATTTTGTTGCTGCTGATGATCTTTCCTTCCCTTTGTATTTCCATATCCAGGTTCATTTCAGAAATTCAGAGATGTAGTCAAATTTGAAGATATGAAAATGCCCGACTATGTTTTACTGATCATTGATTTTGTTTACTTTGTAGCTGTAGAAATATATAGATTCATATGTATTTGTTAGGTGAATTGCATGTATATGGGGGCTATTAGGCTTGGACTGTCAAAATCTTTGGTAGTTTAACTTCATTATTACTATGAAAGACACCTATGGATGAGATTAAGAGAAAATAGTTTTTGTTAGACTAGAGATATAAGAACTAGAAACAAATAGAGGTTAAAGTCCATTCAGATGGCAAAATAATGGATTAATTCATTTGGATGTTAAGACAGCAACTATGTTCCAAAACATAACTAGGCAGTCACATTTTGCCTTTGTATGTGCTATAATTTTCTATGAATCGCATTTCTTCTACTGTATCGAATGTATAGCCATGAGCGTTGTTCTTTATTTTTTTTATTTTGTTTGATGTTGTTATTTGTCCGGTCATTTGATTTTGCTTGAATTAAATTCATTTATGAGGATAATAGAATCAAAGACAAGTTTATGGATTAAGAGTTAGCATAAATCAAGCCCTGTAAATAGCTATTATCGTGGCGTATCACTGAAGATAAGAACAATGTTGCTAAGAATTCACTCTAATCTGGGTTGTTTGCAATTTCATTCTATAGTAGTTTTTTTTAGAAAATTAATCACCTAAGATGGATATCAGGTATTTTGATAACACAATTACTAGTTGCTTCTATATTTTTGAGCATTAGTTCGACATTCTTAGCCTCACCTTCAATGACAATAGAGTTTAGGAAAGTAATTATACAAACACACATAGTATACTTAAGGAATGTTCTTAATAAATCCGTTATATATGATTATAGTCCTTTAATTAATTTGGAATGCGCGTTCGCGCAACTTCGGTTAATTTTTTCTTAATAATAATACGGGTTTTGGGGCCTTCCAAGCTAGATATCATATTTTTAATTAGGAAGTTTTCCTTTTGTTCAATTGTGAATTGAGTTTGGAGCTCGAATTCGGTGATAGACTTTCTAATAATAGTAACTAATTAATTAGGACTTTTTTTTAGAGACAAAGCTTTAAAAATCAGATAATTAAGCCGAAATATGATAATTAAGCAACTGTGCTAGAACCACGGAATTCGGGAATGCCTAACACCTTCTCCCGGGTTAAAAGAATTCCTTATCAGGATTTCTGGTTCGCGGACTATTAAAAAGAGTCAAACCTTTTCTCAATTCGGGATTCGAACCGGTGACTTGGGACACCATAAATCTCCCAAGTGGAGACTCTGAATCTCTTAATAAATGAATCCCGTTTTGATTATCTTTTAATTGGAAAAACTCCCTTTATATTCCACCACGCCCTCGCGGGTAAGTGTGACGTAAAAAGGAGGTGTGACAGCTCTGGCGACTCTGCTGGGGACAAGACCCAGAACCACTGGTTGAGGGTTGGAAATTCGAGCTTATGATAAATTATTATATTTTGGCTTTATTATCTGATATTTTTATACGATATATCTTCAATGTGCAAAATGATAATTTTTTACCGCTTTGATATTATTTGAACTGTATGTATAAACTGTGCCTGAACCCTACTTCTTTCTGAGTCTTCTGAAAAATGGTGCATACGTTCGCGTAGCCCGCCTTTTAAAAATTATTCCAAATAAGAGCGAGTGTTGGGTAAGTGACAATGCCGGGCAGACTTTAGTGCTCGCGTTACGTCTCCCCCTCCTCAGCCCCAGTTGTCCGCTTGGGTACCTCAACTTTAGACCAAAACCCATGTTTTTCTTACACCTAGATGAAACACATCTTCATGCCGGATCCCTAGTAGGAACGCTTATCTGGATCATGTGCATTTGACTTAGGGGACTCAACACAGGGGTTGAGTTCGTCTAGGGCTAGCAACCTGAAATAAAAAGACCATCCTGTTGCATCAGATTTTGTGCATCTACTTGTTTAGATCAGCATGTTGACCAGCTTCAAATATTGGAAAACTAAAGAAAAGAAAAATAATAACAAAGTAGTTTTGCCCGAATAATGTCAAAATCCTATTAAGTTATTTTATAAATAACATGAAAAAAGGGATAAAAAACAGGGTTTATTTTAGTGTGTCTTCAAAAATAATATTTTTGGGTTTTATTTAAGAAAATAAAAAGATTTTTTTTTTTAAACTTGGTTTAAAGATTTTTGTTTCTTTGGCGAAATACGCCGGTTTGATTCTCACTGGATGTGAGATACGTAGGCACGTAGGCAATACCCATCGGGTCCAATCTCTTTTTTTTTTCAAGAACAGTTATTAAAAATGTGTCAAATAGTTTTTGTCATAAATAAGACGGTAATTTATTTCGTTTAAGAAAATATGCTTTCATAAAGAGTTTAAGAGTCACCCCTGAAACCTTCAATTTCCAGGATCACATGGACACTATCCAAGAATCACCCCAGGTTATCATAGAAAGAGCTCGGGTACAACTACAGGAGTGGTGGAATTATATGGATGAAGATGGTCAAGTTTGGGTGAAAGAGCAGTTGCGTCCTTTACTAGACATACTGCATGTCAAGCCACGGGATGACTTGATCAAAGCCTTGGTGACTTTTTGGGACCCTGTTAACAATGTGTTCCATTTCTCCGATTTTGAACTCACTCCTACCTTAGAAGAAATGGCCGGATACATTGCTTTCGGCCAAGAGTTAAGGGAGCAGAAGCTCATATTTCCCAGGGCCCCATCGGTGCATAAATTCTTCGATCTCTTGAAGATCAACAAGAAAAGAAGCAACGATCGCGTGCAAAATGGGAGTTGCAAGTTCTACTTCTTGTATTACAGATTCGGAGACTCAGCCGGATTCGAAATACATGAAAAGGGATTAAATAACCAACAGAAGAAAGGCATTTGGGTGATTCACCGCCGGTTTGCTTTTATTATGGCATTTCTAGGAATCATGGTGTTTCTAAACTCGGAAGGTTCAATAGACACCCGCATGACTAGGATGGCGCAGGTCCTTGTTGATAAAAAAGATCACACCCTTGTCCCACTAGTGTTATCCAATATATATCGGGCCTTGAAATTGTGTAAATCTGGAAGTCAGCTTTTTGAAGGTTGCAGCAATCTCCTACAAATGTGGATGATCGAACATGTTCGGCACCACCCTAAATTCTTGAAGCATGCTTCAGATGGTACCAACTTCATTGTTAAATACGAGGAAAGGGTGGAAGATTTTAAAACACCCGAGGGCTTTGAAGCATGGATTTTCTATTTGAGAAAGTTGAGAGCAGATCAAGTCGAGTGGACTATAGGGTGGCTCCCGATAACGGAGATCATTTACATGACTGCTTCAAAGGGCTACTTAATGATAATATGAGCAAGAAGTATACAACCTTATGCACCGCAAATAGTCTTGAGACAACTTGGGAGATATCAGGTAATACCAGAGGAGATGGACTTAAGCAACCTAGCCATTGAATTGCACCCAGAGGTAGCTATCCCTGAAGAGATGGTGAATAGAGATTGGCACTGTTGCCGGTATCTAAAAAATAGCACCATAGTACCAGACCCAATAAAACGCGAGTTCGATCCCGAGTATGTTGCTTGGTTTCAAAAGAGTTTTTACATGAGTCCCGGACCCGAGCTTGAGGCAATTAGACCTGCCAAAAGGCCTCACGTTCGAGCTTTCGATGATAAAATCCAAGAAAGATTAGCTTGGTTGGCGAAAGAACGAGAGTACAAGGACCGCATTGGAGAACTAGAGAAGCATGTACAGAATCTCCAATATGAAAATGGCTTACAGATTGCAGTCGACGAGGGGGTCAAAAAGAAATTGACTCAAGAAAATGACGCACTCAAGGCTCGAGTCTGGAGGATCAGAAAAGAAGCCAACAGCCAACCAAGAAGCCAAGCTGATCAAAGGTTGATGGACAAACTGAACCAACAACTCAAAGAAAGCCAAGAAAAGTTTGAGAGGTCCGAGGTTAGCAGGGAAAGGATGCAGGCTAGATGTGCGCGAGGTACAGCGGAACGAAGGGAGTACTTGCGGCAGGTCAAAAGGAATCGTGAGTTGAGCGTCGGGATATTGAGAGAGACAAATTCCACTCTCCAAGAACGGATCTACAGACAGGCTCATGAAGCTAAGGAGGACAGGGAACGGTGCTACGACATGATGGCCCTAATGGAAGAACAAATGGAAAGATTCCAAGATCGGCTTACGGACAATGCGCGAGTATTGGTGTTAAAAAATCGGCAGATAGAGCAGTTATTCAGGGAAAGGGAAAACATTCGGGGAAGGATCGACGAGATTGGGCACAACATTCACATTAGATGCCTATCATGCGAATAGATGCCCC
Organism: Nicotiana noctiflora; assembly: GCA_032618575.1. Taxonomy (NCBI): domain Eukaryota; kingdom Viridiplantae; phylum Streptophyta; class Magnoliopsida; order Solanales; family Solanaceae; genus Nicotiana; species Nicotiana noctiflora. The sequence continues at coordinate 629,018 of JASVEL010004914.1, forward strand.
GGGATGCCCTTTTCTCCTCTATCATGGGTTATGTCTGTCAGATTATGGAAGAATTGAAAGCTATGAGAAGAGGTCTTGCACCAAGGACCACAGTCAGGCCAAACAGGGCCCTACCGGCACAGAAGCTCAAAACCTTAGAACTTGTCTAGTTTGAACTTGTATTTCTTTTTGGGTCTAGTCGTGAGATTGTTCTTCTTATAATAGGATTGAATATGTTTTGACCATCGTTTTAAGTTTGGCTGTTGTAATCATGTTTTTGAATAATAATTGAAAACCTTTGAAAAATATTTTGTGTGTTGCATTTACACGAACTACGCCGGGTGTGATTCACGCTGGGACATGATACGTAGGCAATCCACTTAAGATTCAACCACCGCCACTAATAATCAAAACGAAAAAGAAAATAAAAGGGTTTGAAAATTCCAAAATACAAGCTGGGATGACGTATGCAAGTCATGTTAGAAAGGATTAACTGATTAGGGAACATTGTATTCCAATATGTGATTGCTAAATCTGTTAAATCCTAACACTAACAAGTTTGTTGTTTCACAATCCCTATCCAGTCAGTTGTTAGCACGTTCTGGCACCGCACCGTTATATGACCAGATCTAAAGGACCCCTACCTTCAAGCATGACTACTTCAGAACACAGCGCCGAGGAGGAGAGGCCCACTAGCCAGCTTCTAAAAGAGGCCATGGAAAAGATAGAACGGATAGGACTAGAAATGAGTGCGATGCATTTGGCTTTGGCAAAGGCACAAAAGAGCCCTGAGTTACCGGTTAACCCTACAACGGGACATACTTCGGAGTACCTGCACCCAGGTCCTTCAATGCATATACCCAGTCATCATTATTATCAAGGGAGAAGCCCCTATGACACTGAAACTCCGCCACTAAACCAACATTTTCCACCACCAAGCACTCCCGTTTTTATGGGACCCCCGCCGGCCACGCTACATAGATCAAACAGCGAGCCGTTATTCCCTGCTCATGATACTCAGTACTATCCCCCGGAACCTACTTTTAATGCACCAGAGCCTCACAACCCTCGCATGGATATCCCGGCGTAGCAGGAAAGGCCAGCAAGGGCCTTGGAGCAAGATGATATGGCGAGAAAGGTCAAAAGCATTGAGCAGACCCTCAGAAGCATGCACGGATTAGGCAATCAGGTCAGTGTGGCCTACAAAGATCTGTGTCCCTTCCCCGATGTTCAGCTATCGGAAGGATTCAAAATGCCTAAGTTTGATTTATATGAAGGACATGGTGACCCAATGGCACATCTGAGAGGGTTTTGTAGCAAGATGAGAGGAGCAGGTAGGAGAGACGAGCTGTTGATAGCATATTTCGGTCAAAGTCTAAGTGGGTCGGCACTTGAATGGTACACTAGGCAAGATCCTAGTAGATGGTACACTTGGGATGATTTGGCTCAAGTATTCGCTAATCATTTTCAATATAATCTTGAGATAGTTCCTGACCTTCTCACGTTACTGAGGACAGTAAAGAAACCTGGAGAAACTTTTCATGAGTTTGGCTTTCGGTGGAGAGAGCAAGCAGCCAGGGTCGATCCTCCCATGAGAGAGGGAGAGATGGTGGAGTATTTCTTGCAAACGTTGGACCCGGCCTATTTTGGTCATTTGGTGACAACGGTTGGAAAGACTTTCAACGAGGTGGTAAAAGTTGGAGTCATGATAGAAGAAAGACTGAGGTTCGACAAAATTCTAAGCTACTCGGAGCTCAAAGCCACCACCCAAGCTATTCAAAGTGGCACTGGAGGAGTGATTGGGAAGAAAAGAAAAGAAAATGTTGTAGCGGTTGATTCAGGAGCCTGGTTCCGAGCCAGAGGCCCTGCACCCAGTACAATCCACCACAACCCCACCAACAAAATTACTTATGCAGTCCACATAGCCACCCGCAACACTACAACCCAACACCGGATACTCACTTTACCGTCCATCATGCCCAGTCATATGCCCCACCTCCCGTCTAGGCACCATGGCATGCACCAACACCACAAAATAATTACCCACCCTCAAGAGCATACGCGAACCCTACGGGTGCGGGTTTTTGTCCGAATCAAGCGTTCAAGAATGATAGAGCACAAAAACCGAAGACTTTCACTCCCATGGGAGAGTCTTACACCAGTTTGTTCCATCGATAGAAGTAGGTAGGATTGTTGAACTCGATCGAGGCCAAATTGCCAAATCCTCCACCAAGAAATTTGGATCACTCTATAAATTGTGAGTACTATTCGGGGTACCCAGGGCACGACATAGAAAAATGTTAGAGATTAAAAACGGTTATCCAGGAACTTATCGACACTCGTCGAATTGAGGTCCAGACTCCAGCGGAACCCAATATTAACCAGAATCCGCTCCCAACCCATCATGAGACCCACATGATCGAGTTGGTATAGGCAGAAGAGGGACATGAGAAAACCTCTCAGACCGTGATGATGATCAGGTCCAGTGGGGTCGTAATGAAAAAGGGGCCGCGCTATGACAAGTCACTCATCCGTGAGAAGGAAGCACGTGATGGGTCAGAAGCAGAAAAGGGGAGTGCGAACAAAATACTTGTGAAACCAGAGGGGTGAAGATAGTCGTACTAGGGGCAGCAACCAAACCTGTCCTAACTGTAGAGGGTGTCCGTATAGACCACCTCATCATCAGGCCGACAGTTCAATTGCTGATAGCCGACAACAAAGCCGTCCCATGGAACTATGATTAGGTTACAGTGACATACAAAGGAAAAGAGATCAAGGAAGAAGTCTGCGAGGCACATGGTTTGACTCGTTCAAGGACATGTTTCGTCCTTGTGGAATTAAGGAAGATCAATCCGGCAACAGTAAAACAGCTGGTAACTGATGGTGAAGCAGAGGAGTTTCTAAAGAAGATGAAGTTGCATAATTACTCTATCTTGGAACAACTCAATAAAACCTCGGCTCAAATCTCACTACTGTCATTACTTATCCATTCTGAAGAACATCGATAGGCCTTAATGAAAATCCTAAATGAGGCCCATGTACCTGACAAGATCTCCGTCAGCCACCTGGAAAAGATTACGAATAGGATATTCGAGGCAAACCAGGTTACCTTCACTGTTGATGATCTGCCTGAGGAGGGTACCAAGCATAACAAAGCCTTGTATCTTACGGTGAAATGTGAAGAGTCTGTGGTTACCAGGGTTTTGGTTGACAATGGGTCCAGTGCAAACATTTGTCCCCTCTCTACATTGAACAAACTGAAAGTAGATATCAATAGGGTGCGCAAGAATCGCATCTGTGTTCGGGGATTTGAAGGAGACAAGGAATCAGTCAGGGATATAGTGTTGGTACTGACAATCGGACTTGTGGAATTCACCATGGAATTTCAAGTGTTGGACATGGTGGTCTCGTATAACCTTTTGATAGGACGGCCGTTGATTCATGCTGCAAAAGCGATTTCGTCTAGCCTACACCATCTTGTCAAGTTCGAGTGGGATCGACAAGAGATTGTAGTACATGGAGAAAATTATCTACAGCCCGGCACCATCAGTCCCTTTGTTGAGATAGAAGAGGACGTCGGGCCGTTGGTGTACCAGGTTTGCGATACGGTATCCAATAACAGAGTTCCATAGGGGGAGTACATTCCTGATGACAAAGTAATCTCTGCAGACGTCATGGGGGCTTATAAAATGCTGGGAAATGGTTTTGTTCCCGGCAAAGGCTTGGGTGCATCTCTACAAGGTAGTGTACAGCCGGTATCATTGCCTGAAAATGTTGGGACTTTCAGTTTAGGATTTGAACCGATACCAGAAGACATTGAGCAAGCTAAGAGAATTAAACAGAAGACATGGGTACTACCAAAGCCTGTTTCGCTCCTCTCCCGATACTTTGTGAGGTTCGAGATCAGAAGACATCAGACAACAAGGATTTCCGGCCCTATGGTCAGACCAGATGAAGAGTTTCTGAGAAAGTTCGAGGATCTGTTCTTGGATGTGTACATGTCAGAAGACGGTGAAGGGCCCAGCCATGCTGAAATACAATTTGTGGGGCCAAAAATGAAATTGAATAATTGGGATGCTACTCCTCTTCCTATTCGAAAGGAGTCTTGGTAGTCCGCTTTGTGTTTGTCTTTCAAGTTTTGTTTGGGGCTATCCCAAGGTTGTAGTCCATTTTGCTTACCCATTTGGGTTAGAGTGTGAAAACCTTGTTTTCTTGTACTTTCCAATTAATGAAATTTTGTTCATTTTGCTTCTAATTTTGTTTATTTTTCCTTTTACTTTCATTTCCAGCTTTCTTTCATCTTAATGATGTGGCGTGCCTAAAGAATAATCAACCTAGTCTAGAAAGTTAATCTGGTTCAAAAATAATAATAAGAAATGATGAGAGTGAATCAGAATACGACAAAGATGAAGCCTTAGAAGAAATCGGCGAGGAATTGAGTCAATTCGAGAAAAAGCCCAAACCCAATCTAAATGATACAGAGGTTGTTAATCTTGGGGATACGGATGATGTTAAAGAAACCAAAATAAGTGTCCATCTCGAACCAAACCTCAGAGACGAATTAATCAAAAGACTCGTGGAATTCAAAGATGTCTTCGCATGGTCATACGCCGACATGTCGGGACTCAGCACTGATCTAGTGGTTCACAAATTACCCACTGACCCGGCATGCCCTCCCTTCAAGCAAAAACTGAGGAAGTTTAAGATGGGTATGAGTGTAAAGATCAAGGAAGAAGTGACCAAGCAGCTATAGGCTAAAGTTATTCGTGTCACTTGATATCCTGATTAGCTAGCTAACGTAGTACCGGTGCCAAAGAAAGACGAGAAGATCAGAGTATGTGTTGACTACCGTAATCTCAACAAGGCAAGCCCTAAGGATAATTTTTCACTTCCCAATATCGATATATTAATTGATAATTGCGCCGGGCGTGAGATCGGATCCTTTATGGACTGCTATGCGAGATATCATCAAATTTTAATGGATGAAGAGGACGTGCAAAAGACAGCTTTTATCACACCATGGGGAACTTACTGCTACCGGCCAATGCTGTTCGGCCTGAAGAACGCAGGGGTGACATACATGAGGACAATGACTACGATGTTTCATGATATGATACAAAAAGAAATTGAAGTATACGTGTATGATGTGATCATAAAATCTAGACGTCAAGAAGACCACATAGCCGACCTTAGGAAGTTTTTCCAAAGACTTCGAAGATATGATATTAAGCTCAATACGGCCAAATGTGTGTTCGGGATTCCGTCAGGAAAGTTGCTAGGATTCATCGTCAGCCGACGAGGCATTTAGTTGGACCAATCAAAGATCAAGTACATTCAGGAGTTACCCCCCCCCCCAAAGAACAAAACAGAGGTAATGAGCTTGTTGGGAAGATTAAATTATATCACTAGGTTTATTGCTCAGCTTACAGCAACCTGCGAACCCATATTCTGTCTGTTGAAGAAAGACGACGCGACAGAATGGACGATAGAATGTTAGGAAGTGTTCGACCAAATCAAAAGATATATGTCAAACACAACCGTACTAGTACCGCCTGAACCTGGTAGACCTCTGATTCTTTATCTAACAGTCTTGGAGAATTCGTTCTGCTGCGTACTGGGGCAGCATGATCTTAATGGAAGAAAGGAATGGGCCATTTATTATTTCAGTAAGAAATTCACAGTCTACGAGGTTAAATACACTCATTTGGAGAAGACCTGTTTTGCTTTAACTTGGGTAGCCCAAAAGCTGAGACATTATTTATCTTCCTACGCTACTTATCTCATTTCACGTTTGGATCCATTGAAGTATATTTTCAAGAAGCCTATGCCTACAGGGAGGTTAGCAAAATGGCAAATATTACATACAGTATTCTACTTCATCTTTGTGACGAGGACGGCTCTGAAAGCTCAAGCCCTAGCCGATCACTTAGCTGAGAATCCTGTTGATGATGGATACCAACCTTTGAGGACGTATTTTGCAGATGAAAAAGTGTTGCAAATTGATGGGTTAGAACTAACCAAGGATCCAGGGTGGAAGCTTTTCTTCGACGGAGCGGCGAACGCAAAAGGAGTCGGAGTAGGGGTTGTGCTTATCTCTGAAATAGGACACTATTATCATGTTACTGCTCAACTACATTTTCATTGTACCAATAATATGGCTGAGTACGAGGCATGCATCTTAGGGTTGCGATTAGCGGTGGATATGGATGTACAGGACGTCTTGGTCTTCGGGGACTCGGACCTTCTAGTACATCAGATTCAGCGAGAATGGGAAACAAGAGATTTGAAGCTTATCCCATATCGTCAATGTTTGCATAATCTAACTAAGCATTTCCAGTCAGTAGAATTTAGACATATCCCAATAATGCATAATGAGGTTGCCGATGCTTTAGCTACTTTGGCATCGATGTTACATCACCCAGAAAAGATTCATGTTGATCCGTTACATATTCAGGTTCGGAATCAGCATGCTTATTGCAATATGGTAGAGGAAGAAATGGATGGCGAGCCATGGTTTCATAATGTCAAAGAATACCTCAGGTTAGGAATGTACCCAGAGCAGGCAACTGCAGATCAAAAGAGAGCTATTCGGCGATTGGCAAACGGATTTTTCCTTAGTGGAGGAGTGTTGTACAAAAGAACCCTAGATTTGGGATTGCTGAGATGTATAGATGCAGGTCAAGCCACAATGGTGATGACAGAGATACACACCGGAGTTTGTGGGCCACATATGAGCGGATATGTATTGGCAAAGAAGATTATGGAGCATGATTGTATAAGTTTCGTACGAAGATGCCATCAGTGTTAGATACACGGAGATCTGATTCATTCTCCGCCGACCGAATTGCATACGATGTCAGCGCCGTGGCCGTTTGTTGTGTGGGGTATGAATGTTATCGGACCTATAGAACTTACAGCTTCCAATGGTCATAGGTTCATTCTGGTAACCATCAATTATTTTACCAAGTGGGTGGATGCTAAAACCTTCAAATTAGTGACCAAGAAGGCGGTGGTGGACTTCGTACATTCCCACATCATCTGTAGGTTTGGAATCCCAAAGGTAATCATCATGGATAACGGTGCCACTCTTAACTGCGGATTGATGAAGGAGGTATGTCAACAGTTCAAGATAACACACCGAAACTCCACACTGTATCGTCCCAAAGAAAATGGTGCGGTTGAGGCAGCAAACAAGAATATAAAGAAGATATTGAGAAAGATGGTAGAAGGGTCTAGGAAATGGCATGAAAAATTACCATTTGCATTGTTGGGTTATCTCACTACTGTCCGAACTTCAGTAGGTGCGACTCCTTACTTGTTAGTGTACGGAACTAAAGTGGTAATACCAGCAGAAGTTGAGATCCCTTCCCTCCGAATTGTCGCTGAAGCTGAAATTGACGACGATGAGTGGGTTAAAGCCCGATTGGAGCAATTGAGCTTAATAGTTGAAAAGAGATTGACAGCAGTATGTCATGGCCAATTGTATCAAAAGAGAATGGCAAGAGCATATAACAAGAAGGTACGTCCCAGGAAATCTGAAGTGGGACAGCAAGTGTTGAAGAGAATTCTACCACATCAGGCCGAAGCAAAAGGCAAGTTCGCTCCAAATTGGCAGAGACCATTTGTTGTGACTAGAGTATTATCCAACGACGCTCTATATCTAACTGATGTCGAGGGAAGATGCACTGATATGGCTATCAATTTAGATGCAGTCAAGAGATATTATGTGCAATTCTTAAATGTAGTTGTCATCGTTTGGTTTTGTTTGTTTGTATTCGGCATTTTTTGGAGAATGAAATGACAGAGGCAATCTTTCTACTACCCAAACACTTTAACCTTTGCTTTCCCCTTTGAGCCTTAATTATTCTTTCATATACCCTCTTTTGGAATCTTCAATGAAGATGAATAACAAAATAGAAAAAGAAACAAAGAAAAGTCACAAGAAAAAGTGAACTACGTTCGACCTGATTCCTCAAAGAGGATACGTAGGCGCCACACGGCTCGGTCATAGTGTAATAATAATCAAAGATTCCCAAAGCAACAAAACTGGGGCAGAAGTCATGTTTCGTTTGAAAAGAAAGCGTTGATTCCAAAAGTTGTAATGAGCTACTCGTTGAGGTTGCATCCCTATTCTCTAGACACGTACACAAAAAACCATATTAATGACCAAAAAGACCTCTCGATCAATATTTGAGAAATACCGAGTCATGCAAACAAAAGTCGAGAATAACACCCCGATCCTTGACAGAACCTATGACTCACAAGCTGAAAAATGGATACCCCATTAGAGGGAATCTCGTTGATAATGCCCCAGCCTCCGGCAGGGAAAGAAAGCAAAATGAGAGAGTCTTAACGGTGAAAACCCTCGCGGGCACCTTAATATGAAGAAAGCCGAGATAAATAATACGAGAGAGTCTTACGGTGAAAACCTTTACAGGCACCCTATGGCGACGGGAGGTCGAGAGAAATGAGAGAATCTCATTAGTGAAAACCCCTCGAAGGGCACTATAAGGTGACCAGGTGAGATGGTTGCAAGGTGTCCGCATGGGACGAGGTTGGGACATTCGTTTACTTCTAGCAAAACAAAGCCGTCAGAAAAGAGATTGACATAAATAGACTGGGTAGATTAATCTCAAAGGCACGACATCACCATTGGATTGGTTGTACATTCAGATAAGTTTTTCCCAATTTTGGGCTCAGAAACTTTTTCCTTTTATCTTTTGTGGTAAGCATTCTTTTTATTTATTTTATTTTATCTATCATTTTTCTCTCTCTTTAAAGATTTTTTCTCCCTGTGGGACTATACTGGGTAGTTGTTGTTGTTGTTGTTTAAAGATTTTTTCTGTTTATGTCGAAAATTGACTTTTCAAAGCTTACTACCAAGTTGCCCAAAGCGGTACAAAGGGAGATGAGTAGGCGCGAAACAAGGCAATAAGTCAAAAAGATGTTCTGATGTTAGGACTGGAACGATAGGTTGATTGGAAGGTTCAAAGGAATTACGGAGTAGGTCGAAGAACAGTAGGAACACAAATTACACATCCGGAAAATAGTTTCTCCAAACAGGTCGTCGACTAAGAAGGTTGGACCATACTGAGGCTGGAAGAAAAATGAGAGATGAGGGATCATTCGCGGCAAGAACACCATCCCCAGCAAGTAACAACGTCACCCCCAAAGTTTGAGGAAGGCAAAGCAACTAAAGGAGAAAAGGAAAACCGCCCCAGCGAGAGCGGCACGACCACTCACCGTGTTTTTGAAACAAATAATTTTTCTTCGATTTGAAGCAGGAAAAGAGGATTCGTCGGCGGAAAAGCATGCCACAAAGAAGGTTATCAAATTGGGGCAGAAAATTTTCTCTCATTGCAACAATTTTCTTGAAATCAAATACTAGTTGGTAAAGATAGAAGGCAACACAAGATTCTGGGAGGAAGGAAAATACCAGCTTCAAGTGGAATAGTCTTAAAAGAGGCCAGACAACATGAGGAAGTGATCTTTGAACCCGGGTTATCCCCAGCAATCTTGAAAGAAGCCAGTTAACACAAGAGAATGATCCTGGAACCAGGTTTTATCCCCAGCAGCTTTGAGGGAAAGAAAAGCTGCGACAAAGGATGTTATACCCCAAGCAGACATAACAAAGTGAGAGAACTTGTGTTCAGAAAGCAAGAGGCATGTATTATCCCCAGCAGTTCGAAAGAATGAAACGCTGAAAAGTTCCCCCGGTGATATTATATCCTATAGTATTCAAGAGAATAGAGTGCGAGTCTTAAAGGAAGTTGGGAAAGAAAAAGGGATTCCCCGACAGTATAGTCACCAGCGGACAACATTTCAGATCCCCGGCGATCTCAAAAGAAAACCAAAGTTTGAAGAAAATGGAAAGGGATGGAATAAAGGAAATCTTCCCAGCAGCATTATCCCCAGCATGTAAGTGAACAATTCTAAAGATTATCCCCAAGTCAGGAGGGAAAACAACACGACCCAGGAGGAAAGCAATTCTGGAATAAGGTAACTCAGAAGAAATGATGGTTTAAGAGGCGATGCAGGAAGAAGAAAGTGGTGCGGGAAGCGAAGGAAGACGATAGGGATGGGATGAAGTTATCAAGATATTATTGAAGTCAGGTGCCCGCCTGAAGAATGGAGTGGCGATTTATTTTCAAAGTTTATTATTGAAGTCAGGTACCCGCCTGAAGAGTGGAATGGTGATTTATTTTCGAAGTTTGTTGTTGAAGTCAAGTGCCCGCCTGAAGAATGGAGTGGCGATTTATTTTTCAAAGTTTATTGTTGAAGTCAGGTGCCCGCCTGAAGAATGGAGTGGCGATTTATTTTCAAAGTTCATTATTGAAGTCAGGTGCCCGCCTGAAGAATGAAATGGCAATTTATTTTTGAAGTTTGTTGTTGAAGTCAGGTGCCTGCCTGAAGAATGGAGTGGTGATTTATTTTTCAAAGTTTATTGTTGAAGTCAGGTGCCCGACTGAAGAATGGAGTGGCGATTTATTTTCAAAGTTTATTATTGAAGTCAGGTGCCCGCCTGAAGAATGGAATGGCGATTTATTTTCGAAGTTTGTTGTTGAAGTCAGATGCCCGCCTGAAGAATGGAGTGGCGATTTATTTTTCAAAGTTTATTGTTGAAGTCAGGTGCCCGCCTGAAGAGTGGAGTGGCGATTTATTTTTCAAAGTTTATTGTTGAAGACAGGTGCCTGCCTGAAGAATGGAATGGCGATTTATTTTTGAAGTTCGTTGTTAAAATCAGGCGCCCGCTTGAAGAATGGAGTGGCAATTTATTTTCAAAGTCTGTTATTGAAGTCAGGTGCCCGCCTAAAGAATGGAATGACGATTTATGATTAGAGTTTGTCGATGAAGTCCGAAGCTCGCTGGAAGAACAGAACGTCGTCTCAGTTTCTAAGATTTGATAAGGACAGTGAACAATCGGAAAGTGGCAGAGTGTAACGGAAATCCTCAGCATAAACCCAAGGTCAAGAATTGGTAGGAAGGCAATAAGGATCGGAAAAGATGAATTTAGAATTCGAAGGAAAATAATTCGAAGGATCACAAGGAAGGAACCAAAGGTTTGAGGTCGGCAATCAAGATAAGCCAAAGTGACAGTTGTCAGTTGAGAAGAAGCATCAGAAGGAACATCAAAGCCAGAAAGATAGCAAGGAACATGGGAATATCAAGTTGAAAAGATAGAGAAGAATTTGCAACGCTGTAACTTAGTCTAGCTTCTTGTTTTATTTTTAGCACGGTGTAATATGGAGGTCGGCAAACAGTAACAGCATGCAGCAATAGTGACAGCAAGATCACAGCCTCATGGTAGTCCCAGCTATCAAAATTTCCCGAACTATATTGGCCTGATTCCCTTCTAGCCAAGGATATGTAGGAGACCTTGTGAAGCAAAGGTTCGGTCAAGTCTTTCAAAAAATGCTTCACACGGAGTACTCAAACGGGCAAAAATCGCTCGTATCCACTCACTTATCTTTGCACGAAAACTCTTCATGTTTCCGCGCAAAGAGGGGCAGCTGTGAGCACGTGATTTTTGTCCTATATGAGAATTACTCCCAAAAATTCAAAATAAAATATTTTGTGTTGTTTGCAATTTTGGTGGATTTTGTTTATTTTTCTCTTGTTGTTTGAGTCTGTGTGTGCGTGTTTATTTGTTAAGTTAAGAAAATACAAAAATGTATTGTGTTTGCACTCTTAGGATTTAAATTTACAATTAAAAGTAATCAGGTTTATTTGACGAAAATGGAAAATAACAAAAATATGTATTTTTCTTTTTGCATTTTATCTTTAAAGTCTAATTGTATGATTTTATCTTTAATTGTGTTAATTGTTGTAACGATTTAACTCGTACTTTTTAAGTTGATTTATTTCTATAAGTTAATTTAAGACTTTTAGAATTTTTAGTTATTAATTTTGAACTAAAATATTTTGAAGAGAAAAGAAACAAAATGAAATAAAGGAGCAAAAATTCGGAACTGGGCCAAAAATCAAGCCCAATCCCCTGACCCATTACCTGACCCAATCTGTCTCCCCATACCCGTAGCCAAATGACCCGTATTGATCATGGCTGTTGGTTTTCAACCATCCAACGGCTCACATTAACCCTACAATTTTAATATATCAACCCCCCCCCAATATCCCTAAACCCGTTTACATTCCCAAATCCCCCAACCCAAGCCCCTTTCTTCTCTCAAACCTCATCTCTTTCAGAGACGAGGAACCCTAGTGCCGTCCTTATCCACCTTCACCGTAAGCCCGGTGGTAACAACACCAATGACCGCCAAACTAACACCACTAAGCCTCCTAACTCTCCTGAACACTAATCCCTTATCCACCAACCTCGAATCAGCCTGGGTTTTCTCGAATCTTCATTTGAAGATTCGAGTCTAAGACTCAACCTACACCAGACACCCCGAAATTCATACCCCGGCACCCCTAACCTCCCTAGTTACCAATCCATCGTTGGTCTGGTTCAAATCAAGCTAAAACCCTTCAAGCCCCAAATCCGACCCCAAAAACCCTAAAATCCCAACACTTGGAATCCGTCCAGATTGATGAGGTTATGGGTGTCCAATCGACCTTAGCCTAAGTGTTATCAATTGAGAACAGTCATTTTAAGGTCCGTTCGACCCCTAAAACTTCAAGTCCAAGGCTCGAACCTAGGTTCGTTTAGTTTTTGATCTCTTAAGGTATTTTGTCCTCTTCTCTAATTCTATTTCCTTTACCATTATGTGTTTAGTTTTAGTTGCAGTCTAGTTTTGTTGATTGTTTTTCTTCTTCTCCAATCCGACGTTTTATTTGGTCACAATATTCTTCTATTCATAGGCGATCATATGTTTAAGCCATGTAATCGATTAGAATGTGTGGGTCGAATAGTTAGTTTCATGATAATTTCCTATTTTTATTAGTACAACTTCAAAAACATGTGTATCTGTTTGATCTTGTTGGTTTGTTATTAATTGTGTATGTTATAAACTGTGTAATCGATTGTTAAAAATATCGTTGATTAGTCGTATGGGTCTGTTGGTTAGAACAATATAGAAGTAATGCTCAATATTGGTTCCATCCGAAATCAGTGATTGATTGGAAATCTGTATTTTTCGAAGATTGGCTTGGGGCTTAATGAATTTGAATTAAACCACTTGAACTAAACTAGAATGAAAACCATGTGATAGTCAGGCACGCCTGGACCTCATTTTTCTTTTTAGCTGTCATTTAAATCCCTTTTGCTAAAATAAAGATTTAAATGGAAAAAGCATAGGCTGTCACGCACGCTTGAATTTAGCCTGCTTATACTAGCTTAGTTTAATAAAAGAAGGACCATTTTAATAATAAAAAAGGGGGGCTATCAGTGGATTCTAATGGAGGAGCACACTATTGTTTGTCTTGAGAGTGGAAAATTAGAGAATGTCAGGGGAGAAATCAATTTTTTATGTTGTTAAGTGCTCTTAAGAGCTGGACAATCAGAGTTCACATGGGGGGATTAAAAATTTGAAAAAAGGCATGTGCAAGGCAATATAGGGGGAATTTGAGAAGTTTAAGGGGCTGCTGGTTCTGTTGTGGTCGGTAAAAGGACACAGATTTTTTAACAAAAGGGGGGACATACATTCGAAAACAGACATACATAGAGAGATTTTAAAAACACAAAAAGGCAAAAGATTTTAAAGGCTCTAAGAGTTACAACTGAAGTGAGGTCTTTGAGAGGCAATAATTGTTCTAGTTAAAGTGAGAGCTTTCCATATTCTTGGAGTGTTTTTGTTGAAAACCAGAAACCATTGTTGTATTGCTGTGATTTCTCTTGTCTTCAACTAGTGATCTGTGTTTAGCATTTCTGGGTTCTGCTGGTTTTTTTGGAAACTGTTCTGTTGCTGCTGTTGGTTTTGTTGTTGCTGCTGATCTTTCCTTCCCTTTGTATTTCCGTATCCGGGTACATTTCAGAAATTCAGAGATGTAGTCAAATTTGAAGATATGAAAATGCTCGACTATGTTTTACTGATCACTGATTCTGTTTACTTTGTAGCTGTAGAAATATATAGATTCATATGTATTTGTTAGGTGAATTGCATGTATATGGGGGCTATTAGGCTTGGACTGTCAAAATCTTTGGTAGTTTAATTTTATTATTACTATGAAAGACACATATGGATGAGATTAATAGAAAATAGTTTTTGTTAGACTAGAGATATAAGAACTGAAAACAAATAGAGGTTAAAGTCCATTCAGATGGCAAAATAATGGATAAATTCATTTGGATATTAAGACAGCAACTATGTTCCAAAACATAACTAGGCAGTCACATTTTGCCTTTGTATGCGCTATAAATTTCTATGAATCGCATTTCTTCTACTGTATCGAATGTATAGCCATGAACGTTGTTCTTTATTTTTTTTTTTTTTGTTTGATATTGTTATTTGTTCGGTCTTTTGATTTTGCTTGAATTAAATTCATTTAAGAGCATTATAGAACCAAAGACAAGTTTATGGATTAAGAGTTAGCATAAATCAAGCCCTGTAAATAGCTATTATCGTGGCATATCAATGAAGATAAGAACAATGTTGCTAAGAATTCACTCTAATCTGGGTTGTTTGCAATTTCATTCTATAGTAGTTTTTTTTATAGAAAATTAATCACCTAAGATGGATATCATGTATTTTGATAACACAATTACTAGTTGCTTCTATATTTTTGCGTATTAGTTCGACATTCTTAGCCTCACCTTCAGTGACAATATAGTTTGGGAAAGTAATTATACAAACACACATAGTATACTTTAGGAATGTTCCTAATAAATCCGTTATATGTGATTATAGTCCTTTAATTAATTTGGAATGCGCGTTCGCGCAACTTCGGTTAATTTTTTCTTAATAATAATACGGGTTTTGGGGCCTTCCAAGCTAGATAGCATATTTTTAATTAGGAAGTTTTCCTTTTGTTCAATTGTGGAATTGAGTTTGGAGCTCGAATTCGGTGACAGACTTTCTAATAATAGTAACTAATTAATTAGGACTTTTTTTAGAGACAAAGCTTTAATAGAAAAATCTTAGCTTGTTTTAGTTTGGCCTTAAAATAAAAATGAGACGAGCCTCGCTGAAAAAAATTACACAATTGCGGGGCCCTCAAATAAACTATTATGAAAATCTTAGACTCGGGAAGACCGTTTAGCGAATTTCACGGTCTTTCCCAAAGTTAACAACATGATAGACTCTTTAGGCATATTTAATAAAATTACATCCCTAAACTCAGGTACACATTTATGTGACCCTAATCCAAATCTCAATGAAGTCAGAACGCATCAAAAATTGCGGACACATTTATCTGACAAAATTCGAGATGCATTCTCACGACGTTATAATCCTCCACCAATATAAATAAAATGGTAAAAGCGGTTCGAAGTAATAATCAGCACGTAAGTTCATAATTGTTAAAAATCATATAATTAAGCCGAAATATGATAATTAAGCAACTGTGCTAGAACCACGAAATTCGGAAA